>CM053509.1:144002298-144106955 GCA_028627145.1 Eidolon dupreanum | reverse complement strand
CCATTGAATTTCAGTGTGTTCTCAAAGATGTAGTTTGGAAGAAAAGAAAATAATTTGGAAGAAAAGAAAGTTCAGAAGTAGAACAAACTGTCAGTCCTATCATTTATGAAAAATATCCAGAGACAAACTCCAACACTCTCTTTATTATCCAGTGACTTCCCATAATATCTTTTTTCAATAAAATGCAAATGAAGTAGCACCAAAGCCCTTCACATGAAGGGATTGCCAGTTTCAGTGTTTCAGCTCTTTCTTTATTAACACAATCTCTCGAAAATTTTATATTTACAAGTTACTACTGCCTTACCCTTTCTCAAAAGAAACCAAAATTTAGAAACACAATGTCACAGTTCATGTAAATACAAGAGGACACATCATTCCCTTTAGATTCTAGGAGGGGCATCATTACAATAAATTCCACAGTCGTTTTAGGCACACACTCCTGTGGCTTCTCCTGGTTGTTGGATATTGTTTCTTAGCTATCCCACAAACTCAGCACAGGCAGACTGACCTCATAAACCCCGCACCACC
Source organism: Eidolon dupreanum (assembly GCA_028627145.1). Lineage (NCBI taxonomy): Eukaryota > Metazoa > Chordata > Mammalia > Chiroptera > Pteropodidae > Eidolon > Eidolon dupreanum. The sequence continues at coordinate 144,106,427 of CM053509.1, read as the reverse complement.
CATCCTTCGGTTTTCGTTGTCAATTAATAATAATTACACTTTTTATCTTAAAAGAACTTTATAGTTTAAAAAATATTTTACATGTTCTCTTTATTTGATTTTCTGTTTAAATTATCTCCATTTTTCTGGTGAAATAATTGAGGCTCAGAGTAGTTTAATGCCACATAACTAAGAAAATAAATGCAGGTCGTTCCCAGACTATTTGAGATGCTTTACCTGACCTCATCTGTCTGCTAAAAAACCCTTTACTGACTTCCAAACACTTAAAGAATAAAGTTCAGTCTCCATAACCTAGAGTTCAAGGACTCCATCAGACCCAAATATCTTTCCAGTACTGTCTCCCTATAAATTTACACATTTTTCTCTCAGGTGACTCAGGCAAATCACTGTTCCTCGTCCACTTGCAGGTTTTCCTTTGGACATTCTCTTACTTCCTGTACAGTTCTGTCTGCTGGGATCCTATTCATCTGCTAGGATAGTTCAAGTAGTGGGTCATAATCCTTTATCTAAAATCCTTGAGGCCAGATATGTTTTTGAGTTCAGAATGTTTTTGCATTTAAGAAAGGTCATAGAGTTTATATACTGTATATTACAAAAATAATTCCAATAGAGTCTAGGGCAGTACCTTGCATTTAAATGCATAAATATTTTTCAGCAAAGTATATGGATGTTCATACTCAGTGGAATAAATAAAGCTACTAAATGGGTCGAGTGAGGTTTTGCCACCTAATGAGTTAAGGAAAGCCTTGGTTTTCAGAGCTTTGGGGTTTGGAATTGCTCATAAGTGACCATAGACCCACACTGCTTATTTCTAGAAGCCTCCCCAAGTTGGCCTCATCTCTTTTCAGCACACACCTTCCTGGCCCCTGAGGATTTTATTCTATGTATTTATTAATTGAGTTACTTATTCTGTAAATATTTCTTGTGTATTATGTAAGATATTGAGAAGTCTGTGCTAAATCAGATAAATCAGCTGGCTCCTGCAGTTCCTGGTCTTGTGGAGACATAAAACATATGCAGTGAGTCCTAGGATGGCTCTGAGCACACAGAATAGGAACAAGGAGGAGGCATCTGTCTGGCCTGGGGTAGCGGATGAAGGTGAAGGGGAAAAACGGTAAAGGATTTTTAGAAGTGAAATCTTCTAGGGCTGAGCCTTGAACAAGGAATAGGGGTTAGCCAGGCTAAGAAATGGAAATAGACTTGGAAGCAGAGAGAACGGGATGTTAATAACAGGGAGGGAAGGTGGAGCCAGGGTGATTGGCATCTGCAAGTGTTTTGGCTTCATAGGATTCAAGGATCCATGTGGGGGAGGGCCGGAAGTGATGCCGCTGAGTTTGTCTGGAACCAAACCTTGAAATACCTTGTATGGGTGCTCATGAATTAATAATGCATCCTTTAAGGCTGTGAGAATAGGACAGAGCACTCACTGTGTTGTGGAAGATGAACTGGAGAGAGGCAGGACTGGAGCAGGACTCTTCAAGGCGTTCTCGTTATAAGCAAAGGGTGGGGAAAACACTGAGGCTGCAGAACTTCACCTCCACGACAGCACCTGTTTCAGATTGCCTTCTGTTCAGTGTAATTTTAGGAATGATGGCTCTTTCAGGTGGGTATCATGTGTTAATTTATTTATTCAACAAATTTTATTGAACACCTACAATGGATCTAGGACCTATTTGAAGCCCCCAGGGTACTGCTGTGAACAAGCCAAGCCAGATCCGTCTTCTCATGGAGATATATAGCCAAGGGGGTCGAGGAGGGGAGTCAAACAATAAAGAATTGAGAAAGAAGCAAGCTCAATTCAAACAGTGAGAAGTAGGTGTTGTGAAGGAAATAAAACAGAGTTATGTGATGGAGTGAGCAGAAGGAAGAAAAGCTCTCTCAGAGGAAGCAGATCTGGCTAAGGGTTGAATGATAAGATGTCAGCCATGCTGCAAAGACCTGGAGGAAGAGCATTGCAGGGAGAAAGACAGTGATGGCAGAAAATCCCTGGCTTAAGTGATCAAGGCAGAGAGAGAACTGTCCACGGCAGCTGGAGCATAGAGAGCTTAAGGGTATATAGCTGTGTGTCAGGAGTGGGACAGGTGGGCAGGGACTGGGTCTGGTGACTGATGCTTTCTTGCTGTTGGTAAGTTTAGGTTTTATTCTAAGTAATTTGGGAAGTCATTGGAAGGTATTAGACAACTGAGTGTTAGAATATGGTTTAGATTTTACAAAATTCACTTGCCTGCTGTGTAGAAAATGGACTGAAAGGTGACAAGAGTGGACTTAGGACATGTTGAAGTCTGCTGCAAGGATCCATGTACGTGGTAATTGACCAGGGAGATGGAAAGAAGGTAAGAGATCATGGCTTAGCTTGGAGTTGCCTATGGGGGTGCAGGGAGAGAAAGAGAGAGAGGGAGAGAGAGAGAGAGAGAGAGAGAGAGAGAGAGAGAGAGAGAGAGAGAGAATAAGAGAGAGAAAGAGAGAGTGCACACTAATACCAGAAATCAAAGATGCAAGTTATTGTGGTTACCGCAAGACTTGGCATGCAAGTAACCCCATATAAGTGTTTGATGCATTGAAAGCATGTGTTTCTCTTTATTTAAAAGTTATCATCCCTCTACATAATGATTTAATAACTGCATAGCTTATGCATCATACGAGCTTAATGAAAGTGTTCTGAGAGGTTTTTCGACAAAATTGCATTTAGATGTAAATATTTACTTGAATACAACTCAATTGTGAAATTAAGTCATCTTTATGAGGCATACTCAATTATTTGTGTAACTAGTGAGGAGCATAATATCTATGGAATTATACATTGTGAAGCCTTTCTGACTAATTATCGTACTTGGAAAATATAAACTCAGACTTTTTTTTAAAAAGTGCAGTTACAGACAAAACAAGTTTCTTAGCACCTCAAAAACATCTAGTAAGTGTGTGACTGGGACACTTAGAAATCTCAGAAAAGCAGGAAGCTCTTACTTCTTCTGTATCTTTTTCAGTTACTCAGAACCATTGAGCTGCCCTCTTTTAACTCTCCACCTAACCTTACTTCTTTCCCCCCTTGAAAAACTACACTCCAGCCATGATGGAGTCCTTGCAGTAATATGCCTTAGGGCTTTCGGATACGCTCTTCCCTCTGCCTAGGATGCCTCATTCCAGGTCGGGGTGAATCACACTCACATTCTCTCAGCTTACAATTCCTTTCCATAAAGAGGCCTTCTCCTACACCCTTCCTCACCTCAGTTATCCCTCCTGTGTTTTACTCTTTAAGAGATTGTTATTTGATTTCATTGTATCTTTTACCAGAGTGTAATTATATATTTAGTTGCAAGGTTATCCACTTAATGTCTGCCTTCCCAATAGACAGAAGGCTCCTTGAGGGCAGGGACCAGTTCAGTCTGGCTGACTTCACTCCCATCATGTACCACAAGGTCCAGCCCACAACAGGTGCTCTGTAGATTCGAGTCATGGAGAAGAGTGAGTCGTTCCATAGCAATTAGCTGTGCCATGTGCTAGCTAGTTGATACAAGGAAAATCATTGATCTCCTTGAATCTCAGTATGAAATACAGATAGCAATCATTATCTTACTCACTTCAACGTCATTTGAGATTCAAGAAGGATGATGGATCAGAATGTACCATGTGTACCATAAGGCATTACATAAATATTAGTAAAATTTCCAATGTTTTTCAATAACTGTCAGCTCAGCCCATCTGCAAATACGGTTTCTTCCTTTTATAGATCAGGAAAATGTTTCAGGGAGCTGCTATCATTCACTTTAGTTCCAAAGGTACCAACTTGCAAACAGAGTAACCCGATCCTAGCACAGCTTATTTCTTCTCTCCCCTCTCTTCCTCTTTTCCCCTCTTCCTTCCTTCCCTCCTTCTTTTGGCTCCCCATTGTCTTAACTCCCACCCCTGTCTCTCCACGTAATTACTTTTTAACACTGATAATATTTACTTGACTTCATTCTTGAAACTTTTACATACTAAAGGATGATTTTCTACAACCTACTGCTACAGAAAATTATTTAGTAGTGGCCAATGTGCTTCTGAGAGCTAAAGCAGCTCTCCAAGATGACAGTGGAAACCAGGGACCCAGGGGGATCTGGCCGCCTCACAGCCTCAAATTATTCAGTTACTCTCTTCTCAAACTGGAAGGGCAAGGGATGATAAAGCAGCAGAGGACTTGATTCACAAATGGGATCTGCTTTAAGATCTTGATGTGTTTTTGATGGGTAGAGAGGAAATACAGAACAGCATTCATTCAGTAGACAATGGGCATTTACTGCAGTAAGAGCTAGCAATACTTTATCAAGTTCTATCCTCATTTTCTTATCTGATTTGAACAACAGTCCTCTGAATCCCATTTTATTAAGGAAAAACAACTCAGCGATGTCCTGTAAGTGTGTCCAGGTCACATAGCTGGCAAGTGGTGCTGATGTGACTGAAAATTCTTAAGCCACATCTTGGATTTTTTTCTATTGTAACAAGCTACCAGACACTAGGAAGGCTAGCACTGGGGAATAAAAAAAAATCTGGAGGTGTATTTGAACTGTTCCTTCTGCCTGGGATGCCCTACCACCACTATCCCATCTTCCTTGTGACCACCGCTTCTTAGAAGAGTTCTGCTTCCTTTGAGAACTGTCCCTTTGTCCAGGAGTCCTTCACCTAGGCTGAGCCCCTCTCTCCCTCCTCTGTGCTGCCTCCTTCCTGCTCATGTTGACAGTCACACTGTGTACATTGCCTTCTTCCTTCCTAGAGGGTTTTGTGTGAGTGTGGACCTTCTGACTGGTTGGATGCTGTGGATTCTGATTGGGCATCACCCAGACCTGTCCCTTGTCTTCCTCTCACTGTGGCTCCTTAGGTCATTTCTCTGAATTTCATATAATCAGCTATAAATCAACTAAGGGGTGGATGCGACTCTTCTACCCTCACCCCTTCCCAAAGCCCTGACTGCACAGGGATCCATCCCAACCAGAGTTGCCAAATAAAATGCAGGAGACCTAGTTAAATTTGAATTCCATATATGCAATGGATAATTTTTTGGTAGGAGTATGTCCCAAATATTGCTTGAGATGCACATATACAAAATTTATTGTGTATTCGAAATTCAAATGGAATTGGGCATCCTATTTTGGTTTTTGCTAAATCTACCAACCCTAATCCTAATTCTTCTTTCCCTGGGGGCCCAGGCAGTGGGAAGAACTTGTGTGGGCCGGGTTGTAGGAAGGTGGGCTCCAGTCTTAGCTCTTCTATATACCCAGTGTGGGGTTTTAGGGGAGTCTTTGTCCTTCTCAGTGACTTAGTTTCTCCGTCTCCATAGTGGGGTTTAAATCAGGTAGTCTCTCAAGATGTTACTGGCTCTTATCTCCTGACATAGGAGAGACATCCTCTGTTTTCAAGCTCTAACCATCTTGTTCAGAAGGCAAGAAAGAATGGTTATTTAATTATAAAATATGCTTTCACTAGATAGAAACTTCTGAGTGCAAGGATTGTTTGTCATTCACAGGAGGTATGATATTGCAGAGAAAAACAAAACAAGACTTTGACATTCTAAGTTGGAGACCTGGAAACACCATTTATAAGTTACGTAACCTGTGTAAGCCTCAGTTTTAGCATTTTATTACAATTGGAGGATTGATCTAAGCTCTCTATGCTCTCTTGAGCACATAATAAGCACTTAAGAAGCTGTAGCTATTATCACTGAGTTTGGATTTCTAGAACATGGTGATGGTTCTGACTGGTGCTCTAAGTATTAGATGAAAAAAAAAAAAAAGAAAGGGATTTGGAGAGCTAAATGTCAAAAATTAACTGGCCATTAGCACCAAGGGAAGCCTAGAACCTTTCTCCTTGTAGAAAGGATTCCACCAGGCGGGCATTTACTTGGCTCCGTGAGAAGGCAATTGCCTTAGGCCATGAGCAGGCTCAGAGTCAGTCACAGGGACAGATATGGCCTCAGCCCTCCTCTAGGCTCAGCCAATCAGTTGACCCAGAGTAATGGACTTTTGAGCAGGAGACATCTCACAACTGTCAGAGCCTGGCTCCAGTGGACGAACTCCAGGGTCAGGATGTCTGGCCATCTTCCAGGCAGTTGGAAGCCTTCAGTGCATTCTTGGCCACAGCTCACATATGTAGATGAGGAAATGGGAAGCATGATTTATTCTCTGGGCAAACGGGGGGCTGATGAATGGGTATGTTGACCCAACTTTCTTACTGGAGTGCCAACTGCAAAAAAAAAAAAAAAAGAGATTGGGTCCTGAATATGGGGAGAATTGAGAGTGAATCCAGGGAAAAGTGGGGAGGAAGCTGAGAAAGATGGGGAGAACTGGCATCCAAGAGCACTAGCACCCAGGTGTGCTGGGGTATCCGTGCTGCCTGGAGGGGCAGCAGGGAGGCAGCCTGGAGGTGCGGGAGCCCCCGTCTTTTGGTGAAATTAATCCACTCAGAACAAAAATCAGGCCCCTGGGAGGCACCATATCACTATTAATTGCAATATTAATAGCTAACATTTATTGAGCACTTACTGTATGCCAGGCATGGTACTGAGTTCTTGACGTCGATTGTGTAATCTGATCACGATGATTGCTCTCTGAAATATTCACTAATAGCAGGGCTCATATTCAGCCAGTATGGTCGGGCACCAAAATACTGAAATGGTTCAAATCCAGTTAGTAAATAGTTCCAACTTGATCTCCCCAAGTTACTCCCAATCCTCTGCTTTCCCACAAGGCAGGAAAGCGGGGGACCATCCCAAGGGATCTGTGCCATGTGACACTGGTTGATACATATTTTTGATGTTGTGGTGGTAGACTGAATAATAGCTCCCAAAGAAATCTATGTCCTGATCCCTGGCCTGTGAATGTTACCTAATATGGCAAATGAAGCTTTGTAGACGTGATTAACTTAAGGATTTTGAGATGGGAGGATTATCTTGGATTAACCTGGTGGGCCCTAAGTGTAATCAGAAGTGTCCTCATAAGCGGGATGCAATGGGAGATTTGACACAGAAGACTGGGGGTGATATCATGATGGGAGGAGAGGGAGTTTGAAGATGCTGTGCTACTGGCTTTGAAGGACAGAGTGTCCACAATCCCAGGAATGGAGCTCTAGAGGCTGAAAAGGACCAGGAAATGGGTTCCTCCCTAGAATCTTTGGAGGGAGCAGAGCCCTTTTGACACCCTGGTTTTGGCTTAATGAAAAGGACTTTAGACTTCCAGCCTCTAGAACTGTAAACAAATAAATTTGTGTTGTCGAAGGCACTGAATTCATGATAATTTGTTAGAGCAGCCATAGGAAATGAATACAGTTATTCTGATGAGTAACAGCCCAGCTGAAGAGACTACAGTTTGATGGGGTAAGTGATTTGCTCCAAGTTGATGGTCTGCATTTGAATTTAGGCTGCTGACTGCAGAACCCATATTCATAACCATTAGCCTTTCTTCTAATAATGCTGCCAAGAAATTGTCATTAAACCCACTTCAACATGAGATGAATCACAGAGGCTTAGAGAATTATATGACTTTGTCCAAAGTCAGAGCTTTGCCTAAAGGACAGAGTTGGGATTTGGAATGCAGGGGTACCTCATTCTAATGATTTCTGTATTATGAAGTCCTCTCTCCCTATGGGCTGGGCTAAATAATGACAACTTGGAGACTTGTGGGTATCTAGAATTCATCCCAGGTCACCAGTTGCTGGCCTCTCAAGGGGCAGCAAGCTTCCGACTAGTGCTGGAGGCAGACCTGTAGGTACTCATCTTGTCCAAGAGGGGTGGCTTAGGAATGTAGGCAGGGAAGCAGCTGGGCCTGCCAGTTAGGCTGCTACAGGGAGCTAAGAATACCAGGGTGGGGAAGGAAGCGGCCCTGACTTGGCCAAGCCACACACTGCTCTTGAAGAGCTTGCTTTCTGGATTCAGCAGTACCCAGAGAAATCACTGGGAGGACACTTGCTGGCTGGCGGGCAGGCGGAGGCACACACCGCAGAGGCATCCGTGGGGCATCCATTAGCCAGGGCTTTCCTGGCCAGCTGTGGTTTGTTTGTGCCAGTGCCTCCATTCAGTCCTGGATTCCGTGAGAAGCTTCCTTGGGCCAGAGCATTATGCAGAGTTCCAGGTAGGGCCACAGAATGAATGAATGAATGCAGAATGTCTCCAGTCTATGAGAGGCTGTGCAAGCATGAAATAATATCTTGAGCCCAAATTAACTATTTATAATCCCTGCACAACCCATTTTAGGGAGGTCATGTTCTCCAAATTAACACGTCTGTGAGACAGTTTAAGATAAGTGCTAGAAGTTGGAGACTGATTCCTGGGAGGGCAGAGGAAGAAAGGGCTCCAACTGGTTGGGGTACTGGGGAGCATTCCCCAAGGATATTAGACTGAGCTTTGAAAAAGTGAATAGGAACTGTGATGGGTTGAACTGTATCTTTCAAGAAGATATGCTAACACCGTGTACCTGTGACAGTGACCTTACTTGGAAATAGAGTCTCTGAAGCTGTAATCAAGATAAAGTCATCAGGCCCTTTATCTGATATATCTGACGTCCTTATAAGAAGAGCAGACTGCCCCATGAAGACACAGAGACACATAGACACGACAAGGGAAGGAGGCCACGTGACAGCAGAGGCAGAGGTTGGAGTGATAATGGCTGTAAGCCAAAGAACACCAAGGATTGGCACATACTGCCAGAAGCTAGGAAGAAGCAAGGAAGGATTCTACCTCTCAGAAAGCATGGCCCTGCTGACACCTCAGTTTCAAACTTCTGGACTCCGGAACTGTGAAAGAATAAATTTCTGTTGTTTTAAGTCACTTAGTTCATTTTCCTTTGTTCCGGAAGCCCTAGGAAACTAACGCAGGACCAGAGGGTTCATGCTTTGAGGTAGTTCCTGCTCTTTCAGTCTTGGTTCAGGGCCTGTCACTTAGAGGCTCAAGATGAGGCTGAAAGTGGAGATGTGGGAAGACTCAAGTCAGCAAAGGCCTAGAGGCTGGGAGGTTTGGATCACGTTGGAAGGAGAGTTGAATCTGGCTTCCGAGCAGCCGATCATGGCGAGTGAACAGGACAGGCAGGGGCAGACTGTGATAGGCCTCATTCCCACGCCAAACACAATGTTTTCAGCTCCAGACTTCCTCTTCCTCAGAGAGGTAAAGCATCTGAGTCTCACGTAAATTACCACGAAGACAAAATATCAGAGCCAACCTACCCCCCTCTTCACACCTTACATAGACACACAGTTTTTGTTTTAAAAATTCCTGCTTCTCTGTTCTGAAAATTTGACAACCTACCTAATTTCTACCTCCAGTTGGAACGAATTGAAAGACAGGTACAAGAGTCAGCATGATGGATAGCAAGAGATGACTTTCAATATGATAAGAACCTTGTTGGAGTGTGCAATCAGTAGGAGAGCCAAACATACCTGACTTTGAAATAGTTAAACCATAAAAACATTGGAGTCTACAGAGCAGACCCACTAAGCCATAATTACTGTCTCATAATCCCCAGGCTCAGGATTTTTGGAGATACCCAAAGGGAGCCATGGAGCAAGAGCTGTCACCACCAGCCGGGACACTCACTGCATTTCTGCAGGAAGAGTCCGCATAGGGTGGGAGACCAAAGTGTTCGAGGGGACTCTGGTGTGGGGAATGAGCTTTCCACTCCCTGAAGCCTTACTGCTGTGCCTGCGTGTGTCTCCCTGACATCTTCCTCAGTGAAGTGGGGCTTGAGGGGGAGGTGCGGGAAGGAGGGAGGGAGGGACAGCCTTCAGATTCATGTCAAGATGGCTAAGTCCTGTGGAACATTGGAGGGAGGAACACAGGATTAGAGTCAGAAGACATGGGACATTTTTACATGTGCTATAAACTTGTTGACCTACTTGCAAACTCCTCCTTTGGGACATTGGTTTGCCAGTCATACCAAAAACAAAGTATGTGTATGTGTGTGTGTGTGTGTATCATATATATCACATCATATGTTATATGATATCATATATTATATGGTAGGCATTTACATATGCTAAATGTCATACGCATATATGCATCTATATGTATATATGTATACACGTTATATGTCATCCTTCTAAGCTCAGAGCTAAGGTCATGAACTTGGAGACAGGGTTCCAACTAAAACGTCTCTGGAAGAAAACATATAGACAGTTCTTTAACTGGACATCGACAGAGCAAATGCCCACTGATATTTTTTTTGTTTGGGTGAAAAGAGAAACCTGGTGCATCACTGTAGGCTTCCAAGCACCTCATGGGACAGTCCACGTTTCATCCCAGGCTTTGACCTCAGCTTGATGTGGCCTGAGAGCAATACTTGGGGTGATAAATAGAAAACAATTTGACTCCCACATGCCTCTCGGGCTGGGTCCATTCTAATGAAAAGGATATGTTCCTAGAGCTGGAAGGCAGAGGAAGGCTCCCCAGCCCCACTCTGTCTCGGGGGAAGAGGGAGGGGGAAGCAGGCCACCGGGCTTCTGGGTGGGAGGTAGGTATTGGTACGGAGGTTGGGCTTCTGTCTGCCCCTGACTGAGCTCTGGAGGGTTCCCAGAGCTCCATCCTCAGTCCTCAGAGGTCCATCCTCAGTCTCTGTGTATACACTCTCTCCTGCGGTTTAAGCCACCTTTCGTAATGTGCTGATGACGTCTAGCTTTCAGTTTCTAGGCTGTTCCAGGCTTGGTGATCCTGTTGCCTGGAGGTCATTTCCACCTGGGTGTCCCAGAGGAGCCTCAAACTCAACATGTTGAAAACCAAAGTCAGTATCTTCTTTCCTTGTCCCCAAAGCTGTTTTCCTTTCTCAGTGAATGATAGGACATCTACCTGGTCCCCCAAGAAATAAACAGGGAGTCATTCTGAGCACCCTTCCTTCATCCCCCACCAAACACTGAGTCCTGACAATTCTACTTCCTCAGCATCTCTGCCCCTCCTCTCCATCTTCACCCTGCTGGCTCCTGGCAGGCTCCTAACTGGTCTCCCTGCTTCTGGACTCACTTCCCCTTTCCTCCTGACCGGGAGTCAGCAATTTTTTTTTTCTGTAAAGGGCCAGGTGGTGAATATGTTTGGCCCTGTGGGGCCAATGGTCTCCATCACAGCTACTCAGTGCTGCCACTGCAATGTGAAAACAGCGTAGACAATACACAGATGAATGAGCTTGGCTGTGTTCCAACAAAACTTTATTTACGAAGACAGGTGGAGGGCCAGATATGTCCCAGAGGCCATAATTGGCTGGCCCCTGCTCTACACTGGGGCCAAAGTGATCTTTCTGAAAGGCAAGTTGAGTCATATTTGCTGTCTTACTTAAAGACCCTCAGCGCCTCCTCATCAGTTCTACGCTCTTCCCAAAGCCCAGTGGACCTGGCCCCTTGCCAGCTCTCACACTGGACATTGTACTGTGCCCCCTGCATTATTTGCAGCTCTGTCTTGTTTGCAGTTACCACCTGTCCCCTAGCCCAGAAGACTATTTATTGTCCTACTACCGGGCTTCTGGGGATGCAGCACATTTTTGTAGAATCATCCCAGGGACTTTCTTTTCTTGACTTCACTGATTCATTTGTTCCTTCATACATGTGCTCATTTAGCATTTTTTCCTAAGCCACTTGGTGAGCAGTTACTGTGCCAGGAAGTAACTATGCAGAGCATGGTGAAATGGGGTCGAGACCTGAGAACTACTTGATATGGGTTTCATGTGAATAGATTGAGGTTTGAGGCGTTTTCTCCGAATGAGGTTATCTATAGGATTAAGAGAAATCACTTATCATACTATTTTAAATTTCTGTCTCATTACCAGAATAATACATTGTCCAAGGTATACTATAATTCAATATTTGAGAGATTCTCGAATTATTCTGTGACTGACAATATAACATCGCATTCTGTTTTTAAAACATTCATTTGTTAGGTGAAAACATTTAAAACATGTCATAATTTTTGTAACCTCTTTCTGGCATTGCTTCATTTCAGAATGTTATAAATTTAAAAGTAAATAACTCTGGGCCCCCTGGACTTCTAAGAAGCTATGAGACAGTGGTGTCGCAAGGGGACAACTAGGAGGGAGGTGTCCTGAGCTGCTTTTCCCTAACTTCTAAGTCTCCCCTCAAAGCCATGCCAAGTAAACTTGTGATCACCGAAACAAGCAGCTGAAGGCTTGTTTGAAAACAGAACTTTAGTCCTACACCCATTCCACACAGGTCGCTGTCCCTGAATAGCTGCTGGGTGAAAATGTTGCAGGCGCCACTACCCAGAGTGGTACAGTGGTGACTGAGAGAGACAAGGTGTCCCCACTCCTGGAGCTTTTATCATCGTGTAAGTCACAAGTAAATAAACAAGATGGTGTGAGCTTTTAACGATGAAGGAAATTACACAGGAGGTGTGACAAAGAGTGACAGATGGGAGTGGGAGGGAAAGATGAGGCAAGGCTGCCAGCCATTTCCATTTTAGATGGCGTGGCCACAGGAAGCTTTTCTGAGTTGTACAATCTCTGTGCTTTCATTACACTTGGTTAGCTCCATAATTAAGTCGGTCACATTCCATTTACTCCTTTGTTTACTCATCTGTCTCTCCCTGTCAACTGTGAGCTCCCCATCAGCGGAAACCTCGCTGAGTGCTCTGTGCTTCCCTTTCGGCTGGGACCCAGTAGCTGCTTCATTAGAATTTGCTGAATGAGTACATCTAGTTGCACCCTCCAAAGGCTGCCTGCAATTCTGCCACCAACCGCAGTAATTTAGTGAGACGAAGGCAGCGTCAGGGGAAAAACCTTGAAGTTAAGCTCAGTGGCAAGCCCACTTCAAAGACAGATGACTGAAAAGAGACGGTAATACATGTGCCTTAAATTTACCTTAGGAATTAAGAGCCAACATCTTCCAGACAAGCGCCGTTGGGGTTTCACCAATCATCTAAATGTCTGAAAAATAGCCCGAGACATTGAACACACACACAATGTGGCTGGGTTTAGTTGGTTGTGGTGATGCCCTTAGATAAAAATAGCCGCTCCGTGGCCCGCTTCTATAGCAAAGACAAAACCCTCTCAGTTCTCATGGGGGAGAACACTGGTTTTTAAATTCTACTTTTAAACAAAAAAATAATTTTTTGCATATTCTTTATTTCCCAATCACGAAAGGCATATTCACTTACTAAAGAACATTTGGAAAATCCAAAAAATTACAAAGCCCCTCATCCAGTGCTTTCGCATGTTTTCTTTTAGTCTCTGCTCAGAACGACTGCATATGCTGACAGCAGTAAGGAATCAGTAGGATAGGAGGATAAATACTGTTTTGCTGTTTTGCTATCTCTTTTTATTGTGGCAAAATATACATTACACAAAATTTATCATTTTAACTATTTTTAAGTATAGAATTTCGTAGCAGTAAGTACATTCACCATGTCGTTCAACCGTCACCAGTACCCATTTCCAGAACTCTTTCATCATCCCAGACTGAAACTCGGCACCCTTTAAATAATAACTTCTCATTCCCCTCTCCCTCCAGCCCTTGGTAACCTCTATTCTACTTTCTGTCTCTAAATTTGCCCATTCTAGGTGCCTCGTATAAATGGAATCATATAATCTTTGTCCTGTGTCTGGCTTATTTTACTTAGCATAATGTCTTCAGAGTGTATCCATGTTGTTGCATATGTCAGAATCCCCTTCCTTTTAAAGGACGTAAAATTAATTAAACAAGGAGGCCATTAGACAGGGTTGGCTCTAATGCCTAGGTGGCCTCTGTAAGCAAACCAGAACCTAAGCCTGTGAACGCCTCAAGGTTACTAAAGCAAAACCTAAGGAGAGAGCCAATCACCCACTGCCAATTAGGCTTCCCCAAATAAGGCAACTGCGCAAATTATGACCAATTAAATAATTTCTTTGCTTTGTTTCCTCACTTTCTCTATAAAAGACTTCCTTTTGCTACTGCCCGTGGAGCATCCTAATCATTTCCGGTTTGGCACTGTCCAATCTGAATTAAGTTTTGCTCAAATCAACTTCTAACATTTGTGATATGCCTTGTTTTATCTTATAACAGATGTATCCATTTAGTTTATCCATTCATCTATCAATGGATATTAGAAGGTTTTTCTTCCACCTTTTGTAATTTGTGAATAATACTGCTGTGAACATGGTGTACAAGTGTCTGCTTGAGCCCTTGTTTTCAGTTCTCTGGGGTATAAACCGAGGAGTAGAATTGCTGGATTACATGTTAATTGTGTGTTTAACTTTCTAAAGAACCACCAGTTTTCCTCAGCCACTGTGGCATTTGACATTCCCACCAGCAATGCATAAGGTTCTAATGTCACCACACCCTGACCAACATTTATTATTGTCCATTTTTTTTTTATCCTAATGGGTGTGAATTGGCCTCTCACTGTGGTTTTGATTTCCATTTCCCTAATGTATGTCTTATTTTTATAGAAGAGGAGACTAAGTCAAAGCAAAACTAACTTACTCAAGATCACGTAGCTGCTAGTTGTAGACGCAGGATTCAAATTCAATGTCCTCTTACTCCAGCATCCATGCTTTCAATTACCTCACTGGTTATCCTCCCTTCAGATCATAAGCACTTGAGATGGCGAGTGGCATAGGTCAGAAATAGTTTTCAGCAACAAGCCATTCCTTAAGTGAAAGAGTCCACAGTTATCCAGACCTTCATCAAAACATTCACTTAATGAATGCTAAAAGATGGGCCTTGCTTTCAGAGATCCCTCAGACTTTGCGATAGTGCTTCTCGAACTTGGGGTGATCAGTATTATTTCTTTAATCACCATTCCATTACATACTAATGTTTTTATAAACCACATTAAAAATGAATTGCTAGAGAAAAAGAAAATGAAAAAAAAAAGACATACATAATTGAAGCCCAAATATTTGATTTACTGCAAAAAAAAAAAAATTACTCTGTCAAATAACTATAAATATTTACTTATTTTCACTTTCTCTACTTGTCTTATTGTGGATCAGTAAGAATATACAGACAGCACTGTCCACAAATTCCATAGCAAGGGGAAGAGGTGCATGTTGAGATTTGAAAAACAAATCTGGGCATTGTTAATATGGAATGTCCAGCCCTCCGTTGTTTTTAACTCTTTTCTTAAGGAACCAGAATCTAGAGCACGTGGAAAATTCCAAGGGCATTAAAATCTGGCTGCCAAGAATCGACATAGTAAAATTAAAATAGACTTTGCATTCAGTAGATCTGGGGTTAAATCTGTGTGTCCCAGCTCAGGTGACTTTCTGGTCAGCAAGTCAGTTCTCTCTTAACCTCATCATTATCATCTCCCAAAATAAGTCTAGAAAGTTCTACCTTACACAGATGCTGTTAAGATGGAATGCCACCAAGTATATAGATCAGTTAGCAAAGTACTCAGTCTGTCAGCACCACTCAACCAATAAGTGCTCATGCCTTCCATGTTTCCTCAGGAGAGCTCTGACAGCTTTCAAAGGCTGCCAGCAGAGGACCAGACCGCCACAGTCTAAAAATGCATCTCCCTTAATAACTGTTTGGTTTGGAGGGAGACTTACTCATCGTTAGCCTCAGCAGTGGCAGGTCCTGGTCAGGATAGAGGCAGTACTGGGTCACTGGACATCACCTGGAACTCTGCCTCTTCCCAGCATGCTCTGGGCTGCTGCCACATTGTGGCCATTCAGACTCAGCAAAGCAAAAATGCTTTTAACATGTCATTTTACTTGAAAAAGCTGGGCTTTGGAAGAACCAAAAAAAGGGGGGGAAGAAATCTAACAAAGCAAATTCAGTGTTTCCCATTACCCTGGCTTTACTTCAAAAGAACCATATACTCTAATGAAGACTCTAGCACCATCTTTGAAAATCTGTGAAATTCTGATATCCCAGCACTTTGGCAAATAACGCATGTTCCCCATCCTCCTCCCTTTGCTTTTGGCAGGACTTTTTGGACATAATGCATGGAAGATGTTTGGTTTGGATATCTGGGTTTAAATTTTAAATCCGTAACACCAGCTGTGTGATCTTAGAAGATTCATATTTGAAGTGGGTTTATAATTATTATAATACTACAATTCCTGTTTTTGAAAGAAATGAATGGCATCATGAATGTGAAACTGTTACATGACCCCCACCACTCCTCCCTTTCCTCTTGCTAAGTGATAAAGGGCAAATAAATTTTAGGCACGACCAAGTGTTTTGGGGCCCATGTCCCAGTGAACAGAGTATCAGGGATGTTCTGCTCCCCATGCAGAATACCAGGGTTGCCTCTGGGAAGGTGGAGTATAAACTTTTACTGTTCAGAGTGCATACATCAAAGCCTCATTTGACTGCCTGCATGCCTCGTAGTTTGCAATCCTGAAATGTGAGCATAACTGGTGAGCTTCGTGTGACTGAACAAGGAAATAATTTGTTCATCGTTCTTTAAAGGGGCTCTGAACTTACACCAATAACAAGGAGCCTGTGTTTATCTGGAATTTTTCTCTAAAAAATTTATAGTTCAGCACAGGCCTGGAATAAAGGGATGAGGAGTGATGGGGACCACATGACCCTAAAAATGCAGCTGACTACATGTAGGATGCATTGTCCGTATTTCTTCAGTGAAGGGTTGGACTGGCCTTTCAATAAGACTTCAGGAAAGGCCTTGTATCAGCATGACTCCTAGAGGGTGGGCACCCAAGCAGAATGTATTCAGGAGCATCAACATTCTACCAGTGCTCCCTAGAGATCAGCAAGGTGCCTTCACACTGGTGCCACCCTCATCGGCAGTTCATACCTTGCAGCCTATGATTTACTACATGCTCTGCTATTCTGTCCTCATCCTGGTGGCCAAAAAGCTTTTGATTTCTTGGTCAAAACTGTGACAGCCTCGCCAAGCTATCCTAGACTGCCTAGTGCATGTTACACCCCTCCTACTTTGGCCTTAGCTTTAGGACATTTTCCACCCTGGAGTTGTTTTTACAAGCAGCTCTCCACCTTGATTTACCCATGCCCGGTGTAACTTGTTCACCTCGAACATCTGTTGAGCTAGTAGGGTTGGAGGTAGAGTACCTCTCTTAAATTTAATCAATGGATATATTCCAAACCCAAATGTGGTTGTGAAAGGATATATATGGAAAGGAATGGTCCCTTCTCTTTTTAAATCAACCATAGGACTAACCATAGACATATCTTGAGCTCTCTTCTATTTATGTTGTTGACTGATCTTTAGCTTTTTAAGGAAATAGGCCCCTGAGCATGTGATTTCTTAAAATAGTAAGGTGACAGCTAACTTTCATTTGTCATGCTAAAGAAGGAAGACAGGCACAGGTAACCCAGAAGGGCATGTAGCCCCCACGTCCTTGATATTTATATTTTGAATTCATTATGATAGTGGCACAACTAGTAAAACATGTATCTCTGGAATGATGCAAAATAGTCTGTGAGAGATGAAGGGTTTTCATAACCATTGTTAAGGATCTGTAGGCAAATTTATTCCCGTAATTCATGCAATTTTTTTTTAGCACCTTGGAACCTGGGACAACTGAACAAACAAACAAAACTAAAATCTTTCTGTAGAAAAGTGGGCTTTGTGCTTGGAGGGCTGCATGGTTCAGGGGAAAGAGAATAGACTTTGAACTGAACTTTTTTACATGTAGCAGGATAAAAGGAAAAATATACATTTTTAAAGAACTGTATGCATTTATTTTAGCTGAGTTCATCTTTGGAGGAATATTGCTGTTTTGTTGTAAAAACATTTTGATGAGGCTGCTGTTATTCAAATATAAGGCCTTGGACCTAGAATGGAGGGAGATGCTAAGATAAAGGGAAGATAAATTGCTCTGTATATGAGGTAAAAAGGGGTCCTCAGTAGGAAGAGAGATTGTTTGATTATTAACTGTGTTTTACATTCTCTGGAGGCACAGGATCCAGGAACATAGAGTCCGGGGCTCTAAGATTAGTTCCCAGTCCTTGAACCATGGGCCGGTACTGGTCCATGGCCTATTAGGAACTGGGTCACACAGGAAGAGGTGAGTGATGGGCAAGAGAGAAGATTCATCTGTATTTGCAGCACTCCCCAGCGCTAGCATCACCACCTCAGCTCCACTTCAGATCATCAGGCATTAGATTCACATAGGAGCACTGGTCCCTGGTGCCAAAAAGGTTGGGGACCGCTGCTTCAAGAGACAAAGTGAAGAGCAGGCTCAGGTGTGATAGGAGTGGACTCGACCACATCGTGGGAGGTCGGGCATGGGAGAGGCAGCGGGGAACAGAGACGTGGCTGCGGCTCTGACACAGCTCCGGGGCCGGGCAGTTAGCCAACACTTCTCCATCTTTACCCCAACTTAGATGATGCTGGGAGAGAAAGGAAAAAAGAAGAGAGGGGAAAACTTTAGGCTAAGTTTTTATCTTTAATTGGCCAACTTCACATAAAAGAAACATTAAGTTTGCCATGATTTTAATTAAATTTTATTAAAATAAGTTTACAGCTTCACCCCCCTTTGAGTCAAATGACTATGAGATTCACACCGATATTTACGGTATCTCCTGAGTTTTCATCTAAACTTTGTGATTTCTGTATTTTTTTGTTCAGGGAGTAGATGACATGTTAGACTGACTTTCTGTTTCTACATCCCCTAGTTCTTCCCCATCATTGCCCCTTCCACATGTCTGCTTGTTCACTTTTCTTGAGCTCCATGAAGGCTAAAGCTCTGGAGACCACTTTTACAGTTGTACCTCCACTTCTTAGCAGAGCACTCAGAACATAGCAGGTGTGAAATAATCGTTTGTTGAATGAATGCCTGAAGAAGGAGGGGGAGTGGCCAGGAGAGATGGGGCAGTCAGAATGGAAGCAAAGGAAGGGATGATCAGTAGGTCCTGAAGATGAAGGAGGCTGTTGGTTGGGTCAGTACAACTGGGAGCACATAAGCCGGCAGCATGGCTGTAGGACATGAGGACGAGGAAGTTCAGGGTGGGCTGAAGAGGGCACAGGGAAGTTGCTATAATTCCATGTCAGACACTCAGTGAGCTGAAAAAATTGCTGGTTCTCTCTGATTGGACTGCCAGCCTGGTGGAAGGTTGTGGGGTGGGGAGGGGGCGGAGCAGACTGCTCTCAGTTCAAGGTGCTCAGAGTCTTTCAAACTCTCCCTGGAGAACAGGTGTGATGCCAACTCCATGACTCTGTGAACAGCGGTGTTCTCCTGAGCAGCTGTGATCATGTCCTCATCCTCTGAGCTCTCCTTTAGAATGTTCTGCCAGCGTGTGAAGCCAGGAGCCCAGGGAAAACCAAAACCCTCTGCCACAAATCCTAAAATGCCATCTGGATTATGTTATTCACTCTTCCAACACCTTCGGGAGCTTCCTCTTGCATTCAAGATTTATTTTAAGGAGATTGGGCTTTCTCATCCAGTGGTTATGAGAAGTATTTGATGCCCTTCCAGCAGAATAAACCTTCTTGAATGAGTCAGGTTCTCTCTTCCTTCCAGATTCTGATAAGGAAGAGGAATGAGACTGAGAATAGGAGGACTGGAAACAAAATCCTTGGTGGATGGAAGACAGTGGGAGACCACTGCTGGGCAGAGACTGGAGTAGGCTGATGTGATAGTGAAAGGAAGTGGTGAAAGCTGACACCTCTCTTTGCCAAACTTCCTCTTTCCTGTATCCACTCCTTCCTGCTCGGCCTTTCTCACTGGAGCCTTTATGTTGCTGTCTATCCTGTTAAGAGTTAATAAATATGAATTCCTTAGAGTAGTGGCTGTCTCAGAGTTAGCACAGAATAAATGGTTGCTACTCTTTGCACTTATTATTCTAACCTATACTTTCTGTCTCTTATCACTCATTTTTGTTTTTTTTGTTTTTGTTTTTGTTTTTTTTTTTTTTTGCTACCATTAACTAAGGTTTGAGCCAATGCATAGCATGCCAAGGTGAATGTGGGGTGGGGGTGGTATCCAAGAGGTTTGTTGAGGAGATCAACCTGAGTCAGTGAGGATGGTGGGAGAGTCCAATGTGAGGGTCACATGAAAATGGCCCATCTTTGCTACAGGGCTTGGGTCAGAAGATGTCAAGTAAGTACCCATTAAATGTTTATTGAACAAAATGCATGGTAATATTTGACTGGGCTTTGAAATACGGGTCGAATTATCTACCAATCAGAGAAAGAGATGTTCAAGGTGACAGTTTTTCTGTTGGGGAACTTGAAAGGGAGCAGAGAGAAGTAATTCTGTGACTGTAATAATAAAAGAATGTAAACCAAATGGAAAAAAAAAGAACAAAAGTATGAGTAAAAGCATGGGAGAATTTTGCCTTCCAGATTTCTGAATAAGCTTTCCTCATGTTATGGGGCTTAGAAAATTCCCCATGGAAGTCAGATGTGTATGCAGTGACACCAGGCGGGTGGTCTCCTGCCCAGAGACAATGTGCCCACCCACTAGCACAAGGAGAGGGCTGAGCATGGCTTCCAAGAACACCACTAGACTGTGCTGAGTCATCCATGTTTGCTCTGAAGCTGCATTTCTCAGCATATGTTGGTCAGGATGCCTCCCTGCCCCTTTGCCTACAGGATCATTCCAGGGGGTTTAGCTTAGCAGGTATGCCCTTGCTGATTTCTACAGCTTCAGCTCCTGTATACCTCACCCACCCCCATGCATGCACAGTCCTGTATCCCAGGGATGCTGGCGAATACATAAATGCCATCCTCTTTTCTACCTCCATGTCTAAGTACATATCATTCCCTTTATCTGGATTTCTATTCACCTCTTATCTGCTTGTCAATCTCCTATTCATCCTTCAAAACCCAAATCAAAAGTTCTTTCCTTTCAGTAGCTTTCTCTGAACCACTACAGTACTTTGTTAAGAGCATTCTCTCATTTAGTAAATATTTATTGATTCCCTATGTGCCAGGCACTAAAGGCTGGGACTCTACATTGCTCATCTATATTGTTCATTGCAATCTCAATACTTACAGAAATTAGCACAAACAATGTTCTGGAAGTAGAGGAAAAACGAACAAAGGAATGAAATGAATCACCTCCCCTAGCCTCCTATGTTTCCACCATAGATCTGATTTGATATGACATGGAAAATTGAGTGCTCTGAGCCCTTAAGGAAAATGCTGACACCCTTTGCTAAGATTCTCTGGCTGCTTATAATTTTATGTAAACCAGTGAGTTATATGCAGTTTTCTGGAGGAAAGCTCTCTCTGATGGTCATGTTGTGAACTCTCATGTTCCTGTGGTTCCAGAGGCTGAAAAAAAGCAGTGACATCATGAGTCACCATCTTCTGAGCGGGCCACAGATGAGCTGCTGGGTCTACACCCCACCACAGGGAAGGCTGGCCACCCAAACCTGCCTTATTGCCTGTCTGTGTCCTTTTGTCAACCTCAGACCAAGGCTGGAGCAGTTTGGGGTTTTTCTAAAAATACTCTGCACAAATTTCAAAGGCAGCTTGCAAAATGGGGTTTGAGGAATAAATAGGCAGCCATATAATCATATTCTGTTCTTTGGGAGAGACATAATTAGCTCCTGTTTTGATTTGATAATGAGTAGCTTGGTCCATGCATTTCCAGGCTCTTGGCTGTAATTGGACATTCTATAAAAGGTGACTATGAATCAATAGGATTGATTTCTTCTAATTACCGCACCTGTACGGAGATAGCAAAATGATGCTCAGTATCCTTGAGATGGTCTCCTTCTGGAGAGTGGTATCCCAGAAAGAGAACTTGATTGGGAGTCGGAAGTACTGGGCATTTATATATCAACTATAATTTTAAAATAATAAACAAATAAGAATTAAAAAAAGAAAGAAGTACTGGGCATCGGTTCTCAGCTCGGCCATTTGCCAAATGTCACCATCTTCTCCTTTGTAAAAGCGGAGATAATGTTTACTTTGTAGGCATGTTTTAAGGTTCAAAAGAGACAATATCAAGATAAAGACTCTAGCACATAAAGGATAGTTAATATATGTGCACTTCCTATATTTCTTCGGAAATTATGTTTTCTTTGTACTAGTGTTGCCTTTGGAGCCTCTCCTTGAACATGACTAACAACGTCATATACGAAGTGACAATTTTGTAGCTACCATTTATTGAAGATCTTGGCACTTCTATCAGTCCCTAGAATTTGCTGGAATTCATTCTCTACTCTTCTGTCATGTTGCTTTTAGAGCTTACATCTTTAAGGAGGGGAGGGCATTTGTCTGGCCACAGGCCTCCTTCCCACTGATCTATGGGAAAAGTAAGAGACCTCACCTGACAATTTTAAGATATTTGAGAGAATTAGCTTCCTTAATTGAGATTGATGGCTGTGGCTCACCAACAACGTAACTCACCCCACTTCCATATGGTGGAGTAAGGGTTAGGACAAGGGGCTCAGAGTGTTCACAGTGGCCCACACCTGGATTGACACAACCTCTGACACCTGAGCCCTGACTATAGCCAGGCTGTAGCTGTCCTGGGGGTGGTTGGCCTTCTTCCCCTCCCCCACAGCTATCAGGATCCAGTTACTGCAGCATTCACAGCCAACCCACACCCTCATGAAACAAGTGGAAAGGCAGTGAGCATTCTGAACCTGCTAATTCTGTCTTGGTGTTGTCATTTTGACTATCTTGTACCTAGTTTCCTTCATCTGCCCAGCTTGTATGGTGCTTTGCTTTGGCTCTTAATAGGGCTTTTGAATGGTTCTTGGTTCTACACTTTTGCAGATGGGCCACTCCCAGTCGACCACTTCTCACAGCCAAGAACTCCTTCCATCCCCATGCTACCCTGAAGGAGAATAGTGGCCTGAGCTGGCTGAGTTCCCATTAAGACTGTGAGGAGCTGGAATGACAATAGAGCCTTTCAGTGTCACCTGACCTCATGCAATGCCTGTTAGATCCCTGGATCAAAGAAGAGAAAAACTTCCCAAACTGCAAAGTCTGGCCTCAAATGCTACCTTCTTCCCTCTCTGCCCGGAGAGCTTCTGTGAAGGCTGCCCTTGGGCAGTTGACTTTTGTCCCTGTTTGAAACGGGAAGAAAATAAGGTCACACATCCCTAGGGTAACTAAATGCTGAGCAAAGTAATTTCTTTGGCTATTCAGAGTTATTTTCCAGGAAGAGGAGTCAGCAATTAGAAAAACAAAATCGACACTTTGTACATAGTTATTTAAAAATAAAACACTACATTTATATTACTGAAGTGTCAACACGCACTGATGTCCATTACATTTTCTTCAGCCTCTTATTTTAAACAGGTAGCAGGTTTTAGTTAATTTCACATTTCATGAAATTTTGCAATGTAGAAAGTAGAAGCCACTAGACGATCATAATTTTGTCTTGGTTTTGGTTTATTACTTTTTGCTGCAGCCTTGACTGAGAGCACTATGCTAAATGTCCTTGATGGAGAGGAGAGGAGAAGTGTGGGCAGAGTGGATATGGCACCTCAGAGATGGAGAAGGGCTACGGGTTCAATAGTTAACCCAAGCTCAGATCCTGCCCTGTTTTGTTCTCTATGAAAATGACCAAAACTGAGAGCAGTTGGCTGCTCGGTACGTGTAGAAGGTAGGATTCTGAGTGCGGGGGTGGCAAAGTCCCACAGCTATGGCGTGGAAGCAGCTGGACTTCAACGGGCTGCTTCAGGCTTAGTGAAGATGTTCATGGTGACCAGGAGGGACTGGGAATTAGAGAACCCTTCTCTTTTGGGGGCACCAAAAAGGCTCCCAGATTTTGATTTGTCCTTATGGGAAGAAAAGGACAGAGACTGACCCTCATAACTGAGACTGGCTTCTTGCCACTCTGATAGAATGACAACTCAGAGTCACATTGGATTTGATTTAAAAAGAGGACAGAAGCATGCTATTTCCTGTACATGTGGAGATGCAAATTGAGACTCACACTTTCACATATAAAATGAGTTGAGTCTTTAACATTTGCTATTTGCAGAAGGGTCTTCAATAGAAGTGTTGTAAATTAGTAGTTTTATCCTTAAAAAATAAGAGTTTGGATTTTATCTTGTTTGAGCTAAAATGCCCTTTCTTCAGAAGAATTCTTATGTACCATATCAATATACAGCTTGGTTGAAAGTGTAAGTGTCCTGATTGGAGTGGGTGGGACCCACAGCCCTCTTCCATGGCCCATTCTTCGCACTGATTGGCCCATAAGTGACATCCACGAAGTCCCAGGGTCAGCTTGGAGCAGTTCTACAGGTCATAGACTTGCTTTGGTAAGTAGGTGGCTGAGATATCAAGTAGCTAATAACTTCCAGGTCATGCCAACATTCCTTCGCTACTTACATACATCTCTGAGGGACAGCTCTAGTGTCCACCTCAGTGCCTGGTACAGGTAGATGTTAAATAAATGCAAATAAATGATGTAATGCATGTCATTTGAGGGAAGTCATCTTGCAGCCCAGGTGATGCAAGATGAAATAGAATAAAAATTTTGACATTACTGAGAGAACTAATCCAAGAGAGAACAAATTAAGTTTTACCTTTATTTTTTCTTTCTTAGTTTGGAATGACCTCTACCTAATTCTACCCACAGTTGAAGTTTAATACACCAAACTACTTGAATCTTTCACGATACTCCTTCCAGTCTCACAGGGCACGTGTATACAAACATCCGTATACATCGCATTTGAAACCAATTGAGATATAGAGAAGTCAGAGAGATGGAGATCAAAATAACTGTCTTTTTTGTTGTTGTTTTTTTTTTTTTTTTTTTTTTTTTGGCTAATAAAGCTGATTCAGAGAATGCAGCTTGAGCAGGCTTTCTCCTCCTTTTCCTCAAATCTAGATTTTGGAAAGAGCTGCCTTAGCTCAGTAAACAGACATACTTAACCAGGCAGCTTATCCTCAGGAAAACATGGCCAGCACACACCTCGAAGTAACAACAGAGAAATCTGGGTCTCCAGAGCTACCTCTGGGCTCTGATCCAGGTTACTTCCACTTGGAAGCAGATGCAAAGCACAACGTGACACATGCACACACATACAAAGAAAAAACCTGAGACTTCTCAGAGAAGTCTTTCCTATTCCTTGGTAGTAGGGCTGGGGGCAGGAGTTGTAGAATTAAGAGCAGAGAACTACTTTCCAGTATTTATGAGTGGATAGTATGTCCCAGTTTATGGAACAGGGCAGAAAATTCAGAAAGTATCTCTAAAAATCATTTTTTACTACATTGAACTCAGTTGCATTTATGAAAGGCTCCACTTGGATCTTCATGTCTATCAGACATTTTGAACTGTGGTTTTATGTTTATTGACTGGGGCAAGCCCTAAGCTCATTTCTGGCAGAACGACCACACTTGGTGGGGATTGCCTGATGGTTGAATTCTGCAAAAATGCAACAAAACTAACATAGTCCAAAATTATGGACTATGTTTTAATATAATAACAAAGTTGTATATTAAATGCCCTAAAAAATTTTTGTTTTAGCCTGAGTGTATACAATTCAACCCTACTATACACCAAATATAATATGTATAAGAAGAAATTAGGAACTGTAAACAGATGGGCAGAGACAACACAGCAACACAAGTGAAGAGACACAGGGCCAAATAGACTATTAGGTCTAGGAAAAGCCCAAACACAGTTAAAGATTAACATAAAATTAATCACCCCATTCAACACCTTCGTAAGCAAAGCTCTTAACACCAAGAGTTTTCAAGGGAGAGGACAATGGAGACTGAGATCTGAGGCCAGGCTGAAGTTAATATATGGAGAATCTGGGTCAGGTCGCATCCAAGAAGTACAGACACAAGTGTTAGAGATGGTGCACAAAGAGAAAAATGGTGTACCAGCCAGACTCTTTGGTTGTAAGCAGCAGCATCCAACTCTCTTGGGATAAAAGAGAACTTTTGTGATGCATGGAAGCTTGAAGAAGTAGATTTGACCAACAGACAGGAGTCAAACAGTGTCCAGAAGCCAGGCAACAATAGCAGTGTGACCAGGACCACATACCACCAGTGCGTACACCACTGCAGCCCTGACATGTGACTTCCACTGCTCTGAGGCATCGCTTTGCACTGTAGGCCATAACTGCCACTACTGGACACTGACCTTGGACACTGCAGTTGCTGTAGAACACCACAGTCGGTTCCAGCTTCACTTCTTTTTGGCATCTCTTGCTTCCAACTCTAATTTCCTGGTCAGAATGTATCTTTGGCTCAGTCTAGGTTATGTGCCTGTGCCCTGGCTGCCAAGGGCACAAGGAGA
This sequence comes from Eidolon dupreanum, assembly GCA_028627145.1. Taxonomy (NCBI): domain Eukaryota; kingdom Metazoa; phylum Chordata; class Mammalia; order Chiroptera; family Pteropodidae; genus Eidolon; species Eidolon dupreanum. Next base: position 144,080,340 of record CM053509.1, on the reverse strand, counting down.
TTTTCCTTCATTTGCCATAAAGAAAACATGCAATGGGAAATGCTCTCCACCTCCTGCCCCCACAACAGAAGGAGATTTGAACGATGGGCAGCCTAAACACTTCCACACAGAATACTCATGGATACATCAACGATGTCTCTTGAGGAGAGTTAATGTTCAAATGCCGAAATTAAATGGACATCTAAAAGGATCAAGTGCCACAAAACCAACAAAACCATTTCTTCAAGTCAAAGAAAGTGGTATTTATTTAACTTTATAATCATTTAAAAAAATAAATCTCAAGTTATGTGTCTTCTTATATTAATAAATTACAAACTGCCTGGCCCATACCTCCCTTCTAGTTTCTTTTTCCCCTTGTCTACCTATTTGCTCTTGCAATTTTTAGCGTATATACATAAATGAAGAACTCGGTGCTGGCCAATAAAAGTCACTAGGGGGGAAAAAATGTCAAAATGGAGCAATGATACAGTTTACATTTTTTGATTATATGGGTTGGCTTATATATTAACAGGTAGATGGCATTAGTTATGCTTGCTAAATAAAATACCTGAGATAATAATAATAGATAGCATTTATTGAATGTTACTGAATCAGATGCTTTGCATATGTTATCTTGTTCAATCCTCATGGCAACTTGGTTGAAATTATTGTTACCATTTTACAAAAGAAAAAACTAGGGCTCAGAGAACATAAGTGACTTTGATAAAGGTTGTAAAACCAAGTAAGGAGCATCTTAACTGAGATCTTAGCCCTCTGTCTGTGTAAACCAGAAGGTCTTTCTGCCATGCCACACGTCCTCTGAGTTTTAGCAAATTTGAATAGACCTGCGTCAGTTTTACTCCAGTGGGTGTTGGCTTCCTGCACAAGAACATTCCTTCAGAGATAAAAGCATCGCTCTCACAGGTTTCTTGGCAGAGAGAATGGGAATCTCGGCTGCAAACTGAAACTGAGGATTTGCTTCAGGAAGTGGGAATTGGCAGAGAAGGGAAAAAGAGGGTCTTGAATTGCAAAAAGCAATCACTGACTGAGCAAGACTTCCTGGAAAAACAGTACCCTGTGAGGATGTCTTGGCCAGTGAAATTGCTTTCGGCCAAAGTTGCTTTCTTCACAACGAATGGAAACTAATGGTCACCCCCAGATAATGTGACACAATTTGCCTTTATTTGATGGTATCTTCTGCCTGTGTGTTATTTCCCAGGGTTCTTTTTATACAAGCATTGACTTTATAAGAGAAAAAAAAGTTGTTATATGTTTTGTAAATGATGACCATTTTGCCTTGGCATTGGATTTTTTTCAATGCTCAAACTGTATTACAAGTAGAATAGAAGTACAAAAACACCAAATGCATAACAAGCCCATAGGTCTATAATACTTTACATATAGTACTAAAATCTTTATTTCTCCCTAGAGAAAATAGATGAGTACAGCTTTGAATAAGGTGGACAAGAAAAACAAACTGAATAAGACTAGAATGATCTGACTTTCCTTGGATATTTCCTACCTGTGAAGATTTATTTCTTGAATATCTAATAGCATAATCCTGAAATCAAATTAATAAAAGAAAAAAATCACTAATTATTTTGCCATTTTAGTAAATCAAGCATATTAATTATTCCTTTTTTATGTGGAGTCATGTGATGGCTTTCTTCCCTTAACTCTATGTCTTAGACATTTCCCGTGAATATGTAGTATTTTAAATTAGATTTTTATTTGCTGTATCAAATTCATTTGAAGGGATATGGTGCAATTTATTTAACTAGTTTCTTATTTGAGGATTTTAAATTGCTTCTAGCTTTTCACTGTTATGGAAGGCACTGTGAAAAATTCAGTTTTGCATTTAGTTTCCCTCTTCTCATCTTTTTAGGGAACTAGTTCCTTAAAATAAATTTCTTGTAGTTGAGTCACTTGATGTAATGAAATGAATTATTTTGCTGTTCTTGGTAAGCATTCTAAAATTGCTTTCCAAAAGTTTTTTTTTTATCAATTTATACTGCCACCAGCAGTATTTTCATAAGCCATTTTTCATAAGCCATTTTTTCACTACAAACCTAGCAGCATAGGGTGTTTTATGTCTTTTAAATTGAAGTTCTAAAGGGAAGGTTTCTCTAAGTGTGGCTAGAAAGCTACAACTCAGCTATTTTGTTGACTCTTAGAGATTGACTATGAAATCATGGCAATAGAAATTGGCAATGTCAGAGGCCTTTTTAGTTTGATCTGGCCCTGTGTGGCAGGTGTTGGATTGTTACTCACATGCCAGTGCTCTGGGGACATAAATGAGTGGAATATGTTTGTCAAACATGTCAGTCAGAGTTCCCATAAGACTCGGCCACAAAATGTCCACAAAGCCAGGATACAAAGGCCTGGCTTTTTGCCTGCCGTCCCCTGCAAGGCTTGGGAGCCCATGAAAGGAAGGGCATCTCCTGGGTATGCTACAGAGCCTTTCTGGGTTCCAGAACTTTGCTTGGACACCTGGAATTCAAATTTCCATCACCGTTGAACAGGAATAAACAAATGTCCCCCAGGGCCGCCTTCTACTATTTCGTTCTCTGAATGTGTCATTTGTAATGTTGAAATGTATTCTGTGGAATACCATCGCACTCACAAGTTGCCGGGGCGTTGGAAGCCGTCTAGTCCAACGCCCTAATTCAAACAGGAAGAAACTGAAGCCCAGTGAGTGGGAAGGTCTAACGTCTAGGTTTCTTCATTCCCAGCATGGTGGTGGTACCCGTTGCCTTCACATGTGATTTTAGTGATGAAATGTCTTTTATACAAGCTGATTCAAGACTGTCTTGCTAATTTAATCTATTAGGGAGATCTTCCTTGTTACTGATAATTGTTCCTGGTTTATCAGGCAATACTTGCAAAACAAACATTGAGAAATTATAGGCATTGATCTCAGGATTTTTGTGTAGTTCAGTTACAATGATACATAACATTTATTTGCTGCCAGACTCTGTTCCAAGTAATTTTCATGAATGAACTCATTCATTCCAACACTTTTCTAAAATATATTTTTTTCATCATCTTCATTTTATAGAGGTAAACCGAGGGTGGTTTTTAAAATAGTATATTAAATAGTAAAAACTAAATTATGCTGAAGTAATAACCCCAAATCTCACTGACTTACGATAGTAAAGCTTTATTTCCCTTTTGTGTTGTATGTGCATTATAGGATAATGTCAGTTCTTTTCTCGGAGAGCCGCTTTGAAAGAATAGCCCTTATCTATGACATTGCTGTATCCTGACAGATGAAATACTGGGACAGTAGAAAGCACAGTGGCTCTTAAACCTACAGAATGAGAAGGGACATGTGCTACTTCCTCTCAGCTTCAATGACCAAAGCAAATAACATGGCCAAGCCTGACATTAATGAGGCTGGTAGTAAAATACTCCACCTGGTAAAACCCAGTGAATATATTGAGCAAATACAATCTACTACTGACAGTAGCTTACTCACGGCCCCACATCAAGTAAATTTTTTCTGGTAGGATTTAAACTCAGTATGATTCCAAAGCCAAAACAATCAACCGCCCATTTTACTTTCTCAGTGATCAGAAGCTAGGAGATATCCTTGGAACCCACATTCAACCTGATAATCTGTTCTATTGCCTCCATGGAAAATGCCATTGTGAGTGTTAAGCACGCACTCATACTTTCTAAGCCAACTATTTCACGATATTCCCTGAATGCTCCCTCTCTCGGAGCATTAGCATATTATTGGCTTGCATGCCCTTTCTTTCTGGGTAAAAGAGATCTCTAGTCACCTGATGTTCCTATGCATAAAGACTCCTTTAAAGGTCCCAGACTCTCAGGGCAATCAGGGCCTCAGAGGACAGCAAGGCTAGCTCCCTGCCAATGTTGGCATCCTTCTTGTGGAGTCTTACCAGGAGGCCATGCAGCCTCTCGTGTGCAATTTCCCACCCTAGGAGGCCTATCCATTTCCAGACAGCTCTGACTGTTCAAGGTCTACCTTAAGTTGAATCTCCCTTCCAGAGCTATCATTCTTGGGGCTAAGTTTTAAGATAAATATAATATTTGATATATATTTATATAATAAATACATACATAAGTATGTATATGAGAGATATAAGCATAAATATCCTTTGCATATTATGTTCCACATATAATATTTATGCATTATGCTTATATATATTTATGTATATTATATATTACATATTACATGTATATAAGATATCAAACTCTATTTGTATATCCCAGCTTTTTATTTTAATTAGGTGGGTATGGCCCTGTAGTTCTTCTCCAGCCTCAAATAACCCAGTTTTCTCTTAATACAATATTACTTTGCATGTTAAAACATCCCGGTTGCCATTTTTGAAGGTTCTCTAATTTATCTTCAATAAAAAAAGGGGGTTTATATAATATTCACCCTTCACCTTTTATTTAGACTAAGGGAATTATAACTCCAAAGATAAAAATGTATTTTAGGTTTAATAAGACAGCATGATCTTTTCTATGATGAATTAAACTTATTTAACAAGTTCCATTGATACAAACCAAGTTTGATAATTAGAATACTCAGAAATGCTGAGAGGTGAGGTAAGACTATTCTCAAATCCTTTTATATATGTTTCAGAAATTGATTATAAGATAAAGAATACTTTAGATAAGTAAGATGGTTTTGCTTACATACTTATTATTTACTTTAAACAACTGGTTTATATTCATATACAGAATATATATGGTTTATTTCTCTTTAGTAAATATTTGACAGATTCTTTTTTTTAATTGGCCTTTAATATGGGGGAAAATTTTGATGTGTAGACAGAATCAAGCTACTTTTAGAGGTTGTGCTGTTTTATAGTCTTTAAAATAATATTCCATTTACAGAAGCCTCTGTGGGGGAAAGGACCATGCCTTTCTCATTAATCATTCTTCAGTGGTTGGTATAATCTGTGGTACATAGTAAAAACTTAATAAATATTTGCTGAGTTAAAAAGTAGAAACAAGGGAGACCATAGGGCAGTGACCATATATTATGCTTTGTTTTTGCCTGTAAAAGAGTTGATTGTGCTCAAAATAGCACAAATTACTGTCATTGATCTAAAGGCATTGATGATAGAATGGAAGAAAAGAGCTCTGAAATCTATTTAGAGGTATAGACTAGTAAGGTTTAGTCAATGATTGGAAGCTGAAAGATCAAGGGAAAAGAGGAGTCTAGAATAACTTAGGAGTTTCTGATTTGAGCGATTGTGGTAGGTGATTTATGGATGGTTTAAAAACAATCTACTCTTTATTTTTGTTAATTTGTTTTTTGAAATTCACCCATATGCATTCACTTACATATTGCCTGTGACTGCTTTCATGCTATAATGGCAGTGCGCCTTTACACTGCCTTATAGAGACAAAGAATTGACTAGCACTGTACAGGAAAAAAAAAAAAAAAAGATGACTGAATCTTTCTCTACAGAATAGGGATTTTTTTGTTACTTTGTTTTTTGCCGAGGGTGGATATTGGGGCAAATAGCTTCTGTTCGTTAATATGCTGAGTTTGTAGAACATTCCAGTGAGGAATGTTCAGCAGGAAGTTGTGAATCCAAGCCTGGAGCTCAGGCATGAAATTATGGCCGAACAAATGGATTGAGCAGTTTGTTGTCAGGTTGTGGCTTTGGTGGCCATGTTGAAACAACATGGTAGCTAAGCATCTAAAATGGTAATTCTGTCGATGATGTACAGTACTCACTGAGATCTAGCTTAGGAGGTGAGTGTGCAGTGTTTGATTTTATCTTGTGTAAGCACATGAAAAGAAAGACGGAGGTGTGTAGGGTGTGTTAGCTTCCTCTTCCAGAATGTAGGGCAGGGGGTGCCACTGAGCATGAGGTCCAGGAAGAGTCTTCCAGCCACAACCACCCATTTGCTTCTGAATGACCAGTGTTGCTGCGAGTCCTCACAGTACGCCCCAGGCTGAGATCAGAAGCACCCCTTTCAGCTTTACTGTGCAGCTTGCCAGCCCAACCACAGGACATCTCATATTGGTTGACGAAGGGGAAGGAAAACTAAATGTTGGTTACACTTCCAAAGCGATGCCAGTCCTGGATATGTGAAGCTCTGCTGTAGCCATCAGAGTTAAGCCTAACAAGGCAGCTCATGTACTTTCCAGGCTGTTTTCCAGCTTTTAAGTGAATATTTCTGTATTGCACGTGGTACAGAGAGTACAGCTCAGTGCAAGAACAGTTTGTTCCAACAGAGTTTTTTATGCCAGTTCCAACATGCCTTTGAATCCTCTTACTTCCGGAGTGATTCACTTCCATTTCCTCTTTTTCCAAGTAGAGGAAATAGCAATCCCTCTTTCTCATCCTTGGTAAATGTTGTAAGGACAAATATTTTGAATGAGATGGAGTATGTACAACCATAAGGGTAGTGAGCTCCTGCAGGGAAGACCCTGCAGCTTCTACAAAATACTGTCGTGTATATAGACTTTCTAATGTAGTGGCCCATACCATAGACACTGGCTGTCTTAAAGAAGCAAGATTATTGACAACTGTGCTTAGATCTTCCCTCTTTTTTTCCTTTTTTATTATCCACTGGAAATAATGAACTTCATGCATAAAGTCAATTTGATTTTTATTTTTTTTGTTGATGTTACCTTACTAGATAGGAAACCCTACTAATAATACCTCTGGACCTATTCCAATACACATTCTTGAGTTGTGAAAATGTAATTTCAGAACATGAGTGTTTGAATTTTTCTGGTTCCAGCAGAAATTTATGTTAAATACTGCAAAGTTCATTGAAACACTGGGTGGAACCAAAGTCGTAGGCGAAGGATCACATTTTTAACTTCATTAGGAAATTTTGGATTTTATTTTTAACATTGAATTCCTGTACTTCCCTTTTGAATTTCATGTGTATGCCGGCATGTGCCCTTGTTGGTATGTCTGAATGGGCACACGCACCCTTGCCTGGCTGGAGTAAACTTTTGGGTCTGTGTGCATGTGTGCGTGTGGATAAGTGTGGGTGTATTTTCATTGTGGATGTGCTGGTCTGATGGAAGGAGCTCTTAGATCCCCTAAGAGCCACATGCCTATCAGGAGGGATCTTTGTTATGTTTTCAGCACATGCATTTGCAGAATTAAAGAGTGTAGGCACCAGTCTAACCACAGAACCCTCCGTAAACTATTCTGGGTCTCCCCAAAGACCTTTAATTTCCTATTGTATTTAAAGACAATGCATGGCCTTGAATAGTTGTATGGACAAATGCTCATTGCTCAGTGGCCTTGGAAGACAGACCATCACCTAGTTGGGATCAACTCAAAGGTTCACAGCATCCACCGAATCTTAGTTAAATGATACATTTCACTACAGAGTTTTTGTTTGCCTGTTTACTTTCTTCCCTTCTCACTCTTGGCCTAGACTCAAGATAAACCTTGTTGCCTTTGTGCCTGCTGTACTTAATTTTCTGCGGTACCTAAAATGGTGGATTTGTAGCCTTTTTCGTTTGGCTGTGGTTTGGCTTCTCTTTTCCAATTCAATGTTCAAGTTTCCTCTGTGTGAAGGACTCAGAAATGTTTCACTTGAGGTTTAAGTTTCATGATTTTAATTATTCACATCGTCTAAACTTGGCTTTGAAATCAACCATATCAGGCATGACAATTCACCCAAGAGTCTGACATGGAATAAAGAAAGCAGAGATGAGGAGACAGCTGGTGCCAAACCACCCCAGCGAGGTGCCCATATGTTTATGAATGGGCCTGGGGGAGGGGGGTGAGGAAGGAGCTTAGGAAGAAAAGAGAATGAACTTTTATGAAGCACCTACAGTGAGATAAGCACTGGGTTTGAAATACATTATGCACTTCACCATCCCAAGAATCCTTTTGGAGGTAGGGATTTCTCAAATTGTTTTTCAGCTCTTGCTTGTATTTCTATACATTTGTGCTCCAGTGTGGATGCTATCATTGCAGTGGGGTGAATAAAAATGTTACTCTAATACTCTGGGTTACTTGAAAATTCTCTCTCTTTCTTCCTCCATCCCTCTCCTTCCCTCTCTCCCTCCCTCCCTCCTCTCCCTCTCCCTCCCTCTCTCCCTCTCCCTCCCCCCTTCTCTATCTCTCCCTCTCATCTAGTTCTTCTCTTTCTGGGTGTTTTCTGTATCCCATTAACAAATGCCACCCTGGTTTTATGAACTGAAGCTAAAAACTGCCAGCTAATTTTTTTGGCCACCAGTATTTTATTGTTCAACTGTTTCCTGCCCACTATGTGTGGGTCCTTTCTATAAAGAAGCATCAGTCTAATATTACAGATTCTACGGCCCAAGGTACACAAAAGCCCTGTAACACACTGATCTGAAACCGTAACCTGTAGGAGTGAAGAAGGTCCTCCAGTCCCTTAACAGCTAAGGCTTTTCCTTTTTGGAATTCTCCTTTGATCACATCGTATGCTATATAGGCACCAAAACGGGATCTTTTGCACAGGACGGTAGATGCATGTAAAAATTATTTGTCTGGTTATAAGGTATAAAAATATTGGAAAGAGGAGACTATAGAAAATAAAACTCATGCATCACCTAACCATCTCGAAAGAACTCTACTAACATTTGGTATATTTCCTCTCCTTTCTTCCTCCTTTCCTTCCTTTCTCCCTTCCTCCCTCCCTTTCTCCCTCCCTTTTTTGTTTGTCTCTTTTCTTTCTACACATTTTTAAAAATGTAACCAGTGTCTTGGACAGAACAAGTCTTGAGATACAGTTGCAAAGCAGAATTACTTCACTTAGAAGAGATAGTCCTTCTCCTGTGCCAAAATAAAACGCTGGGCAGCCTCATGACTCTTCTGATCATGCCTCGGTTATAAGAGAGCCAGCCGATGGTCCCTTTTGCAATAAACACAATTGCAATTCAAAAGTTACAATTCCTGTCCCATACAGTAATCAAAACTTTGTTTTAAAATTGTCTTCTCCGCTTGCCCAGCCAAGCTGGCTGCCCCAGGGGAACCTGAAGAAGGCAAAGGGGATGCAGTTGGCTTCTGCTCTCAGGTTTTGCTCTCTACCCCTACTCTTGTCTATTTCTGACCCTTCCAGGGTTGGAGTTGGGGGAGGAGCTAGAAGATTTTAGTAACTGGCACTGTCTAAGGCAGACCTCCCACTCCCAGGACCAGGCCAATGTCCAAAGTCAATGCTCTTGCTGCCCTTGAATGTGTCCTAGAAGACATGCTTGCCTCCCACGCCAGTCCTCCTTAAGAGCTTTCATCGGCAGTTCCCTTGTTGTTGGTGTTCTCCTCCTTCTCCAGCTCCTGTTTACTCCTTTCTCAGTCCCTAGCAATCCAGCACTACCTGCAGCTTCCCTCCACTGGGGACTGTCTACCTTTCAGGATTCCTGTTGGATAGGACTCTAATCCCACACTGGCTGTCTCTCACTCACCCTTGATATTTGTTTCATGGGAAACACATCTTTGGCTGCTGCGTGCTTGCCATCTAGGAACACAGCTACCTCTTCTTTACTCCCTCTACCAGAAGAGCCAGCTACGCTGGCTTTTTCTACTGTGTAGCTCCCAAATTCAAAAAAGATATATCAAGTGTCTGGGTGGTCCTGTTGAAATTGCTCAGTGGGCTTGACATGAGTTCCGGGCACTCCCCCCATGAACACACACACACTCAGCACTTTGTGGACACACATAGAAGGTACTCACACCACAGCGACAGTTTTCCCCAAAGAAATTCGCTCCAATTCCTCTTTTTTAACTTCTTAAGACTGGATCTTTTTATAGTCTAGAGGTGGATGAGCGATTAAAGAGTCATGTAACTTTTTTATAATTATTTTTCCTTTAGAAATTTGCATCTCGATTTGTTTCCTCACTTTGAAATGTTATATCTGTTGAATCTTGGTGACAATTGAAACTTACAATTTAACATTTATACCGGCTTTTATTCATTTTCAAATAACATTTATTTTGATTATGATCCCTATATCATTATTTTTGAAAGTATGATTTTTAATGGTGTTTTAATACTAACGTTAGTTTCCTATTGCCACTGTTACAAATTACCAGAAAACTTTGTGGCTTAAAACAACACAAATTTACTGTTTTGCAGTTCTGGAGGTAGGAAGTCTTAAAACATTCTCTGTGGGCTAAAATCAAGTGCTGGCAGAGCTGTGCTTCTTCTGAAAGCTTTAGGAGACAAGCTGTTTCTTTGCCTTTTACAGTTACCTGCATTCCTTGGCTTGTGGCCCTACATCACTCAAACCTCGTCATATTGCTTCCTCTCCCTCTGCTTCCTTTGTCAAGATGCCTGCATTGACTCTGACCCTTTTGCCTCTTTCTTAACAGGACTTTTTTGTGATTACATTGTACCTGCCCAGATAATCCAGGATAATCTCTCCCGCTCAGGATCTTTAACTTAATCATATCTGCAAATTTCCACTTACTGTGTAAGGTAACATATTCACAAATTCTGAGGATTAGGGCTTGATTTTTTTTTTTTTTTTGTGGAGTATAGCAGAGGGAAAACTATTTGGCCTATTACATCTATGTTTTGTATGTCTCACAATTTAACTAGTTTTAGTTTTAATTCTTCATTTTAAATATTATAAACAGTGCTGTAATGAGTTTCCTTATAAATGAAAACAATTTTTTTATGAGTTACTCTGATGATTTCCTCAGTGTAAATTCCTAGAAGTGGAGTTATTGGGTAAGAACATTTTGAGGACTTTTGATTTTTCTTGCCAAATTCCCCAGCAGAAAGATTTTATAAATTTTTGACTCCACAAACTAAGGAGTCTACCCTCACCAGTGTTCTTCTAATTTCTCATATTTTGAGTCAACTCGATAGCTAAAAATAGTGTCTTCTATACGTTTTTGATTACTAGCAGGCTGAACATTTATTGTGTTTATTGACCAAATACATTTCTTCGTATGTGGAATAAATTTTCATTGTCTTTGGCCACTTTTATATAGGATCACGTTGAAAATTGAGAAGTTTACAGACAGATGTGTCTGGGTTTGTTGTTGCTGTTGTTGTTATTTGTTCATTTTTGTTTGACTGTGTGACCCTGTGCAAATAATGCAATCATCCTTTGTTTCAGTATTCTCACTTTATACACATGAATAAAAACCCTAACTCTACTGTGTAGGGTGTAGACGAGATGATGGATACAAAGCAGCTAGAGGAATGATTGCCCTTCATGAGAATGGGCTGTTGTCTTGCTGCCATTATGATTTTGCTAATGGGTGTTAGGGAAAAGGGATTTGTAAGACGTATTTTAATATATTTTTAAAAAATATTAAACCCTTGGTCTACGGCCATGCTACCCTGAACATGCCCAATCCTGTCTGATCTCAGAAGCTAAGTAGGGTCAGGCCTAGTTAGTACTTGGTTGGGAGACCACCTAAGAAGACCAGGTGCCATAGGCATAAAAAAAAAAAAAATTAAACCCTTGTTTATATTTGTAGAAAATACTTTTCCAATTTCTTATTTCTCTTCTACTTTTCTATACATTTTGTATAAAACTGTCTAGAATTTTGTGAGCAGTGTGTTATTATTTGTGATTTCTCTCATTTATTTTATATTTAGAAGTTATGCCCTATTTTCCAGATAATTTAAATATTTACTGTTACTTTTTAAAATAATCATTTTTCTTGTTTTTACACATATTTATACAACATGTAGAATTTGAATTGGTGGGTGTGTGAAATGAGGATCAAGTCAGATTTATTTCTCCCCAGATTTTTAGCCACATTCCCCAGTGTCATTTGATAAATATTATACCTTTTCTGCATTGAATTTTTCTGCTTCTACTATTGTCATGTATTAAGTTCTATAGTATTTTAAGATTGTTCTAGAACTTTCTGTTATATTCTCTTGATATAACTGTCTAGTCTTATGACACTATGGTTCTGTTTCAATGATTATAGTTTACATATGTTTTCGTGGGCAAACTCTCTTTCATTTCTCTTATACTTGTTCTTAGCTCTATTTCTCATGTATTTTTTCTCTTCTTAAGATAACTTTTCAACCATTTTCTAAATGTAATGCTCCTGGTATTTCACCATGACTTATGGGAAGTAGCTTTTCTCTTCATGCAGGTACTCGGAGATGTTCTAATTACCTCCTGTGACTATCTTCATTAAAATTATTAGAAAAAATGCATGGCAATAGCCCAGAAATATAACAGATGCCTTTTATGCCTTTAGAGTGGCATTTTAGTACAATGGAAACAGTACGTGCTTTAGAGTCAGGGTCGTTTGAGTTTGACTTCCCACCCTTACTGGGTAGACAATTAGCACAAACACCTACAGTTTTTATTTCTTGCTCTTTAAAATATGGGTGATAATATTTCAAGACTGTATTGGAGATTTATAGGACTGTGTTGGAAATTCAATAAGATATGGGAGAAAAACCTAGGTCAGTACCTGCTAGACAGTAGGCACTGGGCATGGAAGACATCCTATCCACATTAGTTTTGTTCTGCAAACTGTGGATTGGAAACTCGCAGAATAAATTTTAATGAGAAAGGCTAGACTTTGCCGATGACGTATGGACTTCAATTTCTTCCTCTATTTATATGCAAACTAACTGGTTAGTACAGTATCTCCTGGTTCAGAAGATTTTAAAAATTCATTGAAAATTCACAGCCACAGAAGTTTGAAAATTCACAGCCACAAGAGCACCCATTTTTCAGAGTGGATGTCAAGGCAGCCCTGACCCCAGCAGGATTGTTGTAGAAGGCAAAGGCAAGGCCACTGGAAACCTGCATGTTCCTCTTTGGCCCTCTTCAGAGAGCAGGCTGTGTGTCCTTGTAGTTGTACTGTACTGTTCTACCACATAGATTCATAGTTAACATTTTTCTTCCAGGCACACTTAAAACGTTTGGCTCACATCCTCCTTGAGCTGTTTTATAAGGGCAATAACTGAGGCCAGGGTGTGCTCTTGTCAGCAGGCGAAGCACTCAGCAGAGGCTGCCAAAGAGTTTCCTGCTCAGGGGCCACCCATCCTTGGCTGCAGGATACATGGCTGGAGCTCATGGCAACTTGCACTGAGCAAGCACTGGGACTTTCTGTTCTCAGGGCTCATGCTTTGGATTCCATCCTTCAGGCCTGCTGCATTGATCAGTGGAGGCTGTTGTGTTTGCGCTTGTTTGGGACTAGCTCAGAACACATGTCACAGCAGTGGTTCAAGGCCTAGCTCTAAGGCTTAGAGCTGGGAAAGTGCTCTTTAAAGACTAGCAAGCTGCTCTTTCCTCCTGTTAATGCAGGCACCGAGTTCCCACGAATCAGTTGCAGGGGAGGGAGGCATTCCCTTCATCCGACTCTCTGTGAATTAACTTCTGGAATGGGCAGATGACACAGATGCCAAATGCAGGGTTCCAACACTGCTACCCCACCCTCTTTGAAGTCCACCTTGGCACGAGCTGATCCCCTTTCATGTATTATTTATTGCCAAGAACTGTGACCAGGAGAATCCACTGTAGATCCCTGAAGCTGTTTTTTCAGGATTTCCTTTGATTGGAAGCTGTTGGCTATGCATTCTGCAGCTGGCTCTGTCACAGAGCAGAGGGCTCAGCATATCCTCCAAGTTACAGCTGCCATGCCAGCACAAAGGAGGTGCTGGCTGTGAAAGTGCCTTGACATTTGAAAGAATTACAGAAGTGGATTGGGTATTGTTATTTTTTCATTCACCAGTAGGGAGGCAATGTGATGGCGTAAGTAGAAAGAACACAGCCTCAAGCTCAAGAGAAGCAAGTTGAAACATCAGCCCTTCCATTGACTCAAATTGTGTTCTTGACCTCAGTTTTCCCATCTGTAAAATTTCGATGAAAAGATTCACCCCCAAACTTTTAGCCAATAATCGATAAGACATTCAGTGTTCAGCACCTTTCCTCTGAATTCCAAAGTTAGTTTAGAAATATTAAAAGTCTGGATGATGATCCCTAAATACCCTGTCATTATCTTCTTCATTTATACATTATTCACTTAGTAAACAGTCAATAAAAAAAAAAAAAGAACATTTCAGTGCCTTTATCATTTTTGGTAGTGGACTAGGTACTAGAAGTAAAGAAATACATGTTCAATATGTTCAATATGTGCCTCCCTCCCTTGTCTATCTCAAAGTTAAAAAAAAAATGAAATGACAATAAAATATAAAGGAAGTATGAGGTACACCCAAGCAAGATATTTATACCAGTTTATGGTACAACAAAAGGTATTCCAGAAGTCCTTAACCAAGGGTCATGTCAACATATAGAGGACAGCATAAAATATTCCAGAATTTAGAGAAAAGGATGCTTTGAAATGTGACTAGAATGACTTGCCCTTAGACATAGACAGTGTATGGGCTGCTTTGGGGAGAATGCAGGTTGTGTCGGTCTGTAATTAAATTTAACCAGGTCTTGCTCAACAGGACCACTTTGGGGAGCAAGGATAGGCTTGGCTGATCATGGGCTGCCTGGAAGCCAGGCTCATGATTGAATCATGGAAGGATAGATTTCTGCCTCCTTATCCTACTCCTTTCAGAACTACTGCTACTTCTTAACTGTTTTATTATTGCTTTCACCTAACCTTTTGGTTGAGCAAAGGGTTTCAGGCTAAATAAAGACTCCACAAACTGCTGCAGCACACTGTATTATCTGGGAAGACATTTCTTGGGAAATGAGTTTCATTACTAAAGAAAGGGAATACATCATGACTTACAGAATTTCCTTCTCCCACGTTATCTGAGGATCCCTGTTCTCACAGGAGACCATGAGCTCCTTGAGAGTGGGGACTTTGGCTAGTCATCATTTTACCCTGAGTGCTTAGTGGAATACTGGGCAGACAGTTGTCACTCATGTGCTACTCAATACTGCCACCCAAATGATCATTGTAATGTACAGACCTGACCATACTACTTGCCCAATGCTAATTAATATTCTTCAGTGAAAGCTTATTAAGGGGTCAGGCACTAGATGCGATGAGGAAGGGATATTAAACGTAGCATTAGAGGCATAAGAAGGGATATCTCCTTTACTTATAAGGCAATTCAGAGTTTAATCCCAAAGGAATTTATCAGATGCTGAGGGATGGAAGGAGTGTGCCAGGAAGAGGACTGGAGATGATGATGGACAACAAAATCCAAATAGGTAACAGACTTGGGTTTCTCGAGATTCTGCTGTCCTGCTCCCAGGACTTATAATAGATATATATATTTTTTTATCATAGGTTTCTTGAAAAAAATTCTGAGGGGACAAAGATGTTTGGATATTAATCTTCCTTGTGGTAAATAATCATTTTAAGGGACTCTACCGGGGCCAGAACAATACCAGAATATCAACTTCAATGACACCCTTTACTAGGGAAGACTCTCAGGAACCCAGAATGGCCCAGAATGACGAAACCAGATGATAAGTGAAATTGTTGAGGCCACATTTTATGGATGGGGAAATAACTTCAGAGAAAGTGAGATGACTGAATTGTTACAGAAGTTAGTATCTGGAGCCAGGGCCAGGAATTCTGAGACTACTTGCTCAGTGTCTTTTGTACTAAGATCATGTGTGAAGAGATCTTTTGTCTAATTGAAGGCTGAGAAGATGTGTTGAGGCTACTTTAATTTTTAATTAGGGAAGAAAAATAAGATAGATTAAATTCTTACTATATGCCAATAGCGATACCAAACATTTTACTCATATTCTCATTGATCATCACAATAATATAGCAGATACAATCGATGCAGTTTACAAATGAGATACCTTAGACTTGCAGACAGTCTGAGGCTTTATACCTTTAAGGCCATTAAGGATCAGTTACATTCCATGGATTCACCTTGAATCAGTGTCACATAGTTGTCCCTCTAGTGAAAGGACGGGGCATAATGGGATGCTCTTCATCTTACTGCCATTCCACTTTATGGCATCCCATGAAATAACCTTGATTGTCCATGGTTTAAAATTGTGCATGGTGATAAGCATCGCATTGGTTTTTAATCCTATAGTTGAATCCTGAAATTATATTGGGGAAATTAATATCAAATCTCTTTTTGAGTAGATATTCATCTTATTATATAACTTCTCTGGATTTAAATTGCAATTCTTGTATTTGCATATATGAATCTTTCTGATTTGAAATTGAATCCAATAACCTGTCCCAAAAGACTATACCCTTTGAATTTTATAATAGATACAATTTTTACCAATCTTCTTACTTCACTGATCAACCTAATGAGACAATTATATGCAAATTTATAGCATGTGTGTGTGTGTACGCGCATGCTTGTTGCTTGTGTTGTCTGATCAATATTATTCATTAAAGTAAACTCTTAGTCTTGGAAGCCATCCTGTACACCACAGGAAGTGACTTTGAAAACTAATTTTTTGCATAATCATTATTCGTCAGTAGTGGATTTGTTTACGTGAACGCCATATCTTATAATAAGAAAGTTAGTCAGAACTGGATGAATATTGAGGAAATGGGATAGCCTGATTATTTCCAGTATCTGTGGGTATAAGGTGATGGAGAGTGACAGAGTAAATATGTACAGGACTATGTTTACAAAAAAAAAGTAGCAAGTCAAATAAAGGGAAATATTTCTTCTGTGCTAGGTGGCCAAGGTGAGGTCAGTATCAATATTGGCATTGACAGTGCCAAGTCCATGGTTTGCATGACTATAATTTAATCAAGATGTGTTGGTGACAAAAGGCTTATCATAGAATGTTTTATTACACAAGTTGATTTGTTTGACCAAAGTGACACCCATCTTCCTTCACAAAGCTACTGCAAAATTCGTATCCGGCCTTGCAAAGTTTTATGTTGACAGCAAAGATTGTGAGGTTCAAATTTATTAAACATTTGACATGCTTATTACTCATCATTAAAAAAAGTTTCTTTTTTCAGGAAACAAAGATGTTTATTTTTACCCCGCTGAAGAAAATTTATAATTATATGTATAACCTGGGAGTTAAAAATACACTTAATGAATCTGACAATAATTTATATATGAAGAAGTGTACGGATAGTGTTGTCTTATTTTACTGTTTGGTGAACTAAGATATAATGAATTTGAAATACATATCAACCTTTTCTATTACTTTAGGCAACTATAATAGTTAACAGTCCAGTAAAGCCATCCAACATAAAACAAAGTTCTAAGAGACCAACTCAGTAGAACATTTTACATGTGAATTTATCTTTTCATTATTTATTTGATTTATGTAGTTATTCAATTTCTGTCAAATTTCCAATAGGAGTTTTGTTACCTAAAAACCTTTGGAGAAGAGGGAAAAGTTAATAATCTTAACAAAATTCTATTCAGGGACAATTTCTACAGATGAGGACCAAATTGAGCTGACTCAGGGGCAATTTCTACACATGAGGACCAAATTGAGCTGACTCTTTTGTTAGCCAGGACCAAATAAAAGGAAGTAGAATGCAACCTCACTGTCACTATCAGAATAAGAGGAAATGTGTCTTCTCATAGGTTGTGACAAAATTTTCCTAAGCAGGAAACTAAAAGAGAAATTCATCCACTGTTTTACATGTACACACACACAGGACACCTATATAACAGTCATTATCATCAACAGAACCATCAAACCACCTGCGATATACAAATGAGAAGAGCAATGAAATTCCTTCCTGTATTCTTCACAGAGCTTTCAAGGGTAGGGACTGGCCACCCGAAAGTAGAGATTACTTGTAGTTTGTTTCTAGGCCTTATAAGTTGTGAAACATTCTGGCTAAGAGAGCTCATACTTCTTAATGAATTTCTCTCCCATATAGATTGGCTACATGTGGGAGAAGTTTACAAATGTATCTAGGTGTGACTGATAAGATGGGAAGTGTATTTCTAACCATATTCAACGCTCTATGTGTGTATACCCGCCAGCGACCTGATTTTCTGAAGTCCCAATTATGCTTTAGCAGAGCTACAACTATTTCCTGGGAGCTTCCACCCATTGTTGAAATTTTAAATCTAGGCGACACCAGTCAGTCAGCTCCACACTTCTTCTAAACTGCAGCCCTTCGACTGCTTGGAGATGGCTGTCAAAAGTGGCAGATCCAGATTTCTGTGTAGAGAGACCCGAGGGGTGGCATTCTGACTGCTAAAAGTTGCTGAAAGATGTGTGGAGCTACCTCTGCAGCCAGCGTGCTGATCTGATGTCCTTTGGCATTTATTTGTGTGGACTTGAAAAAAGAAGTATTACGGAGAGTATGGGACTGATCTCTAGCCCTTTCTACCCCCAGCCATTCTGTGATGCTATCACTGTTTATCAAGAGAGTTTGGAAATATACAGGCAGTGCCCACAGGTCTATGGGCCCATTGGTATATGGGTAAATAAATTAAGATAACTCTACTCCCAACTCCCCATCTACCTGGAGGGAAGACCTAGAAAGGAACCTCTGCCTAACGCCATTTATGAGGACAATGTCCCATAAACCTATGTTGTATCCTAGGAGAAAAAAGTGGTTCAAAGTTTTAAGAGACTTAGGTTAAAAACCAGCTATTAAAGATTGATTAGGGAAGAGGAATGGATGGGCTGGCAAACAAGGTCCTCATGGCTCACAGGTACCGCTCAGAGATATGTCACATGGTTGGGCTGCATCACAAAGCCCAGGTTCGAAGATAGTGTAACCATTTTGTATTGTTGGGGATGGAAGGAAGAGCTCATTTGATCTCTGGCATGTTGGCTAGGGAGCATCATCTTCCTAAGCCTGCTGTTTATTAAATTTTTAAGATTTGTCAAATAAGCTGTTTTAGTCTCTGAGATGAGTGGCATAATTCCAGTTAGAGTCTTTCTTATCTCCAGATGCTTTCCATGATAGAAATACTGAAATCCACAATCATAATATTGACAATAATAATCTTTTACATTTGCCTTGTTTGACAGTATTTTAGGAATCTTGACATTTGTTCTTCACAGCATCCCTTAAATGGATGGTGTTAAAATCCCATTTGGCAGCAAACAAAACTGTAGTTCAAATAGGTGATATGATTTGCTTTCAGTTGTATAGCTAATAAGTTGCTGTAGCCCTGGGAAAGCTGAAACTCCCCCACTTAAAGCAGGGTCCTTTGAGGTGGGCAAAGTTCAAAGGTCATATTTGGTCACGGTGCTTGAGAGTAGGACTTTCTGTGTGGAAGAGCAAACGGGGTTAAATCCTGAGGCCAGAAAGGGTTGGTGAGAAAAGAAGAAGCAGGGAAAGAAAGCTGGGGCTGCTCCCCTGGAAGGGTCCAGCCATCTGTCTCGTCACTCTTGACTTTTTTCTTCTCTCTTTTACTGCCCGTTCCTCCTCAACCTTCTTTAACAAAATTAACGAAAGATCGGAAACTCTTGTTGTACTGCCTGGGACAGCAGACCTAGGCTATGGGGGAAGCTCTTTCTTTGTACTTGCACTGAGTAGCCTTTTTCCCTGGACTGGCTTTCTCTCTGCATTTAGAGTGGTTAGATTCAGGGAGCTAAGGTATTGAATTAAGCAGTAATGTGCTAGTAAAAGTTTAGCAACAACAAAAGGGAAAAAAAAAAAGAAAACAAAGTAAAAAGAAGTCCTGATTTGTAGCATTTGCCAAATTCTGTGGTATAAATACTCCCACCATCACTCATTTCAAATAACCAACTTGACATCAACTGTCTCAGAATTTTCTTGAAAATTTAGCTGTTGGCGGGTCTCACAAGCCAGTACAGGCTTCTCCAGTGCAATACTGGTTTAAAAAAAAGTGGCCAGAGGAGAATAGGCAATGAACTTTGTCTCTAGCCAGACAGCAGGCATTTCCCACACTACTCAGCCTCACTTACCAAGGGACTATGGAATTATTTAGAACCAAGCTGCACAGTTACAAAGACAGCACCTGAATTGGACTTTATTCATGATACACTTATTTCCCTTAGAAATTACAAAGAGACCTGTGGGCGACAGGTCAAAATAGGATTCCAGAATCCTCTGGTACATTTTATTTATCTCTCTCTCAACAAAAGTGTATGCGTGCGCATGCACATGCACACACATGCTTACAAACACAAAACCTCCCTACCGTATTAACGCAATGTACACACTCCCACCTAAATTGTACAAATGTTACAAGATTGGGCTTTATAATGAAATAAACAAAAATTTGTTTTCTAACTCTTTCACTTAAGACTTAAACTCTCAGTTTCCTTGTCTGTAAATTAGGGATATTGGGAAGTAACTGATAAGGTTGGTCTAGAGATTAAATAAGATGGTATTGCTTTAAAACTTGACATCCAATAAGTGGTAGTCACAGTTTGTATTTTCCCCATACCCACTTCGATTCATTCTCAGCTCTTCTCAACATCTTCCCTCCCTGTCCTCTGTGGACACTTCAGGAATAAGCTGCAAAGTACATGTTGGAGAGTGACATTTATTTGGTTCCTGTTTAAACTGAGTGATAGGGATGTTGATAATCTTGTACATTTTTTATTTAAATATTTTTCCCACATGTTCAAATAATAAACTTGTCACTCCTTACAGGCCTGGGAACAGATCTTATCTGCTTTGCCACAAAATGGTACCTGCCTGAGTAAACACAAATACAGAATAGAGAGGCAAAGTCTTTGCTCAGTGTTTGTAACCTAATTCACTAAGGCAAACAGAAAATATGGCCACCAGGCTTAGCCTTCTAGAGCAATTTTAATCACAAAAACAATTACTTATAAACCTCTAGGTTGCAAATAAAAGATTGTTGAATTGTCCCAGGGGCTATCTTAAACCCTTGAAGAAAGAGCAAGAGTGTTGGTGAATATGAATATTTAGAAATTAAAATAGGCCCTGAGAACCAGGAGTAGAAGTCAATGTCCTACCTTTTCCCATAACTTTATACATTCATCTTTTTAAAATTAGTTTGCATTTTATCAGTGTGATTCACATGCATAGCTTAAAGAATCAAATAATTCTACTTGCAAGTATGTATACTCATTCTTTTAGCTCATTCTTTTCATATTTGCTTTCATATATTCTAAATAACATGCTTATAATGCTACTTCTTAATTTTTATTTTAATTTAGGAATTATAACTTAACTTCCCATTAAGGGAAATGAAGATTTAGCTCTATTTTACCTTCTGTTCCACTTAATTCAAGGACATTTTGGTCCCCTTTTTTGTCTAAGACAACTATACTTTTTGTGGTTCAATCAGTTTTCAATATTTACATTAAAATGATCGCATAAACGCTATTTACAGTTGATCCGTGTTTTCTGTTTCTTTTTCTGCACAATCTTTTGATTTTCCAAAAGGTTTTAGTTTTTGCTTAATTTTTTACATACATATCACTAAATGACCCCCAAATTCTCCCCAAGTTATCACAGATCTCTTAATACATTCAAATACATTAGCTAACATTGATTTCATCTTGAAGAAATACCCCAGGTCATCTGAATTTCTCTTATGCAGACAGATTATTCTCTAGACCTCTTGCATGACTGACAGTTTGGGACCTTTTATTGCCATTATCTTGGGGTCTCTTCATTCTTCATTGCCTATCTCCTGTGTTGAATTCACTGTTCTCTGGATTCTATTTCTTGTTCTTGTTGTTGTTTTTTTTTCTCTTGGTGATATACATTCTCAAGTGGCTTCCTAAATGTAGGTATATAACCAGTCTTTTTTAACTCTCTGAGACCTTTTAAGTTTAATGGCCTTTATTTTACTATTCACTTAATGGATAGTTTGTCTAGTTATAATATTCTCAGCTGAAAATCAATTTTGAATACATTGCTCAATTTTCTAGCTTTTAGGTATGTTTGGAAAAGTCTTATAATTCTGATTCTTTTTTTGTCCTTTTTTTTCCCCTCACCTTTATTGAAATATAATAGACAATTAGTTGCTTATATTTACATTGTACAATTCAGTGAGTTTTTTTATTATAGTTGGCATACAATAATATACGTTTCAGCTGTATAGCATAGTGATCAGAGATTCACATAACTCGCAAAGTGATAACCCTACTAAATCTAGTACCCCTCTTCCCCCTTACATATTTATTACAACATTATTAACCATCTTCCCCATGCTACACTTTACATCTTCATGTTTATTCTGCAAATATCCATTTGTACCTTTTAATCCCTTTGCCTTTTTTTGCCCCCCGCAACCCCCTTCCCATCTGGTGTCCCTCTAAGTATTCTCTGTATCTACAAGTTTATTTTCGCTTTTGTTGTTGTTGTTGTTGTTGTTGTTGTTGTTGATTTCATTCTTTAGATTCCACATGTATGATATTTGTCTTTATCTGACCCATTTCATTCAGCACAATACCCTCTAGGTCCATCAAGGCAATATCTTTTTCCATCCCCTTCCTTTTAGTCTGTGTGTGTGTCTTCTAATCTGAAGTGAGTCTTTTGTAGGCAGCATATGTAGGGGTCTTGTTTTCTTATCCTTTCAGCCATTCTGTCTTTTGATTGTAGCACTTAATTCTTTTCCTTTTGAGGTACTTGTTGATAGGAATGTAGTTATTACTGTTCTTTATTCCTGTTTTTGATACATGTTTTTCTTCTTAAGGAAGTCCCTCCAACATTTCCTGTAATACTGGCTTGGTGATAATAAATTCCTTTAGCTTATTTTTGTCTGGGAAGCTCTTTATCTGTCCTTCAACTCTAAATGATAGCTTTGATGGATAAAGTATTCTTGGTTGTAGTTCCTGGGTTTTCATCACGTCGAATATTTTGTGCCAAACCCTTCTGTCATGCGTAGTTTCTTTTGGGAAATCAGTTGCCAGTCTTATGGGTGCTCCTTTTTTTTTTTTTTGGTAACTAATGGCTTTTCTCTTGCTGCTTTTAAGATTCTCTCTTTGTATTTAACCTTTGGCATCGCTTTTCTGATTCCTGATTCTTTGTGTGAAAACATTTTTTTCCTCTTTCTAAAAGACTTCATAAATTCACTTTGTTCCCAATGGTCTAAAATTTTGTGATGATGTGTTTCAATGTGGCTATATATTCATCCATTGTGCTGGATGCACTCAGCCTGAAAACTCTGTTCTTAAGGGTTATTATTATTTTCTTCAGTTATTTCTTTAATGATATCCAACATTCTGTTTTACATCTCGTACTTTCCCAAGTTTCATTTTTTCAGGTGTTATACTCTATGGAATGATTCATTTATTATCCTCTTCTGTTTTCCATATCTTTTCTTTATATTTCTTTCTGGATGTTGTCTTCAGATTTACCTTGAAACCTTCTCATTTAGTGTTTCATTTATGCTTTCATTTAAAATTTTTTCCTTTGTATTTTATGTTTTTATTTCTTACATATGGTTCTTGTTCCATTGATGCAAATTCTTCTTTCATCTTTTGTAGAATATTAATGATTGCTTTCTGAAATTTTCATGTCCCTGCTTAGCCCATATTTCTTGATTGTTTATCCATTTTGGTTCCTGTATTTCACGTTGAGTGCTTTCCCGAAATGACTTATATTTACGTTGAAACACTAAAAAGTTCTCTGTACTTGGAAGGATGTTACATGGGCTTCTGTATAGGATTATCTGATTGGGCCATTTAGTATTCTAATGTTAGTATGTATAGGTTTCTTTCTCTCAGAATGATTGTATTCCTCAGAAAGTCCCCTCTAGCATCCTTCCTAGAGAGTATAAGTCTATATCTCTGCATCCTGGTAGCTGCATGAAAGGAAAAGTCTGAATAGCAACATGTGATGTACACTTTTACCTACTTTCAACTCTGTTCATGTTCTCCAATCTTGAGATCTGCTGTTTTACACTCTTAGTAGAAAGAAACCTCCAATATTCTGCCAGGTTATAATAGTAACAGTTACTTAGCTGCATGGTGAAAGGTAAGGGGTTCTCACTGATTTTAAAAAATATTTCCAAGCAATTCTTCTATTTCGAACCCCCTTTACAAAGGAACCTAATGCCACCAAGCCTGAGGATTCTGCAGCTTTCTCTACTGCTGGCTTATTATTCAGCTTTACTGGGTCTGCTAATTCAGTTCCCATGTGCATTCCATCTCCCAAAAAATCATTTCTGTTTTCTCCTGTACTCTTTATCCTCATGAATTTGTGTTGTTTTTAGACCCTAAACTGTTGTTCAGATGGAATTTTGAGACAGAAATAGAGAAAAATACATGTGTACAATAAGTAATTTTAACTAGACATCTGTATTTACTTTTCAAAGTAATTTTTCCTCATCTGTACTTACTGCATTTCTTACTATATTATTTTAATTATCTTTTTTTCCGCTATATCATCACCTTTAAACCTGAGTCAACATGATGTACAAAGTAGCTACTAAGAGTCAGGCACTATTCTAAATTTTGTGGATATATGAATACAAGATTAAAATCCAGAGCTTAAGGATCTTTGGTGATAATAATAATAAGAAAGTCATAAAGTTGTTTTGAAACGGTTATTCTGCTTAACTGAAATATATCTTCCTGTTTTCTATTTTCCCATCTCCCTTTTGGTTAATCCAAAATTGCCAAAGTGTTTACAGTTTTTCTGCATCTTTCAATGCCAACGACATGATGATGAGCCCCTTTGCATTTATAGTCTATATATTTTAACATTTACCTCCAACATGTATCAGCATCTCTGTCGTACTTTGTGTCTCTCTACTTCATTCCTACCATGCACAACACTTAGTAGATCTTCTTGTTGCTTTTTTCCCATGAAACACACTTACTATGCATACAACACTTAAGAAAAATCCACTCTTTTTATCTTTACCTCTGCAGTCCCTTTGTTCCTACCAAAGATGAAAAGAGACAATCCTTGTTGATGGACGTGTTTGTTCTAGTAGAGAGATGGATAATTTCAAGGACTACAGCATGTGCACTAATAAATACAATTGAAAATGAGTTACTCATTTTTCCAATGAAGGAACATGTCAACAGTGCTCCACTCCTGTTTCTTGCCCAGGATATGCTTAGCCAATCATAAGATGCATATGGAGTACCATTGGGCAGTGAGTACAGATGAACAGGACTCCAAGTGCTCTGCACTGCCATTGCCATAGTATCAAGGGTTTGCTTCCAGATGCAGAGACCCAGGTGTTACCCTGTCTTGTTGGTCCTGGAGCCCAGGCCTAGAATGATTAAAGAGAAAAAGAAGAGGGTAGGCAGTATTTTGGTAGTGATATAGTTAACTTAAATATATAGACTAATTCCTACCTCTATCGTTTCAAAACAGACAATTTTGAAAAGAACTTTTTTTTTAACCTGAAGTATTAATAACTTCAAGGAAGCAAGGACAAAGGAAGTGATTATTTACTGAGCACTCACTATAGCCCATTCCTGAGCTGGCAGACTTCTACTTTACCTTCTATAATTCTCACCACACTGCTGAAAGGCAGAGCTATGGGTTACAGATGAGGAAACTGAGGCGTAGGAAGTTTAAGTTCTTTAATAAGTTCACGTGATTAGAAAGCAGTAGGGCTATCTATGATTCAGAACCTCAGAGAGGATCAAATTTCTCTACTAAACACTCTTATAGCTGCACATACTTCCATTGATCCGACTTGCAATGTTAATTGCAATTGTATTATTATTAATTGAACTTGATTAATCTCTGCTTTCCCTAATGGAAGAACAGTTCCTTAAGCTCCTAAATTCTGATTTGAGCTGACTGCTGTATCCCAGCAGAAATCACAGGGTATGACAAAAAAGTTAAAAATTAAATATTGAAAGAATGAATGAAATCTAGGTTTCTCTCTAATTTCCAAATTAGTGATTTTGAAATTCTACTAGACTACACTTCTTCAATTCTTTGGAAACTATGTTTAAGCTGACCAGGGGCACCATGTTGCTCCAATACAAAGGAATATTAAATTTTAAACAATTTACTTTTCCTCCTCATTTAAGCTAGGAGACTGGAATGTTTCCCCAAATCTACTGAAATTATAGGAAATAGAATTTATGACAAAAATGAAGGGTTCAAAACCATTAAATCTAAGTAAGAGTGAAAGCAATCCTTGAATATTTTTATTTAAGTGTTAAATTGTGGTTATGAAAATAACTTCCCAATGTGTCATTTACATTTTTTAAAAAGTCTTTACCTCCTAATATAGAATAAAGGGAGAAGAACTAGAGATGGGTGAAAAATATCAAGCCCCAGCCTAAGAGATCTTAAGGTTTATAGGAATAATTATTAAGAAATATCTTATTTTGACAAAAGCAATGCCATCTGAGTGTTCACTTTAAAATGAACCTTATATTTCAGTAAAAGGCAAAGGAGCCTTCACTCTCAGTGTTCTAATTGGACCCTTACAGCAGTCAGTAAAGGGTGCTCTGAAGCGAGGCCCAGTTGCAGACGTGAAGCATCCTTTTTCACCTTATGGTTGTGAATACTAAGGCTCTTCGCTATCATCTCCACAGAGCAGGCTGAGCACCAGAGGAATGCTCAGAGAGAAGCTGACCCCAGGGCTCTGTCCACCGCATGCTAGAGCTCTCAGAGGCTTCTTCTCAAAGCTTCCACTCCCCAAATTTCTGGCCTCTCCTTTTGCACCAAAGTTATGTGTCAACATGTAGTAAGATGATCTAGTTTACATGGCCCTTGGTCCAATCCTTGTCTTTTGTTGGTGTTGTTTGCTATGAATTTTCCTTTTGTTATTGGACATAACTTTAGCCTAAGTCTGTGCTAAGTACCTCATCTGGATTATTATTAACCTTTATAAGCATCAGATGAGGTAGCACCATTGTATTATTGTCTCCATTTTACAAAAGAAGAAATTGAGACATGATTTTCTTCATCCAAATTAAAGAATATGAGTTAAAAACTGAAGTCATCCCTAGAGAGTGTGAACAGAAACACACATTTTAAAACTATGTACTATATTCTGTCCCAGGGACTATTGCTCACCTGGATCATTGAAACACCCTCCTCACTGGCCTTCTTGACATCAGTCCAGTCCCAAATATTCCATCCTCCATAGGAGCTGCTAGTTTTTACAAAACTCAACCTAGTGCTCTTTATGTATATGCAAGCATAATAGTAGTTGTAATCTCCTTATACGTGTTGCTCTTTTAAAACTATCAAACTATGAAAGCAATCCAATTCAAATTGACAGCTTAAATGTAATAAGACATGAGATGTATTGAAAATGAATCATTAGGTTTAGTTTTCACAGCAGATTTCAGAGAGGTATATTTCACTTGCTGTTTACTTGATTATTTTGATGTTCAACTTGATGAACCAGAGTGATTGCTTTCATCTCAGATCTGATCACCAATTCTCTTGCCCTTCATAATCTGGACTCTGACTCCTGCTTCAGCCTCATGCCCCAGCCCTTGCCCACATCTTTGCATTTGATACTCCAGTCATAACACATGCTGGGGACTTCCCATGTGCCTTTGGATGTACACTTTCTTATGCCCTCGGTGCTCATCTATCATACCTATAAGATGAACCGCTAAAAAACCTTGTGAAAATGTGACACCTTCTCTGAGAAGCCCTCTCTGGTACTCCCAGAAACTCTCATTCCCTGAATTATGTACTTTGTACACATTTCTAGACTTGTACTCATCTTATATGATGATTGGTTTGGAATACTTGTCTTTCCACATGACTGTGAATTTCTCAAGGGCAGAAACAATGTGAGAAGCATGATCATTTTCGTCCCTCTATGACAGACTCAGAGAGGCAAAGCAACTCACTGTTCAGAGTCACGCAGCTAGGTCTCCAGGTGTGGTAAAGGATCCAACAGCGTGATTGCTATCCAAAGACCCAACCTAACTGTTTGCTTTTCTGAAACTGGTTTCAGATGTTGGCTTATTTTATCATCTGTTTCCTTTGGTGACTCAGCACCTGAAGGGAGAGTCTTAAAAAGTCCAGAACCTGGTAACTTTATGTGAGACCTTGAGTTAGCCCCTCCCTCTCTCTGTGCCTTGGTTTCCTCATTTGTCAATGAGAGTGTTGGGCCTGATGGCATTAAGCCTCCTTTGATTCAGTCCAGTGTATACGTGTGACTCACAACTCCTAGGGGACCTTGTCATGTCAACAGCCCATGCGTTGCTAAAAGAACTGCACCAGGCTGTGGAAGTGGGCAGAGGAAAGAATGGCTCCTTCACACAGCCTGTTTGCATGAGGTGAACGTTATCACCGGAGGAAATTGACTCAAGGAGATAACACCTTAGTATCAGAGAAAGCCATGCTATCTGTGGACAGCCTCCACAGTCCCAGCCCTTTTTGCCAAGGGAGCCCTAGGCTGAGCAGCCAGCCTTCCTGACACCCAGCAAAGACAGTGCCAGGCCCAGGATAGGCCACTGTGGGAAAGTGTGGACCAGAGTCAGGCCCCGGGGGTTCACAGGGCTCAGACAAGCTCAGTCCCTCTTTGTACCCCCTGCCTCATGTCACCCAGGCAACCAGATCTTAGGCTCTGCCAATTATACAATCCCTCTGACAGAGAAGGGAAATTTTCTCCCTAAGAAAAACTCTTTGGTATTCCCACAGTTCCTAGTTCTCTGTCCTATGGACTCCTACCTTTCCAGCCCATGCACTCAATCGCTGGGCCAGGGACACCCAACACTAGCTCCATTCTGCCTGCCATTTCCCAGAAACAGGAAGTATGGGCAGAAGACGTTGAAACATCTTCATCACATCTCTCAGAAGCAACGTCTAGTTTCCCCAGCTCCTCCTGCCACATTGTTGGGCCAAATTCACTTTAAGCATCAAACTTTAGCTTGAGGGTTATCTCCACCAGGAAGCCTTCCTTGACCACCCATGGTGGTTGAGTGCCAAGCCTGGCACTTCCTCCTACCTTGGCATTATCACTCTCTTCATTTCATGGGGTTTTAAGAACTTTGAGAAAAGAAATAATTTATTTCCCTTTCACTCATCCATGTATTAATTAAGCAAATAGTCTTGTGTGCCTACTCCTCCAGAGACACAAAATATTGTAGAAAAAAAACAAAACAAAACAGAATGATCCCTGATGTCATGGTACATGCAGCGTAGTAAGAGAATTAATCAAATCATCATCCAATACTTGAAAAACTAAAACTTACAAGTGCCAGGAACAGCAACTCCGTGGCATACTGACTAGCAGGAGAATTTGATATGGTCAGGGAGGCCAGTGGAATCTTCCCTGGGGAGGGGCTGATGGAGCTAAGGAAGACCTGGAGTTATAGCCAAAAAAAAAAAAAAAAAAAAAAAATCAAGGAGGATCAACCCTGTCTCACTGATCCTTGCATCATCAGCATATCTCAGGGCTTAGGCCTTAAGAGTTACTCAGTAAATGTTTACAAATATCGAAGCCACATTTTATGCAAAGTTGGCTCTGAGGCAGTGATCCAGTCCCTGCGTTGGTCCATCTTCCCTGTAACCATTTCAGCAAATATTTCCACTTGAACTTCCTTCTGGGAAATATCCCTGTCTTGCCCACACTGTTTCCCCTCAAGATCCACAGTCTTGGATCTATAGCCCACAGCTATACTATCTGCTGCAGACTTTCAGATGTCCTTTGTGGAGTCTCCAAAAATCACCTGCACTGGTTCTCTCTTTCCCTAAAGAACCTCTGTTGATCTATACCTTTTCTGGTCTTTCATACCTTTGCAGACAGTTTGCCTGAGCTATCTGACTTTTTCCGCCACCATAAGTCCAGCTATTGAAATGTCTAACTTACCAATTGGACTCATCTGAGCATGCTCCCTATTTCTCCCAGGGCTTCCCAGCCTCCAGGGAACAGGATTAGTTCTGGGACCCAGACATCTTTGATTCATGCAGCAGACCAGCCAGGCCCAGCACTTTCCTGAGACGTTACCCAAACTTTCTTAATGTTGGGTTCATCACAGCCCAAAACACATTTGGTTAATCAGCGCTCTTTTCCAAACTGGAGCCACTCTGATCAAGATTGAAAATGTGCCCCCATTGTAAGTGGCTACTGTTTCCAATTACATATGCTTCTCCCAGCCACCATGCAATCTGTTCACTTCATGCTGGTTTGCAAGAGCTGTTCGCACCAAACCATTGACAGCCACTATCTAAACTGAAACCATCTGCTTAGCCATTTGCCATGCATGCTGGGTCTTGCAGGCTTACCCAGTTGAGGCCCTGTGGAGCAGTCCATAAAACAAGCATGAATTAGCGCAGCCTGTTTTCATTAAATGTCTTGCAACTGATGGGAAGATGGACAAGCCTGTCTGACAAGGATAATGGCAAGGCCTCATAGCATCTGAGTCTTGGATAAACTCCAACAGCATCCTGCATCTCAAGACCATCAAACATTTCAAGAGCATGGTCGTGCTTAGAAACAGTTTGTCTATAAAAGCCTTTTTAAAGATGTTGTGGTTTCTCCTCTTACTTGTGAAATAGAGTTTATTGGTTAGGTCTTCAGTCATAACATATACTCCAGTTTTCCTTCATATCACTTAGATGGAAACTCAGAGAGAAGCAGATAAGAATGACAAGGAGCTTTAGTGGAGCACGAGTATCGTCTATTGCTATTACCAACTCCAGAAGAGTTGGTAATATCGAAAGTCCACGTAAGAGTCAGGTCTAGATTATTTAGTAACCTGAAATAATCTCCCATGCGTTTTTGTCTAAAAACTTTGCCCAAAAAGTGAGGCTTCAAGGGAGAGGCTATTTGACCCATCCACACCACTCACATCTTTGTGGCTGGAAGTTTTCCAGTGCATTGAAGAGGAAAATTGAGCAAACTCTGCTTACTCTGATTCCAGGGTCATCAGGCAACTGTATATGCACATTGCAGATAATTTCCTTAGGATGACTTCCAGGAAATTAGACTAGTTATTCAGTCGCTTCTTTTGAGCAATGTTAAGGCCCTTGATGCAGACTGCTTAAAGCACTTTTTGGAAGGTCCGTACCAGTGCATCCTGAGGCCAGCAGGGCCTGGGCTTGCTGGTGTCTCAAAGCCTGGATGATACAGTGATTCACAGCAGAGAGAGTACCAGAAGCTCATCTTTTTAATGAACTTGAAAACAAGCGGGGAAAGACCCCATGCTGAGATTAGAAACTCCGTCCTTCTGCCATTGACCCCGTGTGACTGGGTTAGTGCTTGCCTCTCTCTATGGGTCTCAGTTTTCCCAGGTGTGAAATGTATTGGGGCCTGGGGCAGAACAGATGATCGTGTAGAATTTTTCAACTCTAATTTTTCTTGACACTTTGAGAGAATATAAAACCTTTTCAGGCATTAGGTGGCTCAGGACATAAACTAGACAAATTTCCCTGTGATGTCTCCCTCTGTACCCGAAAAGCAGAGGAGAATTGTTTCAGAAGTAGGTTTGGGTTTGAAACCTATCTTCACTTACTATGTGGGAGGTCTTGCAAAATCATTTGTCTTTTTCAAGCTCTGATTTCATCATCTATAGGAGGTAGATAATGTCACAGGGTTTTTAGAAAGGTCACATGAGATAACGTATATAAAACATGGCACATGGTAGAAGCTCAGTTAATAGTAGTTCTCGTTATAGAGGAAAATGTAATACTTTCCTTGCTCTCGCTCTTTGTTTAGTACAACCTCACCTTTATTTGAGATAGATTCATATTTAGCTTTACTGAGGTGTAATTGATGAATAAAAAATTGTACACATTTAATGTATAAACATTGATAAGTTTAGACATATGCATGCACCATGATTTCTTCACCACAGTCAAGGCACTAAACATATTCATTGCCTCCAAAAATGACCTGTGTTCTGTTTTTTGTATGTGTGGTAAGAGCATTTAACCTGAGATTTATGATCTTAACATATTTTAAAGAGCACGATACCATATTGTTAACTATTCACATTGCATCATATAGCAGATCTTTGTCCCTCTCTTGAGTAAAGAATAGGGTTCTTTTTTTGTTTGTTATATTCCACATGTAAGTGAGATCATGCAATATTTGTCTTTCTGTGTCTGGCTCATTTAAGGCACCTCTAAGAAGCTATTCAAAACTCCTGAGCATGCAGAGGCCTCAGGATTCTGGTTTTTTGTTTTTTTGTTTTTTAATCCCAGGCACCTGCATTTTCCAGCATCTTCCAGCTTAACCTCTCAGCCCTAAGCACCATCCACCCAGGTCCAAGAGTTTTCAGATTTAAATTGGGTTTGAGAGTTCCATGTTGACCCTTCATATAACTAGAGGAACCATTGCATGGGTACAAATCTGTCCCTGACATCACAGG
This sequence comes from Eidolon dupreanum, assembly GCA_028627145.1. Classification (NCBI taxonomy): domain Eukaryota; kingdom Metazoa; phylum Chordata; class Mammalia; order Chiroptera; family Pteropodidae; genus Eidolon; species Eidolon dupreanum. The sequence continues at coordinate 144,048,350 of CM053509.1, read as the reverse complement.
TTGGCTTCAGCAGCTTTGGTGTTGCAACAGTTTACGTAATGTCTCTGTCAGTTCAGTTTGCATTTTGAGCTAAACACTGATTGATTAAATGATGAATTCATTCTGTAGGTTTACATCTGTTCACCACACATTTACCAGTGTGGACTTCCCTGGGTAATAGGTTTATGGAGATGAATAAGTTAGTACCTGCTCTTTGGAGTTCTCAGACTAGTGGGTGAGAGGCCCAGGTAAACAAATAATTGCACTACAATGTGATAAGTACTATAATAGAGGCAGATGCAGTAAGCTTCGGGAGCACAGAGAGGGAGTGGTTCACTATGTGGAGAAGTCGAGACAGTCTTCCCAGGGGATGTAACATTTAATTTAGATCTTGAAATTTGAATTGAAATGTTAAGTAGATGATGGGAAAGAAGATGCTCTATTAGTGGGAAAAGCTTGAACAAAGACATACGGGTTAAAATAAAGAGTTTAGTTTATTTGTGGGGGAATCAGATAGGAAACATGGCATGAAATGAGACAGGTACATAAAGTGGGACTAGATCACAAAGGACTTTCAATGCTGGGCTGAGGGGTTTGGATACCATCCTGCAAACTTTACAGTGTCTGGTATGGTAGCCACTAAACACATATGGCTCTTTACATATGAACTAATTAAAATTAAACCAAATTAAAGATTTGGTTCCTCAGTTATACTAACTATATTTCAATGTTCAATAGGCTCATGTGGCTAGTGGCTGCCATATTGGATGGTGCAGTTACAGACCATTTTTACCATTACAGAAAACGATATGGGTAGTGCTGTTATATATGATGTAGAGTGAGGGGATGGTCATGGGTCAATTTGTCTGTAATGTGTAGAATGGATTTAAGCTGGGTTAAAGCAGAGGCAAGGAAAATGGTGAGGAAGTTACTGAGACATTCTAGAATTGGAGTATGGATGTTGCTGTATGGGAGGGAATCAAGAACATCTTGCTCATGAAGTATCAAGAGACAGAAGACTATGCCTGTTGGGATCTGATGAGATTTGGGGGTAAAATCAAGGTAATCTGTCATGAGCATCCTTTGGCTTGATGCCTCAAACTTCAGGCTTCTCCCCTGGTTCTGGGAGTGTGGGCAGATTCCCAAGTGCATATAAGCTTTCTGTAGTCTCCCTGCCCCTACTTGCCTCTGTTGTGTTATGCCATTGGGTCTTAATCAGATGCCATCTCATTTGGCGACTAGAGTTTGGAACAGGAGGATTATATGGCCAGCCCACGCATCTGTTTTGCTCCAAGTGTCTGGGTTCCATGGTTATAACACAGTAATGGATACTGCAGTAAGGCAGTGGAAGATTGCATGATAAGATGTGGTTCTTCGTCTCCTCCCTGCCTGATATGATCTCTATGAACCATAAACAAATTACTTTCATTCACAGTTGACAGGAGGAAGAGCTGTACTCTGCAGGAGTTGCTGAGTGCACTGTGGTAAAGAATGTAGACTATTCCTTAGGAATGCAGACAAGCTCTTAGGACAGTCACAGTGCTGAGGCAGTTTACAGATACGCCAGAATACAGGGCCTACATATGGACTCTTCCCAGCCATGTCACCTTAGGTCAGCTTCTTATGTCATAAACAGTTCTTGCTGTCATGGTATCTCCCAGTCTTTTCCCTGTGCATTGAGAAATATTGAAGAGCACATGGGGAAAAATGCAACCCCTAGAGAAAGAAAGAAATTTTCTGATGGCAAAACACTTATTTTCAAAAAAACCTAATCATTCTCCAAGGCCTACCTCAAGTACTAACTGCTTTGTGAAATCTTCGAATACCTAATACTACTCAAATGAATTATTTATCCAAACCTCTATTTGGCACACAACAGCTGTAGTCAGATGATTATGTTCCTGCCTGCCTCCATACATAATGAGCATTTCTGAACAGGGTTTGGCCTAAGTTAGGGTTTGCCCAGAATTCCATTCTGTAAAGGTTCACTTAGTTAGGATGCATCATCTCCAGTATATCTGAAGCAAAGCAAATTAAAAAACATCTAGGAAAGAGTTCAAATAAGAATCTAGGGAAGAAAGTATTCATTTACTTTAGATGTTTTCCTTCCTTCCTTCCTTCCTTCCTTCCTTCCTTCCTTCCTTCCTTCCTTCCTTCCTTCCTTCCTTCCATCTTTCATGCATTTATTCCATGCTATACAAACATTTCCTTAATCCCTATTGATAGCCAAGCAACGTTCACTACATAGAGAGATTAGAAAAATTAAGAGTTTAGAATGTGGTGGGGTAGGCAAAGTTTTAAGTAAATAATGACAGTCCCTGTAGGAACCACTCTATTGGAGGAATGTACCAACTACAGGTGAAGGAAGTCAGAGGGAAGCACTTGCTCTGCTAAGTGAGGAGCTCAGACTCTGGACTTGAAATCTTGGCTCCATAGTTGGGTGGCCTTGGGCAGTTTGTCCCTCTGAGCCTCAATGCCCTCATCTATAAAATAGACAATTTTGTGGGGGAAAATGCAATAATATTTACACAAATCTTAGCTCAATATGTGGAATAGAGTAAGTGCTCAATTGATGTTATTTTTTTAGGCCTTCCTATTTGTCATCCTAAGTGATCAGGATCATTTCCGCCTTCTCTTTGTTGGAGATGAATGTGACTGAATGTGTTAAAGCTCTCGCAGCCAAAGTAGGATGCTCAGATGTCTCCGACAACCTGTTTTAGACGATTCAGCCTTGACCAGAGACCTTTCTAATGCACATTCTCCTAGATTTGGCTTCCAGAGATTAAATAATATTAGTCTCACTGTATCTCACTTTCTCATGAGATGTGAATAGTCAGAGAAATGTAACTATTTAGGGCTGGAATTAGTGAGTCATTTTTCACAGAATTTTACTGTAAACATATTAATTAAAACATGAAGTTCTAAAGTGGCCATAGAAATTTACTGAAAGCACTACATTGATATTCTCCATGGAAAGCACATATGTACCCAGATTGTGACCATTATTACTGTTGTCATTATTAAGCCAACAGGGACTTAGTATTGTCATGATTTCAGAAGATGATTACTGATGTTCATTGTTGGTCAAAGCAGAGAAGAGACGCTACTGCCACAAAGAATCTGTATCTTCAAAGAGATAGACAATAAAACTCAGAGATGCAAACCAGTTAAGCAATACTGTTTCCTTTTTCCTTGTGAAGTGAAAAAAGAGTGTCTGGTTTATATTCTCACTGATTCCTCCCTTCACTCAGAATGAGAACCAAGGAAAGGTCATGTCTCAATTTGATCATTGTCTCAAAGAGGCAGCACTGAGCCATTGGTGGCAAGAGAGAGGGAAGATTTCTCACTAGCCATTCTCTCTACAGCTCTTCTTGCTTCTTTTTGATTGAGAACAAACATCCTGGAAAATTAATAATCTCTCTTTTAAACAGGTTTAATTTCTAAAACATTGACTAAAATCAATCAGCTTTTCTCAAACACACTTAAAAATTGCTAGTAACTCTCCAAGATGTTGTTTAAAGTGCGGGGAGGGGTGGGGGGAATATTTAATGGTCCCTTCTCTTCAAAATCAATGGATTGTCTTTATATTTCATTTAATAAATCAGAACCTTTTTATATTTAATGGTATGTTGGAGGAAAACAGTGCCAGGTATGTTTATTCGCCCACACTCTCTTGATTTTAAGTTACAGAAATCTAGCTCAAAATAATCTAAGTGAATTTCTTGGCTTATAGAATCATGAAGAAGAGATGGCTTAGGAATGTCTTGAAGGGTGGAATATATTTTATTTCTTTCTTTATTCCCATTGTCTTCTCTAGTGTGTTGAGCTGGACTGTACCAGTAGGGCAGAATATTCTGGAGACTCTGTGAATGAAACTATATTTTAGTACAGCCAGATAAAGCTTTTATGTTTCCATCAGCTCCTGGGGTATTTCCCATCACGTCTCTGGATAAGTCCACCTGTTCTGAATTGATGGTCGAATCTCTAAATCTCTTCTGCCAAGATTTCCGCCTTCTGGTTTAGCACTTCCTTCATCAAGAAACTTGTTCCCTTCCAAGGCAGCTCTGTTTCTCTCGAGGTATTTGTTACAGCCCCTTTATTTCTTCAGCCCAATCAGTCCCTTTTCTTTAGCATATTTTTCAGTAGTGCCATCACACATCATTGAGATTATTCAGACTAGAGCTTCCAGTGCTCATGCTAGTCTCACTGATTCAGTTTAATTTGATTCAACCAAATTTTGCTGATCACCTCTTGGGTATAGTGGAAGTAGGCTAGGTTCTGGGCACACAGAAGCAAGTACAATATAGTCACTGCTCTCAAGACTATGTGTTGTAGATTGTGTCAAGGGCATAAATTTTTTAAAAAATTGTATGTACTTATGAACAAAACAGAAATGTACATGAAGTATAAGGGAGGAAGTGGTCAGGTATTCTAGGTATTTGGAACACAGGAATAAATAAATTATTATCACTGTTCTCAAGGAGTTTCAGGAGTAGAGGGGAAGATAGAATTATTACTCATTATAGGAAATTTGCTGTTATAAAAATTATAATAAATAATAATATGTTGATATTAATATATTAATATTATCATATAAAATAATATACAATACCATCAAAATAAAAATTTTATCATAATAAATTATTGGTGATCAAGAATATGACTTATCTATTATTTACATTAAATATTTATTACATAAATATATTTAGACGTAAAGTACAGGTACACATATATACATATGTGTATATGTGTATATACATACTTATATATATAAAATGTAAGGGAAGGAGTGCACAATTCTGTCACGGTGAATGGGGAGGGGGCTTCACCAAGCCCTGCAAGGCCTGTCACTTCTCTTTTCAGACATTCTGCTTCCCTCATCCCTGCCACGGCCACAAACTGCCCTCCACACATTTCGTGCTCTGCTTTATATGGCTGACTCCTGCTCTTTGCTTAGTTAGAAGAAAAGAAAAAGAAAAAAACCCTAGAATGGGCTAGGGGCATGCCTTGTGATATCATCTGTGTGATGAATATAAATGTATGCATTTTCTCTGATTTATTTTTCCAGGAGGAAATAAGAACAGAGGGGCAGCCAGCCCTCCTAGCCAGAGGAAGCCCAGCCCATCCCTGAACCCCTTCTATTGGGAGCAGGGCTCTCCGAGGCTGCCCCTGCAGGAGCCAAGGGGTGGGTCTCCAGTGTCTGGACCATTTGGCTTGGATTTTACATTCTCCAGGATTTTAGTATCACAGGGCTGGGCAGGGTTGAGGGAGGCCATTAGGATGACATTCTCTTGTTTTCTTTTAATTTCCCCAGAGATAAAGGGTCTCCAACTTTCTCCAAAACATTTTTTAGCCTTTCAACATCATTTAAAGCTAGCGGTTCTTCTAAGTGGTACAGGTAGCACTTGGGGTGGAAAAATGTTTTTGTCATGCTGGAATCTCCCTCGATTTGCAGGGTATTTATCCTTCTTGAGCCCTGCCGTTAAATGCTAGTAGACCCCACCCCCGGCCTCCACCAGCCATTGAGACAACCATAAACACCCTAAGCATTTCCAGTTCCCACCCTCCGGGAAACGATTCTATTGCCAATTGAAACCATTGGATGATGTCACCAAATTTGGTTTTAATTGAGTCTCAATTATTGATTCACTTGTGTGAACCTTACAGTAACAAAGCACCCAAATCCTGTTGTGCACTTTTAATTGTCATGGGCCATGAGGGCTGAAGAGTTGAGTAAGATATCTACTGAAATCTTACTCCAAGTACAAAGAAAAAGTGAATACAGATATTATTATATTCGTTCATTCATTTGAAAACATGTACCGAATATCTGTTTACCCTGTGTCAGGGCCTGTGACTCAGGTACTGTCCCATGTATACAAGACAGAGAGTGGTGTGCAAGTGCCATGTGAGCTCAGAGGGAAGGGACATCCTTCCCTGTGGAGATCTGGAAGTTTTCTGGAAGTAATTATTTCAAGTGATACGTGGAAGAATTTGGGTAGCTAGAGACTGGTGAGGCCTAGGAAGAAACAACCCACGGTGAGAAAGTCACACATGGAAGTGAGATGGCAGGTGACCTACCTTGACTGGTATGACAAGTGAAAACCTGTGAGTGTGAAAAAAGCATCTGGAAACCTGGGAATAAAGGGTTTAGACTCATGGGAAGTTTAGTTTACATTATCTTGGCCGTTGAAAGAATTTTAAAAGGCATATTTATCCCAGATCCAGAGGCTGTCACATATTTGAAATCATTTCTCGGGGTTCTCCCCCTCACTCATGTTCTCCACACACAAGTACACTTGCGCATACATACACACACATGTGCACACACATGCACATACCTCTCTCCCTTTCTGAGGTAAAATATCTTTTGTTCAGTCTCACAGGAACCACTTTTTAGTTCAAAGGTAGAAGATAAAGACTTGCAGATAGATTTTATGTAGCCAGCACTGTGACTTGTACAAATCGAGTTTGCATCTACATTGAGCAGGTCCACTCCAGCTCACCAGAGGCCTGACACTTCTCAGTGTCCACCATTACCTCTTTCCTCGGTGCTCTCGGGGTCGAAACTCCTTCATGTGACTGTCAAAGCCTCTTATTATTGGGCCTCCACCTACATTACCACCTCATCTTCTGCAGGTGCTCTCATATACCCTCACTCCAACCATCTTGAGCTACACCATTCGATTTCACTCACCCTCTCTCTGATCTCCTCGACTAACTCCTGGCCCTTCAGTGCTCAGTTCATACAACATCTCCTCTGGGGGGTCCTCCCTGAGCCTCCAACATAAATTAGATGTCACCCATCTACCACTTCCTACCCCCATCCCAATTTCTTTCAGTTGAGACCTTAGCCCACATTTTGATACTCTTTTAAACTACTCCAACCCATTTTTTTAAAAAACATTTATTGTCAGAATTTTTCATCTGGCTGCATAACAGACATGGTAGTTACAATCAGTTATATATATATATATATATATATATATATATATATATATACACACACACATACACATACATCTTCAACCATACTGACCGTCTCCCAGTTCCATCCTACCCAGGGGCCTTTGGAACTTTCTTCCCTTTCCCAGAATGCAGTTCCCACCTTCACCCCCACTACACATCTCTTCCCTTGACTTCTCTTCACTAAATCATCCCCTTACTATCCTTCTATATCTCAGCCCAATGACAATTTTCTCAGAAAGCCAGGTTTCTCTGAGTAATATGGATCAATTTAATGTATTATCTGTTTCACGGCACCAATATCTGCTCTTTTACATTTATTTGGATAGCTTTTTGATTAGTTTTATCTGTTTCAATAAATTGTAAGCTCAAGTAGGCAAGATACAATATTTGTTTTCACTTGCCATTGTTGTTGCTCCAGCATTCAGCATGTAGCTGTTCCAGGAGTTCAATGGCTGTTGATTGCTAAATATATACATGTTTGAAGAGGTTGGCTTTTTATGGTGTGAAACCTAACATGTTATATCATAGGATTTACATGATCTCTAGCTATAGTGATAAATGGCAAGAATATCGAATAGAATGGCATTTTATCTAACCTATTCTTAGTCCGGAAAGTTCTAGTCAAGAAAAAAAATGTGGCTTTTTTGTTTTTTTTTGTTTTTTTTAGGCTAGACATTGAAAATGGAGGTTTTGCAGGAATTTTATTTTTCTTCAACATTGAGATTTATTGCTCGCATGAGACCTTACACACAGAGTTGGCTCCCAAAGGATGCTATAACTGACTCATCCGAGAGAGATTTAAAAATGTGGTTTCTAATCAAATCATCTGTAGAGCTATCAGGGACTTCCTTCGAATTCTGTGGTAATTAAGATTCTGCTATGAGATATCAGTCATTAGGAGCTTTTCTCATAATCCTGTCAGTTCTGGAAATAGAAAGTCTCTTCAGTCATCATTCAGCCACACTGATTTATTAAAATCAAATGACCTAGGGCCACAATTAGGATTCCATACCAATAAAATGCTTTCTGCTAATTCCTTTCCTCTGGAGACCAGAGAATAAATTTACGATTATTAAGATCAAGTTTTATTTATACATATTTATTAACTTGGAAGTAAAATGCAGTATCAGCCACAAAGCTAGCAGCCCTTGAACTCCATTCCCAGAGTCTACCTCTCTGTACCAGTCACTGGAAGGCCCTGGGCCTGAGAAAGAAGTAAAATCTTAGGAAGCCAGGGTCTGGGCCCCCAGAATGCCTGCTGAGCAAACTCTTACCACCAGCCACCCCATCCTACGAGGGGCAGAAGAACTGCAGCCTTCGAGCAATAACAGAGGGTTCTGGCCAGAAGGAGGGGCACCTACTCAGTGAGTACTCTCCTGTCTGCAGAGCAGCAGGAACAGGGCCCAAGGAAATGCCAGTATCAGGACAAATAGCAGACTGGCAAAGCACAGTTCCTACTCATGCCAAAGGTCCAGGACAGCATCTTCTATGTCTCTCTGGCTTCCGTCTCTCCTGCCCATCTTCTCCACCTGGGCCCCTCATGTCTTTTGCGTCACAGCAGTATCCACCTGATATCTTATCTTCTTCCCAATTTAAGCCCACAGACCTGACTGTATTCATTCTCTCCAATATTCACAGGGCTCAAACATACTGGGCATTGTTCCCTGTACCCTCATTACCTACCACCCCACACATTCACCCTCTGTGCAAACAATCCTCCTCATTTATATCTGATTTCTAGAGGCATTCCTCAGCCATACAGATGGGTGTTATAGGGGTGGGAGACATCCGTTGTGCTGCTGCAGATTGAAGAACTGACCCTTTCAGGGTGATAATGTTGAATGTTCCCTCCAAACCAACCTCATGGCATTCAGAGTGATCTTTCTGGAATATCTCCTACTTTGTCCCCTTACTCCTCCCCTTGTAACAACTTTAGATATCCCCAATATATAAACAACAAAACCCAAACTCTTTTAGCATTCATTGATTGACTTCCATTCTTTCTTTCCAGTGTTACCTTCTGTCATTCTTTCTGACTCTCCCATTCTACACCCCTACACATCAATTATTTTCACGGTTCCTGTCATTGCAACCGTTTCTATTCCTCTCTGTGCTTTGCCAATGCTGTTCTGTCTGCCTTAAATAAACTTACACTTGCATATCTCTACCCAGAAAACACTTCTGCCTTCAAGACACAGATCTCAGACCGTTTGCCTTCCTCTCTTCCCCACCCTCTTCACTTCTAGGTATAGGGCTTACTTTTTCTATGCTCTCTTAGCTTCTAATTTCACCTCTGATTAGTTCTAAATTTCCATTAGGGATGAGAAGACCCTGAAGTATCAGAGACATGTAGGGGGTCTGAAAGCCAAAATTAAGTCATCATGATGGGAGGAAAAGACAAACCAGAGTGTATGGTCACACCATCCACTAAGTGTTGGTGAAATGTGTATAAAGGACAGTACCCAGACTCAAAGTCCTATTGAAGAGTAAAGGCAAAGGGTCAGTCCAAGGGGGGTCACATAGATAGTCAGATCCAGATACAAAGCATTACAGGAACATGGAGGCGGGAAGGCAATTATTTTATTTGTAGGGGTTGTTTAAGGTCAGTTTTCACTGAGATGACATTTGAACTGAATTTGATGAATTTGTGCTTGTTTGTCTCAAGAGTAAGAAAGGGCAGCCTAAGCCCTTGTCATCAATGTTCCCAGCTGCCAGAGACATAAATGAATGATCATACCAGAGAGTGAGAGAGTAGCAGCTCTACTCATTGTCTGTAGAAATGTTATTATTGCAATTTGCAGTTCTGATAATCATTTGCAATTTGTCAGAAAATTATATGGAAAAAATTATCTTCAAGCTGATTCATACTCATGTATACTTAAGCTTACAGACTCAGGAAAATTTATAAAGTCTGATTTCAAAATCATAATGAGGAACCTATTGAGTCATTTTGTTATAATCATAGCACCTACTATTTGTATGGAAATTTACCGTTTGTTACAAGAATTTCAGCTGGGACTTTCAGTGTATTTGGTAAGGGCTCTCCATGTATTATTTAATCTTCATAGAAAATCTATAGCTAAGTCCTGCAATTATACACATTCTACAGATAATGAAACTGAGGCATAGAGAAAAATGTGTAACTCATCTCAGGTCATATAACACAAGCATTTGAAACTTGGCAAATAGGCACTGAGAGCCCAGGCCGCTATTTGTCTCAATTCAATCCCCTCAACCACTTCTGAATAAGAGTGGGTGGATTTTGTTAAGAGAATTCTTTGGTGAGAACTATTCCAATGCTAAGTTCTTTTCAACTCAAGACAAGCGATGGGACTTCAATAGGGCCACTTGGAGAACCGGATCTGAAGTGTGTTTGTTCGCTATGTTGGATGATATAGAAATTGGTGTCCCTTCTGCCAAGAGAATCAGGTGTGAGAGATCCAGAGCCAGAGGAGCATGTTTGCTTTGGCATCAGGTTGTTGGAACAAGAAACTTATGAGTATTTTCCTATGGACCGGTTGTGGGCCACATACATTTCAACCTCCTCTGAGGTATCTTTTTGAGAGGGAAAGGAAACTAGTGGTGGTGGTTGGGAGGCTTGGGTCACTAGAATCCTAGGACTGAGGAAAGGTCAAAAGAGGCCATTTAGAAGAGTGCTCCATCCATCTGTACCCAGGAACAGCAAGATAGAGGGATCTAGGAGAGATCCCTCCAAAACTTCTATGAAATTTTAGACATTTGCCTGGTCCAGAGAGCCCAGAGACAGCTTAGAATGGAATTTGTTCAGGTAGCAACTTACCTATCCCTTTCTCTCTCCTTCCTCTTTCTCCTCAACTTGAGGTCTTGGTGGAAACAAAACAGAAACCAGCAAGGGGATTGATGCAGATGGTAGGGGTGGGGACAGTTGGAGAAGTGTAAGACAAAGAAACAAAGAGACCAGCATGCCTTTTATTTCATTGCAGGCTTCAGACTCAAAACATCTCAAAATGGGGGTGGGGCGAAGGTATAACACTGAACCAAACTTAGCATTGAGATTCATTTCTGGAAGTGGACACATTGGGATTTTGAAAATGAGATTGTGGTTTTAGTATAAAGGCTCACTACACTCTGACCTACAAGGAAGTGAACAGTGGGGACCAACTGGGCTTTTCAGACTGGGGTAGAAGATGATCATCCCATTGGTACTTCTTAAAGGTAGCATAGGAAACAAAAATAAAAGAACAACATATTTACAGCAGCCTCAGTAGTTCTACTATGCAAAACCCTCCTTAAAAACACTTCTGATAGAAATTCCTATAAAAGGACAAAAAATAAATCCACGAGGGAAATTCAAGAGGTATGGAATGAAAGGAATGACAGAGTTACCTAATAAATTTGTTTCAAAAAAAAAAAAAGGACTAAAGAAAATAAAAGAAAAAAATGTAATTTAGAATTAATTTTAGACAAATAAATCATAGCAAAGATAAAGGTGAGAAAAGAGGGTAAACACAAAATTAACATAATAATATGCTAGACAATCAATCTTTCTTATTCAGGCAAGTCATAAATACTAACACATTGAAGATAATAACAGTGTAATAAAATCCTGATATTAACTTAATATAAACCAGAAAACAACAAAAAAAAGAAATTATTTTCCTACTGGATAATTCAAATTTTATGTACTGATAAATGAGATTTAGTTATATCTTACTCTGCAACAATTTTTATAATAGAAGGTAGCAACAAAATGACGGAAAAGTACAAATATAACTAGTGCAATAGGTATAAGTGGTTAAACTCACCAACTAAAAGAGTGTCAGTTTAGATTTTTAAAAATACAAATTATTTTGTCAAAGTACACACCTAAGTAAAAAATACAAGAAAGTTTCAAAATCTAATGATGGGAAAAGATGTATCAGGCAAATATGAACCAAATGAAATGTGGAATAGCTGTCTTAAAAACCAGAGGATTCATTTTGAGATGATTATGAAGTTCTGGAAATGGTTAGTGACACTTGAAAGCAGTTAAAATGGTAAATTTTATATTTATGTATATCTTGCCACAATATAAAACCAATAACATTTTTCTAAAAGCTGAACGAAACAGTATCTCAAAGGAAATAGAGGAATGTCATATTCTAGAACAACAGAACAAGAAGAAACACCCATCATGAGCACATATGCCCCTAATAATATAGCTTCCAAATAGATCAAGCAACATAATCTAAAACTGGTGAAAAATAGATACTAAATCAGCAATTATAGTAAGAAATAGTTTAATACATCCTCGTAAAACACAACAGATTGAATAGCCAAAAATAAACATAATAAATTATCTGGATGTAATAAATTCAGAAGTGAGTTAAAATATATATCTTATGTTTAAGTAAGGTTTTTCTGGCAATGGAAGCATATTTCACCATCAAATAATCTATCAATGTAATTTGTGCATGTTAACCAAAGAAAAATTTCATATTACCTCTGATGAAGAATTATAATTATTTATTTGAAAAATTGTCTGATGAAGTTCAGTGTCTACTCCGGGTTGCAGAACGTATTCTTCAGTTTCCAAAACTTAGGTACCTTGAAAGCATAAAACAGAACTAATATTTTTTGAGAGATAACTGTGTACTAGGCACATAAAACTCTCCACTACAACTGTATACGGAAGGTGTTGTATTCAGCCTTGAAGAAGGCCCCCCACAAGCATCCTGCCTCTTGCTGTTCACAGCCTCAGGTGGCTCCCTATCACATTCTGCCAACACTGGTCTGTGCAACTAGTAGAATATGGCAGAAGTGATGGTATGCCACTTCCAATTTACAAAAGACCCCGTGGCTTCCATCTTGGATGCCCTCTCATTGTCTCTCTCAGATGTACTTTGGCAGAAAGCAACTGCCACGTGGTGAGATGCACATGGGGGAGGAACTGAGACCCCTTCCAACAACCAACCATGTGAGTAAATTTGGAAGTGGACCTCCCAGCTCCAGTCAAGCCTTCAGATAACTATAGCCTTAGTAGACAACTTGATTGCAACCGCATGAGAGACAGTCAATTAAGCTACTCCTAGATTCCTGTCCCTCAGAAACTGTGTGAGATAATAAATGTTTGTTGCTTTTAACTACTAAGTTTTGAGTTATTTTTTTTATGTAACAATAGATAAATAGTATAGGAGGTATGATCATTCCTTTTTTTATAAATGACAAAACTACAAATCAGAGAAGGTAAATAATTTTTTACCTAGGTCATATAATTAAAAATACTGGGTTTGAAACAGGTCTTTTTGACTTTAAAACCAGCATGATCTTATCACTAAATATGCTGCCTCCCCATGATGGAAATGCACATTATCCTGAAAAAGGAAAAACATAAACATACAAAATAGGCTTTTCATAGAAGACACATTCTTTTCATAAATAATTTTTATGGTTACTCTAACTGATACCTCAGAGATTATTCTGAATAGTGAGTACCCCAGACCGAATGTAAAATGGACTTAGTTGGGAGGAAGAGAAGACTTAATTCCTTTTTACACAATGCCAATGAATGCCACCTTTGGGGATAAAATTGAATATAATTGGCATGGTTCCTTTTCCCACTGGGCTTTCAGTCTGCTGTGCAAAATAGTTCAGTAGATTGCAACTGATAAAAACAAAGTATAGAATAGTAATTGAGAGCTCTGAAATCTGGTAGACTTTGATAAAATCTACCAGTTAGCATCCATGTGATCTTGTGCAAGTGACCAATCGCTTACTCTGCAAAGGACTGTACTAAATTCTTCAAATCCATCTTCTCTTTTAGTGCTAAGCTCTTTACATGCATTATCATACATAACAAGTTCTAAACTCTTTGCATGAATTATCCCATTTAATCCTCACAACAATACTATGAGTAAGTATTATTACCCCAATTTTATGGATTAACACCTATCTTATTGGGTTACTAAGAGAATTAAAATATATAAACACATGATGAGCTTGATCCAGTGTCCAGGCCATGGTAAGTGCTGACTGAACAGTTGAACTTAGAGTGATATACTCTAAAACTATACAGTGAGACAAGATTATGTGTGCAAGTGTTTTATCTGAGAATGGATGCAAGAAGCTGTGAGAGAGTAACTAAATGAAATGGCATAGGAAAGGAAAGAAGATAATAAAAGGTGTGCTAATGAGTAGGTTTCTGGGGGCACCTGGGGCTTAGTCACACCGGGTAGTCCTTGAGACACAGTGTGGAGCACACCTTGGGATTGTCCCAAAAACAGAGCTATGAAGATGGCTTATTTACCTACCAACTCTTATGCCTCATTGATTGAGGTTAACCTTGTAGAGCTTCCAGCCTTCCCTGGGTGTGGGTCAAACATGCCCTGTGAACAAAAAGCATTCCTCAAGCAGAGGCACAGGAAGCTCTTGAATAGGGTAAATGTCTGTAGGTGACTCAGAGGTAGGCCCAGACAACATCTATTACAAGTAGCTATTATAAATATTACTGTTAATTATAAGTTAATAATATTACTAAATGATTAATATTGTGATGGGGCTCTGGTATATCTTGTCTTGGAATACAATGAGGGTCACCTTTCACACTTGGACAAGAGAGTTAGGACAGGCTTCTCAGATGTGGGGTCAACAGGAGATGAATAGAAGATTGGGGGAGAAAAGAGAACAGAAAAGAGTTCCAGGCAGAGAACAGCTTTGTGAGAATTCCAACCAAGGGTCAAGAAAAAGAAAGGCTTGCTCTAGAAAATGAAAGAAATTTGATTTCCTGAATTTTGACATGGAAAGAAAAGAACCTTGAGAGGTAAGTCGGGAAAGATCAGACTATATAATTCAGGTCATGCAAGCCTTGTAAGCCATATTGAGGAGTTTGGGCTTTATCCTAAGAGCAATGGGAAATCCTTAAAGCAGTTTCAGCAGATTCATGTTTTTGACATTTCGTTCAAGTCCCTATAAGGACAGTGAATTTAGGAAAAGAGAGAAATTCAAAAGCAAAGAGGTAGGTTAGAGAAGCAACTGCAGTAGTTTAGATAAGAGTTAACATGAACTGGGCAAAACTAGAGACAATGAAGTCTTAATAGAGAACATCCATATCTCACACAGTTTTTGTGGGTCAGGAATTCGGCAATAGCTTACCTAGAGGTTCTGGCTCAGGGTTTCTCATGACATTGCCGGTGGAAAGCTGACAAGGGCTGTAGTCATCTGAAGACTTGATTAGGGCTGAAGGATCTGCTTCTGGCATGAAGTACTCACATGGATGCTGGCAAGAAGCCTCAGTTCCTTGCCATGTGGACTTCTCCATGGGGCTACTTGATGCCCTTATGATATGGCATCTGACTTCCTTCAGAATGAGTGATCAGAAGGAAGGAGACAGAGCCAGAGAGAGGGGGTGGGAGAGGATACCTTTTATGACCTACCCTCAAGAACCACACTCCATTATTTCTGAAATATGCTATTGGTCACCCAGGCCAGTTCTATCCATGGAGACTGGCTATGACAGTCTGACCTCAGCCACCAATGGTTCACATCCCTCCCACATACAAAACATACTCACCCCTTCCCTAGGCTCCCAAAGTCTCATTCTATTATAGCATCAGAGTGAAGTCGAGAGTCTCATCATCTAAATCAGGTTTAAAAAGATACAGAGAGAAGTCTTCTTGGATATATTTCCTTAAGGATAGCTCCTTGAATGCTGATCCTCCTGATCTGGACTCTTGTGAATTGAAGAGAAAATCATCTGCCCCCACCACCACCCCGCACAGTGGTCGGACAAGCATAAGATAACTGCTATAGACACTGCTGTTCCATTAAAGGTTCACCAGAGTGATTTTGAAACCTAGCCAGGAACATATTGGGACTTCCTTGGCAGCACTCAGTCTTGTTCATGCTGAGGAGTGGTCCTTGACTCTCTGTGGTTCTTGGACCTGCCCTGTGCTGCCTTGCATTGGACGTGTAGCCCAAACAAAAAATAAACACGCGTCACTGAGATTTTAAGGGTTGTTGTTTTCAGTACCACATAACCCAGCCCATCTTGGCTAGTAGAGTTATCACAGGGGAAAGGGCAGTTAAAGGGAAAGCAGAGAAGTGGCCATGGAGATAGAAGAAAAATCAACAAACTTCAGAGTTAAGGAAGATAGTCTTTTAAGAAGTGGGGAGTAATCAGCAGTAATCCACCAATACCTTTGAGAGTGATTGATTAGTTTTTTTTAGGTTTAAGAAGATGATTTGGGAAAACCATGGGAAGGAGTCATTTCAATAGAATGAGAATATCAGAAGTCAATGTATAATAGATGGAGGAGTCAGTAAGAGGTAGAAAATTAGAGGCAGTAAGTATTGGTTTTGAAAGGTAGAAGCTGGAAGGAAACATGGCAATTGGGAGGTTTTGTTAAAGTGGGGAAGAGTGAGCATTTTTAGGTTTATAGAAAAGATAAGTAAACAAAACAAAACAAAACAAAAACAAAAACAAAAAAGGAGGAAACCAGAAGCAGGATGAAGTTCCTGAGAAGATGACAGGGAATGAGACCTCGAGTTGGAGTGGAGGGTCTTTAAACATCTCAACAGGAGAGGAAAGATTGGAGCCATTTCTCCCGGAAGTTACTGTGCAGAACAGGAGGACTGGGGAGCACTTGGAATGTTCCGGTTCTATGAGAGGTTCCCTGAGGTTGGAGGGTCCAGCTGCCCTGGAGGCCAACAGGAGGGAGCTGTGGGAGGAGAGTGGGGCCAGTAGGAGAAGTTGGGGGTGGGGGCTCACACTTGAAGGGCCTGAATGATAAGTTTAGACTTATCTTATATAAATGGAGATTCATTTAAGGATTTCAAGCAGCATGATAGGACTTTTTTTACAGACGTTGGTGGTCAATTACCTGTGAGGGTGAGGGAGGAGGATGGTATTGACATTCTAGTATCTTGGAAGTCTGTACAGCTGTGGGATGCTGATGCTCTGACCTACATATGGACTACAAGGGCAGATGCAGGATTAGACATTTATTCTGGCAGCCCTGGAACATATTCAGAATTGCTGCTCAGCCGGGAGAACTGGGCTCCATCCATATCACTGATGTAAAGTGGACCTAGCAGTTCTGGGTTTCATAGCCCAGAGGGCTTGTCAGACAGAGCCTCTAAGGCCACAGCTAACACTGAGCACACTGTCAATGCTGAAAACGGCTTTCTATCTCATCAGCAGAATTGGAGATGAGCTTGAAAGTGAACTTTCCCTACGTTTAGCTGGTGCCTCCCAGAACCTAGGGACAAAGGAAATCCAGGCAAAATTGTCAGTTTATAAAGACAGACTGTCAGAATTGGAAGTCATCTCATAGCTGATCTAGCCCTGGTGGCAGTGGAAAAGTGGGTCCAGGTGTATGACCTTGGTTGGATACCCGAATCTCAAATTCCTTGGGTAAAATGGTGTCGAGAATGCCTATCTTAAAAGGTTGCTCTAAAGGCAGTGGGGATTTTTTTGTTTGTTTTGTTTTCATTATTTACACAGTGTTTACAATGTCGTAGGCATTTTTCTAAGCCTTTTACAAATATTAACTAAACCCTCATAACCATTGTGTGGAGTAGAACTATTATATCTGCATTTTAAAAAATGGGAAATGTGAGGCCCGGAGAGGAGAAGGCACTTGGCCAGAGCCACTGAGTGTTTCAAAGGCAGAGCCATCGTGAGCACCCAGGCCTCCTGTCTCTGGGAACAGCGCTTTCCATGCTTTCCACTGAATAAACACAGGCTTTTTCCAGCTGCGTCTTCATGTACCTGTGTGTGGCTTATTTCCAGGATGTGGCTTTATGCCTGTGGAAATGCTGGGAACGCTGTGACGTGAAGGGTCACAGAGGTTTCTATTGGCCTCTCACGAACATCCTCTCCCCAGGCCCTTGGCCAGGTGTGTGCTTGTGCTGCTAGTTCTGCTCTGCGGGGAGATGGACAGCCCAGAGGCTGCAGGTCGGGAGGATTGGCTCGGGCTGTGGGACCCCATGTCCTGGCAAAACTACCACTGGAGGTCCACCCTTTCTGATCTTGTTAATCTTCAGGATCCCAGTTGCTTGTTTCTGCAGTGTTTCTCATCTCTTTCCTTCATTACTCATTCATTCATTTCTAAGAGGGTCCCCAGCTTCAGGGACATATTGACGGAATTTGAAGCAAGCAGTTATCTCCTGCTTATGTATTAGATAGAAGATACAAGAATGTGAACTCAATGTTTGTCTTCTGCAGAAATAGTTACTTCAGTTTTTAGGTATAAACAGAAAGAAAAAAACTCATAATCCCAGAGTCATTATAATCAAGTGAACACATGCTACCAGGGTTATCAAGCACTTTAAACCTGACCTGGTCCAAGTGCCCGTTCGCTGCTTGGGCCTTCTCCACCCCTCTGTTTAGTGGGTGTGAATGTACAGCATGCCGGATGCCTCCAGAGATGAGCACTTCACTCCTTATGAGTAGCAAATCCCCACCCAGAAATGTCTGAATGCTAGAAGCTCTTCATCACTCTGAGTCCAAAGAAATCTTTCTGGAACTTCTACCTATTGGGCCTAGTCCCAAGTGACTAAATGAGTGATACTATAAGGTCCCTAACTAGTGACCTAGACAATAGAGTCCTATTACCTACTTCCAGAAATCTCTCCTGTCCTTTCCTTGTTTAAAATGGAAATAGCTGTCTTTCCTTTCACCATCAAAGTCCTTTCTTCCCCAAACTTCAAATAAAGTACTTCCATGATTTCAAAGCTTTTCATATTCTAAATGACCTAATTGTTTTATCGAAAGAGAAAAGAATGGAGCCACCCAAACCCTTCCACATGCAGATATTTGAGGAACACCTGGCACCTGGGAGGTATTAAGCCAGGTCCTGGTCACAGGAGGAAATGATTTGGATAATCACATCTAGTGCTGGACACCATCATTCTGCTGTTCTGTGTGGACCCAGGAACCAGCCCGTGTGTGAGATCAAAGGAGCAGTCCAGGCCGCAGGGGAGCTAGTGGGGAATCACTAGAAGGGCAGCAGCCAAAGAGTGACAGGGAGTGGGCAGGAAAGCCCATTTCCCAAGAAGGACTGTCTACATAATTTGTGGAGCCTAGTACGAAAGGAAAATGTGAAGCCTCTGGTTAAATTATTAAGAATGTCAAGATGGCGACAGCAGAGCATTTTACCAAGCACAGGCCCTGCACGACTGCACAGAGCCATACCAGGCCTCTGGCCTGTATGGTAGGTCCCATTTGTTCCACTTAGAGAATCTGAAGGTACAGAGGGACGGACCTCTCCTCATCCTTTTCTTCCAGCCCTCTGTGGGATAATGACGGGACCAGGTCTTCTGGCTTTCTTTATAGTGCTTTTCTAATTCCATTGGAATTATTTTCTCATCTAAAGGCAAGAAGATATTTACTTACACAGTTTGTAACACACTTATCACTTTCTAAAATGTCTAAAAGGAAGTGGTATACGGAGCAGAAGGAAAACAGTATCTATCATCCAGTTCCAAGGTCTGCCAGCCACTAGCCATCTACTAAGACATCATCTAAAACCTCTGAGCCACTTTTTCCTCATCTCTAGGGCAAGAATAATAGAGTGGGGGTTTTCTTTATATCATAGGCAGCCTTAGATAAAAATAAGACATGTAAATGATTAGCATAGGACCCGGCATGGGATAGTCCAACATTTTATTAGTATTTTGTTGGGACAAAAATATGAAAGAGGATTCTGGTGATGAAGAAAGAGGGAGAGGAGGTAGAAAGGGAACAGGAAGGGAATGGGATAATGCCTGTGATGTTCCGTGCCTCTGCCTTGAGTGCCTTTCTTCCTTTCTCCCTGGGACAGCCCACCCTCTGAGTCCCAGCACAGTGTCATTTCCTCGGTTGACGTAGCTCTCTTCTGAAACTGCTTATTCCCTTCCTCTGGGCTCTCCTCTGTCATGGACCTCAGTATGGGAACTGTGATCATCTGCTTTCCTTTCTGCCACTGGGCCCAGTGCTCTTGGCGAACAGCCTGTGTGCCATACCCACCTTCACATCTCCAGGGACTAGCCCTGTGCTTGCATGGAAGAAGTGCTCTGTTCACACTTAATGAAAGAAGGAAGGAAGAATACTGGAGAGAGAGAAAAAGGAAATTAAGTGATTGCAGATAGGGAAGACCTGCTAGATGCTGTGTTCACCAGACAGTCAGTTCACTGTGGGATTGTCTCTTATAGGAGGATGAGTTTTCCAATGCCTGTGAACCACTTGGGCCTACCAGGCATTCACACTATCTCCCTATCTCTCCATAAGCCTCACCTTGTAGCTTCAAATGACCATGAGTCTTCCTCAGAAAGCTGCAAAGGGAGGAACATGGTGGGAGGGTGAAGAGATTGGGAGAGGACATGAAAGGGGAGATCCAGGAGATGGTGCCCATCTCCTCCCCAGCATCCACCAAACCCCAACGATGGGCCCAGGCAGAGTAGGAAACTCAGGTAGGGAAGTAGAAGAAGAGAGAGGGAGAAGCAGAGTGCAGAGTGAATGCTAAAGGGACAGAGGCAGAGGTGAGGGCTCTAGGGGTTTGCGCAGTGGCTGACGTGAGGTTGAGGGGGAGGGGTGGAGGCTGAGATCTGAGGTTGGGGGTCCCAAAGCAGATGACAGCTTCCCCTTGCCACTTAGGGAGACATGGAGAGTGCTAGCAAGGACAAGGCTAGACCATCCCAGCAGTGGGTGGTCAGACCTGACTTTTTTGACCATACAAACTAAGATTCTCTGCAGACATCTAAAATGGCCCACCTGGCATGGCAGAAGCTTAAGCACTTATGACCCGGTGGCTCCAAAATCGACCCTCCTCATCCCCACTGCACCTTTTCCGCTGCTTCTCCAGACTTTCACCTTCTCTTGAAGTCTTCATCTCAGTTGATGGACCACATATAAGTCATCCCAGCCAGAAACACCAGAATTTTCCTTCACTTCTGTCTGCCTCACCATCCCATGGACGGTTCTCTCCTATCAGTTCTACTCACCCAGTCCCCAGGTGCTGCCTCATTCAGGGCACCATCGTCTTGAACTTGGAGTATTACAACAGCTTCTCTCCTTTCTTTGCTTGGCCTCCATTCATCAGTCTTCTGGGCTACAGCAAGTGGCATCCACAATGTCACTGTGATCATGTGCTTTCCCAGTAAAACACGGCCATACCTCCTTCAACGTTTAGAGAAGTAACTCCTTGGCCTGACCCTCAAGGTGCTGTGTGATCTGTACCCAGCCTACCTGTCTGGCCTCATCCTTCCCACTCTCTCCACATAGCCAGATATCCCTGGCCTTTTACATCTCCGTGCCTTTGCTCAGGCTCTGTCCTCTGCCAGGAGTGGTGACCTGCTCCACATCTGCCTGAACATTTCCTTCTTGTCCCATGTGAAAAGCCCAGATAAATCATCCCATCCTCACCCTCGCCTCTGGCGGAGTTCCTTAGCTCAAAGCCTGCTCCCTAGAGCTGCTTTGGAGCAACAATCACCTTACATGCTTATTCGTGGTCTATACCTGTCATGTCCCGTCACTGGAGGCTGAGAGATCCTCAAAATTGAGAACTGCTCTTTTAGCTCAGAACAGACATCAATGAATGGTTGCTGATCTGAACTGCATTGCAATAGATCTGGCACCTGGCGTTGGCTGTGACTGGGACACAATTGCGGAATTAAAACATGCTAGAGGCACTCTGTCCTTGCATCACATCTGCCCTGTCAGATCCTCTGGGGACAGAGAAAATATTAGCATGCACAAGTATATTTCTGTAAGTGGCACATCAGAGACTCGTAATTAGGAGATAAACATCTGGAACACATGCATTTCAGCAGTTACAATCTGTACAGAAAGCCCGCTGATGGCAAGTCACAGAGAATGGGTTTCAGGTCACATGGCTGTTTGTCAACGCAGTTATATAATATTAGTACGCTTGTCTGTGGGAGTGTGGATGAGTGGACAGGGAGCTCATGTGTCACCTCTCCTCACTTAAGCTTCAAAGATGGGAGTTTCAAAAAGGTACAGCAGCCGACTGGAGAGGAGGTCAGCTTAGTAAAGGGCTATCTATATAGGGACATTTGGGGGAAATAATTTCAGCTGCTGCTCAGCGGATACCAGCAAAACCCCACTCTCTTTTCTCATCAAATTCTTTTCTCCACTCAGTCTCAGGCAGCATTTTACAAAGTTCTCTCACATGCATGGCCCCATTAGAAGTGATGTGGGGAGCGATCTGAGGGTCAGAGAAGGGAAGCGATGTGGTCATTTACCCAGCAGAGGCATGGTGGGTGACAAAGATGGGAATCACATCCCATCTGTCTATTTTTCCAGATCCTTTTCTCCTGCTAAATCTGACTGTAGTGGGCTGAATAGTGACCACCTCCCAAAATTTCATGTACACCCAGAATCTCAGTGTATCTTTTTTGACATAAGGGTCTTTGCAGATGAAACTAAGGTAAGGATCTCAAAAATGAGATTATCCTGGATTAGTGTGGGCCTTAAATCCAATGACAGGTGTCCTTAAGAGATAGAAAAGGAGAAGGCATGCAGAGAAGATGGCCCTGTGAAGATGGAGGCAGAGTCTGTATATAGTCATGAGCCTACAAGCCAGAAAACACCAGAAATTGCCAGTAGGCACCAGAAAATAGGAGAGGCACAGAATGAATTCTCCCTCAGAGTCTCCCAAAAGAACGAAACCCTGATACCTTGATTTTAGACTTCTGGCCCCTAGAACTGTGAAAGAATACATTTCTATTATTTGAAGGTACCCAGTTTGTGGTAATATGCCACAGCTGCCTGAGGAAACTAACAAACCGCCCGGGTTACCCTTTGCTGGCAGTTGTAGAAGGCAATCGAACACCCCTAACACCAACAAACCATTACAAAAGTACTTCTCATTTCATTTCATTCTTACAAGAAAATAAAATCCCCTCAATGCCATTGACAGGGAAGATGGGGAAGGGAAAAAAGTTTAGATGGTCCACTGTGTGCCATCAATAAGAAAATACTGTATCATCGTACTTAATTACTAAACAATTTAACATGATCAGTGACATTTCAACCCTATTTTATAAAAGGAGCAAGCAAGACTCAGAGCGGGTGATCTAGGGTTGGAACTGCATTGACAGGTTTCAAATCTTATGTCCTGCAGAACTGAGTCAATGTTCCTTTCAACTTTTCCCCCAGGGTACCCAGGAGCCTGGGCCCCGAATTCTCAGAGAACCTCAGCCCTGCTCACCCTGTGTTCTCTCTCTAATTCTCTTTTCTTCTTCTCAAGTGTTTCTGGGTGGTGGGCAAATCTCTCCCCAGCATGAGTGCAGTGGAGACCTCAGGCTCCCACAAGGAGTCTAAAGAGTTCAGTAACCTCAAATCATTCAGTCCAGAGACAATCTGACTTAGGACTTCATACAAGTGCAGCACTGGCCCCATGCAAATGGCTATGTCAGAGAGAGGGATGTATCTCCTTTCACCCCTCCGGGCCTCAGTTTATCCTCAGGTAGAATAATAGTCCTTAATTTAGATTGGGCTCAAATCCTGATTCTGCCACTTATACCACTTAAGTCACTTTCCTCTCCAGGTCTCCCACATTCTGCACAGGTCTGATCAGCCAAAGAGAGACCATAGTCTCAGCCAGAGACTATACGCTGACAGAGCAAATGCAAAGCCACACGCAGAGGGCTTTGCAGAGATTAACGGTCATTCCTCAACAAATCTAATTGCATTTGATTTGGACTATTTCTTCAGCTGCCGCAGTGTTTTTGACAGCCCAGCAGAAGCACTTGAAGGTGTGGCTCTGGAGCCAGACCACCTGGGCTGAATCCCAGCTCTGTTTACCAGAAGTGTGATCTCTCAGACGGGTAATCTAACCTCCATGCTCTTTAGTCTCCTCATCTGTAGAACTGGCTGGCAACTACCTCATGGAACTATTGTAAGGATTAAATGAGTTAGTATACACAAAGTGCTTAAAACACGACCTGGTAGTGGGGATGGGGGGCATTTAATGAGTACTGGCTTTTTAACATTTAGCATTTTTCAGAAATGTATTTTGGTATTCCAGTTGCTCTGCAAGCATAGGAAATGAGCCAGACCCGGCCTTGTTGTTCTCCTGATGACATCACTTAACATTTAAACTGAAACTAAGAATGTGCTCCTATGCGATGTAGTTTGAATCAAAAATCCAAAGAAATTCTTTTCGTTAGAACTGAATCTGGAAATGTGGCTTGGTATAGTGAAGTCTCCACCTTGAAACTGCCACAGAGGGCAGTGTGCTTTTCGGCAAGTCACTTCTCTTCTGCGAGATTCACCTTGCTAATCTATCAAATGTGCACGCAGGTACCTGTGTGTGTGTGCACGTGTTGGCAGGTAGTGGGAGGGTTGGCAAGATACTGTGGTTGGACCAGTCGATGGTCTGACTCTCAGCACTTAGAGGTCTGGCATGTAGCAGAAGCTGCTGACCCCCAGTGCTATCGCGTAGCCTTGAACAAGGGGCAGGGATAATGACAGAGACTGTCTAGTTGAAGCCAACACCAGGACTGTGAGCAGGCAGCAGGTTTTGGAGTCAGGCCAGGCAAGGAAGGGACAGAACTGCTCAGGTCTGCAGGCCCAGGCAAGCTGGTGACACACAAGGGAACAGGGAGGGAAGACACTGCTCAAGCCATGCCGTGTTCAGGAGCAAAGCAGCGCTCTGGGTCAAACCACAATAAGGTCACCAGTGTCAAAAGCTCAGGACAGACCAATGCTGCCACTTGTCATATTGACACAGCCATGCAAAACACAAGGCACTTTTCTGTAAGTCTAGCCTTTCTTAACCTTCTAAACAACCATATTTTGTAGCCTCAAAACTCGGGAGTGTTAGGGAGTGTTATTCCATTCAGACAACACCTTTTTCAGTCCTCATTCCTCCGAGTATGGCATGAAGTGTCACAACCACATGAGGAACTTGCAGTGTTGGAGCTGAGGATTGTGGGTCATATCCCACCATGCTTGCTGTTTGACCTTGCCTATGACATTCCATCTCCCAGCTTCTGTTTCTTCATCTGTCAAACCAAGAAGATAGATCAGTCACTCTGTAAAGCTCTGGAATTCTACAATTTTTGTTTTCTTGTGTGTGAAACCTGTTTTTGTGCCAAGAGTTCCGGCTCAATCAAAATAGAACATTCTCTGTACTTTTCTCAATAATCCTAAAGAGAAAGTCAACTTTTAATAGGTGTCCCTGGCCCAAAAGAATGTGCATTCACTTGACTGCTTCGTTCATAAACTTTGGAAACACTGTTTTACCTGAGGAAGACACCTCTTGGAATTAGAGGACTTGGGCTTGAAAAGTATCTTGAATTTGCTTGAGATTCTGTCTATCCATCCTCAGCCTTCTCACTCTCTCTCCTGTGTGTTCACCCTGAAGAACTCAAAGCCAGCAGGGTCAGCAGTCTCTTAAGCGTCTCCTAACACTATGTTCCCCAAACTCTCTTGATTTGGGTCTTCCAAAGCTTATGATTTCTGACATCTGCTTCAAATCCTCCTTATTTCAAAGACCCATTTAGGCAGACATCGAGAGGTACCTGTCTTAAGTTTCAGACTTGTCTCCAAACCCCTTCGGGCTACCCTGATTCCACAGCAGCACCACCCCGCCTACGTGACACTCACCTGAGAAACCATAGAGTCTCTCTCCCTCCCACCCCCTCTCAGGGCTTTATTAATAACCCCGTCTCTAAACTGGACATGATACTACAACACCTAACAAATGTAGGAAAGGGGGCTTTGAAAATGGAAAGAAGCCATGTAAAACTTTTGGTTTGAATGCTGGTGCGGAGCAGCAGAGCAGGTAGCCAGTGGGGCTGAGTTCTGCCGCTGGCCCATTTGGAGCCTGGAAGAAAGCCGCCCCCTCCCCCTTGTAGTTCTCGCCTTTGGAAAAGGCAGGTTTCAGAATTTGCCAGCTCTCTGCCTCAGAGGAGTCCCAGTGCGGTTCCTCTTAATACCATGGGGAATTCAGAACGCATCCATTCAGCCCCGGCCCCCAGTGCTGTTGCATGCTGGCGAGGAAGGAGGGAAGTGGTGGGAGGGGGTGTAATTTGTGTGGAGAAATGACAGATGTGGTTGATCCACTTTGGATTTATCTGCCCATCTGGACTTTCAAAAGAAAAGAAAGTGGTGTGGTAACAATTTCATAGCAAAGGCCACAGGCTGCTTAATCTTCAGGGATTTTTTTTTTTTTTTTTTTTTTTGAGCTAACTTCTGAAAACGTCGATTTGGCCTATTGATTTCATATTAATTGGCTCTGACTAGCTGGCATACCGCCAGAGAGATCCCAGAACACTGCACTTGCAGTTGTCAATCCTACCTTCTTCAGTGCTCTCTAGGGTGCAGCGTGGCTGGGTAGCTTCTGCTATGGCACGTGGGCACTGTTCTAGGAAGTGATTTCGGCCAGACTCAGGGATTCTGAAATGGAAGAAAAGTTGATGATAAGGGAGAAAAATTAACCCTCGATGTGCAATATTCTGTCCTGGAAACTGAATCCATTTCATTGGGAACTAGGCCAAGCTTCAGAAAAATTCAGAAGAGAGGAGGTGAGGGCAGGGAGGGAGAGAAAGGCAGAGAAAGAACAGAGAGAAAACAGAGAAACCAAGAGAAAGAGAAATGAGAAAGCAAGATAGAGAGATAGTTAGAGACAGAGAGATTTACAGAGAAAGAGACAGAAATAGACAGAGAGAGTCAGAAAGAAAGAGAAGCAGAGACAGTGAGAAAACAGAGACAGAGACCAAAAAGAGACAGACAAAAGAGAAACAGACATAGACAGAAACACAGAGAACACAGAAAGACAGCAACTTATAGATGCACAGAAAAAAAGAACAATACAGAGATGCAGAGGTGAAGATGCATATTCAGAGAGGCAGAGGTAATGGGGAAGAGACTCCTCCTGCCAAGTGAGTAAACATGGACCCATGGGGAGTTGGCCAGAACTCAGAGATGAAGGAAGAGAAAATTACAGCAAGGGGCCTGACAAATTGAGAAAGAGATGAGAATAAAGGAAACTCCAGCAGTGTCAGCCCTAGAGAAACCTCGGGGGCACCTAAGAATAGCCTCACACTAGGGCTGCCCACCCCAGAGTCACCGCTGCTCCCCCTCGCCAGCCAGCACTGCGGGGCACGGGCTTAGGACGTCTGCCTGCAGCCCCCCGGGAAGCTGAGCGGAGGCCTCAGTGCAGCTGAGATGCCAGGGCTGCAGAACCGGTTAGTGCGTTGTGTGATGGAACAATGACTGAATCATGACCATCTGAAAACAAAACAGGAGAACAAAGTGAGGAGGAAAAACCCACAGTCCTATTTTGGAATCCTAATTTTTCCTACGTGCAGTTGCTAAGCAGTTTCCTGCTGTGTGCATTTCTCGTGGTCTCGAGAAGCACAAGGACGATGAGGAAAGCAGGTATCAAGGAGGTCTGCCGCGTGGTCTGAGTTCTTTGGAAAGGAGAGGCCTTTCTTCTTGGAAGGGTCAGAGGAAGTGCAGCTATCCTGAGAAAGAAAATAAAAAGGGACTGACATCTGAGCCTTAGTAGCCCAATTTCCTCCAAGCCACCCAGCACACCACAGGAAAAAACGGTGGCCATTTAATATCTCATCATCTAAGGCAGGAAACTGGGCCACGCGGGCTTCTCCCTCTGTGTTATTCAGCAGGCCACTAGAGCCACTTCTGCCACCACAGCCATGTCTGTACCCCGATTAGTCCACGCAGGAACATTGCCCCCCGATGGTCTCTGCGCCTCCAACCTGGGCCACTTCCTCAGACGCGGATCTACCCAGTTCAGTCAAGGGCAGAGGCTGCTTCCTACCCATGTCTCTGGGCTGGTGCCTAGCACGGAGAAGGCGCTCAGTTTGTGTGAATGAGTGAAAACTCCAGCACGATAACATCACAGATCTCTAGGATCCGGCCATCTGGCCCAGCTCCATCATTTCTACAGTCGAGCAAACTCAGAAACAAATTAGAGAAGATAGACAAGATCCCAGTTTGCACTCATTTGATGTCAGTGAAGGTCTTAGTCATTTATAACCCAAAGTGTTAAGTTGCTTTCAGGTTCATTCTTTACTTCGCTCCCCCACCTTGGGTTCCACTGTAGCTCAGGGGGATGTGCCATTACTAGTCTGCGTTGGCACCTGCCCAGAGACGCCAGTGGGCTGTGACTAGAGCCCCACCCCAGCCTCAGAAAGTAAGATTTTCATGTATTTGGGACTCTGCCAACTTAGGGTTGTCTTGATTGCGAGCAATTGATCTACCGTCTACCCTGAGAAGATGAAACCAAGAAAACAGTTTATTGGAAGAACAGAAGTGAGTTCACAGGAGCAACCAGGCCAGGGTTCCAGGGCCCCAGGCAACCCCGAGGGGCTGGTTTGCAGGGAGCTATGTGTGGATGGGCTTCTCACATCACAGCCCCTGGGATGAACCAGCGCTTGTTTTTTCCCCTTGTGGAATTGTGCTCAGGGCTCCTGGGAGAGGGTCTGAGTGATTTAGATTTGTTCAAGGGTCTTCCCTTGGCCAGGACGGGGTAGAAGCTCTGATTAAAAATCCCACCGGGACTGACGCTCAGTCCCCACGAAGATGGCACAGCATGGAGGAGGAGGAGCAGCAGTCTCCTTTGAGCAAACCGAGTGATGTTATTACAAGAAGAAGAAAGGGCGCTGGGGACCCAGTAACCCCCACTCCAGGGGTCTGTGAGCCCGCCGTATTGGCAGCAGGGTGAGAAAGAGCCTTAGTGTGTAGGCCATTCGTATTTAGGGTGCACTGTGCCTCATTGTTAGGTTGCCTGGGGGAGGTGGGACACCAGAGGGCCTTAGTCCCTGGGGAGGGAAAAGGGGAGACGACCACCAGCCTTGGTTTGTGGAAGAACACTTAGAGGGGAGCCAAGGGTTGGTTGTTCATGATCACCTGAGCCTGGGCAGCAAGTGGGGAAGGTCACCATGGCCCCAGGGCAGACGACAAAGAGGAGAATGCATGAGAGGGGTCTAGCTTTTGCTTTGCTTTGATTGTCTGGAAACCCCAGTTCTGTATAGGTCAGCATGCTTTCCTGCATCAAACTTACATGAGAATATAAGAGGATATTTTCAAACCATGACAGTCCAGCCATTCAACCAAGTGAGCTTACCCTTTGGCAATAGTTATAAGATTCTTGTAGCCGAGACCATTCAGGGTGGGCGAGACTGGGTCCTTTAATGTTTCAGTGAATGTCACTGCTCCTGCTCCCAATGACCTTGTCTCCAGCCCTTTCTCATGATGGAATATGCCACCATGCCTTGGTAATTGCATTGTGCTTCCCATTTACAATATTCCAAAGGCTTAGTTAGAAAGAAAGAAAGAAAGAAAGAAAGAAAGAAAGAAAGAAAGAAAGAAAGAAAGAAGGAGAAGAGAAAAGGTAAGGGAATGGAAAGAAAAAGAAAAAAGAAAAGAAAAGAAAAGAAAAGAAAAGAAAAGAAAAGAAAAGAAAAGAAAAGAAAAGAAAAGAAAAGAGAAAAAAGAAAAGAAAAGAGAAAAAAGAAAAATTCTGCATAGAAACACAGATACCACTCCCAATCATGAGCATCAAGTTTGAAACTTGGCGGATCTTCAGTCTGAACACCTGGGCCATCCTGGCTGCTGCCAGTGGCTCAAGGAATGTGCATCTATTTCAGTGCAGCCCACACAATAATTAAAAGGACAATTTGCTTCTACATAAAGAATCACAGCATGCAGCCCCAAACCACATAAAAGCTGTTCCTGCTCTCCCTGCAGTTTAGCTTTCCCCAGCCGAGCCACAGTCTGTCCTGGGAAGAGTGGCTGCTTTGTTTAGTGACTTTCAAAGGTATCGAAGTGGTGAGGAAAATCCCCCAGTCCTGTCCCTTACCTCCTCCCATCATCCCCATGGAGCCCTCCCGAACTGCAGTTTCCCAACTTCATCCTTTCTCAGGGTTGTGGTACAGATTAAAGTGAAGAAATTGTGTGTGAAATCACTTCAAACAATATAAAGTCTCTGTACAAATAAACAATCTATTGCTTTGACTTCTGGGAACATACTGCTAGGATTTCTACAGAAGTACACACAAAGAGCAGGTAGGAGTAGAACTCAAAAGCTCATTGGGAGGAGGGGGAAAGAGAATATAATCCAGAAAGCACCACAAAATTGTGGGTTCCACACTCAAATGCAACCTAGTCAGGAGTGTGTTGGCAAATATTTAATAACCAGCTCCTTGGAAAACAAAACAAAACAAAACAAAAAAAGCCTCAGCTGTAGCATTGACCAGTTTCCACAGTGTGAATACTGCCAACCAGAGCCAGTGTCCAGATAGTAACATGGCATCAACTGGCTAGCAATTTAACAATTCTCTCCATCTCTCTCTGTCTCTCTCCCTCTCTCCCGTTCTCCCTCTCCCCTTCCCTTTTCCCCCCTCTCTCTCCACTATCCTAAGTCAATACCAGGATTGTTATCCATCACTCACCTTACCCTGCTGTATGGGAGGGACTTCTCCAGTGAAGGGCTGCCTGATGAGAACGAGGCTCCCAGGCTGAAGTTCAGGCTGACCCATTTGACCCCCTGGACCAGGAAAGAGGAGGGTCTCTTTGTGTTTTTGTGTTTTGTTAAGCACCTCTTTTTGCCCCATACTGCGTCTGCCACCTTGTTTGATCCACACAGCAGCCGGGGAAGCAGTGAGGGCTCACACTTCCCTCTACTTTCCTCTTCCCCATGGGCAAGGAGACAGGGAAGCACGGCAAGTCTGGGCAGAGGACAGGAATGAGTTGTATTGTGGTTGTTTTAACAACCAATAGTAAAAAACTGAAATTTTGTTTTGAACTTTTGTATCCATTATTGCTTCTTCTTAATATTAAGAAAAAAGCTCCAGTTTGGATTCTAATGGCATTTGTCAGCTTCCAGGTCTCTGGAAAGGACCTAATTGTGGACTAATTGTGGAGTAGGAGCACATTTAGAAACGGCCACAAATGGGGCATATTCTCTCATAATTTCTAGAAGCAATAAAAGATTTTCTTAATCTACTCACACACGTTTTGTTGAGAGGTATACACTGGACTCATTTCAATGCTCCATCCTGCAGTGGCTTTTTGGAGCTAAAAATACAAGGTACGTTTAATTTGGCTCTATTCTGAGCTAGCGCGCGCTCTCTCTCTCTCTCTCTCTCTCTCTCTCTCTCTCTCTCTCTCTTTCTTTTCCCTCTCTCTCTACGCCCCCCCCCCCTTGTGTGTTTGAGAAATGGGAATACTGTGCTCTTTTTTGAATAGAGTTGTGACATTAGTGACATGAACGAGTGGGTGACTAACTTGTGCCTGTGCACCCTGCACTCATTCTTTCTGCTGTACCTGGGCTTGTTGGTGACTACAGAGTCACATGATCAGTTACTTGCCAGTGACTACCTGGCAAATCTCTCCTTGAGGATCATCTCAGAGGCAGCTGGAAGTCGTTGAGTCCCGCACCCCTCCTCAGACCTGGCTTTCTAGGTGGGCTGTGACTTCAGGACACAGGAAAGCTGAGAGCCTCTCAGATCCGAACACCACTGTCAGCAAATGACTAATTAGATAGCTGTTCAGGGCTCCCTGAAGAGATAGATGGTTCCTTCTCCCTCTCTGCCTCCCCCTCCCTCCTCTCAGTTTATGCAAAACCCAGAGATCCAGCCCAAATCCTCCAGTAGTTGGAGCTGGGAAACCTGAGTACTAATCAGGTCCCCAGAAGTTCCTGCTTCTTGGTCTTACTGAAAAGGAGTGTCTGGTTTCAGGCATGAAGAGCTGGGGCTTAGGGAAGGAGCCTAACTTATTCCATGCCAATTAGAGATACTTCCCAGGGAATCTCCAAATGGGAGATGATTTTAGCCCCTGAATCCCAGCCAGGTCAAGAGTAACTGCAGAGGAAAAATTATTTCTGTCGTGCAAATAAAAAGTGACAGTGGTCATCAGTTTTCTGGAAACCTTGTCAACATATCTATCTAGAACAGCTTGGACAATGACCATGGATTTGAAGAGAGTAGGAATGGACAGTCCCTGCTTCAGCTGCCTTCCAACTTTATCAGTCCAGGTCGTGGCACTTTTCAACTATGTCTTTTGGGAGTAAACAGCCCGTAGACATGCCTTTATGTAAATAAAACCCAGGACCCATCGCCTGAAACATTTAAAGAACATCTGTGTGATTTTGTGCTCGATTTGGTGAGAAGAAACTGAGTTTTGAAGTCTGACTCTGAGCCTCAGTTTTCTTTGGTGAAATAGAAATGTGAAAACAATCTCTTTGCTATTTTCCAAGTAGCATTCCGGGGAGAATCATAGGAAGTTAGCACGGTAAAAGCTCCTGTACACTGTGACGTGTTGGACACAGAATGAGCAGATTAGCCTGGGAGGCTTCCAGGATGCGTAGCATTCCTGAGTATTGAAAGGGGCAAGTGCTTTTCCTTTTCCTCCTCGGTGGGATATGAGTACTATCCAGGTGACAGTGATGCTGTGAAGGACAAACTCCTAAGTGTACCTGTAATATTGTGACTTATGGTAAGAAATCCATATTTGGTCTCTGTCCCAGTTTCTATTACAGAGCTTCTAAAATCCTTGGAATTTTCTCAGTGATGGGAGCAGTAAAGGTGTCTTTTATTACATTAGCGAGGTGACTTGTTTTTAGCATTTTATTTTATTTTATTATTAGTTTCAAGTATACAGTACATTGGTTAGACATTTACACAGTTTATGAAACGATCCCCCTGATTGCTCTATCTTCCCTCTGGCTCTACACATGGCCATTACATTACTGCTGACTGCATTCCCCATGCTGTGCTTCCCATCCCCATGATTATACTTCTTTAACCTTATTGCTTTCTCCCAGACCCCCCAACCCCCCTCCCCTCTGGTCATCACTAGACTGTAGTAAGGTGGCTTTTGAAATAGCCATAGGTCACCTAAGGATAGGGGCTGATCACCAGTGGAACCAACCAGTGCCCATCCCCCTGACTTCCGGCAGGGGGAGAGGGGCTGCAGATTGAGCTCAGTCACCAGCGGCTAATGAGTTAATCAGTCACGCCTATGTAAAGAAGCATCTGTGGAAGCCCATAAGAATGGTTCAGAGAGCTCCTGGGTCGGTGCACATACGGAGTGCTGGAAGGGTGGTACCCTCAGAGAGGGCATGGGGTCCTGTGCCCTTTCCCCACACCTCGCCCTGGGCATCTCTTCCAGCTGGCCGCTCCTGAGTTGTATCCTTTTATAGTAAACTGGTAATCTAGTCAGTAAAATGTTTCTCTGAGTTGTGAGTGAGAACTCAACAAATTAGTCAAACCCTAGGTGAGCAGTCACTGGAACTTCGATCTGTAGCTGATTTGGTCAGAAGCCTAGGTAACAACCTGTTCTTGCAGGTGACGCCTGAATTAGGGGGAGGGCAGTCTGGTAGGACTGTAGGATCCAATGCTGACTCCACATAGATGGTGTCGGAACTGAGTTGAATTGTAGGACACCCAACCAGTGTCGGAGAATTGCTTGGTGCGGGGAAAACCCCACACGTTGGCACTGAGAGCAGAAACGTAGCATCTCAAGCAGTTTTTACATATAGGTCATGTGGAAGAACATGAGAGGCTTGACGCCCACAGGAGGCTGGAGTGGCGACAACTATTGGGCAATCGTTCCTTAGAACTCATCCCTGTAGCACAGGTATTCAAATAATGGTCCCTGGCAAGCTCTTGGAAAGATGGTGTTGAGTCATAGGTCTTGGCAGTGCCAGCCAGCATCACTGGGTACAGGCTGGGACTCCAGACAGAAGGGTCAGCAGGCAGAAGGGTCAGAACACCCAGCGCAGAGGTGGTCTGGGCCCAGACATAGCTGAACAACTGTAGAATTAAATCTGAGAACAAGGACCACTCTGCTGATCCTCTTTGGTACGGAGCAAGAGGGAGAGCGCTCCTATAAGCCTGGGGACAGGGTTCAGGTTTGGACAGCTGCCCAGGAAAGGTGTGGGCCAGTGCTGGGAACAGCCCTTGGAGACCTGGTAAAAACCAGGCTTTGTGCCCAGGGCTTCCAGCTGAAGGCAGGCACCGAGGTTATCAGGGGGCAGCCCTGCTTTTTTCCCCATAGATGTCCTACCTGGCTTTCTACCGGAGGAAATGTGGGAAAAGGAGAATTCCAATGTACTGAGCACCTACTATGTGTCAGGCTGTGCCAGTTGCTTCACGTATCTGATGCCATTTAATTCTTCCAAAACCTCTTTGAAAAATGCATTAAATCACGGTCTAAGAACGAAAGTCTGAAGCTCAGAAAGACTGAATGACTTCCTGAGATTCTTGAAGGAGGGAGACAGGAATCCAGCCTGTGTTTCCAGCTCCAGAGGTGTGATTTTTCTTCTCTGTGAAAGTGAAAGAGCTCTTGCAAGCTCACAGACATGGTTTCCAGTCACAGAACATTGGAATCGCCTGGGGGTAGGACATTTAAAAAATAACCGTACCCAAGCCCCATCCCCGGAGGTGGTTGTCACGGATCGGGCATGGGGCCTGCACACTGGTATACCTCAAACATCTCCAGATGATTCCAAGATGAAACCTGTTTATTTTGTTTTGTTTTGTTATGAGTCATGTTCAGAAAAGCTTCTAAGTTCATCTGGAACTAGTGTAGAGTCTGTTTCCAAGGGGGGAATTTGTTCATTCATTCATTCACTTACTTATTCATTGAGGAAACCCCTAAGGAGACAACCATCAGGAGCAGACAGGAAAGACCCTTGGCCTGTGGGAATTCGTCTGCACATGCCATGTGACAGGACATCCAAATGGGATATCCAGGGAGGCCTGCTAGAGGACAACTGCTTCTCTTAAAGATATCTAGCAGTGTTGCAGTATATATCTGAAAACATTTTGGTCTTCAAGGATTAAATGTGTCTGTGCACGTGCACACACACACACACACACCCCAAATCACCACTAGTGACAGAAATGGTGGACCAAGAAAATGGTTCCTGATTCTTGTGAAAAGGCAGGAAGGACAGAAGTGCTGGGAGTTGTGAAATAATAACAGCAAACTTCACTGGAAATATTTGCCGCAGTTATCCATCCTTGAGAAATTATCTCTCTGGCCCTTTCTGTTTCATTTTCCTCAACTCCCTCCCCCCTTTTTTTTTTCCTCTTAGCCATTTCTAGTTTCCTATATGCCGATGTGTTGCTTACCATCTCTTGATGATAAACAAGACCAGCACAGGGTGAGAGGAGAAAAGGGAGAGAGAGAATAAGAAAAGAATGAAGATCTTTTTCTCTCTACTCCATTCCCCAAGCTAATCTTCCAACCCTCAGTTCAGTTGTTTCTCTCCTGTTTTTAAACTTCTTCAAGGGCCCCATATCGCCCACTGAAGTGTTATATTAGAAGGGAGAAAGCTAAAGCCAGACTCTGGGGTTCGAATCCTAGCTTGGCCATAAAGTGCTGTGTTAAGCCAGAGCAAGTTACTTAGTCTTCTCTGTGACTTGGTTTCAGAGAGATGATAACAGTAACTATCTCGAATAAAGATGGTTTTGAGTTTTAGAGTTAAAAGGTACATGTAAAATACTTAGACAGGTACCTGGTAAACATTAAGTGCTCAATAAATGTGGACATAACTATGTTGTTGCTGCTATTGTTATTGCTGCTGTTATCACCACAGGTCTGATTCCCTCCAGCCCTTCTATTGTTTTTTCCCCTCCATACAGTTTACATTCCAGCCACATGGAACTATTTGTAGTTACTGGTAATTAACATTCTCTCTTATGCCTCTGGGCATTTGTTCATGCTTCCATCTTGGTAAACCTTTTCATTTTATTACTTTCTTATTGTTGTTGTCACAAATCACCACAAGCCTAGTGGCTGAAAAAGACGCATTTATCATCCATCTTACAGTTCTAGAGGTCAGAAGCCCAACACGTGTCTCCTTGGCTCAAGTCGAGGTGTCGGCAGGGCTGCATTCCTTGGCCCCTTCCTCCACCTTCAAAAGTAGCTGCAGTGGGTTCACGTTCTCACATCGCCTCCGTCTGACCATTCTTCCATGTTCATATCTCCCTTTGACTGCAGCCAGAAAAGACAGGTTCTTCCTTTTGAAGGACTCATGTGACTAGTTTGGGCCCACCTAGGTAACTCAGGTCAATCTCCCCACCTGAGGTCCTTCATCTTATCAGTCGTCTCCAACCCTTTTGGCACCAGGGTCCAGTGCTCCTATGAGAATCTAACACCTGATGATCTGAGGTGGAGCTGAGGGGGTGATGCTCATGCTGGCAGCCTGGTTCCTAATAGACAGGTCCATAGCCCTGGGGTTGGACCGCTGATCTTAATCACATCACAAAATCCCCTTTTTCCATGTAAAGCAACAGATTCATAAATTTCAGGGATTCAGACATGGATACTTTTTGAGTGGATGGCGGGTGGAGGAGAGAACATTATTCTGCCCAGTACATCTACTAAACTCTTGCTCTTTCAAGACTCATCTCAAACATTACTTCTGAGCATTTCCTGTTTCTTCAGCAGAGCACAGGGGTTTGTTTGTGCCCTTGTACTTTGAAAATGTGCCATGTTTACAGGCTTTACTGCAATATTTTGCAGTAATTGGCATATGTAATTGCTGACCTCACAGAGCTTTGAGAGCTGAAATGAGTTCATTCATTTTTTCTTTATTCCCAGTGCCTGATATGAGCCTCAGTAGTACTTATTAAATAAAGCTAAACTTCAATTGCATGACATAGTGCTTCTCTGCCAATGGAAATACTAGCCAAAATGTGAGGCATAAGGTCTAGTTTAGTATTTAATTGACAATAACCAATAAGTTTTCTGTATCATTCTTGACATATTCATATACTTTTTTTTTTTTTCATCTTTATCACAGTCCTACAGTGAAGGCAAACAAGTCATCATTTAGCAATTTAGAAAACCAAACTCAGGGAAGTTAAGTGCTTCATCCAGAGTCATTCATACAGCTATTTATTGGCAAAGTGGAGAATCAAGGCCCAATCTTCAAATCTAAATTATGAGACACATCAATTCTGTTTAGGCAGAAAAGCAATATTATAATGATGAGATCTTTAACCTGGGAGGCACTTTCAAATTGGAACCACTTGTGATTAAAAAGCTATTAATTTGGAGCAATTGGATGGTGGTAGGGCAGTAACAATAAGTAACTCAAGGAGTACACACTTCCAGTAGTTACCAAAATAATGAATCTATTTTAGGCTCCTATTATATAAAAATATTTATTTTACAATATTATATTATTAAATTTCAGAAGCTTGAAAGTCATAAGTAATGAGGCACAGATATGCAAAGCATGAAATATGCAGGATGGACAATCTTGAAATCAAGGAGGTG
The DNA here is from genome assembly GCA_028627145.1 of Eidolon dupreanum. Taxonomy (NCBI): domain Eukaryota; kingdom Metazoa; phylum Chordata; class Mammalia; order Chiroptera; family Pteropodidae; genus Eidolon; species Eidolon dupreanum. Next base: position 144,011,179 of record CM053509.1, on the reverse strand, counting down.
GCCCGCCTCTCTTCATTACACAGAGACAAAGCTACTTCATGTGACCACATTTGGGTCATATCATTCATTTTTACCAGTGTGCTTTACATTTTATGATTCCATTATCTTAGTCATAAAAAGGTATGCAATTGCACAGTGATTCCTGCCTCGCTAAATCAGAATCGGGCCGGACTCCAGGCCTTCATTTTTTGGTTACTTTTTGGAAACTCATATCATTCTTCCAAAGAAACTTTCTAAATGTGTAGCTTCCCAAACTTTCCAAAGAAAATCTATTAACTCCTTCATTCCTACCAGTGCTTTTAGGGATGCAAGTTCAATGGCTCAGAAAAACTAATGGAAATGTACTTGCTAATGTGGCAACAGTAGCAGGATGGAGAAAGAAGCAGGGATTGAGGTTGATTCCCTGACTCAATTCAAATGTCAGCTCCTCTATGAAATATTCCCTCACACCTCACCCCCCAGGATGGGTTATGGGCCTCGTTGGTGACTGCTTCAGCTTCCTGGGCTTATTTTTCTCATAAGCCTAGGATCGTTGAGTTTGTATCCGCTGTGCCATGAACAGAAGTGAATATACCTAAGGCTCTGAATGAATGAATGAATGAATGACCAAAATAATGAATGACCAGTTCTAGGTACTAGTAACTTGTAAAACTTACATTACTTAAGGTTCTTGAATAGAGTGCTACAGCCAACATAAGTCAAACAGAATTTACTGGAATGAGAGAGTGTAGTTAACTGCTCAGACCTGCAATTGGGCAGGCTCCAAAGACACTCCAGGGAACAGGCCAGATGACTAGACAGCCTCTTAAAATCACTCTCTTTTGGGTGAAAAAAAATTTAACTATTTTATTCAGTCTTTGTGTGACTCTGCTTAAGATTCAAATTCCAAGAGAAATGAAGGATTAGCATCATGAGGTTTAGGAGAGGTGGGGGCATCTTGATGAACTTACCAGGACTGCATCCAGTAAAGTAGTTTCCAAAATAGAAAAAGGGGGGTGAGGGTGCTGGGCAGGAGCAAACAATAACAGCATTCCATACCAGTTCATCTTCACAAGAAAGTATATCCCAGTGTTTTACTTACACAGACTTTGGAGGGTCACCTACAAGGTCAAACTTCAGGTTTTCATATAGCATCCCTGACCAAGGCAGGATTTCTGCATAACAGAGATTGCCTGCTTTATGTAGCAATCCAACCTTTGCATTTTCCCTCCAGATTCTGGAGCTTAAACATATCTTCCTTGTATTGAGCTGAAGTCTGCCTCCTGGAAGGTTCTGCCCATTTCTACCCCTCTCCACATCCCACAAGATTTTCCAGAACAAATTAACTCCTTCATCCATAGGGCAATTTTCTGAGCCTTGATCCTGTACCTTTTAAACTACCTGACTTCTTACTTCCCCACCTCATGGCCACTGCAGATACAATGCCTTTCACCAGGCAGGACTCACCTTAATGCTCCTCCTTCACTCTGGGCTTCTTGGTTCTTTCTAAGGTTTATACCTGTATCTCTCCCTGGTTCTGCCCATGCTAGACTGGTTCATGTACTCCAGCCCACCTCTCCCATCTTCTGGGTAAGGGCACCTTCCTTACCCAAATATGCTCATCCTCTCTTGTAGTCAAGGGTATTGGCGTGGCCATTAGTCAGATCGTGTTCTAATCTGGCTCTACAGCTTCTCTTCCTATTTCCAGAGAGCAAACGCTTAAACTCTGAAATTCAGTTTCTTGATTCGTGATATGACGGTGCATACATGCCTTTAGCAGGTTGCTCATGGGTTGTATGGGATGATTCAGCAATTAAGACAGATTTTATGATTCTTTGAAGCTAGATGCTTAACAGATGGTAGCCATTGCAGTTATCCTTTTAAATATCAATTTTATAATTTACAAAATTTAAAAAGTTGTACTTGTATCTAATTTTTAAAAAATCAAGCCATAAAGCGATAAAAGTGAAGGTGAAGGTTCAAAATAAAAAGTAAAGAATCATTCTCTCCCTAATCTCACATCCCTCCCCAAAATTAACCACTAGGGTACACTCCTCTGGCAAGTGTGAAGCCCGTATCCGTCTCCTTGTCCATAACTGTGTCTTGCTTTTCCAGTTTAGAGTAAGACTGAGATAGCTTTTCATCTAAATTTCCGGGTCTCTATATTATCCTTTTTGATAGTTGTGTAGTATTCCACAGTGTGCTCATAGCCATCATTTATTCAACCATTTTCTCTTTGATGCCCATTTAGGTCACCACTGTTTTTGAGTATGTGTACATATTTCAAAAAGATTCATTCTTAGAATGATATTTCTAGGTCAAAGAGTTTATGCATTTTACATTTCAGTAAAACTTAATGAATTGCTTTTGAAAATAAATGTTACTGATTATATCCATATCTACAGTATACAAGAATTGCTACTTCTTCACACACTCACCAAGACTTGATATTATTAGGCTTTTTCACATTTCACAAACCATGTGAACTAAAAGTGGAATAAAGTACATGGCTTTATGTTTTACTGATTACTAGTGAGGTTCACTATCTTTTGCTGAATGGCCATTATATTTTCTAGTCTGTGAACTGCTTTCTTATGTCACTTATCTATTATTTTGATTGGGCCATTTTTTCCTATTGAATTGTTGAAGCTCTTTACATATTATTGATATTAATCCTATGTAACAAATATTCTCTCCCAGTGTGTCTCTACCTTGTTCAGGTTAACTTTTTCCAATCAAAAAAAATAAATTTAAATTAAGTAATATTTATCGTTTGTTTCCTTTTCACGTTTTTTTCTGTATTATTTAAGGCTTACCTATCCCAAGAATATATTTTCTTAAATATCATTATAGTGGTTTTTAATTATTTGAGTTTTAAATACATCTGAATATATTTTTGAAATGGTATAAAGTGTACATATTTAATGAACAGTCAGTTGCTGATTTAAAATGCCCTTTTTACTATATTCTAAATTTGTACTAAATTATATATTTGAGCTTACTCCTTGGTTCTCTATTCTCTTTCACTGAGTTATATACCAAAAACTACTTTATTTACTAAAACATGTATGATATATTGTATAATATTCTATATGTATATATTACATATTATATATTTCACATATAATCCATATACATGCATGCACATTCACATTTGGGGGTACTGAGAACGGGCTATGGGATTTCAGAAGTAAAAAAAAAAATTCTAATTTGGGAAATCAAAGAACAATTTGATGAGGAGGTGGTATTTGAACTGTACCTTGAGATAAGAGTTGGTCATGACTGACAAATTGAAGCGCATTCTGAGAAAAAGGAATCGCATTAGCAAAACGACAGAGGCAAGAAAGCCCAGGTTAGGACCCTGTCCACCACCAACCTGTAAGAGCATGTGTCATAGCTTGGTTGGAATTTAATGAATGTTTGGAAAGGGAGATGTTAGAAATAAAGTTAGAAGAGTCAAATTGGGGCAGGATCATGGAAGCCCCAGGAGCCAGCTAGGCAGGACAAGCTGTCTTGATTCTGGAGGTACTAAGGGTCCCTGGAAGGGTTTAGCAGTGGTATGACTTAGCTTGGGATTTAGAAAGACAGTGGTACGGAGCAGTAGACTTAAAGGACAGAGACAGGGACAAAATCAAGTCACTGTTGCAAACTTTTAGGCAGAAGATGAACAGGCCTGAAAATGTGGCGAAGAAAAATCTCAATATTATTTTGGTCAGCATTTTCTATTTTCTTCCTAATACACTTTATTAAAAGGAACTCATTGGGGATTGCAGGGCCAAAAGTCTTATATTTATGCAACAAAGTAGAAAAGACAACTTTGCCACTATTTTTTTCCCAGAGACGCCTCCAAGGTACTTAGAGTATTAAAATATATATATAGTCTGACTCTATCTAAGTTTCCTTGCAACAGACAGTTTTTTAGGAGAGCAGCTCGGGTGTGGGTTTTTATCTTATTCAAAGTTTCTCAGCTTTGGCACTATTGACATTTTTGAGCAGATAGTTCTTTGTTGTGGGGCCTGACCTGTGCATGGATGTTCACTAGCATCCCTGGCCTCTATTCACTAGATGGCCAATAGCATCACCTAGCCAGTAACATCCCTCCAGACATTTCCAAATGTCCCCTGAGAAACTCTTGTCTAATGAGCTCCTAAGCTGAGTTTTTTTCTCTTGGTGAATTTGTACCAGGCTAAGAAGTTAGAAAAGCTGAGATGGTGGACAGCACTTGGACTTTGGTGTTGGGCACCAACCCAGACCCACTACTTAGTAGCTATAGGTCCTTGGACAAATCACATATAAGCTCACCAAGCTTCAGTCTCCTCACCAAGAAAATGAAGATGATAATAACTATATCACAGAATTGGTTTGAAGATTAGATGAGACGGTGTGTGTGTAGGGACAGATGGAGGCTTGGAACCCACTCTACGTCGTTCAGTTAATATGTGCTGACATGGATGCAATTATATTCATCGCTTCATTGCAGTTTTCTTAATACAAAGGGAGACTCTTTGCTGGAAAAATGCTTTAAAATGCCCACTCCTTGGCACAAGCTGAATTCCAGGCTTTGGGGTTTTGCACCTTTTTTATACAAGGCACATGAAGAATGTTCAGCTGATAACCAATCATCCCTAGTCAATGTGGAGAACTGCCTCCATGTCAATATCTGAAGTGATATTGTTCTGAGTAATGTTATAGTGACCCCAAATAAGCCCTCCCCCTGGGTGAGCTGCTGAGGCAGTGACATTAAGATTAGAGACTCTGGAGTTTTAAAGATGAGGATGTGAAGAGCTGGGAAAAGCAGGCCCTCATTGGGCCTGTGAAGATTCCAGATGGTGATTTCTTCTGAAGTTCTATATGCATGTGACTCTTTTTCCTCATTTTCTCTTCCTTCTAAGTCTTCTTCTCTCTTTACTAAGAATTGCTTTTTTTTCTCCTCAACCTTGACCTTATTTCCCTCACCATCTGTAGAAAATTTTGCTTTTATATTATGGATTCTATTTCCTGCTCTTCTTTCTCACTCTCCTTTATCTTTTTTCCATTAACTTCTCATTACATATATAAAATTTACTTATTTAAAAAAATTATGCTCTGTAATCTCTTCAGAATTTTTAAAGAAGATTTCAACATTAAATTAATTTTTATACTTTAACCACATTTTAATTATATGTAATTTTTTAAGTCTTCTGGACCCCTAAATAGAAAGATTTCTATCACTTTGACCTATTTCTCCAAATTTCCCTCATCACCACTCTTACAGAAATCTATGGGGTTGTTGTTTTTCTTAGCAGCTGGTGTAGGCAAAGCTGGAGCGATTAGCTTAGCGATTAGCGATTAGCTTGTAAGGGTGTGAAAAACACTGAGTATTTAGATAGCACTGTTGTTTCAAGTATCTCTGGAGAGCTGGTTACTTGTAACAAGAATAGAAATGCAATCGTTAACACCTCAGCTGGATTCCTGCTGAAAGAGAAATAATTAATACCCCCTCCCCCCAAAACAACTACCCTTTTCTTCTACTTCCTCATTCCCTTGGCTCCCTGACTCTCACATCTCAGTACTCACTTGTTCTTTGACAGTTGGCCTGCAGCTGCTGGTTGATGGTAGATGGTGGACATGGTGCTGGAAACCTAGGGCTGATAATTATCTTGGATGGGAGCCCAGGAAAACCACCTTTTGCACATAGTAGGAATTCATTATGGGATTGAATGTTGCCCCATAGCTGTGGGTGGAATTTATATCTTGAAACAACTCTCCGTGATTTAATCTTTAGTACCTTGTATAACATGTATACACACCAAATAAACACAAACACAGCACGGGATTTCAAAGTGGCACCAGCCTTTGCTGTTTTTATAAGTTGATCAAACAAGGGCAAGAAATAAGCCAAGGCAATGGTGTAGTAAAATTTGCTCTTAAAAGTGCCCATCAGTTTTTTTGGGAAATTTTACTGGTCTGGGTGGGTATTTCCATGGAAACACCCCCAAACCTTTCAGGAGAGGAACAGGATGAGCACACATAGGTGAACTCCACTTTTGGAACCCAGGCTGGACATCCTCCATTTGTGAGGCCTTCTTTATTGCCCAGAGGAAAGCCATTTGCTTCCTTCTCTTTGATCTCACAGCATTTTGTTTGTACCTTGTTTATTGCTTTAAATATGTTGTATTGCAGTGATCCCTTATTTCTTCAAGTTTCTTGAGGGCAAAGACAAAACTTTTTGTTCCTCTCTGTATCTACACAGAGTAGCACAGAGCCTAGCCCAAAGACAGATTAAAAAAAAAAAAAAAAAGAATTAAATCTCATATGGAAGGCCAAATCCCATCCACTGCCTGTCTTTGTAAATAAAGATTTATTGGAACACAACCATGCTCACTGGTTTATCTATGGTTTATATCTAGGGCTGTTTTCCTGCTACAGTGGCAGAGTTGAGTAGTTGCGAGAGAGAGGCCATGACCCTCAAAACCTAAACTATTAACTCCCTGGCCCTTTACAGAAAAGGTTTGCCAACCCCTGCACCATGGCAGCCAGCCAGTTTAAGAGAGTCAACCAAACTGTTGCCACAGGATGTTAACTAGAACTGAGGAGGCCAGTTCAGATTATCACTGAAATGAGAGAGTCTATTCTGTCATCCCCCATAAAGACCTTATCTTTTGCCTCATAAACCTGGAAATCACCTCACCTTTTCTTTTTCCATATTAGGTTTTTGTCCTCATTTTTCACCCTTGTTTCTTTAATATTTTTTTCTTTCATTCCATTTAGTGGAATATGATTTATCCACTAAATATTATTTTTGAAGTATGTTTTATATTATAGTAAATAGTACTAATAACACCAAATGGAAAAGCAAAATTCATGAATTCACATACAATCTGATTCCAGCCAATGTTTTTAAAAAGCAGTGTTCAAAGATAAAAAGGAAAAAATATACTGCAATATCAGGAGCGATTGCTTCCAGATAACTGAGCTTGGATGATTGTCCTTCTCTTCTTTATACTCTGATGTATTTGCGATAGTAGTGAACCTGTCTGAGTGCCAAGTATCTCTGAGTTAAGCAGTTCTGTATTCAAAGCTTCGGTTAGGACATAGACACTGTCTCTAGGAGGCCCTCCCACATTGCTATACGTTAGACTCACTCATAAATTCTACTTATAATTCATCTATATCATATCTGTGCAGCTGCTTTGGATAAAAAGTCACTATATGTGTAGGAAATATTGTTAGCTCTGTTTTTGCAAGCTTGTAAAAAAAAATTAGACTTTGGTTGTCCCCAAAGTCTAATTTGTGATATAAATTCTAGTTATCAGGTATTTGTAAAGGGAGATGTCACTTTTCTAGTTGCGTTCTTTAATCGTTCAGACTTCCAGCTTCTGGCAGAGGCTAAAAGAGAACATCACATATAGAGTTGGTAAAGTGGAAGGGCATTGAGGTATACTGTCTTCGAAGGTGGGCTCCAACTTCAGCTTTGCTACCTCCTAACCCTGTGACCTAAGGAAAGTCACTTTGCCTCTCAGAGCCTTCGTTTCTTCATGTGTAAAATGGAGTTACTAATAACTCATTGAGTTACAGGGAGGATATAAGAGAGCAGTTTTCATGCAAGCACCTCTGACAGTCTAGTACCCAATTGGTGCTTGATAAATTGTCTTTTATGGGGAAAAAAGGATAGTTTTAAACCAGTGAAAGTGCTTATTATGGAAGGAAATGCAAGGTGTTTCCAGTGAAAGAACCCCAGGAGGAAATGATACTTTCTGTCCCTCTGACTCAGCCAAAAGCAGGAAGAATCTTCATTCACATGCTCTACTGGTCACATTCTGTAATCTATCTGAAAGAGCAATGAAAGATGAATCAAGTCACCAGGCCTGGCTCTGCCTCTAATTTGCCATGCAATATTAAATGAGCCCCTGTTCACTCACCTGTGACATAAAAGCTTGTGACCAGTATCTCTCTAAAGTTTTAATTTCTAATACAAAGATGCTGTGGATCAAAAGATTACAAAAGCATGTCCTATTGACCAAATAAGCCAATAAGTTTTTAAAAATATTACCTAGAAAGAAAACATTCAAAGTATGTACAGCACTTTACAGCTTATAGTATGCTTTCATATCCACAAAATCTAGAACAGTCCTGGGAGCTAGGAAAGGTGAGTATTATGATCTGTGCAACAAAAAGGAGAACAGGTCACAAGGGCGTGAACCTGGATTTGAATCCAACTCTGCCTAATACCAACTTTTGTAAACTTTCTATGCTACCAAGAATACATGTCAGTGCTCTTGTTGACCTTGAAGACCTTAAGTTTCCAATGGACATTTAATTACCCACATACATTCTGTTTGGTTGTAGGTCTTCCTTATTCTGCTCTAGGATTTGCCAGCATGAGAAATTCATTTGCACAAGGTCATCTGTGTAATGTTCACAGTCTAGATTTCATTAAGGAGGATATCCAATTGAGAGATACTTCTACAGAGTGGAGCCAATAACACCAGGAGCCAAGAGAGAGCATGCCCAGCAAAAGCTTTGTGTTCCGTGGCCTCAGTGGGAAGCCAGAGGAGAGTCACCCTGAACAGAACTCCCACTAGGTCCATACAGAGGCGGGGTGACTGCTCTAGTAGGAAGTAGCCTGGACTGGAGGCCAAGTGCTAAACAACTTGGGGCCAGCTACCTATCTTCATGAAGTCTCAGTGTCCCCATGGGTACATCTTTGTAAAGTAAAATGCCCAACAAACTTATCCTTGACTTTAACCAATTGGCTCGGATATCTTCTTCTCTCAGAAATTTTCACTGGTCCATCCAGACAGGATCACAGATCTTCCTCTCTATCCCTGCATCGTAGCCTTTGTCTACAGTATTATCTACTTTTCACATGTATTGCATGTATTATTGTTGTTGTTGTTGTTATTATTATTATTATTATTAT
>CM053509.1:143978512-144001798 GCA_028627145.1 Eidolon dupreanum | reverse complement strand
TCCAGTCTCAGCCTGATCCCACAGGAGGCTCTGGAGTCGAAATTACACCTGAGTTCATCCAGAGTTGAGGCAAAGGAACTGAGTATTCATTGGCAAATAGCCACCCAGTAAACTCCTAGATATTTCCAGCTCTCCGAGTAGTTGGGCAAAGTGGCTACAGTAGCCCAAGGGTGCCAACTATTAGAAACAAAGGCAACAGAAGCCAGGAAAGGGGTACATAGAAATGTAAAAGGGATCTGAGGGGACCTGGACAGAGTACAAACATGTCCATTCATTCACCCATGTCAGTCCCAATGAGTTGGTTTAACTCTAGACTTTATGTACCTCTACTATAACATGAGATCTCTACAGTAAGAGACGGTCAACAAACTTTTAGTAGAGTTCTCAGGGTAGGGTGGGCCTGAGGAGGTTCTGCCTAATCATACGCCCACTGAGTAGATATAATGCAGTCTAGGTCCACACTGGCTTTTTGGTGTACACTTACATTTTGATGGACACTTTTCAAATAAAGCTTTACAAGTCACTTTATAGAGGCTGCTGTGAAGACTGTTTGCTGAGCCTCTGTGTGCATATAGGCTTGGTCATGTCTCCTCCTTCACCTAGAGTGTTTTATCCAGATGCCCATCAAAACCAGTGAAATCACCTCCCAAAAGACAATTACGACTTTTATGAGCAAATCTGGAGCACGTCTCCCAGTTCTGCAGATGCTGGCATCTCTTGGAAAACAGTGCATGTGTATATGCACAATCACCCATGTAAAACTCCTCTGCATGGACAAATACAAACTCAAATAAAGCTGCTCTTACTTTCCTTCTAATAAACAAACCAAAATCTAGAGAACTATCAAATCAGACCTTTACCTTTATGGGTATATTTTTATTTAATTTTCCAATTGTAACTAGACCCCTGCTGAACCTATAACATGATAAGGAAGTCTCAAGGCCCCGCCATTTCAGTTTTTACCAGAGATTTAATAGCCCAACATTATGTTCTGTTCATTCTCCCCACCCCTCTCTCTCTTCTTTTCCCCTTCTCTCCCCTTCCTCAAGTCAATAAAAGCATGTTTCTTTCCTTTCTCCCTATATTACTGAAAAAAGCACAAGAAGGAAAACCCCAAAAAGCAAACCTAAGTCAAAATCAGTCCACAGTAGTAGAGACTCTCGTGTCTTTTAACGGAATTTACCCTATTTCTTCTGACGCCCACACCGTGCTAGGTATTCAGCAAAAGTGAACTCCAGGTTCCTCTCTCCTCCCTCTTCTGTAACTCTGGCCCTGCCGAACTCCAGCCTCCATGCTCTCTACCTGCCTCTGCGTCTTGTCTTGAGAACTTGTTTCTTTATTTTGTTGTCCACTGCTCCGAAGAGACAAATGAACAAAACCACATTTCTAAGCACTTACTATGTGCCAGGTACCTTTTATCATCATCTAATTTTAATCCTCACTGGACCTCCCCTCCGTCACCTACCCCCCGCCAAATATTTCCCCCATTTTAGATACAAGAAAACTGAGGTACAGAGAAGCTGTGACTTTTCCAAGATCGTGTAGCCAGGAAAGGAACAGAACTTGACATTGAACACATGCTTGGCTGTATCTAAGTCTAATAATTTCTGTCCTATCCCAGTTTCTATTCCCTAGAATATGCTTTAGGTCTTCAACTCCCACGCGAACACTATAGAATGCTAAATATTTCTGAGACCCGTGCATTGGTGATCTAACTATGGAATAACTCTCATTTTAAGCACTAAATCTTTAAAAAGAATCAACAGCATATACTTGGGAAAAAGAGAAGTGACATCTTCATTCAGAAACGTCTGAAATATACCAGCATTAACGTTAATTCTGAATGAGACCAAAAGAATTCTTGTTTATTATTTCCACAGAATGATTTAGTGATACAAGTATGAAAAATCATATTTAAATAGATTGTTCAATCAAATGACAATCCCAATGGCTTGCAACTCCAGATGTCATGGTGGTGAAATATTCATTAGTCACCTGCTATAAGTTCAGTGGAATGTGCTGGGACAGAGAGTCTGTAAAAGCAAATAGAGCCTCATTAAGCTGTCAGGTCACATAACGCACAGCCTTACACTGTGACGCTGTCATCAGGAGAAAGGCTTAGATTGCGTGCTTCACGAATCGAGAAACTGGTTTCTGGAAGCCTGACTTTTCATTGAATGCTCTTTAAAGTCAAGTTAATGTGTTTCCTACTGTTATAACAACGGCATGTGAGTCACATATGTGGTTTCGAGGTTCCTAAACTGGATCTGTGCAGCTTCTGATGTAATCATAAATAATCTCTGGGTTTTTGAGACTAGAAGATTCGAGAGGAAAACTACCCAGCTTGACGCAATTGCTGATTTTCAGTAATGCTATCTCCAGCTTTCCCAGCATTCAAATCTCCTTGGAAATTTTTTCAGTAATACTCTATTTTCATTTGGAAAATGTTTTTACAACCAAGGCAAAATATTTCTGGGATTCGGACCACAAACTTATCTTGACTCAGCGTGTGTAGGTAGAGTGTTATGGGGGAAAAGAACCTGAGGCCAAATGTCAGGCAGATTCATATTTGAATTCCAGCTCTGCCACTTACTAGCTGTGTGATTTCAGATAGGTTACTTAACCTCTCTGAGCCTTAAGTCTCTAATCTGAAAAACTAGGAAATTATTCTAGTCTCGCAGTGTTATGGGAATGAAATAGGAATGAAGTTAGACATAGAACAACATCTGGTGAAACAACAGGGCACAGTGCAGACAATGAGGTATTTGGACCCAGGCTTGCCCACAGGAGCCTGGCTTGAATAATCCCCTGGGCTTTGAGCCCTGTGTGGCCAAGACAGAAGCTGTTCTAGGTCTGAGCCCTCCAGATCTTGCTTCTCTCCCAAACCCGTAACCAGAGGATTCATTCATACACTGCCGAGGACTTTACAGGAAGCAAGAGGAAAGCGAGAAATAGGTAGGAAAGAGAGATGAAGGTGTTGAGCCAGTGCTTGCAAGAACAGTCTTTCCCATGGGAATGCCATTTGTCAGTCATTAAGACTGCAAAGCAGCAGGAGTACGAGATTGAGAATTATGACCTTCAGAATTTCTGTGAGCAACCTCTTTCCATTAGAAAAAGAAGGGGGATGTGATCTGTGTAAGGAAGGTCATTAAAATGCCGCAATTTTATGTGAGCTGAGATAAGAATAGGAGAACTATTAAGTTTTCTGAGAGCTGTGGATGATTCATTAGCAGGAAAGGGGAGGATCCTTGTAGGGTATTTCAACCACCCAGAAGATGGAAGCATGAAGGATTTGCTCTGAGGGCTACATCACAGTACTTGCAGCCTCAGTCTTCCAGTTAAAAGTTTTTCTATGTATACTCTGTATTTTGAGCCTCACTCTAGCATTGTGAGTTAGGTATTTCCTTTTGAGAGATGAGAAACTTGAGGCACAGAAACCCCATACAACCTGAGAATTCTCTCAGATTACACTGGAGAAATAGGCACACGTTGCCTCAGTGTGATACGTGTCCCTTGGTTTATACTTCTTTCTTAATTGCATCGTGAACATGGATTATATCCTGAAATCTGGGGAAAGGCAGAGAATGTCATCCAGTTTATAAAGTCCTTTTTATGTTTTGGTGGTTCTATTTCAAAAGAAGAAAGGAGAAAATGCAAAAAAAAAAAAGCGATATGCTGCATAAATATTCTATAGTGAAACTCAGTGACATGGGGTAGCTATGTTTTTAAAAGTTTGTTATAAAGAAAAATCTTTAAGAAACAATAAGCATCTTATCAATGATTGATACGCAAATGAGAAATTCCTTCCTCTATCTAATAATAATAATAATAATAATATAATAATAACAACAAGTGCTTATCATATTCTAGGCAGGTGTTAAGTACTTTACATTCATTAGCCCCTAACCCAGAGGAACAGATGTCACTTTTTTTTTAGAGATAAAGAAGAGATCTAGAGAAGTTAAGTAACTAGCCTGAGGGCACTCAGTTGGTATGTGGCAGAACCAGGATCTGAACACATTCTGATGCCAGAACTTGTGCTCTTACTCTTAACTGCCACCTCCTAGAAACTGCACTGGCAGATCACACACATTTTTTCACTGAATTATGCAGGGGGAGGGGAGACAGAAGCCTCACGAGGTAGGAATTATTACTCTAAATTCTCAGGTAAGGAAGTTTAAGTTCAAAATCTTTATGTGATTTTTCGGTGGCCACACATCTAGGCAAAGGAAGAGTGAAGTTCCTTTTTATTCTGTGCCTGGGGCTGTTCCTTGTTCCATATCCAGCATTGTAATTCTTCATGAAAAGGAACCAGGTTAGTGCAGAATTTATTCCTCCACAAAAAGAAATTGTTAAATCATACAGACTTGCAGCAAGTAGGACCACCCCACTCACTACCAAAATACACATTCACTCAGTTGTCAACCGATATTATAGAGTGTCAAGTATGTACCCAGGCATTGTCAAGTGCCTTGGAGTACAGAATGAAGACAGAATAAAAGGTAGGTCTCTATCCTCATGGTGCTCATTATGTCCCAAATGCCTTCTCTCCCAGACACACTAACCCAATACTAATGGATAGAGAAATATCTCTCTAAATCTCAGTTGTTTCCTACTGACTTTTCCCCTAAAACCCCAATCCATTGCCTTTGACACAGTCTGGCTGCTTCTGCGGGGTGGGGCTCTACAGAGCTGTGACCGCAATGAGGCTGACTACAGTGAATCTGAAAAATGCTTTAGAGCTCTCCATCACTAGCCTAGATTAGCGGTGTGTCCTAAGCAACTCTGGCTGTAGCCAACACCAAACAGCAACCTCAGAGCACAGACATGTGCCTTGATGTCATCCTGAGTGCAGACACCTGCACAGAAAATCTCTTTGGACTTTTCCTTGGGATGACTTGATTTCTGCCGGGAGAGTACTTTCTGAGCCCTACAGATGAACTACATACACGAATCTCCATCATTCCTGCTGCTGAGAACAACCGCCAAAAGAAGATTCCTTGGAGTGGTGAATGAGAGTGCATCTTGTTTGTCTGTCTCCCCTGAATGCAGAGAAGGAAGGACTGGAAAGAAGCAATCAGATGGGATGGCTGGCTGTCAGTTTCCAGCTGACTTTGCCAGGCCCAGAAGAACTATGACCTAACCTCTGCTTCAAGGAGACTACAAACAAATGTAAACAATCAGTTTCCAAGGCCGGTGTCCAACTCCTGGTGTCTTGGTCCCCTCTGCATTGTAATGTATGTCTCAGTATCCTGGTAACTGCTGAGAGAAGCTGTCAGTTGAGATGATCAGTACAGATCGCAATCTCAAAAGAAGGCGAGGTCCACGTGTGCACATCTTTTTACAGTTAACAAGATCCTGCTATTTCCAGTACCTCACTCAATACCCGTAATAATGTGGAACAGCAAGTTTTGCTATTCTCATGTCACAAACAAGGAAGCTAATAGTTAATGGCAGAACTGGGGCGAGATAATAGGTCTATCAACTATCGGAATGATTCTCCATTTTCTGCTTTATCATAGGATGAGATGTATACTACAAGGATATCTTCCTGGAAAGTTTCTTACAAGGTCTGGAGATTATATAAATAAATTAATAAGTGCCTATATTTATATATCCCTCTATATCTATATCTATATCTAGCATTTAGCCTTTTGCCTGGCATAAAGTAGTCCCTCAGTAAGAAATAGTTTGTTGTTTTGTTTATTTTCAGTATGGCAGCATGGTATAATTTTTGAGACATGGTTTCCAAATTCAGGTCAACTTAAGATGATATCGTGACCTTGGACAAGTTACTTAACCTCTCAGGTATTTGTTTAACAGAAAATGAGAATGATGATCAAAATAAAACCTCTTAAGGTCTGAATAAAAGTTATATAGATAGAAGATAGTAATTTGCTCCCCAACACTGAAATGTAAGAAGCAAATGACTGCTTTGATGAGGTAAAGTTGAGGGAAACTCTTGTCTTATTTCTAGGCTATGTACAAGATCCAAGAGTCTTACATACTGCCTGAAAAGAAAAATGGAAGGATGAACTCCATTTTTAGGTCAATAGCTATTCACTGAGATGTTAAAATGAAAATGTTTCCATTCACAAACAGGGAACTCTTCCCCCTCCTGCTAAGCATGAGCATTGGGCTATTTTGGATAAGTCCCAAGACTTTGATTCTCAGTAGCCAATTCTGTGGCATCCATGTACCCCGCTGCCAGCAGAAATTCCGGCACTTCTCAGTATGCTACATGAGTTCTTGTCACTTGTGGAATCTGCCACAGCATGATCTCCCACCCTAGGCTCTGGGACGATAACCTTTGCTCACCTTGTAGGGCCAGTTCTGCCTCCTTCTCCACCCCAAATACCAACTTCCCTCAATAAGTTCCTCAAACAAAGGACGGGAATAGGTATGAGCACATCTTTTAGATGCCTTATCTTTGCATACTGCAACACAAAAGCCTTTAATAATTCCATCAAGGAGAGGGAACATATGCTCCAAACACATTTTTTCCAACCTCCTATCATATGGGAAACATAAACTAATATGCCAATATGTTTTTTTTGCCAGTAATAATGATAATAAGAAGAAGAAGAGGAGGAGGAGGAGAAATAATATGTGTAGTATCAAGTACATGATGCTTGTACTTGTGTGTCAAGTATCAAGTATGGTGTATTGTAAATGGTTAATAAATAGTACATAACTACTGTGCTATTGCAGTTTTATGTTCCTGGAACTGCCCCATGATGCTTCAGTACTTTCTTTCTATGCTTTGCTTAGATAGGGGCAGGACTTTGATGTGAGAAACTGTGATGTAGAATAACTACTTTATCAGATGGACAATGACCAGATTCTCCAAAATGAATAAAAATGAGATCTTGAAACCTCATCTGGGCCTTTACTTGCTAACTTCATCTACTTTCTTGATATAGTTTGTGTTGACTCAAGAAAGAGAACTTGGCAAATATTAATATTGGGCAATAACATTTGTGCAAGTACATAAATAAAATATGAGGAGATCCAAACCAATGGTATCTTGCCCTCTGACCAAGCAGGATCTATTCCAGAAATGCAAGGATGGTTCAATACTGAAAATGTTGATAACTGCATTACATCAAGACATCAGATGGTAAAGGAGAAAAAAATGTGATCATCTTGATGAAATTTACCATGCTGTCTTGGTTAAACTAGAAATAGTACAAAAGAAATAGAAAGGAAGTTCTCACATGGTAAAGAATATGAGAAGTCAATTTCAAACTTAAAAATTAAACTAGGTGCATTACCATTAAATTCAAGAATAAGACTCAGATGTCCACTATCATCTGTCATTCCTTAATGTCATTCTGGAAATTTAAGTCAGAGAGATAGAGTACAGAGATAAATCTATTAAAAAAGATATTTTAAAATCAATTATTATTTTCTGTTTCTTAACCTCAAGAAAAACAACATTAAAAACCAGAGTTTAGAAAGGTTACTGGTTACAAATAAATATATAAAAATCAATAACTTCTCTATATAAACTACAGTGGGTAATTTAAATATTAATAGGAAAAAGGGTAAATTTAATAATACCGTATATGAAAAAATCCCTCAAAATTTGTATAGCCCTAAATGTAAGACCTATAACTGTAGATTTTTTAAAGAAAATATAAGAATAAAACTTAATTACTGTGGGTTAGGCAAAGTCTTATATATGACACTGAAAGCACAAACAACAGAAGAAAATAGAGATAAATTGACTTGATAAAAATTTAAAACTTTTGTGCTTCAAACAGCACTTTCAAGAAAGTGAAGAGGTAACCTACAAATAAATAGAAAATATTTACAATTCATATATGTGACAAGGGACTTGTGTCTGGAATATATAACGAACTTTTACAACTCAATAATAAAATGACAACCCAGTTAAAAAATGGACAAGTGATCTGAATAGACATTTCTCTAAAGAAGCTATGCAAATAGCCAATATACACATGGAAAGATGCTCAACATCATTACCAATTAGAGACATGTTAATCAAAACCACAATGAAATACCACTTCCCTTTTACCAGGATGCTGGTGTATGAGAACTAATTACTCAATTACCATATCAGGATAATGTCAACAAATGATGTTTAGGTCTAAAATTGATATATCGAAAAACAGCATACAAATTTTGTTTAGAAATATAGGTTAAATAACAGTTAAAATAGTTGAAATGTCTTGGTATGGGCCAGAACTGGTAAATAGGGATGGAGAGAGCAAGGATTACTATTCTTTGTTATAAGATCTTTAGTAGTATTTGATTTTTTAAAAAAAATCAATGCATGCATTATATACTTGAAAAAATAAAAATTGAGATAATTACTACTTAGGATTGCAGCATGAATGAAAGATAACATATGGGAAAAGCCTGGCTCGGCCTGTCCAGTCAGCGGGTGCACACGTCCCGCTCTTCTGTAATGCATCCCGGGCTGCCTCCCTCTGGCAGGCCTCCATGTGAGTCTTCGTGCCCTCTGCAATGGTATTCTGTTGCTTTATGCGCATTTTTCTTAGTAAAGGTATAAAGAAGTTATCATAGTTTTTTCTCAGTATATCCATGACCTGTGTCTCTGCCTCTCTCCTGACATTCTGCCTTATTTAATCACATAGTTAGCAAACCTACACCTGTGGCTTCTCTACCACAAATGATACTTGCATAAGCTCAGAGGCTTTGTTAAGATCAGAACCCCCTGCTGCCAGTTGGTGCCAGTCAGGTGGCTCTACTGAACCCCTCCCTCTAGAGATGTCCATGCTCTCCTGGAGAAGTCGCTTTAGTGATGGATTGATCTGCTCAGGCCCAGGACTCCCTTTTAGAGTCTGCCTGTCTATCACTGCCTGTATCCCAAGGATGAGAAGTAGATGACCCAGTGTGGCTTCCTACCAGATGCCAGTCAGCCCTGTGAACGTCCCTCTTAGTTTGAGAAGAAATCAGGCTGAGCACAGAATTGTTTTTTTGCAGACGACTGGGAGGATGAGTCAAGGCAAGAAGCAGAACTGAGCCATAGTGAACTTTAGTCAGCAGAATGGCATTTGCCATTCAACAAACATTTATCGAGCTGTGCTGTGGGCTGCCGTTTTCTCACATGTCGTCTCACCAAATCCTCAACAAATAGGCGTTATGTCCTTGTTTTACAGGTGGTAAAATGGGCACAGAAATGTTATATAACCCTCCATTACGCTCCCAGCTAATAACTGCTAAAGGCAGGATTTGAACCGTCTCCAGATAAGAAAGTGTTTCTTCCATGTCACAGCTACTTCTGCTTTAATCATGAAATATATGAATGCAGCCTGCCTACAATTACCTATGAAGGTTTCAGGTTGAAGAGTTTAAGACTTGGAATCTTAGGTTTGTGGTTTTCTTAGGACAGTATTTCCCCAACTCTGAATGTTTCTTCATAAATTCTGCAGTGATATACTGAACTTCCCACATGCCTGGAGTTATGCTGCATGCTAGAAATACAGAGAAGACTGGGACATAGTCTTTACCAACACCTACCAACACCTACCTCTTTTCTCTACCAGAGCTTAGAGAAAAGAGCAGAGAATGTGTTTAACCAGCATCTGTACAAAATGGTTAAATACGAGTGCAGCTGTCAGCAACTGCCTTCCTGGGCCAACTCCAACAACCGTGAAGCCTTCAGCTTACAAATATGGCTCGACCCTGCCTGAGTCAACTCAGCAGCATTGTTCATAATTCAGGAACATGGCACGACAGCAAGTGAGCTCTGAGAGGGGTCCTGCCACCCCTCTCAGAGAGCAGCAATCTGCCACTGGTCACAGTGTCTATTGTCTGATGAACCTGGCATCAGCCCTGTACAGCTCTGTGTCCCTAGGCTGCTTAGAGCACACCCCCATTGAGGACAAGGGACATCCATTGATATCCTAGGCATCTCCCTCCCTCCTGACACAAGTCCCATCTCCTGCTTGAACAAATGTCCAGTCTGACACCTTAGATCTCTTGACTGAGGTCCTGAGGACTTCTCTCTTTCACTTTGCCTTCTTTCTGAAGCCTGCCACCGCAGGCCTTCTGGCAATGGACGGGGCTGTTTCCTGAACTGGGCAGGCCTGGAGTCAACCAAGTCCACCACACAGATTGGAGGAATGGCGACACCTGGCCCAGGGCTGTCCTCTGCAGAGCTTCCGTAGATGTCAGTACAGAAGCAGCCCAAACCCGAAACAGGACATGTGGACAGGTGTCTCTTTTAGGTTGCAAATAAAAAATCAGGCTGCCTCAGATGCAAAGTTTTTGGGGGAATATTCTCAGGGAAGGAAGGAAGTTCCAGAAACCGGCAGCTGCTCTGCCCGGCCACAGGGAGAACAGTACCCGTGAGGCCTCATGGTGTGAGAAACGACAACAGCCTGGAATGTTTGTCCTCCTTAGAAGCGGTCATGAGGCTCCCTGTTCTGGGGCTCTTTGTGCCAGGGTCTTCTGTTCCCTTGCTATCTCCAGTTGCTTCTTCCTCTACTCGCAGGTTTCTCCACTATTTCTACTTTTTTTTTTAAACTGAATTTTCTCTATGTGTCATATTTGTAACTTCCCTAGAAAGAACCTGCTTGTGTCCCTTCATCAGCATATAATATGGAGTATTCCTGTAGGACAGATGCTCAAGCCAGATTCTCAAGTCTGCTGCCTATTCTTGATGTCACGATTCCAGCCAGAGAGTGAATCTTCGGTCTAATCAGTTGTCACTGGGGTAAGGTGGTCACGGTACACGGATAATGACAAGTTATACCCAAGATGCTACAGCTTGGTAGCACATAGAAACCCTGGCCTTCATCTCCACTATACTTCATCAGGGATTGGCTTTATCTCATCCCCTTGACAGTTAGTTACCCAGCCAAGATATCCAAAAGGATCTCAAAAGATCACTGAGATCCCAGAATGCCTTGCAGTCCAGCCCAGTTAAATGACCACTGTAACCTTCATGTAAAGTACTTCCCTATTTGTTGTGGGATGGACCTAATGCTAAGAAAAAGAAGGCACCATCTGGCTTTTTTCAATTACTGCCCTTCTTTCTGGTTCATCAGGATCTCAGTTTCCTGTTTTTTCACTATATTTTTCATCCGTCTCTTATAAAGAAACAAACCTGATTTCTCATGAACTCATTCAGAGTCTTGGCTCAGTTGCTTTCCTGGGTAACTGACTCCACATGTTTATCCCTCTTGCCTGATCAGATCCTGGAGAATCTGACTTTATTTGTTCTTCAACAAACATTACTTAACCCGACCCACAAGCCAGGTGCTGCACTGGGGTTCGGGAGGGACCAATCACAGCCCCATTGATATCATTATTCTTGCCAGCATCACAGCCGGGTACTTAGCATTGACGAGATGGCAGACACTAGGACAGGTGCCTGCCAGCTATGCCTTGCTTAATCTGCATGATCCTCACACAACCACTCCGCGAGGCAGTGGCCATTGTGTCTCGACTTAATGATTTAACGTTGAGGAAATTGAGTCTCAGAGCAGTTGAGGGAAGTTAAGAACTTAAGATGCTTGAGCCCTTTGGAATTTCCAGGTTACCCACTAAGTGGGAACAGCAGACTGCCCTGTGACTCGAATCTGCCCTGTTGATCTGAATATGATCTGAATGCTTTTTCTATGCCAACCTCTATTCGGAAATGACAACGTGGTTGCTTCCATAATGATAAACGAGGTTACTTTTCAAGGTTCCCTGGGACCCCTGCCACCCAAACAGCAACACATTACAGCACCAACACAGGCCATATGGGGATACAGGCTAACTCTTCAAAGTTTGTTTTATAAACCCATGGGAATGTGATCCATATTGGTCCAACAACTCATAGTATGTTCTACTCTCCTACATCTTGTATATTTACCACAATAACTCTGCAAGTTCATTCAGGGCAGGTATCATTATCTCCATTCATTGCTTCTCTGATTTATGTATTCATTTATAGCTACATTAATCCGACAAATATTTACTGAGTACCTACCCTGTGCCAGGCTCTGTCCTAATTAATTAATAATTAGGCTCTGTCCTAATCAATAGAGGAACACGGTGTGAATAAGGCATGTGTAACTCTCAAGAAGCGTGGTTTACTAGCAGGTACAACTCCCCACGCAGGCAGTAACTGCCAGGGTACTGAGTGCACTCACCATATTGCTGCTATAACTGAGAGAACAAGGAACCGTGTCCCGGCAGGCAGGATGGTTTCAATGAGAAAGCAGAATCAGTAGGGAGGGGGTGCCTGTGGGATACCTCAGTGTCAGGAGATGGGGTCTGGACTTTATCTGGAGGGCCACGACGCATAGGCTCAGAGTGATTAGAGAAGTTGTCTGAGCTGCAGGGATCTCTGACCCATTCTTGTCCTCTTAGAAGAGGACAGAGACATCCAGGAACTCCTCCGGAATGCACTGCTAGAGGAACTATGGGAGACACAGCAGGTTTGGTGAAAGAGATCAGATGAGAAGAAGAGGAAAATAATATTGAATGGGTAACTGCTATGTGCTAGTGTGCTTCATATATGGATGTGATTTTAATTCTATGTTAGAAATAAGGAAAGATCCAGGAGACCTGGTTTCAGGCCCAGGTCTCTCCTCTGGTCACAAGGCCTTGGGCAAATTGCTTTACTGCTCTGTGGACCAGTTTCATCCTGGATGACACAAGGAGGAACTGGGGCTTAAGACAGGTAATAACTGGGAAATGGCATCAGATATTCTAAAGGCTGCACACTGGAGAGGCTTTTTGTTTGCTCGTTTGGGTAAGGAATGAGGACAGAGCACCCCCAAGCCCATTCTAGGATGAGAATAAACAAAATGAGGTTTGGGGAGCTAAAATGGAAGGCAGAGAAGTGAGAAATGGGTCTGGGTTACAGTTGGGATTCTGATCCCTATTTACTGTGTGAAAGCGGGTTTATCTCTTCACTGTGGTCCCTTCTCCATCTGCAAAAAGAGAAGGCCTTCCCCGCATCAAGTGTCTATGAGTCTACAAGACAGAGGAGAAGGTAGTAGCTCTGTAGATACAAGAGTAAGTGGAGGAAAAAAAAAAACTAGCAAGTTCTGTGCATATGCTCCCTGCCACAGCTCTACTTGCACAATTTGGGAACTCCTTTCTGTTTTATACAGTGAGTTGCTTAGTAGAAGCTAGGGACTCAATTTCTCTCCACCTGGAAAAGGAAAAATCCCCGTTCCATTTCCAAGAAAAATTAAACCTCCTCCATCTTTTAAATTTCCTGTTCGGTGAGCAGTATCACCATCTGTCCAGCTGCCCCAGCTGGACACCTAGCAATCATTCCAATCACTCTCTCTACATCCAGCCTCCAAGCCCTGTAGATGCTCCCTCTCTAACCACTTTCCAAAATGGCACCTCCCCTTTGTCTCACTCCAAGTGCTTGGTGTCCTCCCTCCCTGTTTTTCACCTGGCCTATCACAACAGTTGCCTAAATGGACAGACATCCTTTCCCTACTCACCATTCCACACACCCACACTGTTGGCGAGACCTTGCCTTCATGTTGCCTGTGCCCACCTCCCATCCCTTCAGCCCACCTTTCACTCCACTGCTGATGGGGTCTGAGGTACCACCACCTCACTCACTCGCTGCCCTGGGGTTTCTCTCACATCATGTGGTAGGGCACCCATGGGAACCTGCTCAGCAGAGACACTTGGGCAAATCTGAAAATTCAAAAGTTAACATTCCACAGAGCAGTTCTTAACCAATGAGGGCGGAAAGCAGGTGGATTAGTGACCCCCATTTCCCATCTCCAGACAGATGATTTTGAAGCACTTTCTAAATGCTCCTCAGGGAGTCCCAGCAGAATCCAGTCACTATTGCCCAAAGTGATGATCAAGAAGTCAAGAAGGAAGGAAAGAAAGAGGGAAGGAGGGAGAGAGGAAAAAGAGCCAGAGAATTGAAACCACTGGCCTGCAAGACAAAATCTATACTCCTTGCATTGGCCTTCAAGGTCCTTGTAGTCCATGAAGTGATTCCTTACCTTTGCAAACATATCTAAATGCTCTAGAAGAAACTTGGTTTTGATATCAAGCTGCTATTTTTTTTCAAGTATGCCATGCCATCTCACACCTCTTCAGTTTTCTTTTCCTATCTATCCCTCTGCCTGCTGGACTCTTACTCATCTTTTGTGTCCAACCCAATGTCGCCTTCACTGTGGTGCTTTCCAAGTGCCCCCACCCATCCCCACCACATATCCGCCCACTTGAGTGGCTCATGACAATACCTTGCCAATCATCACCGTTGTCTTCCTATTAAATCACATTTACTAAGCTCTTACAATGGGCTGAGAGTGCTGCTGACTGCATTACATAGACTGGTTTATTTCATCTATGAAAAGAATAATTATGATACTGAGGCTATAGGTCCAGATGGGGAAACTGAGGCTCTGGGAGGGTTAGGAGCTTGCGATGCTGGAGAGTGTTTCTGCAGGGTTAGCACAGTCATGTGATTATTCATGTATCTATTTCTCACGTGACCTGGGAGCTCTCTGGGGTCAGGGACTGAGTCTTCCGTGTCTCTCCTCAAAGCAGAGCCCTGCATGGACTCCAGCACATCCCACCCCCAGGACTAGACTCCCAGCCTCCTTGCTGCTTCTAAAGTTCCTATATTTTCTTTTTTGTAACAGTAATTGTTAACTTTTCTTGAAGACTTGCTACAACAAATTTAATCCTCAAGTAAGCCTATGAGCTTTTGTTGTCATCATAGCTTGATTCTATTGCATTATATAATAGTCTCTTGGCCTTTTCCGAGAGCCCCTGAGGGTCTGTAGGGCAGGATCCTTGCTGGCTTTGCCTCTGTTTCTGCAGCCTCCCACCCAGGGCTGGGCACAGAGGAGAAGTACTGTAACAGTGCAAGCCAGGGCCCTTGGGAAAAGCCTGTTAGGTGTGGTGGCCTGGTGTTTTCCCCAGCCAGGCCCCGGCCCCATGGTCCTGTGGTCAGCCTCAGGGCTGACCTTCACTTCTTGGACCTGCCTTTGAATCTGGCTTCTCCCAGGAGCCCAGGTTTATAAATAAAAAACAAACAGGGCAAATAAAAACATTATCTCATTGGTGCTTGAGTCAGCTGCTCCAGATGTCTTAGGGCTGGGGGTGGGGAGGGGGTGCTGCAAAGCCAGCAGGAGCTCAGCCCCACCAGAAGTGGGGCTGCAGTAGGGTACATGGGGAGTGAAAACAACTCCTTGGATTTGAGTACCTTCGGCCAATGAGTTTACTTTAATTGCCATCTCCACCCCCAACCTATCCCTACCAGCTGGCCACAATGGCTGCCTATTACCTCCTGGGCATCCAGCTGGCACCTCCGAATCCCCAGAGTAGGCTCAGGGCAGCTGCTCAATATGACAAACAGCAGTTGAATTAGATACCTTATATCCATTATTGCATCGAATCCCCACAAATTGCCTGTAAAGTCAGGTTTATCAGCCCCACTTCATAGAAAGTTAAAGTCAGGAGCAAACAAGTGGAAGAATCTGGACTTGACTCAAGGTCCATCTGCCCCTAGCTTCTAGGCTTGTTGCAATCACCCCACCAAGAAGATGTGATGACCTAGTGGTGATAGCAAACTTCTCAGTTCTCTGCTCTGTTGGGGACATTTATAAGGATGGCAGGGAAGACAGTTAAGAAAGTCAGCTTGTGTGTCCAGAACCCACGTTCCCTCTGTTGTTGAGCTACAAGAGAAAGAACACTCACCTGAGAGTCGGAACTGAGGTTTGAGGCCTGAACCCCCTTGCTCCTAACATGCTCTGTGCACTCAGCAAAGCCACCTCTCCTCTCTGAGCTGCAATGCAGTTCCTCTGATTATGCATGTGTTTGACATGAGCCCTGACCCCAGGCAGCCCGTGAGGCTGTAATTTCCTGTCCCATACCCAGGGTTAAACATTTAAGATGAATCTTCGATCCTTTTACTTCTTCCAAACCATCCACAGATGTGAAACTTCAGTCACTGCCACGGCTTCATGCAGCCCCCGTAGAGCAAAATGCAAAACAACCAACCATGTTACAAAGACTCAGAAACTCCAAGACGAACTGTGCCCCATTCTCCTATTTTTCTCATGTGTTTCAGGATTTGGCTCTCTCCAACATTTCTTCCTCCAGACGTGATTCAGAGCAGAAGTTTCAGTACATCTCGACATTTTCCACCCAGTCTGAAGGTCCGGCATGTGGACCTATCCCGAGGCTCTCTTGCTATTTATTCAGTAACTAATTAGTGCTGGTAGAGGAACAAGTGTAGCCTCAAGGTTGTTGCCAAGACCAACAGTGTCCAATTCTACTGGAGGTAGGAAGGGTGGGACGGAGTTCAAAGTCTGGCAGAGGCCAGCACAGCAAGGCTGTGTTGTGGTGGGGAGGGCTGACATGGTGGCGGGATGTGCAGTGGAAGGGCCAAGTACTGGGGGGAACGGGGTGCCTTGCAGGAATGAAGTCTAGGTGGACTTAGGAGAGAATTTAGACTTAAAGTCATAAGAGTGATCATTTCTCTTCCCCTCCTTTCTGTTTGTTGACATCATATATCCTGGATTAACCCCAAATTATACCACATCTGAGATTTTTGGGGGGAGGGGGAGGTATGCGCTGTCATTGTGGGTCAGGCCAGATGAATGGAAGACTTCCATTGCCACAAAAATTCAATTCAATAATTTAATTTGCACTCACTGAATGAGCCCCTTCTCTGGCTAGGACAGCGTTGATGTAGAGGTGAATGACTCATGGTCCCTGGTCTTAAAAAAAACTGACTAGAAGAGATGCAGATTGCGAAACAGACAGGAGGCTCATTGTGAGAAGGGGAATGACAAAGTGTTGTGTAAGCTCCAAGTGACATGGAGGGAAAAGGACCTGGCTCTCGCTGGGGATGTTGGGAAAGGCTTTCTGGTGGAGGGGGCATTTGAGATGGGGCTTGAAGGCTGAATGAGGCCCGATGGAGAAGGGAAAGCACTGAGGAGCTTTCCAGGCTCCACGCTGCATGACCCCAAGCGTGAGCACCTCCTTCAGTTGCGTTCCCCTTTTGTTTGACTCAAGTCCCAGTGCTGGGCAAAGGCGCAGAAGCACAAAGTAGCTCACCTGGATCAAGACGCTGCAAGCAGCTGCAGGCGAAGAATAGGTGATTAGAATGCTCTAGACTGAATGAGCGTGCCCAGGTAAGGAAGAGTCTCAATGTCAGGCTAAGGACTTGGGGTTTTATACTCTACACCTGCATTGTCCAATGCAATCGTTACTAGCCACATGAGGCTATTTAAATTAAATAAAATTAAATATTCGGTTCCTCAGTGACACAAGTAATATTTCAAGTGCTCGATAGCCACATATATTTAGTGGCTATTGTGTTGGGCAGTACAGATACCGACCATTTCCATCATCACAGAATGTTCCATTGCATAGTGCTGCTTTAGACAGTGTGAACCATTGAAGGCTTTTAACCCGAGGAGTGAGAGGGTCAGACTTGTTACACATAAGGATCTGGTTGTAGGGGGAAGAGATTACAGACAAGTTATGTGGGAGTCTTTTACTGTGAGTCCAGCTGAACCTTGATGAGAATGGAAAAGAGAAGGTGATGAGAGGAGGAAGGGTGAGTGCGATCCTTCGATTTCTCCAAGCGAGCTTTAATAATGATGGAGAAAAGAGCGGGGAAGTAGCAGGAGATCGGCTCAATCTTTCTATTAGTTCAAGCGCCTTGATGATGATAGAGAAGGGGATGGAGGATGAGTGTGATCCTTCTGTTATACCACATGAACCCTGACAAATATAAAGAGAAGGAAAATGCAGGTAGGTGCTCTCTTGGAAGCAGGGGACCAAGTCCTTTCCAGGGCTGCTGCGTTCTGGAGCTAATGGACGGAAGTGCTCCTCCCTCAGACACTAGGGCCCAGTGTCTTCTCCGTGTCTACTCTCCCAGGCACTACAGAATCCCAAGGGTCAGCCATATCCTCAGGGGCCCAGATCCAGACTGTCTGGGTTCAAATCTCAGTGTGGCAGATGCTAGCTCTATGATTTTGTGAATGTTTCAAAACATTTTATTTTTGCCTCTATTTCTTCATGTGTGAAGTGGAGATGATAACGATACCTACATTGCAGTTATTGAGGGTCAAAGGAGGTAATATTTGTAATATCATTAAGATAGAATCTGGTTCATAGTAAACCTCAAAATAGGTATAAGCTGGTGTTGTGACCAAGAAGTAGTGGGGTCTTGGGGTTTGGAGCATGGATTCTGGATCATTTTTACTTGCTTGAAACTCAGCTCAGTCACTTTCTAGCTGGTGGCTTCGGAAAATGGATTCCGAATTCTCTGCTTCCATGCCCTAATCTCAGAAATGGGGGCTAGTACTAGTCCCCGCCTTATGCGGCCGTTGTGAGAGTTCAGTGAAATCACGTATGAGGTGGACTTAAGATGCCGCCTGGCACGGGTGACGTGCTCACAAGCGTGAGCTCTCCTAGTTACTGTTCATGTTACGTCTGTGCTGTTGTTGCTGTGCTCGGGGAAGCAAGGCGATGTTTTGATGCTCTCATACTGGAATATTCTACCCTCTCCCTCAGAGCCAACCCCTCAAAAACTGGAGGTAGTAGGAACTTGACTTAGAGAACTTGTTCTTACTGCTTCTCCAAGAACCCCCGCAATGTAAACATTTCTTCTTCCTCTCTGTGTTTCCAGGAGCCTAGCACACCTCATATTGCAAGTTGCTCAGAGTAACGCATGAGAAGTAGCTCTTGACCGGAGATTTCAAAATCTTTTTTTGTTCACTTCTCAGCAAAATCTAACTTTTAAGATGCTTGACTCAATATAACCAAGGGGATGATGTCAGAAGATGGACACGATGCTGTCTTTCTCTTTGCATTATTGCTGAAAAAATTTTTTTGATTCTTTCCCAGAGAAATGGAAGCCTCCACCTACATGTGGGAAGAAGGTTCTGTGCAAAGAAATGTGAAAAAAAAAAAAAGTATACTGACCCATTTCAGAGGCGTATGAGCCCGTGACCTATGTGTCTATTGAGTTCATACTGTAAGGCCCAGGGTTTCAGGTCCAAAATCTTGACCCAGGACATGTCGACACAGTCCCTTTATTCTGCTCATCACAGGTTTGCGAGGGGATGTCCCTTTATACACTTATTGATGACCTGAGTTTCTCCTGGGCCGTTCCCAAAAGGATGGCTCACCTAGAAATCAAGTGCACATCAGAACCCCTGGCAGATGGCCCACATGGCCAGGAACTGCTGAGCGAGGGAGGTGACACCCATGTTTTTTAAAGCCCTTTAATTCCTGCGCTAATCCCCCCACATTCTTTCCTGCATGGTCATGCATATAAATCAGATACAATTATGCCAGTCACCACTCAGCTTCACCCTGACGTTGATTCCAGGATGCCCCACACTGTGTCCGCACCAAGGAGAGCCTGGGGGAACCTTGGATTAACTTGAGGTAGCTGACCTCAGAGTGTTTATGACGGGAGTAGGGGTGGCGGCGGGGCTTGTGCCCGCCAGGCTTGAGGCCAGAGCTTCCGGCACTTTCTATGGACTCCCTCGCTTATTCTAGGCCACAGTTTGGCCAGATGGGTGTTACAGTCTTTGATTTATAGGAAAACACACCCCAGCCTAGAGACCTGATGGTTATGCAGCTTGTCAGAAATGCAGCTCAAGTCTGAATCTTTTATCTCCATCCTCCGTCCCAAGGCTCTTTCCTTTGTTGAATGTCCCATGGTGATTTCTGGGAGCTGGAAATGTAGCAAGTTGGGAGGCCTTCAGGGGTACTGGGGCAATGTACATCCCTGGCCTCACTCAGAGTCCCTATCCATCTCCCAAATTTAGGGAGAACATATGATTTATCATCCAAACTGGGGACTTCTGAAAGGGAAAGAGAGAACTATTAATAATTATGTCTATTCAACAAGTGAAAATTGGGACATACCATCACCATATCAAAATTAGTCTGGAGGGTGAATGATCAGACTTGCCCCAATAGTTAATAGTCTGAAGCTCCCCGTGTAGGTCAGGGGTTGAAATCAGACATGAGAGTGAGTGTTTGTTGGTAGGAAGTGGGCGTAGGAATCAAGGAGTGGACAAAGTAGAGGTCTGGTGAGGGTGAGATCTTTTCTTAATAAAATAGTTTCCAGTTATAAAACCTGCTCGTTAGATAAGATGTGAAAGAGGCAAAGAATAAAGGAAGACAGAAAAGGGAAAACTCTGCTAACCCTGGCATAGACCCTTTCAATCCTCTTTTCTATACACCTATGTATTTTTAAATACAAAATTGGAATCATATAGTTTTGCGTCCTGCTTTTTTCACTTAAAAATTTAAATGAGCACTTTCCAACATCTAAGGATTCTTTAAAAATGTTTCGTTGTCTGCCTAATTTTCTATTGTACAGATGTAACAACATATACTTAAGTAGTCCTGTTCTCTTTGGGCATGTAATTTGTTTTCAGTTCTTTGATTCCATAAATGATGCTACAATGAATCACATTACAGATCAATCTCTGTTCATATTTCTTTTAGCTTCTTGGGAAATATGAGTGTTTCTGATAAAAGAGACATATATGGTGTGTGCTACCCTTTTCTTCTTCTTTCTGACTCAAAATAAATGCGATACCTGGAGCTGGGCAGCCTTTTTTGACTCTGCGGTGCTGAGCATGAATTCAAGGCCAAAGGAACTGCATGATCCCTGGTCTTGACATTGATGAAGTGTTGAACCAATTCCAGAAGCCAGACTTAGTATATATGAGAAAATCACCCCCTGAGTATTTAAGCCACTGTGTCTTGGTGTCTCTTTTTCTTACAGCTGAACACTGTCCTGCCTGATACAGGTGGAAAAGGGGAAAAAGCTGATTAGCAAAAGATAGAATTGCCATTAATGGACTGAAGAAAAGGGAAAGAGAGTAGGATTGTGAATGTGGATAATTTACTAGTTTTTCTCGTGACCCTTAAAGTATTTCTTCATCATCTGCTATATGTGAAGCATTAGAAAACACCCTGAATCCTGCTCTGCCAGCTACCTACCTCCTTTATCCATTTTCACTGCCAGTTTCTTTCTCATACTATTTATTGCAGATAAATTGTATGTATTGAATTCTAGATTACTTAGATCTTATTCATAAGTAATCCTATGTGCATGAGAATTGTATAATAGAGTAATTTATGATGGAAGAAAAATTACTAGTTCATTTATTAAAACATATATCTATGAAAGTTCCTTCAAGTAGTAGAGACCAACAGAGAGCAAGAAGGAAGCATGCAGGTGGCCTGTGTCTTGTGACCCACCATGGACCTGAGGCCCATACCCCTGGTCTCAAAGAGCTCTCCTTGCTTGCCTGTATAATGAGCACTTGAGTCTGTATATCTATGGTAAGGGAACCTCAGGAAACAACATACACTAATAAGTCTTCTCTCGATTTGCCAAAGGAAGCAGTAGGATTAGGCCCCTGAGTAACGGATAGAGGGAAAAGGAAGAGAAACGTTAATTTAGACCTACCACATGCAAAGCAGTCTGCTAGATGCTTTATTCTCTAGTTTTTCTTAGATATCTCCTACTGACTTTAGTGACTTTTTATTTCCAAAGTGATGCATGCTTAACTGATACCAATCAATTTTTTGCTGATGCTCAGGAAAGGATAGAGGGTTGTAGTCACCACAGTAATTAAGGACGTAGAACCTGGAGTCAAATCTTTGCTTCTATGCTAATGAGCTGTATGATCTTAGATAAATTATTTAATCTCTCCGAGGCTCAGTTTCTTCAATAATAAAATGGAAATAATATATGTGCCCATATCACACAGCTGTAGTAAGGATGAAATGAGGTGGTCTATGTAAAAACATGTGTAGTGCCCAACACAGAACAAGATCGCTTTTCTTGCCAGTATTATTTCTCCTTTCTAGCAGTGTTCTCCAGGGAACCTCATTCCTTTTGTCCCCCTTGTCTCCTCCTATCCCTCGTCCCAGACTCCCAGGCCCTCGAGAGAGGATCAGGTGGGGCTGGTGAGTTGTCTGTGGTCATGTCTGTAACCAGAAACCATATATTAGGAGAGCTCATTTAGTTTGTTTTTAAACAAAAATGGATCTTGAAAATGGGAGTGAGAGTGGCTTCATTTAGTGACTAATGGAATTTGCTTGTCGTCTGGAAACCACCTCATTTTCCTCATATTCAAAATCTTTCTTTGATGAGCATGGAGCATTTCTCAAGCGTAGCCCTCTTTGACTCAATGTCTGCCCCACAAGGTCTCTGGAGAGGAAGTAAAATGCCTCTTCCCTCAGACCCCTTGTCCAGTCCTCCCTGTCCTTTGGTTTCTCACTTTGAGGTTAGATTGATGCTTGGAATTTAGTTGCATTTTTAAAAATTAGTTGCATTTTTTGTTATTACCTCTGTCAGTCTTTATAGTCTTATGAATGTTTTCAAGACATGACTCTTCTAATCATTGTCCCCCCAAATTTTGTTGTCACTGTGTCATTGTCTTTCTTCTGTATCCATTTATCCACTAACAAAAGAAGGTCCCGCCCACTCTCAGCGCCACCAAACAAGTCATGCTTTGTGTCCCTCCTTTATTTCCAGAGAGTCCTTCTTCATATCTGGCATTTATATTTACTCTGGAAAAGAACCTTGTTTGAAATCTGTCCCAGAAAGAAAAGTTCTAAGAAGGTGAACCAGTTAGAGCTTCAACCTACCTCTTCAGTTATCATTCATTCATTCATTCATTCAACCAGCACTAGTCTGAGGTCCCTGCATGGCAGTGCTGGGTTAGTGCAAATGAATCAGATGCCCTCCCATTCCATCCCGCATCTTAAAGCTCACCTCATCTCAAGCTTTCCTTATATCTTATTTCTCTCTTCTTTCTCAGCCAGTTCCCTAGTACATCTGGCATCTTTGACCTTCTCTGGAGCAACAAGATACCCTAAGAATCCACCCCAAATTCTTCAGCTCCCCACTCCCCTTCTTATTTTTCAGTTTGTGGAATTAGAATACTTCATCCATCTCCTGAAGTTGCATCTTCAGTTGTTACTTAATTAGAATATCTGGAATTAGAATGCAGCATGAGATATATAGAATAAATATGCATTGCGTTATAAACAGAAATAGGGGACAAAGACGATCACCAGCAAATTGTCAAAAAATCATGGTCGAAATCTTGAGTCCAGGTTTAGCTCCATAGCCTTAGTAAGAGATTTAAATTCTCTAAGCTTTAATTTATCCCTCTGTAAAATAGGTGCAATCATATCAGATTTACAAGAAAATACATAAGGGATGATATGGGAGAGAAATTTCTCTACAAATTTTTGTCATAATGGAGATTCTTATTATACAGCTACCTTAAAAAGAATCTACTTGGAACA
>CM053509.1:143961754-143978012 GCA_028627145.1 Eidolon dupreanum | reverse complement strand
GGGGGAGGAAGCAGGGAGTTTACTATTCAATCTCAGTGTCCATGGAAGGACTTTCTGAGATAAGGACATTGATGTGGAAAGTCTGACTTACAAAGAACAGGTAAAGAGAACAACACACTCAGACACCCTTATGTAGGAAAGAGCTGTATGTCTGAGGAGCAAAAAAGACACAAGTAGAACTGCAAATTGGTGGGTGAGGCAGACGAGGAGCCTGGGAAGACCATGGAGGGCCTGGGCAGAGGGTCCAAATCACAGATAGTCAGGCCGGAAGTGGTCTCGGAATGTCTTGCCCCTCTAGTCTCATCCTCCATCTGGAGCACTCCCTGTCACCTGCCCACCGCTCCGGAAGGCTTCCTCTCAGTGTATCACAAGAGATCCCAGGCCTTGGAAAGGTGACATTCTACACCGCAGGAAGAGAGGCCTTTTGTTTATGCAATTTCGATGTCATCCGGCAGGAGTGACAGGAGCTTTGTAGTGCCATAGTGAGCTTGGGCCTAAATGCCAACTTCCAGTTTCGATGCAACATGCCCCATCAGGCCCCATGGTGAGCTGCTGGCTTATGTCTTTGAAACAAGCCCTGCCTGGTCGGTTTCAGGCCACGCAGACAGCTGTGGTATGGGGCACGCACTCTGGCCTGAAGTCAGGGGAGCCGAGACTGAACCCCGTCGCAGGCTCTTACTAGCCACGTTGCCTTGGGAAAGTCAGTTAGATCCTCAAAATGCAAATGGAAAACCCAGTCTCACGGCAAGGTTGCGAAATTCAGGATGATGTGTTCGAAAATGTTTTATGAATTATAAAGGGTTTTTCATACTGTTATTAATTTCACTGAAGACCTGGGGGTCTCTAACCATCTTCCTGGAGGCAATGGGTTCTTAGGATCCACTTGTATAGTCTACACTGATAGCAGTGTGTCATTTTTTGTCACTCCCTAAGGGGTTAACATTCATCATGTCCCATCGAGGTATCATCATGGAGGAAGCTCCTAAAATGGAAAGAAACAAAACTCCAATTTGTCTCCCTATAAAAAGCAGCCTGCCTTTGAAACTTGACCCCATCGAAAACCTACTGAATTGAACATGGAGGAAAAGGAGAAGAAAATGTATATATATGTGTATATATATGAGTAATTAATCAGCATTTTGTCCAACCTAATTTGGTTTTAAAGGACATTCATCAAGACCAACATACCTGTCCAGGCCAATTCTGGGAGCCTGGCGAGTGGCCATGTGGACTTGGCCTCCCTGTTGTCTGCAGTCCACTCATTTGCAAACTGGTTTCAGTGAAGGTAACAGTTTGTGGTAATGGGAACCATATGGGCTGGTGGCTGCTGTCAGTAAAAATAGCCGACATGGCCTATGTGGCCAGACACAACATCAAGCTAAGAGCAGGAAAGCGAAAGCTGTGTGAAGAAAGGAAAAAAGTTGTTTCAGAAGACTGGAGACGGGAGCCCGCCTGACAGGGGAGCAGGCGTCAGGGACTGGGACGTGAAGCCTAGAGACTCTTCAACGCAGAGTAGCAGAGTCATTTGCATGAAACACCAGCCCTCCCCCAGCCTGGTTGTCCACACTCTCATGCCCCAGCTGAGAGGGGACAAGGAAGGCTGTGTTTGGGAACAGAGCCAGGGCTCAGCACATGTACAGATCTTTTTGTAGGATGTGTATTGGGCACAGAATCCTCTTACCTAAACATCCCCATAGAGGCCGGAGGCTGAAGGAACTATGCACAGAGGTAAGGCCAGAAATTTAAAAACAATTGTTTAACCATAATTTTTAAGATCTTTTTCAAATGTATCCTGTTTCGTAGCATAATAGAAAGAGTATGGAGTTGAACACTATGAACCCTGATTTAATCTGACCATAAACAAACCCATTGTAGAAACGTAAGCAAATCGTTTAATCTTTCAGAGCTTTATTAGTCTGTATAATGGAGATAATGTTACCAATGATTGCTTTCATGCACTGATGCTCCTTTTAGTAGAATGTCCTAATTATTCATTCATTCATTCATTCACTCATTCAACAAATATTTGTTAAGTACCTACTAGGGACCAAGCATGGTTAAGAGTAATAAGTCAGTGAGCAAACAAACAAACAAAAAACAAACTACCTGCTGCCCCAGAATTTACATTCTAGTTGTGAGGTATAAAGTGCTCTGATACAAACAAAGTGGGGAAGGGGTCAGGAGGGCAGGGGTTAGGGTGCAGTTTTAAATGAGGTGGTCAGAGAAGGTCTTGCTGAGAAGGTGGCATTTGAACAAATATTGAAAGAGATGAGAGAGAGAGAGAGAGAGAGAGAGAGAGACAGATAGACAGACAGACAGACAGACAGACATAGAGCTATTTGGAAGGCTAGTAATAAAAGCAGAGGAAATCACCAGAGTAAAAGTCCTGAGCAGGAGAGAGCCTGAGGTGTTTCAGAGGCAGCAAAGACACCAGTGTGGCTGGAGAGAAGACAGCCAGTTCAGAGAAGTACGGAGCCCAACCGTGCTTGACTGTATGAATGGAACATCTTGGGAAGGTTTTGAACAGAGGAGTGGCAGGATTGGATTTTTTTATGTTTAATAGGATGCCACTGGCTGCTGTGTTAGGGAGAGTTTTTAAATGAGCAAGTGCAGAAGCAGAGAAACTAGTCAGGAGGCCATTACAAGAAATCAGGTGAGAGCAAATGTTGTCCTGGATTGAGATGATAACATTGGAGGTGATGAGAAGTGATGAGGTTCTGGAATATATTATGAAAGTAGAGAAAGCCTTTAGGATTTACCGATAGTTTGAATGTGGGTTTGAGAGAGTGGAGTCAAGAAAGACTCCAGAGTTTTGAGCTTAAGCAACTGGAGGAAGCTGCTATTCACAGAGATGGGGATAATTATAGGTGAAACAATTCGGGGAGGGAGGATTGGGAGTTCAGCATTGCACATGTTAAGTTTGGGATCCTTATTAGCCATCAAGTGGACATGTAGAGTATCCAGGTACATGAGAATCATAAACATATAGATGGTATTTAAGACCATAAAACATTAGATTACCATAAGAGTGAGTAAAGATAGAGAAGAAAAGGTACATATGTTTCTCCATGAGGCATTGAGCTTTACAGAGGTGAAGTAGCATTCTACGTAACATCCTCTCCCAAATGCATGAGCTATAAGTGCAGATATACTGAGTACCTCTAAGATAAATAGTGCTGTTATTATTTTATATACGAGAAAAGTAAGAACCAGAGAAGTGAATTAATTTGCTCAATGTCAAATAGCTAATGAAAAACAGAACAGGAATTCAAACCCAGGTGTCCTGACCCCAATTCTAATGTTCTTTCCACTACAGCCATCTGCCTAGTGCTGTACTTACTTCTAAGGTAGAAACGCACCTTTCCTCCTCAACGTAATTGTCATGCTTCTCCTAGTTTGAAATCAAAACCAGGTCAAACTCACAGTTAAGTAACTCTTGTTTTCCAAGCTGGAGGTCTTGCCAGCCTTAGAAAGTAAAAACATATTATGAAAAACTGTCTTTGGCAAAGACCAAAAAAAAAAAAGAAAAAAAAAAGAAAAGAAAAAAAAGAAAAAGAAAAAAAAAGGAACAAGAGGGAAAGAGAATGACAAAAAATACTGCCTTCCATTTTTCCCATAGGTACTTACTGTCTCCTAGACTCTAAATCATCTTCTCTGTCTTTGGAGGAGGTAGATATAAGGCAGATACAATCTTCCCTGTCTTCTAAATTAGGCACATGGGAGGAATAGAAAAAATAAAGTGATCTATGTGGAGTCACCAAGTAATTCATGAATGTGACTTGGAAGAAGTCCTAGTTATTTTCCACCACTATGTTTCCCTACAGCCTAACTAACATTGCTTTATACCATGTGTAAAGAAACTAGTGAAAATAAAATAATATTTGATAATTTGTGAAGCATTTTTATCCACTGTTGATATAAAACACTTTTTGAGATAGCTACTATGTATATTAACATCCATT
Source organism: Eidolon dupreanum (assembly GCA_028627145.1). Lineage (NCBI taxonomy): Eukaryota > Metazoa > Chordata > Mammalia > Chiroptera > Pteropodidae > Eidolon > Eidolon dupreanum. The sequence continues at coordinate 143,974,050 of CM053509.1, read as the reverse complement.
TTAGAGATGAATAATCATGGCTTGGACAGATTAAATAATTTGACTAAGGTTACTATAAAACAAAAAAGATGCAATTTTTTAACTGTGATTAAAATCACTAGAAAATAAGTATAAATTTATTTAAAAATTTGGCACCTACAGGACCTACCAATATTCAAGGCCAGTTGTCTTTTGGCATCGCTGTTTTCTGCAGTGTGGTGCAGTCTTAGTGCATTTGCCTTCTCTCTTTCCTGTCGGATACCGTCACTCCTTTCCGAGAACCCCCTAATGTTCCTCTCAAAGGAAGAGGCTGGGTCTTCTTCGTCCTGGTATCTCCAATGCCTTTCTGGTTTCTTGTCATAGTACAGAGCATGACAAGTGTTGGTTAAGTGGCACTGAGCTGAAGTTGGGAGTTAAAGAGGAGGAGGAATAAGATAGTAACTGCAGGTTGGGATAAGATCATCCAGAGCCTTGAATGCCAAGCTAAGCTGTGTGTGTGTGTATCCATCTATAATTAGCAGGTTGCCAGGGGTACTGCTTTGTTTATCAACCAGGTTCTGCATCTCCTGAGTAAATAAAAGAGAGGTGAACATGTCTTCCTCACAAACCTCAGAAAAATCTATGCCAACACCTCCTACTGTTTTTGAAAACTTGACTTTCTTGTTTTCTTCCCACTCATACCTCAGGCCTTGTCATGGCTTCAGTTAAAGAAAACCAATTCAGACAGGGCCATTTCAGGCTTGTCTTGAGTCCAAAGCAGGGAGACAGAAGGAGATGACATTTGATGTTTTGAGGTTTCCTGCTCAAATTTAGGACTCGGCATTCTGTGTGGGTTGTCTGAGTCAGATGACCTAGGGAGAAGTGTTCAGTTCCATTCAACTCATCCCGTGTTTATTAGCTGTGCTCGGACCAGGAGGAAGAGAAAAAGACAGCTCCCACTCTCATGCAGCTTCTCTGTCTAATGGGAAGGGAAGAAGGAGACATACATAGCGAAGTACACAATAAGGCAGAATGTGATGCCAAGAAGTGATGGTTACATGCTATGTGGACTTAAAGATCACATGCAATCGGAGGAGGAAGAGTAGAGAAGGCTTCCTTTGACCTTCAAGAATGTGAGATTTTGGCAGATAAAAATAAAATGGGAAGGAGGTCATTTTAATCGAAGGAATAGAGTGGGTTAAGCGAAGGAGACAGGTTCCAAAGAGAAGTGGTTATTTGTATTTGACATAAACTGTGTAGGGAACCCTGGTGACATTTTCTGAGACCTATATTGAGGGAGATGAAGCCTGGTGGATTCTAAATACACTGTGTTCAGGAGTCAGGGGTTGATTGATTGATTGATTGACTATAAGGAATTGACTTGTGTAATAATTATGGAGGCTAAGTCTCAGGACTTACAGGGTGAGTCAGCAAGCTGGAGACCCAGAGAGAGTGGATGGTTTAGTTCCAGGCTGAGTCCAAAGGTCTGAGACCCAGGAAGAGTTAATGTTTCAGTTCAAGTCCGAAATCAGAAAAAAAACAAATATCTGAGTTTGAAGGCAGTCAGACAGGAAGAATTCACTCTTACTTGGGCAATTGTCAACCTTTTTGTTCTATTCAGGCAGACCTTTGACTTATTGGACGAGGCCTACCCATATTAGGGATGGTAATCTTTTTCACTCAGTCTCCTACTGATTTAAATGTTAATGTCATCCAAATAAGAGAGGAGGCAACTGAGAAATGCAAAAGGAAAGATTTACAGAAATGACCAACTCAGCCAGTTACAGAGTAACCACATCCTATAGATCTCTGATGGCCTTCTGGAAACTGTTCTCACACCTACAAGAGAAACGATCGATCTGTAAGTAGATAGGACTGGTGGTCTAGGAATTCCTTCCCCCTTGCAGCCCTCACTTGAAACTCCCCTTCCCATCCTGAGTTGGGAGGTGCACGTAGAACCTTGGACAAAGGAATCACGTGCCCCTTGCATGGACACTGCAGAGGTATATAAGCTGTAAGAAATCTAACCAATGGGAGCTCATGCTTTGGTCCTGTTAAAGCCTCACGCACTCTGCCAGCAATAAATCTTCCTTCCTCTAACAAAGTTGTCTTGAGCATCCAATTTCCTCCGTAGGGTGTCACTTCCTGCAACACAAAAACACCCAGAATACTGTCTGACCAAATACCTAAGCACCCAGTGGTGCAAGCACATTGATACATAAAATCAACCATCACAACTGTGTATTTTATTTAATGATTTTAAATTCTTACCCACCTCCTTATTTTAGGGATATAATGCATAAATTCTTCCTAAATTCGTTTTCAGGCTTTCTCTTTTTTCTTTTTGTATTTCATGGACCGGAAGAAACTTTTGAAAGAAGGAAATGATTATAAGGTTGTTAACCTTCTATTCTTCCAAGTAACACAATTAAAAATAATTTAAAAATAAAAATAAAACCATCTTACACCAATTATCATATCATTTTATAAAAGGATGAGAATTTTAATGCACTCCTCCCCCTTTAAAGGGGAAAGCCATAATATCAGAAGGAAAACCATCTTTTCCAAGAAAAGACAGTTGGCAATCTAACACTGTCATTTCAAGGGATATTCTTTCAATTTAAAAATAAGAATACGATGTAAAACTTTATTTTATTATTTATGCTGTAGATCATGTTTTGGTGACAGAAATTGCAATTGACATAAGATGTGTGTGTGTGTGTGTGTGTGTGTGTGTGTGTGTGTGTGTATAATATTGCAATGCAAAGTGAGCGTGAGTCTGCAGCTAGTTTTGTTACTTTATTATTAATCCTGTCATCAAAAATAAAATTTCAGAGAGTTTTATTGATGGAAGCTGAAAATATACACTCTCACTGCCTCACTCCATAATGCCCGGGGCACACTCAGAGAGGCGGGTAAGCAATTGCGGCTTCACCATATCCAGCGCTTCTCCCCCTTCCTTTCCCCAGAGCTGAGAAGAAAACTCGTTACAGTATTACAGGAGTGTGGATGGTGAGAGTGGCAGTAGAGGGTCTGCCAGCGTTCTTTTCTTTATGGCCACTCTCGGCAAGGAACACTTTAATCTCTGGTAGTCTAATCTCAGGAATTTATCTGAGGGGGACGTCATGGACTTGACTTCAAAACAGGCCAGCACCTTCCAAGCATGTATATTTGAGAACCACTAATTTGATCCAACTCTGTCACTTTTCAGATGAGGCAACTGAGACTCAGGGGCCATGAAATCAACCATTATCTGAAACAAAGTGTATTAAGAACAGACACCCCAGCCCAAAATATGGAAATCAGCCCCACATCTCCCTGGCCGTCGATACAACTTCGACTTTTGACCCTAATTCAGATGATTATCTCTCTTCTCTGTTTAGTACCTCAGTGATTTGAGCCCTGGGTCCTTCCTCCATCTTGAAATTTATCATAGAGAGAGAGAGACAGACAGACACACACACGCACGCACGCACACATACACACACACGCACACGCACACATACACACACACACACACACACACACACACACACACACGGGCATAATTACAGGAGGAAAAAAAAATCATCCTAAAATCATCCTATCCTGAAACCCGCCTGAAGACCGGAGCCCTGACCCAAGGGACTTGGGATCCTGCTTCCTATTTATAGACATCATCGGATTTGCGTGGATACTAACAGTTAGCATTATTAATTTTTTGTAATACTAACTTCAGGCCAAGTTTTGTGTTCAGCATTCTGTGTACATGATCTCAGTCATTGCTCTCAAGACCCTATGACATTGAAACGCAGGTGCCCATTTGATAAAGACACTGAAGCCCAGCAAGCCTCCATGACTCTCCCAAAGTTACACAACTGATACATGGCAGAATATAAGTGCAAGTCCTTCTGCCACGTCTGTCTTCAGCAAATATTCCATGTTGTCCAGGACCTGGCATGCTGTAAGCTCACAGGGAGCATTGCCCCAATAAAGAAATGAATAACTTCCTCCTCCAGCTGATGATGCTGTCCCCCATCACTAGGCCACCTCCAAAGTGATTCATAAAATATCCCGTTAAATGTGAGCCACAACTGTGATTATAATCTTCGCACGGACTAAGGGCGTGCTAGTTTGTTACACTTTAAACACTTGGTGTGGCGAAGTCCCTGGATCTCTCCCTTCTGGCGGGGGGCCAGGCTGGGCTCCCCTCTCCTATTCTTGCACAGTCGACGTTTTGAAGGGAAATGCCGGCCCTCGCATGGACCCCTGCTGCACATCATCGAACTGGATTTGGCTCATCGTTCCAGCCAACTGAGATCATTTAGAAGTTTGATTTTGTCATCAATCATTTTTTCTATCCTTCCCAGCTGTGTGTCAGCCACAGATGTGATAAGCGGACTTTATATGTCTCTGTCCAAATCACTGGTACCAAATATTAAACAGGGCTATGGACAGTTCTCTGGAGCTCACCTCTGCTGTGGTCCCAGGGCATTTGCATGGGCCTTTATTCCAGCCTGTTCCATGACATTATCAATTGTTTAAATCTTACATGCAAGCACTTCAAAGTCAAACCTTGACATAATCCTCCTTTTAATCCTCATTGGCCACAATGCTAGCCATTGAAGAAAAACATTGTTTGCTGACCAGTGCAACAGAGAGAGCCATTGATTTGGTGTCAAAAAACTCAGGTTCAGATGACAGATAATGCGCCTCCTATGGCTGTGTATAAGCTGTTGATGCTCCCAGGGCCTGAGTTTCTCTATCTATAAAACAGCAGGAAGGTCCCTGCGGACAGCCTCATTCAGTTGCCGTGGAGCTTCACGAAGTGATGGACACACGTGTGCTTGTTCGCTCACCTCTCCTCGTGTTTTTACATACCCAGTACTTTAGTCTGAAACTCTTTCCCCTTCTCTTTCTCATTAACACTGTCCTTGCCCTGCTCCCCTCCTTCTGCTCCTCTGGGAATCCTTCCCTGGCCCCCCCAAGTAGGCCATCGCCACGTCCTCTGAGCTCCCACAGCACTCTGGAGAGCTTCACCAGGGAACTCATCTCCATATGTCCCCAACTGTCTGCTTACTTGTCCATCTTCCCCTCCAGATGGTGGTTTTAGAAGTTGAGAGCTACACCTTAGGTATCTGTCCCCGCCACCAACACAGGGACTTTGGACACAAAGGCACTCTAATAACGTGTTTATAGAACAAATCTGAGTGATTGCAAGCTGCAGACTCCATTTCGTTCTTGCCATAATGATGGCTGCAGGGAATGCGGTGGCTGCAAGAGCCTTTGTTCAGGCCACTGGCAAGTGTTAACCTCCAGCGCCATATACTGAGGCTAGATGTTCTTGGTTTATCCTTGGGGAGAAACAAAGGTGGGGCTGATGACAAAGGCAGCCCCAAGGCTCTGTGAGAGCAAGTATCATGTCTGTTTGGCTTACCATTGTCCCAGGGTGGGCTCCCCGAGCAAGCAGACTCTGAGACAGAGATTTGCATACAAGCAATTTACTGGAAAGTCTTTGGAATTAAGCCCTATGGAGGAGTGGGGGAAGCAGGACCAAGCAGATGGAGAAGTCGAACTGCAATGCAGCAGCCACAAAAGAGTTGTTCCAAACTGAAACAAGGGGCTTGGGCTTCTATGGACACCCTTCCCTTGACCTGTCTTGCATGACGTCTGCCTCCAGGGTGAGACCTTGGGCTAGGCAGTTCTCTTTGGCTGAGGACATTCCCAAGGAGGGATACAGCTGAAAACTGCCAACCTATGCAGCTGCTGGAAATGTGAAGCCTCAGTGCTGGAATGAGGAATGTAATGTTGTTGTGCCCAAGAGTGTCTGGCCCACTGTGGCCCTTCAGTGAACATTTGTTGCATGAGTGGAGGAATCTAGGGCCAATCTCAAATGGAATCCTGACGTTCTCTGTGGGACTTCCAACATGCTTTCAGTCCATGTTCCTTTAGAATGTGCGACTGGTCAGCTGAGGCTGTGCAGGTGCTTGGCTCAGGGGTGAGTAGGCAGTCAAATAAACAGCCAATCCTACCTTCAGGGAAGGAGTAAGCTAAGAGGGTTGTGGTAGCACAGAAAAGGCAGACAGCTGCTTGAAGAAGGCGACATTGAAACTGAGGCCAGAAGGACAAGAAACAGGAAGGTTCTAAGAAAACATGCAGTATGAGCAAATGATGCTGGCTGGAGAGGCCATGGCAAGGGTAGACTGGGCCAGGCACACAGGACCTTGCATGCCAGACTACACGGCTTGGGCCAGATCCTAAAAGCAATGAGGGAACGAGGAAGGTTTTTCAGCAGAGGGCTGACAGCCAGACTTTCTTTCTCAAAAGAACATGGGTTCATTTTCCACCCAGGGGGTCCATGGGAACCAGCCATCTTAGCATATACCATACCTGGGGCCTCCACGCATAGCACAGCATGAACTGTCCCCATTGCTGGGTTCTCTGACAGGCTGAGGGAGCCACTGTCCCTCTGGAGGAAGGGTATGCTCTTGCATGCAGACCAGGAGCTCCCGAGGGTGTGACTCTCAGGAAAGTTGGTCAACACAGAGAAGCCAGGGACAGTATCACATAGTGGGAAGAGGGCTGCCCGAGGGGTCTAGCTGGGCTGGCTTATAGTCCATGTTACAGGCAAGTCACTAACCCTCAATTTCCTTATCCATCAAATGAGAAAAAGTGATAAGGATATACAAACAAACCCAATAATAAGATATCATTTATGCATATCGGATTGACGAAGATTTTTCAAAAGATAGTGATCAGTGCTGATGAAGGTGGATAATATAAGCTGGCTATTTCACTGTGGATAGGTGTGATGAATTGGAATAAACAAGTCCAGGGAGAAATTTGGCAACAAACATTAGATCTTTGACATGAGCTTATATCCTTTAACCCACTTCTAGGAATTTATTCTAAGGAAATAACTAGAAATGAGAAGGGTAAAGGTATGTTAAGGGATATTTAGCAAGGCATATTTATGAGAGCAAATATCCATGTATGGAAATAACTTAAATATTCATCAACATCTATCAGCCAATAATTGTTTTCGATAAATTATAGCGTACCTGTATGTTAGAATACTATGTGACGATGAAAAATTAGGCTTGCAAATTCGATTAACATAGAAAATGCTTGCAATCTAATGCTAAAAAAAGAAAAAGTATAAAAAATATATTTCAATCTCAATTTTGTAACCACAATTAAAGCTAGAAAAATATCATTTGTTGTTATTGCTATAAAATTGGTATTGAAATATAGTTTATTTTCCACTTAATATTGTGTTGTAAGAAATTGGTTTACCAAGATATTAACTAATTATCAATCTGGGCACTAGGGTAATTCTGATTTCCTACCCCTTTTTTAAAAAGGATTTCAAGAATTCTACAATTATTGTTTCTATATTTTATATAATTAGAAAAAGGAAAATTTAATTTTAAATACTAATAATCTGTGCTTCTGGCGACTCCTGTAATGACAAAAAAAGATAATGCTCATGAAGGAGCTTTATAAACATAAACCCCTATATGCACATGAGGATCCATTCATTTTTGAAATTCTGAATATCTCTTTACCAAAGCATCTCATAGCAAGGGGAATATCCTGAGGTCCTGGGACCCTAGGAAGGTCTTTGGTAGACAGTAGGTGATTTCTCTGCAAGGTAACATCACAGCAATCTCTGAAAGATGCCTTTTCGCCATCTCCCTAATCCCTCTGCCTCTTCATTCCCACTGTCCTGTCCTGGTCAGACCCTTATCACCTCCTGCCTATGCCACCATATCAGCCCTATTTCTGTTCTCCTGGATCTCAGTCTCCTTCACCCACCACACTGTAGCCAAGGTGATTGTCTCACTGCGCACTTCTGACCACATCACTTCCATGCCATTCATGGCCACAGGGGACAGTCCAGGCTTCTTATTGTGGTGTATGAGGCCATGTGTGATCTAACCTACATCTAATTCTCCAGGGATATCTCCTAATTCTCCACCATATCCAAAAACACAACCTGGGTCTCAGCCAAGCTATATTACATTAGTTTCCCAACGCTCCATTCTTTTTTAATTCCTCCACTTTCCCGGGACACTCTTTTCCCACTTCATCCTGCAAACTACTTTTCAGCCTTACCAGGCATTCTCTGTGAAGTTGCCTTCTCTCCACTCCCCATCCCATGCCCAGAGATGTCTACTCTGACACCTGCAGTTCTTCTAATTTAGTTAATGCTTTACAGATGTGTCTTCTCCATCGGACCACAACCTCCTCAAGGAGGTATCTTATTCACCTTTGAAACATTGCCACCTAGCATGTGCCCAACACAGTCCAAGGACTTGTTAACATTTTCTTGAATGAATTTTGTCAGAATTGTACCCCACAGCATAAAGCAAATCACACCTACATTTGTCCTGGCTGCTCTGTAATGCTGACTTTACGAAGTCCCCAGCCACCCAAGTGATCTCTCATAGTTGTCATCTGGAGGATAGGGGAGCTTTAGGGGAAAAGCAGAGCCCCTCAATTACCAATTCTGACAATCCTCATTTTAGCTCAGGTCTCCCCATGCAAACAGACAGTCGACATGTGATTTGAGAAGAAATAAAAGTATGTTTCTATTAAAACCATGTTCCTTAGGTTGTCACTCTGAATTTATATCCCTCTGGCCTTTGCCAAGTTGGCTCTTGGCTCTACTCTGTCCTGAAATGAGAGCATTCTTCTTATAGCCCCAGGAGATGCCTACAACGCCTGAAGATTGAAAACAGACCTTGCAGCATGGATTTGGGAATTTGTAGCATCCAAATCACCACTGTCCTGTATAACCTGACCTGGATAACCTCGCTTACCTCGCAACCCTGATTAGAACTTTGTTGGGCAGAATAGTTCGCTTTTTGAATGGTACTCCTGCTGCCCAAGAGAATAGGCAAGAAATATAGTCATAGTGAAGAGAGTCAGCCAGCTCAAGGTACAGGAAAATGCTACCCATGATCAGCGGGTTTGCCCTTTGGGCAGAACAAACCATGGGGTGTGTGTGCATCTAAGTGTTTAAAGCAATAAAAACAAGCAGTTATTGGAGACCTGCTATTTACAAGGCCCTGTGCTGGGTCTGGTGAGGGATGAATGGTTGAGCAAGAGGGTCATTGAGAGCAAGGTTTGTCTCTCAATAGCCATGGCTTATGGAATAGGATAAGTATTATGAGCCACAGATCATGCTACATGTGTGCTAATGGGTAATGTGGAATGGTGGGAAAAGCACAGGGTTAGCAGCCAACCAGGTTTAGGCTCCAGTGCAAGTTTAGCCAGTTGTTTTAGGCAAATACTATGCATGTCAGAGCTTCCATTTCCTCAGATGTCAGATGGGCTCCACTTCACAAAGGAGTTAGTTAGATGGCAATTAAATGAGATGAAGCACTTGAGCTCCTGACCTACAGTAGCCCTAGCTGCTTTCCCTTTCACTCTCAGTCAGAGCTAAGACCCAAAGACCCCACAAATAACCTCAGGCAAACTCTCACAGGTCCCAAGAGGGAGTGTCAGGAAGGAAGACCAGAGGCTGCGGAGGTGGTAGCCTTTGCCACATTCTTTCAGTTTTCAGAAGAACGTCTTCCTGTTCAGTGACCTTGGGCCTACATGTCTTTGGACTTAGCAGCACTCTGTCTGGCAGGTTAAATGCTTTCAGTTCGTTTGGATTACCATTTCTGTCAGCCTGAGAAATCAAGCCGGGTTCACTCAGACCAGGAACTGAGGAGGATGGCCTCTGTGGTGGCTTCGCTATTGAGGTACCCAACTCTTTGCCAGACCACAGAGCGCATAAGGAGAGGAAGACAAACAACAAGCCTGGGAAGACGTGGCCTTCCCCACGTAGGGGCTGCTACCCTGGTCTGCGGTCTTGGGCAGTGCAATCAAGCCTGGGGAATCTCAGCTTGGATTACGATGTCTGGTTGTTGGAATGCTCAGACTTCTGACAGAAGCGCACGGGGCTGTGGGTTTATGTCTCGGTGCCTTGTTTCATTTCATATACAAAAGAAAGAAACTTTCCAAACTCTCTATAATAGGGGAGATGACCACTTTTTCACTTGTGGTTCTTCTTACCCAAAATACAGCTAAGCAGAAATACTATTTTCCTCATGACTGTCAGGCTTGGGGAGTTTAAAATGCATCATAATAGGTAAAAGCACCAGGCTAGTTAACAGAAGACTAGGATGGGCGTTGCCTTAGCTTCCTATGGGTTGGGGGACATTGAAACAACTATTTAATCTCTCATGACTCAGTGTGTTTATCTTTCAAATGGACACAATAAAATATACTCCACTGGGTTGGTTTGTAGGTTAAATAAGTTAGTATATGAAAAGAATTTGGCACATCGATAAATGTTAGTTTGTCTCACAACTTCTATTCCATGAGGGATTGGGTAAATCATTTGAGGAGTTAAGATTTCTATTTTGCAAAACTAATACCCATCTACGTCATCCTTTCTACCTCTCAGAGCTGTTTAAGTGGTTAAAGCGATGGTAGAATGAATGTGCTTTGTAACTGGAAAGCACTGAAGCAAAGTAGTCTATCAGGATGGCTCTCTTAACCATGCAGGAATGGCTCAGGAGAGGAGAGTATGTCCTTTATAAAGGCCCACCCCTCCAAGCACCTCTCAGATCTAAGGGCCACTTTAGAATAGACTAGACTGATTGATCAATTATCAAAGAGCTGGAGAAAAGGTTCAGGCTCCAGTTGCTACTAAAGTCAAACCGTGCTGGCTACAGGGCTAGTGCCCAAACCCTTTGACTGCCATATAGCCTCAAAGAAATAAAGGCTGGCAGAGCTTGACGCCAGCTACGTGACTAACTGGACAAAACCTAAACACTCTAAGCTGTGAGATCAAAGGGAATACTCTTTCCAGCAAGTAAACCCTCTTAGAGAATTGGAACATGATTCATCCTAACAAGCCACTTAGGAGTCAGGCAAACAGATCATCTCCTGCCTGAGGAATTAGATACAGGCCTGTCCCAAAGAGAAAGGTGAATGGTGGGCTCATCTCTGAGGACATTTATGTCCAGAAGCAAGATGTTCATGACATTAGGTCGGCATCCTGAGAGAGTCACCCCTGAGTCTACCCTTGTGGGCAGGGGTGCATCTGATTGAGCTGACTCCCCATTTCTAGTTCAGGGCCTCACATAGTCTGTCCTCATGAACCTAGTTTTCCTTGCTTGTATTAGAGAAAGTCTTCACTATTAACTCAAGCTATGAGTTAACTTAGCCCTAACTTGCCTATTAAAGCTCTTTTCTCAGGACCTTTCCCTATGGAAGGAAGGATAGATGAATGAATATAAACAAATGTGCTTGCAAGTCTCCTCCCAAAATCATCAAAGAGGCCCAAATCAATCAGAACAGGAAGATATGAGATATATGGCACTGTTTTATCTCTGTTTTTAGTGGGGAGGTATTACAGATTGGCTGCTTCCCCAAAATTCATATGTTGAAGCCCTAATCCCAACATGATAGCATTTGGACATGTGGCCTTTGGGAGTTGATTAGGATTAGACGAGATCATGAGGATGGGGTCCTGGTCTGATGGGATTAGTGTCTCCATAAGAAAACACACCAGAGAAGTTGTTCTCTCTCTTCTCATAAGCACTTACTGAGGAAAGGCCATGTGAGCACACAGTGAGAAGGGCGGCCATCTATAACTCAGGAAGAGAGCTCTCACCAGAAACTGCCACGCTGCCCCCTTGACCTTGCACTTCCAGCCTCCGAAACTGTGAGAAAATGAATTTCAGTTGCTTAAGCCACCCAGTCTAGGGTATTTTGGTGTGGCAGCCCAAGCTGACTAAGGAAGGAAAGAGAATTCTCTCTAGCAGTTGGCACCACTATTATCCACTTCTCTCAGCCAGAAACCTGGGAGTCATTCTTGGCTCCTATTCCTTCTTATTTTCTCACCTAATCAATCACAATATCTGAACAAAAATTCTCCAACCTTATTCTGTACCAGGACTCACCAGGTCCTCTAACGGTACACTACATCCAGTCCCCAGCATTTCTCTCCAGGACTGTAGCAGCAGCCCCTGAATGGTCTCCCTGCCTTTGGTTTTTCCACTCCAATCCAGCCTTCACATGACCATCAGAGCCACTTTACAAAACTTGACCTGGTGCTGCCCTGCATAATGCACCTCGTTGGCTCCTGTCCACTTAGCCTTGGCCCTTTAGCTGAACATACACTAGGCATTAGATAACCTGCCCCTGCCTATCTCACAGCCTCTTCTCTCATCTCATAATGCATGCCCCCATCCCCTGCATCACCCCTCTGGTTCAGCAGGCCATGCTCTCTCATACTCCTATACCTTCACATCCCCTAGTCTTGTTTCCTATATTACACTCTCCCACTTTCCCCA
>CM053509.1:143909190-143961254 GCA_028627145.1 Eidolon dupreanum | reverse complement strand
CACCCATGCAACTGGTTTGCCCAGATCCTGCCACTCTGCCACACCTCCAGAAAACATCCAAAGCCCTTCCTTTGTTGCAAAATGATTCAGTGTCATTTCCATAAAACGTGGGGACCTTAGCATATGTTCCCACACGCAACCTGTGTGTACTGGAAGATTTAAAGGGAGATGTCCTTTGAGGGGACAGGCCGCCAGAGTAAATTCCTGGTTATGTTAGAGGAACCGAGAGGTATGACACAATTTGCATAGTCCATGTTCTCTCAAAAGTGGGCTATGGCTCTGTTGCTGTGTTGGAAATAATCACAAAAAGGAGTGGTTAAGTGTGGTTTGTGGGAGAAGAGGAATAAAGGTAATGTGAAGATCTTTAGAAAGTACTCAATAAACTGACAGAGCGAGATAAAACTCTTAATTCACAGGGTGCCCACTTTGGGCCAGGTACTCTGCTCAGCCTAGGCAAAGGGTGAGGCAGATGCAAAAAGATAAATTCCTTGGGACATTCCCTTTTGCTTATCTGAATTGAATCATCTTCCTTCAGTTAGTTCTAAGATGCCTTACAATCAGTCTGTTAATTAGAATGTCAGGGTTTTCCCCAGGAGCACATTCTTTCCGACTACCAAAATATGGGACCAAGAGTGCTTATATCACAATGGTATAACAACCACCCCTGACACCTATCTTCACAGGCACTTGACAGTTTACAAAACTCTTTCTTATACATTAAGAGGTATAACATTCCTTTCACTGTTGATTTGTATAAACTTTATGTTTCCCATCATTTTTTCATTAAACTGTGTTCCCTGCAACTCTGTTAGCCTTGTTAGGGTTGTCTGGTCATTGTTCTTTGTTTCTCGGCTATATGTAGCTTGCCTCAAAAACAAAGCCCGACAGGAGAGAGTATCATTATGGAGCAGGTGTGAGGATGGCTATTCCAGGACTCTGCAAAATCACCGATGTCCTCTGGCCACTGGCTGATGTCTGGCCTAAAGGAAAACCAGAGTGGTGAGGGAAGATTTCAGCAGAGGATGCGGTAGAGGTATACGGATAAGTCAAGGAGTCTACATTGGGTGAGACCATTGGAGTGTTAACCAAACTCCTCGCATCTTCACCCACCCAGTGGAGCCCAAACCTCAGTCGAGATCGTACCCCCCAGGCTAGCCCATCAGCTTGCTCATATCCCCAGAGCATGAGAAGCTGGATGATAGTCTGGGAAAGAGAGAAGTCCAACTATACCCTCCTGGGGTCTAGAGGTGTGGGCAGAGATGGCAAAGGGTATAAGTGCAATGTATTTACACTTTTACTTTACCTTTGCTTCAAGCTCCCAGACAGCTCTCATCTGTGAAGCACCCTCTTTTCAACTTAACAGTTACAGAAATATTATTATCTCACAACCACCCTAAGATGGACTCTATATATTAATAGTCTCATTTTACAGGGGTGGTGCAGAGACATTAACTTACATGAGCCAGGTCACAGAGCGCTTAACAGAACCTGGACATTTACCTGATTCTAAATCCTATAGTCCTAACTGCCCTACCAGCCAGGTCATACACAAAGCAGGAATAGGGCTGAGATTTGAATGCAGGTCTCTTTTCCTAAAGGATTCTAAAGCAATCCTCTGACACCCTTTGCCATGTGTTTGGATCTTGGGTTCATGCCTGGAGTTTTGATGTTTGAGTACCACCTCCCCACACACACCTTTCTTTCATCTTTTACAGATTATGTTCTGAAGATATTACTCTTGGAAAGTATCTTGTTTGGCAAGTTCTCATGGCCACTGGGGATTCAGCCTGAAGGGAAGCACTAGCAAAATATTTTTGATGACTCTGGAATAGAAGGAAAGTACACCATTCTGGCAGGATTCCATCCAGAGAACCCTTCACAAGTGTTTTGAGAGCCAGGGCAGGGGTAGGGGTGGGGAGTAGAATCCCCATGGGATGGGAGGTGAAATGCCATGTGTCCATCTGAGGTTACCTCTGGTCATTTGTAGCCTGAGATTAATGGACCATAGATCCTAATGTGACTATGATAGAGATCACACCCAGATTTTCATCTTAATCCTTGGAGCTGAGCAAACATCAAAAAGCTCAGCAGGTTCGTTCAGATCATTATAATAATGATTAATAACAGACTTGTTTACGGAGCTTATGTCTCCATAGCTTGTCATTGCTTCTGTGCAGGAGACTCTGTTGTATGAAGACAACAACAACAATATTGAGAACTGAATGAATTTCCTGAGATAAATCAATCTCTCCATGAACTTTGACCCAACTCTCATCCTGAACACCTGTGTACTATAACTTCCTTTTACTCCACTTATTCAAAAGCCATTTTGTCCATGTAAATGGATATAAGAACATTTAATAGAATCATGGGTCATATAAATTTCTAATACAGCATACACATTGTGTCAACACTATCTGTATCTGCCTCTCCCTCTGGATCTAGAAAACTCTGGAGATAAGACAACATAAGTTTCATCTTCTTATTTGCAGCACTTAGCCCAGTGTCCCAAACGTAGTAGATACTCAATAAATCTTTGCAGTTTTGTTCAACTTATAATGTCATAACTATGAAGAGCTTCCTGGCACAACCCCTTTATTTTACAGAGAAGAAAACTGAGGTCCAGAGAGTAGACATGAATTACTCAAGGTCATTGAGCTAGCAACTGGAGCAGGCCTGAGTCTAGAAACATTGTCACTTGACTAACCTCCCACTGCTCTTTCTACGCTATATATTAAAGCCTAGAAATGACAAGTCAATCAAAGATACCAGCCTCCCAGGAAATCTGCTATCAGAAAAGTATAAACGTATGACCCAGTGTAACCTTGTTGACAAATATCCAAGACTCTCTCATATCCTCCCAAGGAAGAACTCAACAGCACTGGTTCCTTCCTGGGATGGATAATATTAGTCAGGCTTTTCAACTTGAGCCAGAAGGAGCAAGAATATATATTCTCGTATTCCAACTTACTAAGAAATGAAATGGAGAGAAATGAAAGCTAATAGTTTTTTTTTTGTTTTTTTTGTTTTGTTTTGTTTTTTTTAATCACTGCCTAGGAATAGAAGTGGTTCTAAATAAGGACAGAGATTAGCTTTGTTCGTGACATTAGGAAGTAATGAGCAAAGCACCAGTCACTATTGCCATTGTTCATTCAGTAACAAAAAAGAGTTTCACATGAACAAAAGGATTTCTGGGCAATTATTCATTTATTCAAAGAACTTAAAGAAATAAATTCTACCCTTCCAATCTGATCAAACCAAAAAGATCTCCAATTGTCCCTAACCCTAAAGGGGCAAAAGGCTACCAAACTTTACTTTGGAAGGAAGTCTTGAGTTTCGAGGATTAGCCAGATGGTCATCTCTCTGTGTCAGATCATTAGGCCTGTGCTAGGGCCTGATACCCTGGTCATTGACCCCGAACTCACAATGATTATCCCTATAGATGGATAGATTGGTTCACTCAAGTACACTTTCTCTCCAGCCTCTCTCTTGTAGTCTAGCAAGGAAAGAATATGGTAAAGCTAATTGGATCAAGAGATCAGGCTCATGAATTTGGCCTCATTAGCCCCATAACCTTCTCCACCAAGGATCCACAGTAGGTCTCTTTTCTAAATGTCACTGTGTTTCAGTTAATGTGATGAGTGGTGGGTGTGGTTGAAGACCAGTGGTAGACATAATATCTGGTTCAAACATGTCTCATTTACATTCTTATGGAAGGAAGGCAATGAATGACACATACCTATTGTTCTGCAATTTTTACACACCATGTCTCAATCAGGCCCATGGTTGATTTAGTTGATGAAAATAAAATGATTAATTTGATGAAATGTTGAATGATTGACTTAAATGATATATTTGATTTTTTTTAAATGTAATTATATTCATTCTTATGAGAAGAGAAAGCAGCATGTTATTGCAAGAGGCCAGGTATAGGGGTCAAAACATCTTGGGTTTCAGTCCTTGATCCACTATCTGGGTGATCTTGGCTAATTGCTTAATCTCTCTGAGCCTCCATGTCTTCATTTTTCAAATGGGAACGGCAATTTCTCCATTGCAAGTGTTACATTGTAGCTTTAAAAAACTATTAAAAGCATGGAACATCAGGAGTATGTAATAAACATTTCTTCTCTTTCACCTGAAATCTTTCATTTTATGTTATTTAAAAAACAAAATCAGAATTCCTGAACTAAATGGATTCAAATGTGCACTGTCTTTCTTTTGAGTGCCTTAGCCAAAATGAAGGATGATTCAATGGTTGACGAAAACACGTGATTATGAGCAGCATAGCACATTCATTGGCTAGGCAGTCTATTGGCTAGTATGATGGATCGCTTCACTCATTTTATGAGAAAACTTTCCTTGCTGCTAATGAACCCCAGACCAGACTTGGCTGTGAGATGAGGGAGTGTCCCCGAGGGCACTAGGTCATTTTCTGTATGTGTAAAAGGGTACTCTCCATTCAATTGCCTCCATACCCAGCAGGAGCACCTGTGTACTTTGTGGGGCAAGGTGGTTGTGTCTATGTGTGTGGTGTGTGTAAATGTCTGAGTTTGCGGAGTCTGCTTGATTGCCACCATATTTTTGCATAGATTCCTCAAAATACAGCACTTGGAGCCTGACCCTTTTTCTGGGGAAAGGGGCTTGGAATAGTACTAATATGACTAACAAGACATCCTATTATTAGCTTCTGCTTCCCTCTCCTTTTCATAGTCTCTAAGTGCTTGTGTATTTTTTTTTAATCACAGTGAACTCTTTATAGCTTCCTGAAATATATAGAGTTCTTTTACTCTGTAACGCCCTGTAAGTGCCAGCTACTCTGCTCAGGACACCATACAGTCTCTCATACCCACTCATCCTTCTAGAATCAGCATAGGTGGTACCTCCTCTCATAACCTTGTCTGGCTTCAAGTTATGCTGGGACATTCCTTTTTCTATTCCTCCTGAACATTTTTTTAATTACAGTACTTTCACATTGTAGATTAATCACCTGCCTATGAGCCAAACTTTCTTGAAGACGTAGAGTATGTTCCATTTATTTATCTTAGCATCTACAATGTCCAGCACAGGAGAACCTGGCATACTGTGAATCTCAATATATATTGAGTGAATGAATGAATGAATGAATGAATATATTAATGAGTGAGTGAATAGATGATTTCAGACCCAGGGCCAGGTCCAAGTGTGGTTGTATCCGGAAAAGACTAGGAACTTCATAAGGCAGGTCGGGGTCTTACTCAGAGACCCCTAAAGCATTAGGACTTGAGAGAGGAAACAGCTCCCTCAGGCAGGTGCACCAGCTTGTATAATATATGATAGTTCAGTGGCTAATAGATCAAGTAATTTGTCCACTTTCTTGGAGTGAAGGTTTAAACTTGGGCTCACCACAACTCAGAAAGCTGAGTGCATGATGCTGCACGTCTCCTTCAGGGGAGTTAAATTAAGCTTAATATATTATGACTCAAGAGTTTGCATACCGAGGCTTGGCACTTAATATTGTAATTATCCCTTTTGATTAGAACTACCTTTCATAAGCAAATCGACGCAGTGATTTGACAAGCTTGAGGAATTGTGTTTGGAGCTCACCCTACGAGTTCCACAGGGAACTATAATCATAGTAATTACTTCTGAAGCGAGATTCCAGTTCTCGATGTACCAAGAGGTGAGTAAGAGTCACACGCTACCTCCTTTCCCATCTCAGGATAGGCTATGGGGCTGAAAACAAGGAAGGAAGGTTGAAGTAAACACAGTAAGATCACCGGTCGGCCCACAGACTGTGGTGTTTCTCCTTTGACAGGGCTCAGCCTCTGGGGTTTCGGAACATTGAAAAGAATTCTTCAGCTGCAGTGTGTGTGTGTGTGTGTGTGTGTGTGTGTGTGTGTGTGTGTGCGCGCGCGCACGCACGTGTGTGTGTGTGTGTGTTTTCCAACTCAAAACATGCTTGGTAGCACCCACTCTTCTGGTATGTGCTGACTTTAAGGCAGACATGAATCCACAGACTATCCTTTGAGGGACTCCCAGACAAATGTAGAAACCAAAACTAGTTAGAAGCAGGGTCTGTAATGACTCAACAGGCTTGGCTCAGAATCGTTGGAGTTCCAATCAATTTGCAGATGAAACATTCCCTGAAGGGTGAGTTCAGATCACCACCAGAGGTTCTCAGAGTGTCCTGGGCTCGTTTGTAAAGGACAAATGCCTTGCCAGGGACACGAGCCTTATCCCAAACCACAAGGGAGCCTTGCAGCCACAAAAGCCTTCAGCTTCCATGTGAGCGAGGCTGCCCTTCAGTCCCATGGCCCTCATGCTAGCTTCCCTGGGAGGTTGGGACAAGTTCCAAATGCTAAAGAGGACCATTTCCCATGGGACTCACAAGGGGGCTCTGAGGAATGGTTATTTCTTTTCTTTATTTCTGGTAGAAATTGTTTATGTTGAGGGCCCCCTACTCTCTGGAAACCTGATCTTTTGTGCATAAACCCCACAATTATGGCTCCCCACTGTCCATACTTTATGGATTCCCTCCCCCCACCTTCTGCTTTTCCTTCCATCATCCACAGCCTGAAAATTCATTTAACAATTAACAGCACAAGAAGGAAAATGCCACAAAACCCAGATTGCTAGCAGATGCTCTGAGGGTGCTGGCAAGAGAAAAGGCAAGTAGAATAAGGCAATTTGAGGCGAGGGTTCCCTTTCCTGCCTTTCTAAAAGTCCATACAGACTCAGGTGAAGCAGAGCCCATTCCATCCACTCACGTTTGATTCTTTCAACAAATATCCTGTGAATAACAGAGTGTGCCAAGGCTACCGCTGGGTTCCAGAACCTCAATAGTAATAATAATTAACGTTTATTGAGTGCAAGGCACTCTTCTAAATATTTTATATTTAATAACATATTAAGTCAGTTTTCATAACAGCCCTATTTTTCATCCTCAGATGAGGAAGAAAAAAATCCCAGAGAGGTTAAGAATTTTGCCCAATGTCGCACAGGTATTAGAAAGAGGGGTCAGGATTTGATCCCAGGCAGTCTGATTCCACAGCCTCAGCCAGAAATCAACAATTTTTTCCTGTAAAGGGCCAGACAGTAAATATTTTAGGGTTCATGGGCCATCTGGTCTCTGTCGCAATTGCTCAGCCCTGCTGTTGTAGCATAAAAGCAGCCATAGACAATATGAAAACAAATGAGCATGGCTGTGTTCTAATAAAACTGTTTATGGACACTGAAATTTGAATTTCATAGAATTTTTATGTGTCACGAAATATTTTGTTGATTTTTTTTCTCAACCCTTAAAAAACATAAAACTGTTTCTACATCACAAGCCATACAAAAACTAGTGTTTGGCCAGAGTTGGTTGATCCCTGGCCTAAGCTCTGCTATCTGCCCATTAGTGAATAAGGAAGAATTATTATCCTGGTGGGGAAGATATGCAAACAGCCTAGTGGGATAGACATGGACATGTATAGCCCTTTCAAGAACCCTTTCATCTATTCATGCGCTCCTTGCTTTGCTGGAATTACTCCACCTCTCATCCTCTGTCCTCCTTCTGCCTAAATCCTGTGTGCCTTTCAGACTCCAGCTTAGTATCCACCGCAAAGGGAGGAAGCTTTCTTTGATATCCACTCTATGTCCAGCTCCTCCTCTTGTTTTTCCAGCATTCCGCCCTCTCCTCTATCAGAGCATTCTTCGAGTATCTGGTTAGATGTCTGTTCCAGGGGGGCAGCGTGTCCCACTCATCCCTGCTCCCTTGGATTCTGACCTGGTTCCTGGCACTAGCGGATACACAGTATGCGTGCAATTAACTTGTAGGTGGGGGACTCTCAAGAAGGATCAGTGGAGAAGGGAACTTTTGAACAATGGGTTGAGTAAAAGAGTTTTCCAAGCCAATAAGGTGGGGAAAGTTGTGCTGGGGTGGGTGGGGGAGGGATGAACTGCATGTGACAAGAAGCAGGAATGAGGAAAACATGGCATGTTCAAGGCATCACCAGGGATTGGCAGAAATGCCAATGGCAAGATATAAGGCAGACAACAACCACATTGACAAAGGTCTGCTTCCTGCAGGCTGTGGGAGGACAGTTGAAGGTCATTGAGCATGGAGGTGATATGCTCATATCTGTGCTTTAGAGGGGTCAGACAACCAGAGCCCGTAAAACAATTCCAACCCCAGATCACACAGCGACAAAGGGAGGGAGCTGGGGGTGGAACTCAGGGCCGTGTGAGCCCCAGTCTGTATTCTTTTCCTCTACCAAGCTACTTTTCCCCAACTTGGGATCTATACTTGGGCTGGGACTGGCTAAATGCCTTTGAGGGATCTGCCAGCCTAGACCAAGGCCCAGTTCACACTGATGGAGTTGACCTTGGGAGAGGAGTGAGGGACAGGTTGTATAAGCCTCTCTAGTTTTGTTACTGAATGCATGGGCAGCGTGTAACATGAGGCTCGTGGCTTCTATGCCCACCTTGCCACAGGTCTGTGGACATGTGCCTATTTCTCCTTGAACTATTTATCCTCATCTATGCAATGAAGAGCTGGGCTGAATGCTCTTGAAGGGTCCTTATCATGATAGGATTCTAAACATATAGGGATGGCATATTAAAATACCTGTGACTCAAATATCTATAAGCACTGAGAGTCCTGGAAATGGAGGAAGCAGGAGAAGATACATCACTCTCACCCTCACCATAGAGGTGAGCAACTACCCAGGGCTTTAGGAGAGAAAGGAGGATCCACACCAGATTACCTTTGAGGGGAGAGTGCTTGTTAAGGGGATTTAAAGCCTACTGTCTTAATAACCCTTTGTAGTTTGTTGGCGCCTGGCTTTTCTTGAAGCTCAAAGTATTTTGCAAACATTAGCTCATTAATCCTGCCAGAAGCCTTGTGAAGTGGGTAGGTGTGAATGTCTTATCCCTACTTGGGAACCTCAGATTTGAGGAGAAGGAGGCTCTGTCCCAGGCACTAGTGGAGGGTCCCCAGGGGCTGGACTAAATTAAATAGTCATTTTGGTTGTGTGTGTGTGTGTGTGTGTGTGTGTGTGTGTGTGTGTGTGTGTGTGTGTGTGTTTTAATCATTGTTCTACCAGAAAAGTCTGATATTACAGACACTGGCAGTGGATGGTGAGAAAAGCATAAGCTCTGGAACCAGCCAAATCTACATACTAAGTCTAGCCAGGCTTCCACAGTTTTGTGAATTTGGGTAAGTCTCTCGACTTTTGTGAAATCCAATTTCCCTTTGGACAAGGAGGTAATACCTAACACCTCACCAATTTATAGTCTGAGAAATGTAAATGTAAGTGTCAAAGTCATTTGATTATTGGAAGTTTCAATAAATAATATTTAAGAGATTTCGATCAGAGAGATTTTTATTAAAACTCACGAGACATTTGGCACAGAGTTACATGGTTTCTGTGTTCTGGCGAGTCAAGCTCAGTGCGCTGAGCTCAGGTATGAAGTGAATGGGGCTGGTGCTCCAAGGTGGGAGAGCAGGAGCACAAATGAAGTCCTGGAGGCACCACTCTTGATCTCGTTCAGAGAAACCAACCAACCAGCCTGAGTTAAGTTGTCTTGAGATAAAGCCAAAGAAGGGGCTCATATCCCACTACCTGGGAAAGAAGTTTGGTAGACAGGTATAAGTCCCTTTCTCCTTAGATAATGGAATTGTGCATGGAACAGTGGTTTAAATGTAAGGAACTAAAAGGAAAGAATATGAGGTCCCTATTACACAGGAAGAAAAGGCAGGACTTGGTCATTTTTGGACATGAAGAGGAGGTGATTAGAGAAGAGGGAAGAGGCAGAGCTGATGAGAAGGCTTCGAGTCTTGGCTGAGAGAAAGCTGGAAAACGAGGAAAACCAAGGAAAATGAGGATGGTCAGAGAGGAAGCTGGCTGGAGGAAAGATGAAGAGTTCTTCCCAGGCCAAGTGGTATAAGAAGTAAAAGCAAGAGAGAGAGAGAGAGAGAGAGAGAGAAGTTGGAGATAGGAGACTAGGGCTGGGAAGAGATGGGGAGGCGCTAGGTGCCCTCTGTGGAGATGAGCTGGGGTGCGGGAATGGGATTTCCTAGGGAAGAGAGTACAAGGAGTCATCACAGTGGGAAAGGATGCTTTTATTCCTAACCAAAATTCAGTCTTAAGCAAGCCCCCTGTCAGAGGTTAGCTGCCACTTCACATGGTCTCAAGTTTATAGACTCACAGAACATCAGAGTTTGGATGGCTCTCAGAGACTCTCTAGTTTCTGGTTGGCTTGGTTTAAGTCATGATCTTAATATACACCAAATTTGTCAGTGAGAGCCCTTGGGTGCAAACAACAGAATCCACACTGGCTAATTTAAGCAGAAAATGGAGTTACTAAAATATATTAAAAAGGATATCAGGGAATCCTTAGGAAGGGTGGAGGAATAGTTTTGAGGCTGTGCTTCCAGAAATGGTGTTTAAAGTCATAATACACTGGATTATTGTTTGGCAACGTAAAGACATGAAGTACTGATCCAGGCTACAACATAAAACGTTATGCCAAGTAAAAGAATCCAGTCATGAAGGACCACATATTGTGTGATTCCATTTATACGAAATGTCCAGAATAGGCAAATACGAAGCTGGTTAGTAGTTGCTTAGGGCGGGAGTGGGAGGCGGATGAGAAGTTGGGAGGTAACAGCTAAGAGGTACAGGGTTTCGATGGGAAAGTAGTGAAAGTGTCCTAAAATTCATTTTAATGATGGATATACAGCTCTATTACTGTCACCCACTCACCCCCCCCCCAAAAAAAACCCATGTATTGTATGGTATGTGACTGTATCTCAATAAAGCTAATAAACATACATGCGTGCGTGCGTGCACACACGTGCACACACACACAGAAAGGCTGATGGGAAAAGCATCATTACTTTCATGCTGCCAGTGCCAAACAGGAAATGCCAAGAATTTAGCTTTATTGCTCCTCCATTATTAGCATCCCTGGTGCCACCTCTGCCTCAGGACCAAGCTGAGCGACTACTGACTCCTGAAAACCAAGGCTCTGCCCCCACCCGTATAAACACACAGACGGTCTGGGAAGATTCCATTTCTTCAAAATGTTCATTTCCATTTGAAGTCCTGCATGGATGTATCCACCTGAGGAAACCAAGAACACACCGTGTATGTGTGTGTGTGTGTGTGTGTGTGTGTGAGAGAGAGAGAGAGAGAGAGAGAGAGACTGACTGAGAGACCTAGATGCAAAGGCTAAAACTTTGAGTTCTGATTACTACATTGGGAATCAGGAGAATGTCTCTAGAGAAAGACTAGTCAAAAGATGATGGGGCAGGAGGTTTGAATAGGCAGAGAACAGAGGATTTTCTGAGCAATGAAACTACTGTGTATGGTACCATGGTGATGGATATGCGTTATACATTTGTCAAACCCATAGGTACAACACCAAGAGTGAATCTTAATGTAAACTATGGACTTTGGTTGATAACGATGTGTCGGTGTGGGTTCATCAGTTTCAACAAATGTACCACTCTAGTGGGGGATGTTGATAATGAGGAGGCTGCGCATGAGTGGGGGCATAGGGTATATGGGAAATCTCTGTACCTTCTGCTCGATTTTCCCTTGACGTTAAAACTTCTTTAAAAAAATGAAGTCTATTAAAAAAAAAAAAGATGAGGGGGGTAACCACAAATATAACAAACAACCACTAGTACAATATGTTATAGAATTTCAAAATAAAACAATAGAATTTGATAGTTTTAACAGTTCTCCTAAGAGGACTTTTTTAAACTCTAGAAGGGAAAATGCAGCCATGTAGTATGTAAAGAGTGGGCAGAACGGTGAGATGGAATGACCACAGGCTTTGGAGCCCCCCAGAGCTGGCCTTGAAACCCTGGCCTGTCCCTAAGCAGCTGTTTGATCTCCACAAGTCACTTAATGTCCCTGAGCCTAACCTGGAAAACGACAATAGCAATGCCTACTTCACAGGGTTTTATTTCTAGAACTGGGACAATGAGTGCCAAATAAATCTTAGTTTCTGCCAACACAAAAAGGAAAGCAAATGTTATTATTTCTATTAATTTTTTATTAGATCAGACTCAACTGTTATTCTGATTCCTATGTTTTCATAATTTTTAAAAGATATGTTATTACTATATTTTATTGTTATACTGAGCTTGTTCTTTTTAAGTTTCCTCTTGCTACGTGTGGGAGTTTTATAAATTCAACGGTGTGAAAATTGTACAGAAAAAGCATAAAAAGAAAATACTGCAAAATGTCAACAATGATTCTCTCTGGTTTGGAAAGCATAAAACGTATTTTCCTTTTTTCTGTCTACTTTTATGACTTTCCATTTGTTTTCCATTTCTTTTTAAATAGGATGTACTATCTTTAAAAGCAAATACAAATAAACAATCAAACAAAACAGAAAGTGAACATGAAAGATCTATGATTCTAGCATATAAAAGAATTAAGTAGCCACATCACCTGATGTACAGAAGCGAGTCCTAATTAGTAACCTGCAACATCGTCTCATGGACCACCAGCTCCATACATGGCGCTAAACATCTCATCTACTCGTTCTCTCATGATATTCCAGATACTACCTCTAGTCAGAAAATAGAGGAACTTTTCATATGTTTTCCAGAAACCTCTAGGATTCAATAAAATTCCCAGGCAGTTTATTGCATGGTGTTCAAGTCTCATGTTACTCTTGGGTTTTTTAAAGCAGGATGGTAACTCTAATCTCCTGATTCCCGAGCTAGTGTCCTTTTAATTCTCCTGCCCCGTGTCAAATATGACCCTCAAGGAACTCATCTACCATAGGGTATAAATAACCAATAAACATGCTAGATCTGTCAGGGGCCCCCAGTAATGGTGATACTACTCTCTTGAGTACATGTTCTGTATCTTTCTCATTCTCAGTGCCTTCTTAGTTTCTGATGGTTTCATTGGCAGACCTTCTTCTATTAAATCACAACCACCTGATATTTTGGTAATATTTGAAGGTCGCAAGGACCAAGACATGAAAGGCTAATGTGTTAGGACCCGAAATTATTTAGGTATCCATAAAGATAAAAATATATGCCGCAACAGAATGGGAAAATAACTTGCTATGTCTCTGATTGATATATAGCTTCTTAGAAATATTTGACCATGTCATTGACCTTTACTGTCTTCTCTTAGCTCTCTATTTCTTTTGCTCTAAGATTCACACTCATCGGCCATCAAGGCCATTGCCGTCAGGCTCTCCTAGCTTCTGTATCTTCTGTATCTCCTGCTTCCTCTCAGACTCATTCACCCTCTGATCCAACCACATCAAACTTCTGGCTGTTTTCAAATACACATACTCATTCTTATCTCCTTACCCATGGACACAACTGCCTCTGCACAAAATTGCCTTTCCTTCTCCTTTACTCTAAGACCCACTCAATCCAAACTATTCTGGAAGACTTCCTTATTCCTCCAGGGAAAAGCAGAGGCTCTTTTCTATTTGTTCTCAAAGCACAAAGACTTCATTCAATAGTCAATCCATAAACATTTGCTGAGAGCTTAGTATAAACTCTGCACTGTGCTCCCACAGCCCTTTGCATTTACATCTGACTTCTCACATAGTACATCCTATTTAAAAATAGTGTCATTCTGGATATCATTATCTGTTTACCTGTCTGGAAGGTGTAGCCTGGCAATAGACAGCCATGTAGAATGTTTGGTTAAAAGAACGACACCATTTCCTCTTTCTTCACACCTACCCAGCTAGAGTGACCAGTGCCCTCATCTCTGAGCCCAGCCCAGTACAAGGAGAGCCTTAGATTCAGCCTCAGAGAAGCCGGGGAAAGGTTATGTACTTCCATGCCTACTGCCTATCATCTGCACTTCATCCCTTGTGCATTAGTCCAATCCGTGTGACTGGTTTCTGTCTCAGTTTCCCTGCCAAGCATGCTATTTCACTGTTGCCATGGCACCTAACCTGCTGTGTGGGTCTTTCCAATCTACCTGCCTCATGCCAGACTCTTACTCCAGAGGTGAGGCTTGTTCCAGAGAGGACTTGTGGTGGCTAGAATTCTGATTGCCACATGTTAGGGACCAGGAACTTCCCAGGTGGTATTGTAATTGCCTGCTCCAAGGGCTTTTGCAGCTATACACTCAGTGAAACATCACACCTGAGCACGCTTAGCCCTTCTTTCCCACATGCCAAATTGAACTTACCTCTTGGAATAGCATGCCCCTTTAGACTGTGGACTATTCCCCTAAATATTTCCTCCAACTAGGAAGGTAGGCTGCTCCTGGCCTCCGTCATGCCCAAGAAGCTCTACTCAGTAAAGAAAAATAGAAAGTATTAAGCTGAAGATTGCCATGCCCCAGGGAGAAATCAAGATAATGGAATAAGGGGTGATTAGAAGAGCCACAGAGAAAGACTTTGATGGAGTTTCATTAAAAGGATAGGGGGAACATAAGAAAAAGGAAACCTGTAATTGGATATGAAAAGTCTAGGAAAACCAAAATATCGCAGTCTATAAATGCTTGAATTTAAAAAGAGGATTGCCTTTATGGAAGCATTTTATGGAAAATAATGTTAGCTAACATTTATCGACTACTTAGAATGGGCCAGGAATTCTGCTGTCTTATAAGCATTTTCTTATTTAATCTTTGCAACAATCTTATGAAACGTGTTCTGTTAGTAACCCCACTTTTTAGAAGAAGAAATACCTTAGGGAAATTCAGTAATTCACCTTGCAACAAGATACTATGAGAACGTCATCAATAGAGAAATAATCGAGTAAATCATGGTTTCTCTTAACCATTAACTAATAGTCATTACAAAGAACAAATTCAAACTATAACAGTTGACTTAGGAAGAAATTTTTCTAGAGGAGCTGAGAAAAGCCAGATACAGATAAGTGGGTATAATGTGATCCCACATTTGTTTACCAATAAAATAAACCTCTTATCTGTGTGTGTGTGTGTGTGTGTGTGTGTGTGTGTGTGTTTATGTATATACTTGCAGAGAGTAACATGCATAATGTGATTCTATTACAGGAAAATATAGAGCCCTGTGACGTGCATTTATATTTGATTACGTGTGAATGAGAAAAGAGAAATCTGTGGAAGAATTTGCGTTGGTCTGTTGACCTTGGCTATGTGGGAGGGGACAGAAAAATAGGGAAAAAGAGATTTGGGGTTATATATCTTTGCCTCATTGGTCTTATTATGAAAAGCATGTATTGCTTTCATAATTTGAAACCATCAGTTGAAAACAATGATTTATAATAAATGAATATTTTGCCCACCGTTATATACTCTTCACCTCAGAGCTAAACAGTGAAAAAGGATAGCATGGTCTGCAACCTGACAGCCCCCCTCATCCATGCACTGAACACAATGGTTTGGACCCATAAAGGATTTTCACAGACCAATCTCAGCTTCGCTGTCATGTTAGGTCAATTCTATTTTAATTATGATTTTCTCCAGACACTATAGGTCATACGTCTAAGGCCACATAGAAGGCATCAAGAGAAGCCTAAATAGCAGCTCACAGTTTTGGACTCCAAATTCGGTGCTCTCATTTTGAGACTCTAAAATTATGTATTGTAGAAAGACATTTTAAAATACCAATTTTTAAAACTGTATAAGAATCAATCCAGTTAATACATTAAAAACTTCTAGAGGCATAACGTATCATTGTTATAATTATCCCTTAGCTTCCTTTTTGCCAGTCATTAGGGTAGCCATCAGCTGCATGAGAAGCGGGTCCTTGATTATAGTCTCACACATTCATTCAGCAAACATTTATTGAGCACATAATATGTGCCCAGCCCTCAGTTAGGTACTGGGTCAGCCTTATAATCTGAACAAACTTCCCACAGGCATTTGGCCAAAAGTGATTAGTACATGCCTTCAACATTTGTCCTTTTAAAATTAAAGAGACTATTTTATTAAACATGAAATTTTAGTAAACATTAAAGACATTTTTTATTCTAGAAGGACTCTGAATCAGAAAATAAAGAAATAAGCATCATTCAGAAAAACATAGACTATAAAATCCAGTATGAGTGAGCATGAGGGATGGCGAATAGAACTAGCGTTTTTGAGCGCACACTATTGCTACACGCTTTATATGTGTCATTATAATAAGTGCTCACAATAGCCCTATAAGGAGAGGACTGTTATTATTTAGTTTACCAGTGAGGAGACTGTAGTTCAAGGAGATGTGAATTTTCCCAAGGTCATAGAAAAGGTTTTGGAGCCAAGATTTGAATATAAATTTGTCTAACTACAGAAATCATGGATCTCTTTTACTCCTTTGCCCTGCTCCTCTAAAGAGCATATCAGGTTTCATGGCCAAGGTGAAATGGTGTTTGAGCGTGTCCATCACCTGGGCCATGTGTCCTAAGTAGAGGTTTCTTGTTAACACTAGAATAATAATTCTAACATTTACTGATATCCCATCTCCTGCCAGGCACCATTCTTCATATTGTTCTAGCACTTTACACATACCGTTTCCTTAACCCTAACTGGCTAAGTAGCCTCTTTGCTTCTTTGCTTGTCAGGCTTAGTTTCCTTCAATGCAGCCATCAGAGAGGAGTCTTCTTAAAATTCAAGCCATATTGGTTCTCTCTTCTGATCAAAATGCTCAAATGACTTAAGGGTCTTACATATCTACATCCACCTCCTTGCCCTCATGGCTCACATTTTCCCCCTTTGCTTCTTTGTCTCCGGCCTTTTTATTGCATGAAGTTGGGTATCCTAATTGATCTTTTCTCTTTCATTAATCTTTCCAAAGTTGTTTTCATTTGTTTTTGTTAGATAATTAAATGTTCGTGTGCAGGTGTCAGCCTCCTTGTAGTTCCACAGATACTCCAGGCGCTCTCTGGTCCCAAGGCTTTTGCACTTGCTATTCCCTTGGCCTGAAATGCTTTCCCGTGGGTATCCAAATGACTCACCTCCTTATCAACTTCAAGTCTTTGCTCCATTGTCATCTTCTCAGTGATCCCCTCTCCCCTCACTGACTATTTTCTTTAACACTGCACACCTAGTCTCCTCCCAGAACTCTGTATCTCTATGCCATAGTTTTCTCCAGTATCACTTACCACCTTCTGGTATACCATATAATGTACTTCTCTGTGTTGTTCATTGCCCGTTTCCCTTCTAGAATATAAGAACCATGAGGTCAGAAATTTTCGTCTGAATTTGTTCACTGATATATTCCAGTCACTTAGGGCAGTGCCTAGCATGTAGCAGGCAGTCACTAGACACTTGCAGAATTGAGGAATAAACTCTCTCTGTAACTCGTAAGAATGACTGTCATTATCCCCATTTCAAAGCTCAAAAAGTCAAGATCAGACTTTTATGCACAAAGTCAACAACTGGAGAGTGGCAGAGCTGGGATTCAACACTACGGTGTTTCCACAGTAGAGGAAGAGAGGGAGATGCCTTCCTGTACTGGACTCTCCTGGTTCCCCACCAGCAACCTCAACTACAATGGCCTCTGTCTTTTACTGTGACATCAGAAAGGTATGGAGGTGAGCGAGTGGAGACATCCTCTGCCATTGCTGTTGTTCCCTCCCAACAGTCTTGAGGAGACCAAGCTGAGAGCCAGGCTGTGATTCTGCTTCTAAGAAGAAAATAAAAAAGGGATGCTAATAATATATGAGAATGTTACAGGGGTGAGCCCAGGAGTCAGAGTGTTTTGAGTCCCTCACGTGAAAGGTTCTTTATACATACTTAATGCCAAGTATGAAAATTAACAGGTATGATAAGATAGCATCGGCTCTGCTGGAAAGGTTCCTGTCTGCCCAACACCAAGTGCCTACCTCTGGGGCTGTTATACAGCCCCGTCTCCCTCTGATGTCAAACTTTGCCTGGACCATGAGTAGTGAGCATTGGTCATTCTAAAGTAAATGTCAGCACAGCCTCCAGAAGGTCATACATGTGCTTGTCCATTTCTTCTTTTTCAACATGGATGGCATGCCATCTCTTTTCTAGGCCCTGTACTAGGACCCAAGGACACAGTATTGAAGCAGACTACTGCTTTCAGGGTGTCAGCATTCTAGTAGGGAGACAGACACATAAGTAATCATGACGAAAGCCATGTGAGCTTGGCTTGAAAGAGAGAGGATCAAACAGCTGATGGATCCCAGCCCTAACAGGTTCCTGAAGAAGATAACATTTAAAACAGTGAGGTTCCCTTTAGAGCACGTGGGTTGGCAGGACATAAGAGTGCTAAATTAGGCCCTGAGCCTTCGGCCTCCAAAGAGGAAATAGGGAGGCTCCTGTACTACAGGAACCTGGAATGGATCCCTGAGCAGCAGGTGGCCTGGAGTTCCCTGCTGCAAACGAGAGGTTAATGATTAACTATAGCCAGTGTCTGCCCTGTCCTAGCTCAAGGAATTCCTTACAACAACAATGTCCATCATTTATTGAACTATGGAGCCAAGCCCTATGCTACTTAATTCTCATTCGGTATCTAATTTAATTGTTACAATAGCTATTTCACAAATGAAGAAACTGGGACTCAAGGAAGTGAAAGGCTTTATGCAAAAGTCTCTGAGATGAAAGCAGTACAAAAATCCAGGATTTAGATCTGAAAATCCAATATCCTTTCCACAATATGGGGCCTTTCCTCCTTCTACTTAGTGTTGACATTGCTCATAGACCTGCTGTTATTCTTAGCTCTCAATTCAGTGTCTTGGAGAAGTGGAGCAATACCTGCTCTTATGGGGCCAAAAGGAGACCGATAAAATTTTGTGGTTGAAGTGACTCAAGTTTCGATTTTTTCAGCTCTCAGTAACTCCAGAAGTTGCTTTCCTTTCCTGCTGCCGTAGGTCCCCCCCCCCCCCACCGCCGCCCGGAAAACAGAGGTCACCATATGGTTGTGAGACTTCAGTAGAATGAAGTCCATAATACAGCCTGAACCTAGCAGGCCTCTCTCCTGGAAAACTCTGTGCTAAGCATTTCTGCCAAGGTTCCGCTTTGGGAGATGAGTAAAGATAGACAGTCACCATGTGCCAATGAGCTGTCATCATGTCCTTCTTGAGTTAATTTTTTTCAATAAATAGGGAAATTAAGCATTATCTTGTATCTATAATTCTTGACAACAAATTTATTTATTCATTGTTAAGACATTCTTCACACTTTCCCCAAATATCTTACTAACGATCACAGCAGACCAATAGAGAGTGTGAACTACTGCCCCAATCCTGCCTCCAAATTAAGCTAAGTTCTTTATTTCTTGACAGTTTGTCAACCATCAATTGCAAGCCCTTTACTACCAAAGGTGTTTGGCCCTGAGTAATTACTAAGGGAATGTGATGATTTCCGGCCTGGGAAATATAGTGTGAGTCCCACTGTAATTACTGTGGAACCCATGAGGTATAATTACCAAACAAGCTGCACAAATGACATCTGCTGGGACTGACAGATCAGTCTGTGTCCTTGTAAAGCAGCAGCTGTCAAGCCTGCATGAACTTGGGTTTCCTAATTGATACGATTTTTTTTTTAATGAAACTCTTTTCTTTTTAAATGATTGTAGATTCAGTTGTAAGAATACAAAAAGATCCACAACAGACCTTTACCCAGTTTCCCCTAATGGTGACATCTTGACAGATTATAGGACAGTATCACAACTAGGATGTTGACATGAATGAGTCAAGATACAGAACATTTCTACTACCACAAGGATGCTCATGTTGCCCTTTATAGCCACACTCACTTACTTCTTGCCCCTAGCCCCTCCTTAACCTCTGCCAACCGTTAATCTGTTCTCCGTCAATAATTTTGTCATTTCAAGAATGTTACACAAATGGAATCAAACTATGTAACCTTTTGAGATCCCCTTTTTCACTTAATATGATACTCTGGAGATGCATCCATACTTTTGTATGTATCAGTAGTTTCTTCCTTGTTACTGCTGGGTAATATCTCATGGTATAGACATAGTTTGTTTAACCATACACTTGTTTTTCAGTTTGGGGCTATATGAATGGAGCTGCGATAGACATTCGTCTACAGGTTTCTG
The DNA here is from genome assembly GCA_028627145.1 of Eidolon dupreanum. Classification (NCBI taxonomy): domain Eukaryota; kingdom Metazoa; phylum Chordata; class Mammalia; order Chiroptera; family Pteropodidae; genus Eidolon; species Eidolon dupreanum. The sequence continues at coordinate 143,941,295 of CM053509.1, read as the reverse complement.
TGTGAATGTAAGTCTTCATTTCTCTGGGGAAAAAATGCTCAGGAGTGTAGGTACTGGGTTATATAATTTTTGCATATTAGATTTTTAAGACACTGCCATATAATTTTTTCAGAATGTCTGTACCATTTTATATTCCCACTAGCAATATGAGAGATCGTATGAGTTTTTCCACATATTCTATGCATGCCTTTTATTTCCATTTGTTTATTTGTCTGTTTGTCTTTGGCTTTATTGTCCTGGCTAGAACCTCCAGCAGTATGTATATTTCACAAAATGAATTGGGAAGTATTTCTCCCTCTTTTATTTTCTGGAAGATGTTATGTACAACTGGCATTAAGTCTTCAAATACTTGGTAAAATTCTTCACTGAAATCATTTGAGACGAGATATTTTTTGAATTTTTAAATGAAAAATTTAATTTCTTAAAATTATAAGTCTACTAAAATAATCTATTTCATATTGTGTGAGTTGTGCTACTTTGTATATTTCATGGAATAGGCCATTTCATCTGAGTTGTCAGATGTATATATATAGTTTATACTATGTCATTATTATTTTTTTGTTAATTTCAAGGTCTGAAATGTTACTCCCTATTTCATTCCTGATATTGATAATTTGGATCTTCTCCTTTATTTTACTTATTTTTTTTGACAATCTTGTTAGAAATTTATCAATTTTATTAACCTTTTCAATTAACCAACTCTTTGTGTCATTGATTTTCTTTATTGTTTTTCTGTTTTCAGTTTCATTGATTTCTAAAATGGTCTATGTTATTTACTTTCTTCTTTTTGCTTTGGATTTATTTTACTTTTTTCCCCCTAGGTTCTTGAAGTGGGAGCTTAGATACTGATTTGAGTCTCTTCCTCTTTTCTAATTTATGCATCACTGCTGTAAATTTCCATTTCAGCACTGTTTGACTGTGTCCCACAAATTTTAATATGTTGCATTTTATTTGCATTCAGTTCAGTGTATTTTTTTTTTTTTTTAATTTCCCTTGAGAGTTCTTCTTTGACTCATGGATTGTTTGGAAGTGTGTTATTTAGTTTCTAAGTGTTTTGAGATTTTTCTCTTATCTTTCTGTCATTGATTTCTCTTTTGATTCCATTATGATGAGAACACACATTCTGTAAGATTTCTATTCTTTTAAATTTTTGGAGGTTTATTTTATGTCTCAGGATATATTTTGCTTATGTTGAATGTGTACTCCGCTATTGTGTATTCTGCTATCATTGGGGCGAGTGTTCTGTGTCAGTTGCATCATGCTGATTGATGGATATTTTCGCAGGGTGTAGGGTTCTCTGTTGACAGTTCTCTTTCCAAGACTCTAATGACATGAATGTTAGATTTTTTATTATAATCCTACAAGTCCCTAATCTTCTATTCATTTTTTTTAGTCTTTTTTCTCTGTTGTTTATAACAAAAATAATTTGACTTCTTTCTTTCCAATGTGGATGATTTTTATTTATTTTTCTTCCCTAATTTCTCTAGCTAGAACTTCCAGTACAGGAGCTGTTAAGAAATAAAAGAACATTCCTATGAGGGAGCGAATAAAGGCAGAAACTCAGAGAGGCTGGTAGAGCCCTGGAGCCAGTTTTTACTTCAGCGGCATTTGCCGAGCTGATAAATATAAACATCAGTTTGCTCTCTTGTGGCAAGTGAATGAAAGAAGAAAAAGCCTAAGATTCTGAGGAGTCTACTAGGAATCCATAAAGCTGGGCCCTCAGATGTCTACACCCTCATTATGTAGGGCTAGAAATCAACTTGGTCTCCATTGCCTCAAAGAAGATGCAAAGGTAAACTGCACATCATACATTTTGATACTAAGTCAAAGGGAAAGCAAGTAACCACAAGCCACCCTCCCATGGGTTTCACCCTTACATGAACCAGTTTTTACATGGAATTGCACTCAATAACAGCTTTGAATTCTAAAAGCCTTAAAAATTAATGCATCTCTATTCTCTAGGATTTCTCAAAGGAATCAATGCAATGATTTGGAAGAATCCAACAAAGAAAAGCCTTTTGATGTTATTTTATTTTCTCCATCTCTCATTGTCTTCCCTTCATTCCCTACCTGGGTATCTTGATGCCATGCTGTTTTCACCTCTTCATTATTACCTTCACCATTAGGCTACCCCATTCTGACCAGCAGTGGCTGCCAGCATTTCTTTCGCCATGTACAGGATATGCTGAGCTGATCCAGGATAACTAGAGAATACCAAGACACCATGTTCCTGCTTCTCTTTCCTTCCATATTAAGGAAAGAATATAGGGCCCCTAGTAAAGAGAAGTTTTTCTCTATAATTCTTAAGTTTTTACACTGAATTCAATTTACACCTTGTTCTACCACAAAATTAAGCTACCATGTTATTTAAATAACCCATACAAACCAGTATCCATACAAACAGAACCACGCTTTCTGCTAACTGTCCAGACAGAACTAGACTGCCTCCAACATTAAAGACCATTCATGTGCCTCCCTGAGCAATCTGCTGAAGGGACATAAGGGCTACATCCACGAAGGGAAGGGACGTTTTACCAGGGTTCTTGTGTGGGAGGAAGAAACATGCATCCTTGTGAAACACTTTGCTATATAAAAGTATCCTGTGCAATGCAAATGTACAAAAGATGTCCCAACCACCCCATGCCACTTTATGAGAATTCCAGAGTATGAGGATATGTCATGTCCAGGAATATTTGCAATTATAAGGGATAGTAATTATCCCTGCAATAGTCAACAGGTGTTGCATCCTCAGAATTACAAAACATCTTATTGCTGCAATCAATTGGCTTCACAATGACATGGATGTACTCCCCTATGTGCTTCCTTTCTCTAGGGTCACTGGTACCCTAAGATGACTTAATGTAAAAGTGTAATTTTGTCACAAAAACATCATGGAATATGACGTACATATCAGATTCCAATTCAGCTACATGTATTGAGAGTCTACTAATATACAATCCTTAGAACAGCCATGTGAATTGGCTACATTGGATACATTTTACATATAAGTAAATTAAGGCTCTAACAGGCTAAGAAACATGTCCAAAACTAGATATCCAGTAAATGTCGTACCTGAAATCGTAGACCCCGTCTCTCGACTCTAAGTACTGTGCTCTTTCCACTGACCAACCTGGTAATTAAAGCAAGGGAAACTAGGTCCCCTACAAACAGAAAATGTGCAGTGTCAAGAGAACACCATGTGACCAAGGTTGTAGACTTGGTTTGGGGCAATTAGCTTTTTTCTGTTTTAGAGGCTGACCTAAATCCTGCTAGAATTTAGACAAATTAGTCACAATAGCAGCAGAGTTAGAATTTGTGGATGGCTAACAAAATTAATAATAAGTGAGAGCATGTATATGGTATTTCTACATTTAAATTTTGGCTTTCATATTTATTATCTACTTTGCATCCCCTATTTATTATCTACTTTGCATCTCCAAAATCAGATATGTTGGGTTTCATCATCCCCACTCTACAAATAAGGAAACTGAGGCCCAGAGAGGGTGTGTGTGCTGTGAATGCCCAAGACCACACAACTGTTAAGCAAAAAAGAATAGAGCTAGAACCCCGGGTCTCTGACTCCAAGCTCAGTGTTCTTCCCACTGCCCCAGAATAAACTGAGACTCTCCCTGATGCTAAAACATTATCTTAAAGCGCATAGCTTCTTGAGAGGCTGTGGGGGCAGCTGGATGAGGAAGACCATACATTCATATCTCCTCAGCTGAGTCCATGTTTTCTTTCATTACCCTGGTGCGTTTCTGGCTTCTCATTCATTCCCTTCCCTAAAGCAAATGCCAGCTGAGCAATGCCAGACACCTGTTCTCCCAGGTCCCTCTCCTCAGACATGTACTATGGAAGATGTAAAGGCTGGAGCCTCACATGTGGAGCGTGTGTGGACATTTGCCGGTTATCTCCATCACCCACTCCTCTTCCCCTCTTTCTAACGCTACCCTAACTGTCCTAGTAAATTATTTTGAGTGGAATTAATCCTGAATGCTGACTTCCTGAAAATATCACCAAAATAACCAGTCAAGAAGACAAACCTCAGTATATTCTTATTGAAGCAAAGGAGAATACTGCCATGATAGAGTGTTAGTAACATCACAGGACAAAGTTGAGATCTTTATAAGACTTTGGAATCTGGTAAGATGGGCTTTCAGCAATAGGAGGCTTAATTAGGATTAACTGAGGATCATGATATAATAGTTTGAGATTGGTAGACAGTCTAGGGTTTTAAGGAAGAGTTTCAAAGGATCTTGGAGAATAAACAGTGATCTGATGCTATTTATTGAAAATTCCACATTTGATGTTCATTTAAATGGTTTGTTTATTTGTTTTTGGTGCTGACTAGATAGGACATTTCTGAAATAAAGTAATCTGTAACATTTGTCCTTCTGGGCAAAAGGTCCCTAGAAGAATAAGGCCGCATTGATGAAGATAGAAGAACAGTAAAGTTACATTAGTGAAGATGGCTAAACAGTAGAATCAGGTTAATGTGGACAGTAAGCTGTTTGGGTATAGAAGGATTAGGTTTTGAATCCATCCCCAGGAGTGTGCCCTGATTGACTTAAATGATTCAGCATAGTCTGTCCCCATGGTTATAGTGATTGGTTTAGCACTGGACACAAAAACCGCATCAGTCCAATGGGGACTTATCATGGAGCTATATGTAAAGCAGGATTTCCAATATCTACTGAATTTGAACCCCGGAGCCTGTAACCCCGCAAGTGGCTGGCAGTGACCTTGCAACCATAAAGATAAAGTCCTTCTGGAAGAAAACCAGTGCAAAGGGAAAAGGGCTAAGAAAAAGAGAGGCCAGGTTCAGTCTGATAACTCACTTGAGCCACTGAACCAAACCTTGAAGCCAGCCCTACTAGGACTACATATAATTGTGTATGCAATGTGTTTCCTTTATAAACTAAGCCATTTGAAGGTGAGTCTAATATTACTTGCAATGCAAAGTACCCATGCCTGACACATAGTTGTTGCTCAAGAAAAGATAACTCTAGCCAAGACAGATATAGCTATAACTCTGAAACTAACCAGCCAAATAACCCAGGTAGTCATTAATACTTTCTAGGCCTCTGATTCTTCATCTCTAATATTTCAAGACCATTAGCTGGTCTTTATACCCCGAAGCAATTCCTGGATTTTGTTATTTTGTGCAATATCTTTCTACAAACTAGAATAAATTAAAGTGGGAACTCCCCTCCAGGCCCTACCACGTGATTCTACAAGCCAGTCTTAGAGAGATGAGATACTGGTACTTGATACCAGCCTGGGTTCTTGGCTGTGATAAGAAACAGAGTTCTGACTTGGTCACCCCTTGAGCAGATTCCAAGTAGCAGGTCAGATTTGGGAAGCTGGCTGGATAAATATTAGCCTTTATCACAAGTCAAACAACCCCAACTGCCAAACCAAAGAGTTCTTAGGAAGGAATTGTGTTCCCTCTTCTGCTTTGGAGAACCAGAAATCACAGTGCAATTTTGTCACACTGCCCAGAAGATAACTCTTTTCTAGCTAGTAAATAAAGGTGGGCACCACCCTATGTGTTTAAAGGTATTGCATGCCTATGCTCACTTTCTCCTTCAGGTGAAGGGGATTGAGGTTGGATGGACAAAAGGCACTGCCAAGAAATTGGAGGTGGGTTTTGCCTCTGGCCAACCTGGGAGCTCTGGTCAGAGGAAGGCCAGTCCAAGGAGTCTGGAGGATTATTAAAAGATGTTGCAAAAAGTCACATTCAGGAAAACAAGTTTCCAACTTCATGTTCATAGTAGAATATCTTTCCAAATTTCAAAAGTTGTGTCCACACAGACAATAGGATTTGGAGAACTGAAGTAAAATAGTCACCTGGGTGATTCAAGTCAAAATGTTTTCCCCTAAATTATTCAACTGAGACAAGAGAATTTCCCTCCTGAATTACCTAGACAATCATCTTACCTGTAATATCTTGTATTTGTACAGTTCCTTATAGATTTCAAAGTACAGGCCAGACTCCTGTTCAGGGGCCAGAACACCCAGGTGACAGTCTTCCTAAGTGACAGGGTGATGAATTCTAATGCCACACTGGCATGATGGGCCTGGAAAATCTGCAGCCTAATAGGAGAGCTTGTGTCTAGGTTCCACTGAGAGAAAGAGAGAGAAAGAGGGGTGGGGGGAGAAACTTACTTTTCAGGCACAAAGTATCTAATAATCCTTTTGGATAGCAGTCAGCTTTGGGTCATAAATCACCAGGGCCATCATTTCTTTAGGGAGATATTTGCAATAAGCACATATTAGAAGGAATGTAAATTTTCTGGAATTCTGAAAAAGATGAGTAAGCATTTCTTTACTGGTTATTCATGCAGAGTACATAGCCCCTCTCCCTCCTGAAATAAAACAGGACTGTAAACTTCATCTGCTTCACTTAAGGTTTCTGGAAAGTGTAACATGTCAAGGCCCAGGAGCTATGCACCCCTCACTGCCTCTCCTTGTAGACTTGGTGACAAGCGGCCATCCTAGAGCAGAGATTGTCAGGCCCAGAGGAGCAAGTCTGAGCCAAGTAAGAAGCTGTGCAGAGCTCAGCATGGCAGGAGAAAGAACCACTTCTAGCCAGGACACCCCGAGGCTGAGAGGATGAATGGAAAGAGAGTGAGCAGGTTCAGACCAGGGGTGGCCATACATGTCCTCAAAACAGGCTCTGGGCTAGGGGCTCCAGACCAGCTCTGCTAATGTTTGCTCTGAGACTTTAGCAAGTTCCTTCTCTATATGTTCAGAAGTCTTTATATATAAGATGACAAAGTAGACTGTTTCAGCTTAGAGATTTATTCTATTGAGAAATCCTATAATCAGTCGATCAATCGATCAATCAATTCAATCTGATGCAGTCAGCGAGTACTTCCTGAGCGCTGGCCCTGGGTCAGGTGCGGGGACATTACACCCAGTGCCTCACAGAGCTCCCGTGTTAGTGCCTAAAACAGACAAAACAATGACCTGCAGTTGAAAAAGTGACAATAGATATAGGGAAAAGGGGAGAGCTATGAGTGGGGGAGGAGGAGTGATTAACGCTGTCTGAAGAACAGGGCAGAGGAGGTCTGGGAAAACCTTCTCGGGGAGAAAAGGTAAGAACTGGATATTGAAGGACCGAGAAGAATGACCAGCATGAATAAAGGCTGCAGGGAGGAAAATGCTAAATGTGTGGGAAGGAGAACCCCCTGCTGTGGCTGGGGTACCCAAGGCTATGTCTTCCTCCCCTGTCCTGTGCACACTCACAGGGACCTTGCCCCTTTCGTGACCCTCAGTCGGGGTGAGAGCAAGGGAGAGAAGACCATAGGGGCTTCCTATTCTGGGCTTAGGGCAAGATGTGTAGGGCAAAAAGGAGTGAATGCAGAGCAAAGTCCTTATAGCGCCACTGCTCTAAAGAAGGGATGGGCATGGAGGAAGTGTATTTTTGATCCTTTCCTTTTTTTTATTATTGTATCTAACTTTGATCCATGTATACACTTGCATATACATAAATATATGTGACTTCATAAGTCTTTTTGTCCGTTGTCTGTCTTAGCTTGGCTCCCCCATCTTCTTCTCCTCTTCCCTCCACCACTGTCTCATCTCATTAGTCCCTTCCCCCAGTTGCTATCTGCTCACAACCACATGAGTCAGGGACCTTGCAGGAAACAGATGGCACACTCATACAGAGTATTCAAGGGGACTTTAATAAAGGAGCAGTTTTTAAAGTGTGAGAAAAACTTAAGAAAGGATTAAGAAAAACAAGCAAAAGATGGCAAAGCAAGAACAGATAGCCCTCTGCTTGAAGGGTCAAAAAACAGAGCAGTGGTCATATGGAGACCCCCACACCAGGCGCTGTGGTGGCATCTACCCGTAGCCACCACCACTAGCCAGGAGAATACATCCTGACCTCACATTTCTTCCTCCTTTTCATCTTTTGCTGGTACCTCCCATCAGCCATGCCAATCAGAAGCCAAAGGGCACACTGGACTATAGACACGACCCATAAAGCTTAGGCTCCAGGGCATACGGCTGGTTGGAGAAGGATAGGAAATGGATTTGAAGAGCAACAGGAAATACCCAGCACAATCTGATGTGCATTCTTTCATAGATTTCTCTGCAAACAGATAATTCTCTAGATACCTATATATTCATATACATCACACATGAGATTTTTATCATTTTTTTAAATAAAAATAACGTCATGGTGCACACACTTCTGCTTATCTTTCTTTTCTCATCTAACAATATAGCACATAGACAAATCCTCCAAGTCATCTTGTAGAGCTGCATTCTTTTTTTTTCTTTTTTAAATAGGTGCAAAATATCCCATAAGATGGATGTATGCTTAGTTATTCAGTAATTCTCTTATTTTTCTGTTGTTGTTTTTTTCAGTATAAGTAGTGCTGCAAAAAACATCTGTATATGCATATCATTATGTATTAGTGTTTTTTCTATATTGTAAAGTCCCAGGATAGAGATGGCTTAGTTTATGAGTATACCTGAGAATCTTTGTATCTTCCTCTCAGTTTTGTTGTAAGCCTGAAACTGCTCTAGACAAATAGTCTTTATAAAAAAAAAGAGTACATATGAGTATATATGTCTGAATATTTTTAATAGAAGTTTTCAGAATCCCATTGTGCTATAAGTTTTTCAAGTGCTCGAGAAGAACAGACAAGGATGGGGAACTAAGCCTAGAGTCTCCAGTCGCATGTCACCTGCTCCAGGAGGCCATCCCTGACCTTCCTACTCTATCCCCTGTATTGTCACTGCTGGCCTGTCCCTCTTCATCCATACCCCCACTTCATCACAAAGATCGTGAACTTCCTGAGGTGAAATAATGTGTCCGAGGAGTCTCTGGACCTCTACCATCGAGCATGGAGCCTGCAGTATGTTAGACTGTCCATGTTCATTAAATAAAAGAATGAATAAACCACACAAGGGTGACAAGAACCTTCTGGTTTCTTCTCTGCCTTCCCAGGGTAGGGTAAGCAGCATGGACCCAGGACAGAGGTCTGTGTCAGGACAGAGTGTGCTGCTGAGTGGAGCATTCTCTGCGATCCCCTGCTTGGGTCCTGAGCCTGACAGATAAGGTGCAAATGGTGAGGAGTGGACCTCAGACGTGGAAGAAGAACATGACATGACCACAGAGCGTAGGTTAGGGCTTTCCCAGGTCCATGGTGTTCATCTCACTCTCGGGAAGAAAAAAGAAAATCAAGACTCCAGCTGATTAAAAACTTTTGGAAAGACGTCTCGTAATGAAGCATAGTTCCCAGTAACAATAAGAGGAGGCCTTGTTTCAGCACCTTCCGCTTGGGTTCATTAACTCCCTTCCTTCAGTCCACCAGCTGATGACGGTGCCAGCAGAAACTGTTCTTCTCAGAGTTGATGCTTTCAGATGGAATAAAAGGAAATGACAAAATAACAGTGATGTTTCTGCTCTTCACAAACAGAAAACATTGTTTTGAATGTTTTTGTATGTGTTTCCTCTTTTTTTTTTTTTTTTTTTTTTTTTTGCATTTCAATATTTGTCTTTTTGGTGTCTCCAGGAAGCCTGGCTACATTGTGTTCTTCTGGAAATGCACTTGTCCTTGCCCAAAACTGTCAGCACAGTGGATCTGAGTTGAGGCCATCATGTGTAGCAGCAGTCCCCATCCTTTTTGGCACCAGGGACAGGTGCTCCTATGAGAATCTAATGCCTGAGGATCTGAAGTGGAGCTGAGGCGGTGATGCTAGCGCTAGGGAGCAGCTGCAAATACAGATGAAGCTTCTCGCTCTCCCGCCACTCACCTCCTGCTGTGCGGCCCAGTTCCTAACAGGCCACAGACAGGTGCTGGTCCGCAGCCCAGGGGTTGGGGACCCCTGATACGTGGAGCAAACAGAAAACAGACCTTTGCTAAGGAAATTGACTTTAGATGGGCTAATTCACAAGGCTGGGGCTGCACACTTTCCAGCTGTGCACTCTTACACTTTTACAAAGTTGTCTATAACTCGAAGGCAGAGCAGGGATTGTGAGGGACTCCAGACTTCAGGTGCCTTCCCCAAAACACACTTCTCCAGATGACAAAGCCTGGGGACTCTGAGCCTGTGGGTCCGGAGGGCCCAGCAGCTCCTCCTCCTGTCCATGTGCAGGGCTGTGTGTGGCTCCACTTTTAGGTATAGGAAGGAATCTGCCTTGGTAAGAGAAAGCAATCAGAGAGTGCAACTCAGTCTCCATTTTGCCTAAAAACAAAGTTGTGTGTCTCAAGTGTGTTGTAAGACTTCAAAATGCTAAGAGCAGATAAAACTTTTAGCTGTCTGAGGGAGTCTGTGGCCAGCCAGGCCTGCGTTCCAGCCTAGGCGCTACCCCTCAGAAGAAATGTAACCTAGTGCACATCGTTCAACATCTCTGAGCCCCCCCCGGTCCTCATCTGTAAAATGGGACTACCACGTTGCAGAGTTAGTGCAAAAATCAAATAAAATCGCCTCCCTGACTCCCAGTAAATATCAAATAATGGTAGTTCCTTCCTATCAAACTTCATTCTTCAAGAATGTAACCAATCACAGGGTCAGGTTCTCTCGGCATGTCAGAGTTGGAAGGGATCAGCGTGGTGACTGGCAGAGTGGACAGGCAATACATGTTGGTTGAACTAATAAATTAATTGTTGAAGAATATAATTTAACAGTTTTACAACTCCCTATGAAACTCAAAATCCTAGAGCAATTTGCCAAAGTAATACAACTAATTGGCGACAGGACCAGGGATGAACATATTACCCTCGATTCTCGATCAGTATTCTCTGCCTGAACACAGTTTTGTTTTTTTTTTTTTTTTTTTAACAAAGCCATACACAGTTCTCAAAATGACCTGTAGGCAAAATAGCACTGATTTATGGAAAGCAAATCATAAATTATTCTCAAATACTCATTTCTCAGCATCTGAGACCCATTTTACATGAAGCAGGAATTCTGATTTCCTATTGAAAATCACTTCAGGGACCAAGGATTACAGAGCCTATTTCCCCAAAGCAAATGTTCCCCCAACTCTCCACTGGACTCTAAAGAAGATGCTGAGAATGAAGCAGAGAGGAAAACACTGGATGCTGGAATGCAGAGGGGAGGAAAGGAGGCCTTTTGCGCTGTGTGTTCTAACAATCCTTCAGAAACTTTTCCTTTCGGGAAGTGAGAGGAGTGAATCTGAGGTCTGGACAAGGACATCCTTAGTGATACAAAAATATTATGAGTCGGCAACCTGAACCATCATGATTCACAGCAGAAAGACCCATTAAGCAAATGAAGTCACAACTGAGAAAAAGGAGACGGCTGAATATGAGAAGCAGCTCAGCAAACCCTCTAAAAGGAGGAATCACAAGGTTCAGAGAACGGGCAACTCTAGAGAAAATTGCCATTGATTTAAGTGAAAACAGTCCAGAAGTTTAGGAATAATAGGATCGTTGGGCTGGCTTATTTTTCTGGTCTGTATTCCACATAACTCTTCTCCCGGCAACTCCCAAGGCAGATTCTTCTCGTGGATGAATTAGGCAGGGTGAAGAGAACAGGATTCTTGCCCATAATTTTTTCAGCATATCTAGTTGATTTATCTGTTGATACCACTGTGTTATGGCAGTTAAAACACTGCAACATTAGAACAAGCTGGAACAGACTTCGGGCATTCATAAAAGCCATATGAAAACCACATGTAGGAGATGTGGGAGAGCCAGTCCAGATAAGAAAGTGGATGCAAACATTTGCAATCCTTTGCTTAAAGCTCAAGTAAGGAGTGCTTGGCTGTAGAACTGTAAACACTGCAATGGAATTTGGGAATCATCACCTTATAGAATCTTGGAGATGGAAATGGTTCTGCTTTAGGACAGGTGAATGTCTAAACTAGTGAGAAAAAAAAAAAACACCTTTTCATTCTCCTACTAGGAGGACCCCTACTGACCAACAGGAAGTTTGTAACATCCCTCATTTCCAGTCCCACCCACTTTGAATCTGTGCCCTTCAGATCTTTTCAGGAGAAATCGGAGCCTTTTAGTCACTCTCTGGCTGGAAAACTGGAGTTTTCATTTTCTTCAGCAGCCTGGATGGATTTGAAGACAGAGACTGGAGCCAGAATCTGTTAGTTCCTAGGTGTGTGACCTTGGGTACAAATCTAAACCTCCCTTAGATCCCTCGACTTCAAAATGATTGTGATAATCACTCACATACTTCAAGGAGAGAACACAGAAGTATTTCTACAAGTTACCTGGGAGGCTGGGGCTCACAGTTCAGTTATTAAAATTTGAATAATATACACAGTTGACCCTTGAACAACATGGGTTTGAACTGCACAGATCCACTTATATGCAATTTTTTTTCAATAAATACGTACTATACTGTAAATGTATTTTCTCTTCCTTATGATTTTCTTGATAACATTTTCCTTTAGCTTACTTCATGGTAATAATACAGTATATAATACACATAATATACAAAATATGTGTTGACTGACTGTTTATGTTATTGATAAGGCTTGTGGTCAACAGTAGACTATCAGTTCAGGTTTTGAGGAGCCAAGTTATATGTGGATTTTCAACTGCATGGGGATTGGTGTCCCTAACCCTCATAGTTGTTCAGAGGTCAACTGTGAATCTTTCATGTGGAACAAGTAAACTTCTTCATAGAACCCTAAGAAAATGACCTCAGACGTGGGACACGGTCTCCACTTTGAGATCCACAAACTGAAGCAATGAATATCTCATATTTTATGTTACAAATCTTTCCATTTCAATCGATCATTAATATTGTTTAAAGTAGTTTTTAATGTATAACAGTTAAATAAGATTATTTTAAAGATCATCATCAAAACCAAAATGCAGAGTATTTAAAAGAGTGTAATCCTAGGCTCCCCAAGAGTGAACCACGAGTCGATCCTTGTTTGATAAACACTGGCAGGGCAGTTAAGAAGCCAAATTTTAATCTTGGCTTTACCATTTACTAGCTGTGTGATTTGAGGCAGGGAATGTAATCTCTCTGAAGCCTCAATTTCCTCATTTTAGATTACTAGACCCAGAAGTACTGATTAAAGGTGAGAAAACCTCCTGGAATCCTACTCTGCAAAAAAAAAAATCACTCAGGAAAGAAATTCTAGTGGAGGGGTCTTAAAGCTGAGTGTCATGGGCAGCTGTGCAAGCATGGGTACACCCTTGACCTGCACTGAGCCTCAGTTTCCTCTTGGAGGAAAAGGTGAACATCTCTGACCCGTTGACCTACCTTGCAGAGCTGCCAAGAGGATCAAAGTGTCGATGGGAAGGAGCCTGCTCTGCAAACAGGGAAGCACCACACAGAGCAGAACTTCTGGAAACAGGAGCCTTCGACATTGTGCAAGGCTTAGAAACCACCATCCCTATCTGGGAAATCGAATCCATCTTGAGGTGAGAGTTCTGGTTTATGATCCTCTGGTTCTCGTGCCAGAAATGAGCTCAGCCGAAAGTGCCATTAACAACCCACTGCTGGGGTGGGTTCACTGTCAAGATCCTTTTTATCAGTCAGCTGGCTGTGAAAACCCAGATAGTGCTTAAATACAGCCATTAGCCAGCAGTTCTCCTTTCCAAGGCTCTGGCAAAGCCCGCCCCTCTCGGGACCAGGGGAAACTCTGATAAGGTCATGAAATTCTGTTCTCCCTCCCCAGCTGCCCTGTAAACCACTGTACCCAGAAGCAATAAATGAAAAGCGAGGGCACCCTGAGTGGTTTACCTACTCCTTCTCTCTCCTTCCATCCTCTTACCTTTTGCTCCTTACCTTTTGCCCCTACCACCGAGGCAAATATGATGCTGAATTAGGCTCCATAGAGGAAAGCCCAAAGTAATCTCTGTCCAACATTTTAGAAATGATCCAGGAAGAGTTAGCTCAGCCCACTTTAATTTAGTTATCTTCTACATGCCAGGAAGTAGGCCAGGGGCTTTTACACAACATTATCTCTATTTCATCTTCACAATAATTCTGAAATGTTAGAATTATTATTCTCATTTCACAGCCAAGGGATCGAGGAGAAACTGATACTCTTTGCAGAGACTCTTACAAGTATTATGCTGCTGGCTCTGCAGCATCTGTTCTGGCTTTTGTCATTATGACTGTGGCTACTCAAAGAGAGCCCCCTAGATAGTAGGTTCTAGTCCCAGCACCACCCTAAACAACAGTGTGTCCTTAAACCCTCCCCTTTACCTGCTCTGAGACATAGCTCCCTCCTGTGTGTAATATGGTTGTGGGGTTTAACTGAGATAATACATATGTATTGTCTGTACATCATAAGGCACTTAAAACCTGGGAAGGTTGTCATTAAAGTCATAGAAAACACTGTAAGCTCTTCACTCAGATTCTTAGTCATCTTCTGGATGTGGTACGCATCATGCTGGTATCCAGTGAAGAACTGATGAGGATGCCCAGTGTGTGACCTAGTGACTAGAGCCCAGCCTGGCCATATCCCTTGCCTAATATGTGACAACATGAGGTCGGAAATTTGATGATTCACCATGACCACATGAACTATGATACAGTTCATGTATCTGCCTAGCTAGTGTGCCTTCTAGCTGTGTGATTAGGGGCACTAGCTCTTTGAGCCTCAGTCTCTTATGTAAAATAGGGCTGGTAGTCACTACCTTACCTTATGTGAACACATTGGCAAGGTACCCAAAATATCAAGAAGTTCAATGTTAGTCTTGAAAACTTGATTAGGTTTGCACACATCATGCCACTGCTGTTCCCCAGGGAGGATCCCACAGGGACATGGAACGAGAAGGGCTTCATCAGAAATGCTGCTAAAAAGAATGTCTGTCCCCAGGAAAGGTATTTGGAGACCAGTCACTAGTAGAGATTCTGTATCTGACCCCACAAGTGTAAGAAACCCAGAACACTGCCATCTCTAGCCAACTACTTGAATACCAGGTCTTGCTATGATTAATAGCCAAGTTTCATTTGGATGGTTAAGCAATGGCACTTTCCAACAGAAATTTCATCATTGCCAGGAGATGCTATCTTGACATAGAGCTGAGTCTCACTCTTTGGCCCACCTGGGGAGAGTAGCTGGTTGCCAATTGTCATCTACCCTAGGTGTGGAGCAGAAATTCAGCCAGATAAAGTGACTGACCTGAGTAAGTGGTGCAATCAGTAATTCCCCCACTTACTGAGAAGCTAGTCTTGCTTCTCTACTCATAGTCTTCTCAATTTCCAGCCAAATTGTGACTTTAAAAGGCAGGCAGAATTTTACCTGTGTGAAGTATGCAATTATACTTCCCAATCCTCAGACTTAACGTTTTGATTGTGATTCCAAGTTCCACATGTTCCTTTCAGTACTCTGTCTTTGGTTCAGTCAAATATTTGAACAACAACAAAAAAAGTTAAACAGGTCGGAGGATCTCAAGAGAAGGATAATGTGTGCAAGAGAATAGATGAAAAAACAAAACACAGGAAGGAGGAGATGAGAAGATAGGAGGTGACATTTAAGATGGCATCTTGAAAAATGGGTAGAATTTGGAAGTGTAGAAATGGAAGGGAAATGCATTCTAGGGCCAATGGAACAACATAAAGACATGGAAGCAGTACACACAAAAGATTTTAAAGAGTGAGCGGTTTGATGCCTTTGGCCTATGTGTTATACCCTATAGACACACAACTTTCTTGCTGTGCCCTTGTACATGGAAGAGTCTTTTTATAGTGGAGGTTGAGTGGAGAACCAGAGTATGGGAGAGACTTCTAGTTGTCACCCCCATTTAGCTTTCTTTTTCTTCTGGACACAAGGGAGGATTCACTTCTCCACCACCCCTGTAGTTAGTCAGGGCTATCTGACTAATTCTAGGAAATGCATTGTGTGTACAAGTGGTAAGTGTCACTTCGTAGCCAAAGCAATGCCAATGCAATTACGTCTAGCACCTCTTCCCCTGCCATGTCAACTGAAAAGGTTGTATTTCCCAAATAGTATAGCTATAGGACAGGAGAGGCTGCTTGCATATCGATCACTGAATTATCACATGGTGAGTAAGAGAGTTAGAAAATTTCCTCGATCTTAAATGAATTTTTCATAAGCAAGAAATAAACCTCTGGTATTAAGCCATTGAGATTTTGGATATGTTTGTTGTGGCAGCATAACCTAACTTATCCTAATACAGAGTTTCTGAAAAAAATATCATGAGTCTTCTGAAGACTACTCTAGACTTAATATGGTTACTTGCTTCTCTGAGGATACCAAACTTAAGCATCCTTATAGTCAAAAAGAGATAGCTATTTCATTTGTACCAGGCTTCTGGCACACATAGACACCTTCTTCATTCTAGACAAAATCTATTTAAGATAGCAACACTACCAATGGCTCTGAGGCTTTATTTTCTGAAGCAATGATGAAGGAAGATATTGTTGGCAAGCCCTAAGGTTACACTGAGGTTGAAATAACTTGAACAGTGACCTCGTAGCAGCTTTGCATAGTAATAATTGTTACCATTTAATAGATTACTGAGATTCCAACATGTTAGTGAACATCTTACGGCCTTGGCCAGTTTCACCCTTACACTAAACCTGCAACATTGAGGTTCTATTCCCCAATTTGCAGATGAGAAAACAGGCTCAGAGAAGGAACACACCAGCTCAAGTTCACATATGTCAGAGGAGAGCAAAGACCCAAACCCAAGTATGTTTGACTCTAAATCCAAGCTGCTTTGGTGGGGCTATGTTGTCTGCTATAGGTCACAGGAAAGACAGATAAAAATAGAATCTTACCCAGAATTGTTCATCTTCACTGTTCATCTTTATTCTAACAAGGAGGGAGGGTGGGGATGAAATGTGGCTGAGACAATACTAAATATTCATTTCCTCTTCAGTATTTCCCAACCTCTCTAGCAATTAGTCTGGGCCATGTAACTAGTTTCAGCCAATGAACCATGAGCAGAAGTGACATTTGATATTTGCAGGCTGAAATAGTTAAAGACCAATGTGTTTCTTCTATCCTTCTCTGCCCCTGCTTATCTGAGAGGCCATACGATTCAGTTGGGGTGACTTCAAAATGGAGGGGAGCCTCTAGACCTTTATAAGATTTTATGTACATGAGAAACCAATCCTGTTAGGTAAAGCCAGAGGCAACTACTTTTAGAGACTTGTTTTTTTCTTCCTGGACCACGGGTAAATAGCACTGAATTAATCCTAATGGTTCATGACACATTTTGATCGTTGGTCTTTGCATGGTCCACTTTTGTTTCATTTGCTGTTTAGTTAGCCATTTTAAGCAAGGTATGCATTCATGAAGCCACCTCCCAGAACTAAAACCAGGACTTTGACGATAATCTTCATCTAACTACATAGTCCTTCAATTGATTCCCTTTCCTGCTTTTTCTCACACATAATAACCATTACCTAAATCCTGTATTCTTCATTCCCTTGCTTTTC
The DNA here is from genome assembly GCA_028627145.1 of Eidolon dupreanum. Classification (NCBI taxonomy): domain Eukaryota; kingdom Metazoa; phylum Chordata; class Mammalia; order Chiroptera; family Pteropodidae; genus Eidolon; species Eidolon dupreanum. The sequence continues at coordinate 143,923,919 of CM053509.1, read as the reverse complement.
CTAATATATGGTTCTATTGTATCTCTGTGTATTCCTATAAATTATGTGTGTGTGCGTGTGCATATACACACACGGTCTCTGTTCTCCCATCTGCAAAATACAGTCATTCTGAAAATTAAATCAGATGATGTTAAGTAGAGAGCTAAGAATGGGCCCGGAAATGAAGTAAATGCTCATTTAAATACTAGTTTTCTTTTTATTTCTCTTTCCTCAGTGATCAGTTTTACCAGAGATTTTTGGTAAAGGAGAGGTGTCACAGTATGGTTTGAAATACCTAAGTGAAATTATGATATTTACCAAAACAATATAACCAATAAAATGGTGGAATCCGTATCAGAAGGAAAAAACACTTCACACTTCAGGTCTGAGAAAAGTTTTGGCTTTACAAATGTTTGTCTTGTCAAAAGCAGAAACTAAATTCTTGCCTGGTTGGAGAACAGCTGTTCAGAGGGGAAGTGACAATGCATCTCCTTCCAGGTGGTCAGGGGAGGTGGTGAGTGACATCAAGGAGACAAGACCTTGGGAAAGGTGGACCTTGCCACCCTTATGATACTACAGGGAGAGCGGATGCTTTAAGAAAAGGTAGCTAAGACAGATGCGAAGATTCCCTGAGACTTACTTCAGATAGTAATAAATAGTAAGCTATTCCAAGGAGGAACATAAATGTCGGGAGCAGCTAAGAAGGCTAACTGCCTACTTAGTAGGTTATCTAATGAGCCTACTCTTTGATTAAAAGCAAGGCAGATATGACAGAACAGATTAAATCTATGGAACCCATATAAGGAATACTCAAGCCTCTGAATTCTAGTTTAGGACCCTTGCCACCAGTCAGTGGAGTGACCCATGTGAGTTTCAAATGGTGGCTTTGATGGACCATTTTCAGAGGGGCCCTTGATATTTGGAAACAAATATACTTGATAGCTAGTTGTGGAGAAACAGAAAAAGAATTATGAAAGTTCATGAGATTTATAAAGGAAATTGGGCTGGTTCCCATGGAGCTGGAAACTGCATTTGTTGGATTTGTTCTGAGTGGACCCAAGGGATACAAATAGTAAAAGAGACCCACAAGTAAAGGCCCAGTAAGTGAACTTCAGCCCAATAATAAGAACTTTCCAATGGTCCAAGCTCTGTCAAGATGAAAGGGACTGATTTGTCAAGGAGCGAGCTCCCCATCCCTGGAAGGATGTCAAATCATCTAGCAAGGGCATTGCAGAGAGGAAGCCAAGTACTAGAGAAGCTGGGGCAAGTGTGGAATGGGATAGCTCAGGGCTTCCAGATCCCCAACAATCTGATTATCTAGCTTGAAGAGAGACCTAAAACGATGTTCTTACAAGTCAAAAGACTTTTGTCCCAAACCAAACCCTAAAGTTGCTCTCTGGTTACTGCAGGCACTGAAAGGAACGAATCTCACAAGTTGCCTTGTAATTCACATTGGGCTTTACAGTTGACAAAACTCTTCACTCACTTTATGTATTGTGATCTCTCAACTGCCCTATGAACTAAATAGAACCTCAGAAAGTTTTGAGAGGCAGTGCAAATGGCCTCAAATAATGCAGCTAGTAAGTGACATCCTTCTGGCATCGAGCATGGTATTCTCTCCACTGTATCCCAGCTGAGCTACCTCCTTGCCCGTCCAAGGATTGGACGAGCACCCGAAAGCAAAAGCCCAGCTCTGACATGTGGCATATGTGTAAAGAAACTGTTTACCTAGCTCAGCTCCTGCCAAGGTGCCCAGTGCAACATCCCCGCTCACACAGAGAAGTCTCTTAGCCCCAGAGCCACCGTCTCCCTTGCACCTTCCTACCTAGCGAAACACTGGACCCTTGAGAATCCCGAACTGTTCAGCTCTCCTGGGCACGCTAATGAGTTGTTATGAGCTGTGTGTGAGTTTAATGTTCAGGAAACCCAGGAGCTAAGCAATCACCCAAGCGTGCAGGCACGAGGTGCCGCCCATCTCTGTGCAGCCTGCCCTCTGCTCAGATGTTACCACCTCTTTTGACTGGCACTTCCACCTGCCTTCATTCATCCCTCCTCGGGCAGAGATCCCATCAGATTTTACAAGCCAGGCAGGGTCAGATCTGGTGAAAACGTGAATGGGAATGCCCAGAACAACAAAGGCAGCAAGCGGTTTGTTAGGGAGATGGTGGTGAGCCAAGCACGTGCCAGCAGTCACGGGGCACCAATGGGAACGCAATGAGCAGGACAGTAGCAGGCCTAGTTAGGGGGACTTAACTAGGAGCAGACCTAGCGGGATTAGCCCAGAGCTAAAAAAGACAAATTTTGAAGAAAGACTATCGTTTTGGTGATTTTCAAACAGTTGGATTACCATGAGGCAGGCTTATGGAGTTGTAACGATTTCTAGAGTAGGGGCAGGCAAACTTTTTCTGTAAAGGATTGAGACTAACCTATTTTAGGCTTTGTGGGCCCAGTGGTTTTTGTTGCAACTACTCAATCTGCTATTGCAGTTGAAAGGAGCCATAGAAAATATGTAAATGAATGAACTTGGCTGTGTCCCAATAAAATTTTATTTATAGACAGTGAAATGTGAATTTTGCATGATTTTTGCATGTCATGGAATATTCTTCTTTTGATTTTTAAAAACTATTCAAAAATGGGGGAAAAAAATCATTCTTAGCTCATAGGCCATAGAAAATAGATGGGCTGGATTTGACCTATGGGCTATACTTTATTCTGTGGCAATGCTTCTCAAACTGTATATGATAAATGCCCAATTTTTTTTTAAATTTCCAACTTTTCTCAGTTACATACTTTTATAAATTTACATTAAAATTAGCTACTAAAAAAAAGAAAAAAGAAAAAAGAGCTAAAAAATATAAGTTCACTGATAATTGATAGCAACATTTTTAATGTATACTCTCAACATCTGAACTTATGTCACCAGGAGCTGGATCATATAATTATGTGACCCACACTTTGGGGGACCCTAGAAATCTAAAGTAACTGCTTTGTTGTTCTAAAATCAATTAAGGTATCAGTTATTTAAATTATCATCTAGTGTTTTCGAAGTGATTCAAGTTTGTGGTTTTCATACACAGGCAAGCAATGCCCCTTGCGGTCTTATTTGCCTGTTCTTGAAGAATCTTTTATTGCCCCATATGGGCTGGCGAGGTCTCGCCCATCTAGGAGCTATCATTCCATCACAATAAACATTGCTGTCAGTATTTCTCAGGCTCTGGCCCTAGCCTCTCGGTCCCCTTTAAATTTCCACAGACCATCGTAGAGGCCCTACAGTGAGTTTTTCCAGTCCTCTGTGGTCTGCTGTTCACCCCCCACCTGCTCTGAGACCTGGATTCAGACATCTGTTGTAGCTTCCACCATTACCATACCTGTGACAGCATGATGGCTGTTCTTTTCCTTCTGGAGATAGCCATTCTGCTCTGCTCTTAAGATGCCATGTCCACCTTGCTTTGCACTATTTCTAACTTGCTCCTCCACTTCCCTTTGGCTTATTCTCCCAGAGGAATTGCAGACAAACCTTTTACATTTTCACCTACTTGTCCTTCAGCCCCATCTCCCTGGGCTGCATCAGAGGTGGTCTGAGTGGTAGAGGCTGAGCTGTGATCAAAACCCCACTTTCATTCAGCTTTAGACAATTCAATTTGTATCAAGCTTGGGGACCTACTCTCTCCTTCTTGTTGCATCCATTTTAAGTGAATAGTTTGATGAGCTTTGACAAAATGCACATACCCATGTAGCCACAGTCCCACTCAAGATAAAGAACATTTCCATCGACCCAAAAAGTTCCCTTGTGCCCCTTTGCCTTCACTTTCCACCTCTACTCCCAGCCCCTGATCTGCTTCCCATTGACAGAGATTGCTTTTACAGGCCTAGATTTTAAGGAAAATGGATTTGGTACAGTATATATTCTATCATGTAACATTTCCTTGGCTTTTTTTTTTTTTTTTTTTTTTTTGAGATTCATTCATGTTTTTGCTTACATGAGTACTTCGTTTCTTTTCATTACAGAGTAGAATTTCGTTTTATGGATATACCACAATTTGTCTATTCATTCACCTGTCCGTTGACATTTGTATAGTTTCCAGTTTGGGGTTATGTATGCACCAGATGTTCTTAGGACATCCAAATATCTTCCCAGAAACCAAGATCTTTGAACTTCTCATGAATGTACCTGAGACACTGGAGGGACAACGGGTTATAGCAGCTTAAGTTTCTGGTTGGGGAATGTGGTCCTGGCTGCCTGGAAAGGCCAAAGATTTGCCATAGTTTTTGTGTCCCTGATCAGCCTTCACGATACTGGTCCAAATCTGACTGCTCAGAACTTTAGATTTGGATTTTAACCTGGTGAGACACGTTCAGACTTCTTGCCTCTAGAACTCTAAGATAATAAATTTGTGTGTTGTTTTAAGCCATTAAGTTTTTAGTAATTTGCCACAGAAGCAATAAAAAAAAATCTAATAGTGTGTTATTAATTTGTCCATTTTATCTAAGATGTAAAATTTCTTTCCATAACATTGTTTATAATATATACTTATTAGTGCTTTAATGGTCATAGAATCTGTACAGACAGCCCCTCTTTTATCACTGGTGTTGATAATTTTCATCTTCTCTCTCTTTATCTTCACTGCTTAAGATTGAAATTTATTAATTTTACTGATTTTTTCAAAGAACAAGCTTTAAAATTTTTTTTACTATTTTTAGTCTGCTTCTATTTTATTTACTTACTGTTGTGACCTTTATTACTTTCTTCCTTCAGCTTATTTTGGATTAAATATGCTCTTCTTTTTTTTTTGTTTCTTAAAATAGAAATTTAGATAACTGGTTTAGAACCTGTTGAAGATAGTTCTCCATGAATATGTTTCTCTCATGTTTCTGCATATCTTACAAGCAGAAGTATTAATTGCCTTGGTTCTGGACTATCTTTTCCAGGATGTTTGTATAGCAAACAGTCATAGAGAATATAGTGTCTCCTGCCAAAGCAAAGGCAGGTGTGTTTACTGTTCAATATAATAAATATAATGTCTCCCTCTGGAGCAAAGGCCACATGGACTACTATCCATCATAAAAGATTCAAGTTTCCTAAAATGAGTTTTTTCTCCTATAATGCAACTCGCTGCATGGTTAGATGTCATCTGACCCTTTCTTCATTACCCTGTGGGAATTAGGACTTACAGAATCATGAGAAATGCTGATACTCTGGCTACTGCTACTGCTGTATATAATAAAGTTCTTTGTCTCTGACCCACAAGTGTCATGTCTTCTGCCAGCATTCATAAAACTGTGGCAGCTAATTTGTTAATTTGTAAGTAGGGGAAAACTCAGACCATTCTCAGCACTTATTTTTAATATAAATATTTCTTCTTTTTAATATAAACATTTAAAACTATTAATTTTCTTTAAAGTATTGCTTTAGCTACATGCCACAAATATTGTTCTCAAAATTATAATTCAGTTCATTATATTTTCTAATTGTCCTTGTGATTTCTTTGTTTACTCATGAGTTATCTAGAAATGTATTGTTTAAATTTTTTTAAATTGGAAGATTTTCCAGATATCTTTCTGTTACGGGTTGCTAATTTAATTTTGCTGAGGTCAGAGAATACTCTCTATTGAAATCCCTTTATATTTACTGAGACTGTTTTGTCATCCATAATATAGCCTATATCAGTGACTATTCCATGTGTACTTTAAAGGTGTATTCTTCCACTATTAGGTGTAATTTATGAGTTTCAGTTATATAAAGTTGGTTGACAATGTCACTGCTATTTTATAATATAATTGACTTCTTTCCATATGTCCTACCGATTACTTAGATAGAAGTGTTCAATAATACAGTAATAACTATGAATGTGTATATATTTTTTTTCAATTCTGGAACTTTTAACTTTATGAAGTTCTGTAATTAGGTTTGTATTTATTTGCAAATGGTAGGTCTTCCTGACAAATTTACCCTTTTATGAGACATTCCTCTTTATCTTTGGCCATATCCCTTGTGTTAATATAGTTAATCCAGCTTTTTATACTTAGAGTTTGCAGGGTATATTTTTTCCATCCTCTTATTTTTTAACTTTATGGTGTTTTATATTTAAAGTATGTTTCTTGGAGATAGCGTATTTTTATATCTTGCCTTTTTTACACAGCGTGACAATCTTTGCTTTTTAATTGGAGTGTTCAGACCATTTGCATGTCATATAATTGATGGGTTGAAATCTACCATCTTTCTGTGTTTTTTTTTTATTATTATTAGTTTCAAGTGTACAGTACATTAGTTAGACATTTATATGGCTTGTGAAATGATCTTCCGGATTACTCTATCTTGCCTGTGGCTCTACGCATAGCCATTACATTACTGCTGACTGCATTCCCTATGCCATGTTCCCCATCCCCGTGACCATCTATCAACTACTAATTTGTATTTATTTGTCTCATCTGGTTTCTGTCCCTTTTATCCTTCTTTTCTGCCTTCTTTTGGGTTAATTTAGTATTCTTTAGTAGTACAATTAATCTCCTCCATTTGCTTAACTTTTAGTGGTTGTTCTAGGATTTAAGCTACATATCTTTATATTAACCTGTAACTGTCTATATATGAAAAGTATTATTTTATTTCATGTTTAATGTAATAAACTTACAAAAGCATATTTCCATTTTTTCATTCCTGTCTATGGTGTTTTACTGCTAATGAGTGACCCTTCTGGGGTCTTTATTGAATGTTCTGTGTATTCAACGAGGTCTCACCACTGTGACTAGTTGGAACTGAAATGTCTCTCATTCTTGTGTGAGCTCTGGAATTGTTCAGTTTTTGCTCCTGGGTAGATTTTCTTTGCCTGGCCTTATGCAGTTTCACCCTTTACATATGCAGATTTATATTTAGTCAGATATTCAAGGAAACATCTCTGTAGCCTTAGGGTGAAAAAGTAATCACTTGATAATCAAAATCACATCTGCAGTGGATTTGAGAGTCTTTGGGATGAAAGATACATCAAATAATAGGTTGGTGCTGCAGTAACCATTCAGGATCTAGGTGGACTCTTTCTTTTTTTTCTTTTTCTTTTTCTTTTCTTTTTTTTTTTTTTTTTTTTTTTTTTTTTTGAATGTGTTTTGAGTCTTCAGACCCAAAATGCAATGGCGATTCACAAGCACCTGCTTTTAGTTGAGGGGGTTGGCCACCCAAGGACCAATCATATCAACCAGCAGTCATTGAACTCCTGATATGACTTAGTCTCTGTATGAAAGCACCATAGCGACTGAGTTGAATAAAGCATAATCCCTGACCAGACTAGAGGAAGAAAAAGACACTTAAAATGAGTAAACATATAATGAGATTCTGTTATCACTGCTACTGGATGGGGTATAAATAAAGCCTTAGGAAAGTATAAATATCTGAACCTTTTGTTTTGACTGAATGGGAGAACCACAGATGACTTTTACAAAACAGAAAGCATTTGAGGAGAGAATTTTGGTAAATAAACAGAAGTTCTCAAAGGATAAAAAATATTTTTAAAAGAAGAAACAGAGTGAAAAGGGGGCACAGAAGCATGAAAGTATATGAACTTTTCTCTCTCAACATTGAAGTTTAAGTTGTGGAGTAGAAGTGCTCTAGGAGAGATGAAGAGAGAAGGGAAGACAAGGGCTCGATTATGGAAGCCAAGTGGCTTAGACTTTATCTTTGGAGCATTGGAAAGATTTTTCTGTAGAGTGATTTAGCCAGATTAACTTTTTAGAATGATGATTCTTGAATCGGGAAGGCGTATGGCAAGAAGAATCTTAGATGAAGGACATTGTCACTCTTTGGCTAGGGAACACAGACAGAAGAGACAGCTTAAGGAGGAAGAGGAAGCAAGATAACCCCCAGGAGGAGTCCGAGTCCAGAATGCTGATTGCAGAGGGCACACGAGGCACTTTTAACAAGGGCTAATCCACACATAGGCCCCGAGTCCCAACAAGGGTGAGGGACAAGCTGGAATCTCAGAGATGCCCTCTACTTAGAGAAAGTAGTGTGATGACCACTCGTTTTTCTGTGACTTTAAAATATGGGTGAAATAAATATGCTTAATTCTCAATTTTTGTGCAAAAAAATTAATAAAAATAATGAAGAACAGCATTTCATACTTTATTAAATTAATCTGTAAAGAGCCCAGGTTGTGCAGCCATGTAGACCTGTAGTTGGGCCCCATCCCACCTTTTACCTTCAGTGAATCCCATGTGAAAAACTGGGAAGAGCAACATCTACCTCTCAGGAGGATGGTACAGATGAGAAAGGTAAATGTTTCGGATCTACTGTGTATCCCAGCCGAGCTCTGCTCATTCCTGCAGCAAAAGCTAGCATCACACTCATGGTCGCAAAGCCCCCCCACCTGCCACCACCACAGCCACACCATCCCCAAACACTGACAGTTGCCTCAATCTCCTCTCTGCAGCAAGGGCCAGATGTCAGCATGACTTATGTTGACAAGCAGAGCCACCTCAGGACTCACCTCCCCTGGCCCATGAATCTTTTGGCCTCCTCCAGTGACTACCCAGGGAGCTTAAGTAACGCAGCCCAGAAATGTGGAGTTAATGCCCTCAGGGAATATTCTGTCCATCGTTAGAGTCAGAAGGTGGGAAGAGTGGACTAGTCAGAGTGGTTCTTTTCTAAGACTTCTCATACAGCCAAGCAACCTACTATGTTTCCTTCAGAAGCTGCTGCCAGCTCAATAAGGTGTCATCTTGTATTTGCTTTTCACATTTCTCTGTCCCATTGCCCCTTTTTCTTTACTTTTCCTTCTCTGGATTATACTTCTCAAGGAAACATCACCTCATGAGTTTTGCCTCTGACTAAACATTCTAGGAAACCTAACTGGATACATAGTAGGTGCTCGATTGATGTCCTCTTTCTTCCCTCTTAGCTACATATTTCCTTCTTCTTGTACCTCATAGGTTTTTCTGACGCTCAGTTGAGATAATACATGAATAAGCATTTTGCGAATTCTTTGCATGAACAGCAGTTATGCTGTGCAAATGTAAGTCATCATTATAAATTAATTGACCCAAATGGGCTAACCAATCAAGCGGCTTTGCTTTTACATGGTGGACAAGGCATACTTTTTTTATTCACAGTGAAAGAATGATTGACGTCACAACTTTTTACTAGCTGGGCTACCCCAGGACAGTGGCTTCTCTTCTCTGAGCCATAGTTTCCTCATCTCTAAAATGGGGATGACAACATCTAACTCATCTTATTGTTATGAGATTTTGATAAAATGATGGGTGTGAATTTGCTTTGTAAACTCTAAAGTGCTATAAAAATGAAATGGGCATTGTTATTACTAGTAAGGTAGCAGCTCAATAAATATTTTTAACAAATGACTGCTTGTGAAATAGGAAACTAATTCAAGTAGCGCCCAGAGTCTTGATGTAAATGGGGCATGCACCCTGGTCCTTAATTTATAATCTCCCTGAGAATTTGGAGCAAAAGAATGGGAATTAGAGGCCTTACTCTTGGTGAATGTATTAATCATTGCTTCTCTGATTATTGCAAATCTAGCCTAAAAGTAAGGTAGGAATAACAGTGCTTTTGGAGTGATAAAATATTATAGAGCGACTTATTTAGTTGACATAGGAGTGAGTTGGCAACCACTTGAGGGACTTATACTTACTATCAATAACATATTTTTGTTTGTATACCTTTTGTGTTACTTATATCAATATACTATTTAATCTCTCCAAATATATTATGAGTTTGGTATGAATTTCCTCATTTTCAGTTAAAGAAACTGAGATTTAGAGAAGTTTGGCAACTTGCCTCAAATTCAAAGTTTTTTTGGTGGAACCGGTATTTGAAACAAGATCTGTCTCATTCCCAAATCTGTACTGTCCTCTACACCAGGCTGCTCTCTGAAAGTATTGTCCTCCCTCTTATTCCTTTTCAAATTGTGGTGGTCTCCAAGTTCTGCTGGACACCAAAAGTGTTTTCCTAGAACCCCAGGGACAATTATAAAACCCAAAAGACACATTGATTACCCATCGACCAATAGCTCTCAAGAAAAAAAAAATGTAATATTATCTCGTAGTGTTTGCCAGTTTCCATGGTATAAATATTCCCACCATGGCTAATTTAAGCAACCAACTTGACATCACCGAATGCAAAGTTAGAAAGAGATGTACAAAACCAGTTTTCACAAGCTGACACACACAGATCCAGCGTATCACCTCACCACCTTCACCTAGGGTCTCAGCATTCCACAAAGCACTCTGGAGTAAGAGACAATGATGGCCTCTGTCTTCAAATTTGTTTGTTCACTGTTTGTTTACAGTTTATGTGGAAGACAAAAATGCCCAATTACTAGAACTCTCAGTGGTCTTTTTTACAGCTTGTACTAACACTCAACAAGGGAAAAGGTAGAGGTGAACAGATTAAATCTAAAGCCAGTGGTAATATAAACAGGTGCAACCCTTTGAGAAAGCAAGAGTGATAAATATCAAGTTGTAAAGATGTCCATCATTTTGACCAGTAATTCTACCCATAGGAGTTTATCTGAGAACTAGACCTCTTGACACAAAAACTAAGTGACAAAAGTATTCACTACAGTGTTCTCTGCAAAAACAAACAAAGAAATAAATAAAACACCTACCAGCTATCTCAATACCCAAGAATAGGTAATGATTAGCTTAAGTACTTGTGGTAAATAGAATAATGGCATCACAAAGAGGTCAGTGCATTAGTCCCTGGAGCCTATGAATATGTTACATGACACAAAAAAAGGAACTTAACTTTGCAGATGTAATTCAGGTTATGGACCTTAAAATAGAGCGATTATCCTCAATTATCTAGATGGACTCGGGGCTATGATATGAGCCCTTAAAAGCAGTGAATTTTCTCTGGCTGGAGCAGAAAATGTGGCAGAGAGAAAGTCAGAGAGATTCTGAGTATCAGAAGGGTTTGATGCATCACTGCTGGCTCTGAGATGGAGGGGCCTACAGGCAAGAACCAGAATGAGGCCTCTGGAAGTTAAGAGTTGGCCCCAGAGGCAACCAGCAAGGATACAGGACCTCAGCCCTACAACGGCAAGCCGCTGAATTCTGCGAATGACCTGAAAAAACTTGGGAGCTAATTCTCCCCCAGGTAAGAGCCCAGACCACCTACGCTTGGCTGTAGCTTCTGAGGCCCAGATTTCTCATCTACACAACTGTGAGATAATACACTTATATTGTTTTAAGCCGTTAAATTTGCAGCAAGTTTTGTGACAGCAATAGAAACCTAATCCAGTACTCATCATCCACATGAAGTAATATTATATTCATGATTCTAAATGATCATTGTAAAGATCTTGCAGTAGCACAAAGAACTCTTCATGACATGAAGATAAGTGAAAACATAAAGATTCCTACATAAAGTCCTATGACCTCGCACATTAAAAATATATGCAAATGGTGGCTATTACAAAAAGAGAATATGCAAATGTGGAAATAATTAGAATTTTGAAAGGGAAACATTTCTTTGAGGGTCTAAGCATTGGTGCTTGGAAGAGCTTGCATGAACCTCCTTGGTGAGACGGTCCTAATTTTTTCCAGAGAAGTGGCATTCCTCAAAGGGACCAAGGTAGTCGACAGCTGCAGCCAAATCACTGACACCTTTTCTCCACCTACAGAAACAAAGCGGTCAATGGATAGAGTCTTCTCGGCTAAATTTTTCAATGATCTTTTCTTTTTTAAATCTATGGCACCTGGCCAACACTCACAGGTGCCAAATAAGTGTATAAATACAAATGAATATGAAAGGAAAACTTGGAAAAGAGTGATCAGGTTGGTTACCTTTTTTTCATTTGTGGTTGTGATTTTTCTATTGCCTGCTGATAATATTTTCACATCTGGGATTTGTCCTTCATTTGAGTTGATAGAATTAAGCACTCTTCGCTTTCCAAGTGAAGAGCTTGTCTGCAATCCTGGTTGCTAAACTAACACTGGTGATTTCTTCCACCCCACCCCAGCTGCTCCAGAAAGGAATGGTGGGTGCAGACTGTGCTTGGAATGTTGTTTTCAGGTGAACAGAACTGACTCTAACAAGAGGGAAATTTTTATTCACACAAAATGGATCAAAGATCACATGCGCTCCCACCCAGCGAGGGGCTGGGCTAGGGACTTGTATGATGCTGAAAACCAAAGCTGCCTCAAGCTGCTAATTGTTGAAGTAATATATCCAAAATGACAGAAGCAAGTGATGTCCACTACAGGGGTCCAACGTAGGCTTCAGAAGTGGCCACTTTCACTTCCAACTCATACTTTGAGAGTGCTGTGGGCAAATCATCTATGTCCTGCGGAGCGTGATCAGAAAAACAATGATTACTAACTTCTTATGGGCCCAGCACTGTGCTCAGACTTTGCTTGTCTCGTTGATATCCCCATTGTGCTGATGAAAAAGCAGAGACACAGAAGTGGAGAAGTGACTCACCAGAGTCAACACACAGCTTTCCCTACACAGCTCTGTCTCTGCCTGACATTCTCATCGTGTCCCATTGTTTTTCAGTCTCCAAGAAAGTGAAGGGTCAGGAAATTGAGTCATTTAAGATGTGACTCAGCACACTAGGTATGGCTACTCTCAAGAAGGGACACCAGAAAGTCACAGAAAGTGACCTCAGATTTGAGAAGGGCTGCCACAAGAAAAAATAAGCAGAACTCTTCTAAGTGGCTCTAGCTTTGGTGATAAGTTTGGTGGTAGACATAAAATACTTTGTAGCAATGACAGCTAATCAAAATGTCAGTGGGAGTTAGGGCCCAAGTGCCCCGTTAGCAGGGGGGTCATGCAGAGCCCACACCTGCAGCTCTCAGGGCCAGACCACAGGGGGCAGATTTCTACATTAGGCGGGAAGCACTTCCCACTCTGAAGATGCTGTGAGCTCCTGAGTTGTAATTCCTCATTATGTCTACAACTTAAGGGAAAGGAAACTAGCATTTCTGAAGCCCTCATCTGTGCCAGGTAATACTCCAGGCCTTCCTCATATGTCATCACATTTCATCTGCACAACAGCCGACTCTCACCTTGCCAAATGGGCAATGAGGCATCCCTCATTTATCTGTGTCCACACATACAGATTCAAGTGCATTACAGTCAAAATTTGAAAGGCTTCTTTCTATGGCAGATGCCAGACAAAAAGGGTTGGGGATTGAGGCTATAGTCCTGGCCACCAGCTATCCTAAATGAACTGTCTCCTGGCTGATGCTCCACAAAGGGTCATTCTTGCTTCTAGGAGAACAGGCAGAAAAAGAGAAAGAGGGGCAGAAGCCAAATCGTGAGGATGGTTTTTCCTAGCCTGAGGGATAGAGATGTTGAAGCTGTTTTTGTTTTTGTTAAGATTGGTATTTTATTTGTGCATGTGTCAATTGATTGATTGAGTGCCCAGTTGAGAAGTTATCTACCCTAATAAGCAGGCCATGCTCCAGCTAAAATGGACACAGAGGGATACCAAGTCATGGAATTCCCAAGTCAATCTCTCTCTTTCTCTCCCTCTCCCTTTCCCCTCTCTCACTCTTTCTATCTCTGGCTGGTAGAACCTTAGCCTAGCTCTCCTTCCTGTCTTCATTCCTGCCTCTCCCCTGGCAGCTGGCCTAGTGGCAGCCTGGAAATGCAGCCAGATGGCCAAGAAGAATGGAGGCGAAGTTTCTGTGTAGAAAGCACCTCTGTGTCTATGTGCAGAGAATGAAGAAGGAAAGAGAGAGAAGGAGGAGAGAAGTGGGAAAAGGGGGAAAAGGTGACAGGGAGAGAGTGAACGAGATAACAATGGAGAGAGAGGAAAGAATAGCAGTAGAGGAAAACCAAGGAGACCAACAATAGAGTGGGTCAGGGACCAAATAGACAGAGTGAGGCATGGACATCAATTAAAATTGGGAGAGCCCAAATTAGGAGGGAGTGAGAAAAGAGTCTTTGAGGGGAGATAAGCCTCTGAAAGATAAAGGGAAGCACTGCAGAAATTTCGAAGAAGTCGAAGAAAAGATGGAGAAAGAGAAGAACAATTATTGAGAGCACTTTATAGACATCATCTCATTTGATCCTTTCAACAACGAAAATGTTGATTTTCATTGTGACCCAGGTAGCTGACATTCAAAGCTCACGCCCTTTGCCACTCCACTCTGCTGCCTTCCAAGCATTCTGCCAACAAGTAGAACCAACTGAACCTTAGCTCAGGAAAGAGGTCCACGTCTCAGGCCACCCTCCTTGCCCAGAGTGCCAGGCCTTCCGCCTTGAACCCAATGAACCCACCATGAAGGCTGGTGTAAGTGAATCCTCTGTGATTAGGAGTCATGCCCTCATTTCTAGTCATTTTCTACCAAAGATCAGAGCACTGACCTGGGGTATAGTAAGGGACAACTTCTTCATTTAAACCCAGACCCTGATGAGAAAAGCATTACAAGGAAGCAGTGGGTACAGAATGCATGTTTTAATCTGCTCTTGAGCCATTTATTGCTGTTTGGTCAACGTAACAAGCACTGCTGGTCACTGAGTTTTGTCCTGAACTTAGCAAGTCATTTTGTCTAAACTGGGGAGCCCCCTTGCCTATGGGAAGAGGTGAGGTTGCTACTCGGGTTCCTCATTTTATTGAGCACCTTCTAAATACCCGGCACAGTCTCATTTCAAACACACAGAAGTTCCTTGTGAGGTGTTCACTGTTGCCATCCACACTTGCATTGAGAAATTAAGGCTCAGAGTTCAGCTTACCCCCCTAGATGGTGCATAGTCATCCAAACAGATCTTTCATTTTGCACTGAGATGAATGAAG
>CM053509.1:143889841-143908690 GCA_028627145.1 Eidolon dupreanum | reverse complement strand
CTGGAAGCAAGACCAAAAGGATGTGATGTGTCTATGGCCACATGTGCACAAAGACTCAAGGAGGATGCATTCCAACCCACACAGGGCCTGCAGACCCTGGGCAGAAGCTGGTCTGTGCCATACTGTACTTAGACTGTGCTCTCCAATTTCATCATTTCTGGCTCAAAATGGGCCTGCAATTTTCATTTCTTTATGGGCTTAAGTAATCTATTGCAAATGTCACCAGCAGGCTGTAATACATTCTTGCCGAGGAAACTGTTCTTTCTCTTCAGTAACTTTCTGGTTGAAGATTTGCCGGGCCCAGTAACTGTTTTACATTAGCTATAATGGTGTTTACATTGGATGCACCGATGTTTAAATCACTGGACAGATTTGTTATTAGTAGGGAGGCAGTGGCATTGTTTAGCCCGAGTATCTGGGGGGAGGGGCTTCTATTAGTATTGATAATATTTTACAAGAGACCTCGCAGGGATGTTTATAATAATAGCAGTGCTGTTTATCTTACCAGGATTGTGTTGAAGCAACTTTAATTGTATTCATATTAAACATATCAATGTTAGAACTGATGTAATATGTTTAGCATTAATATAAAGGTTGCTAAGTTGGGGGCTTTTGAGTTAGAATTAAAAGGCCGGGAAGACAATGGGACATATGGAAAGCATTTGGGGGTTTCTGTTCTTGTCTAACAAGAAGGATTAGTGCGTTTGCCGAAATACAGTATAAGATGTACAGTGGGTTGTAATGCTAGCATCTGTTTCCCTTACGATCGCGTTCTCTTGGCTTGTGTGTGTGTGTGCGCGATTGCTCTTGAGTCCTTGCATTCTCACAAACTCCACCAAAGCCCAAATGTCAGGGATACTTCAGATGCTTTGCAGCTGGCTGTCGCACCCAGAGAAGTTTCAAAATGGATTTTGTAATGGCTTATAAAAGTCCCACATTGTGCGCTGGCGGTTATTGAGTGTGATATAGTGTGCACAAGAATGTTCCAAATTCCCTCCGTGCTGTATCCATCAATCTGGCTCTATTAGGGTTGGCAGGATAATGGCCAGAGTGAGGCTCTGGACTTTATCTCCAGCTGAAAGAAGCATCCTAATTATCTACTCATCAGAGCTACCCCACTCCTGGCTCAGAGAGACCACTGCCAGCTCAGGCCCCGAAATTCCATATCCTCGCAGTCACTGGCCAGGCCCACAAAGGCCGAGCTGCATGATTGTGTCCAGCCCAGCTGGGGAATCGTTGTCCCAATAAATCTTGGAAATCCATCTGACTCCCAAGCTGGAGGCACCGTCCAGTTAAGCCAGCAAGGCTCCGTATCCTGTTCCGCCTCCTTCCAGACCAGTTCAGTTTCCTGGGCCCAGCTAACTCCCTGAGGCTGCATGGTGGAGGCTCAGACCCAGCTCAGGCAAGTCAGGAGCCCTGGTTTTCCGTGCAGGAAGACAGCTGCGCCTCCCTCCTCAGGCCATTGGGAGGATTCAATGGGAAAAGCTACAACAGCACCTAGCAGAGAAACTGAACCATCACGCATTTATTATTGGCCACACTGGAAAATCTAGTGGAGCATTAGGGCTTTACAGGAAGTGAATGGTTTGTTTGACAGAAATATGTCTGTTTTCTGGTAGAATACTCAAAGAATATTTGTAAAGAAATATCTTCTTTACACAATACTTCTCACAAATATTATCCTGTAAGCTGGTATTACCACCATTATTATTTTCATTCCTGAGATTGGAATCCCTAAATGAATGCTTAAGTTTTGATGAGGAAACTAAGACTCAGAGAAATGAGATGATTTGCCCATTTTCTCACTGATTATTCCCTAAACTCCTATGTGTTGGCCACTCAGGCTGTAGAGATAAGGGTCCCTGTCCCACTGTGGTTAACATGTGAATGAAAGAGGCATGAACACACAGCTCTGTGTGCCTTTCCCTTCCCAAGCCACCATGTTGCCACCTTTCCAGAAAGTCTACAAATGTGGAAGGTGGTTGGGGTGGAACACACACATAAATAGTATCATGTAAGATGCAAAGAACTGAAGAGGCATGAGAGACAGTGTGGTGAGATCTGAGAAAAGGGAGAGACAATAGGATGCAGAGGAGGTAGGACTGGAGCTGTGCTTCGGAATCAGTGGGACTTACACATGCAAAAGGAGAGGAGGGCATGCCAGACAGAGAGGACGGGACGAGCAAAGGTCAAGGGCAGGAATGTGAGAGGAACATGTGGGAAATAGCAGTAACTTCCTTTGGGTTTGGGTGATTCTGGTGGTGGGTATGGAAAGGGATAGAGTGGAAGTCCTACTGTATGCTGATGTGTAGCAGATCAGGGCAAACTGAGGAGCTAGACATTCCCTTTGAGAAATGGGGATCCAAGGAACACTTTAGAGCAGGAGCATGACACACATGATCAGAGCTATGTTTTCAGAAGGTTAAACAGTAAGCTTTGGATGAAGTGGGTGAGAGGAGGAGGATGGGCCTTTGGCAGAGTGTTCAAGGCCAAGGCAAGGGGGATGGAAAGGGACAGAGAATATGTATACGAGAGAAATCAAAAGTAGAAATGTGACTACATATGGCCATTTCCTCCCTCTGCTCTTTCGAGGGGCATTGGCAGCAGCTCAATTGAGAGGCTGAGGAGCAAGCCATGTGGCAGCAAGATTTCACCCAGGTTATATTTCTCAAGTGCTGGTGGGTGGGGATCTCTGTATCTCACCTTGGAAATAGACTTTGGAAGATATATGAGTTTGCTCAGGCTGCCATAGCAATGTACCAAAAATTGGGTGGCTTAAGCAACAGAAATTTAAGTTCTCACAGTTCTGGAGGCCAGAAGTCCAAGATCAGGGTGTCAGCAGGATAGATTTCTTCTGAGACTACTCTCGTTGGCTCATGAATGGCAATCTTCTCCATGTCTTCACATGGTCTTCCGTCCATACCTGTCTGTGTCTGAATTTCCTCTTTTGATAAGTACAACAATCATATTGGATTAGAACTCACCCTAATGGCCCCATTTTAACTTAATTACTTTTTTGAAGACAGTCTCTAAACAGTGTCACATTCAAGGGACAAATCCATCACAAAGCCATTTATAGTCTTTCTCAACATGCTTAGTGTCACGTAAACCCATGCCAAGCCAGAGTGAAATAAGACTATGTCCCAGGCTCTCCTCAACAGTCCAAGGAAGGATTCATTTCCCACCAGCAGCAGACAGAGCCAGGAATGGGGTGCGGGTGGGACCTAGAGCCAGTGTGCCCCAGTTCAAATCACAGCTCTGCCACTTATGAGCTGCATGGCCTTGCAAGGATTGCTTATCTTTCTGTGCCTGAATTTTCTCATTTGTAAAGTGGAGTTAATGGTAATCTCCACCTGATAAGCTTGTTATGAGGGTTAACGGAGTGAACATATGTACAGCTCTTAGACGGTGCCTGGTACGTAATAAGTGCTCAACACAGGTTAATTATGGCATCCATTAATATCCTGGGTCCCGGCTGGGGTGGAGGTAGTAGGCATTTGAAAGGGTTTACCCAGGAGAAATAAGGTCTAGAAACTTTTATCAGCATTTTACAAAGCCCACAGGAATGTGTGCGTTTGTCCTCCAAAGGACTGCCTGAGCTAAAAGAACTCCAAGTCCTCTCCTTGGGTCATTATGTATGCCATTCATCATAACACACCCTGCATGCCTAGTAGCACAGGCCAGGCACTGGCAGGAGGAGAGGGCTGGGTACTAATCAGGGCTGTCAGAGGAGGAGAAGCCTGTACAAATTACTGGAACACAGAGGGCCCGAGGTTTATTAATACAGATCTACAGTGGCCTGGAAGAGAAAGGGTTTAGGGGAGAGAGAGCACAGGCACTGAGTGACTGTGTTGCATCTCAAGTCAGACCCTGCCTTTATAGGGGTGTCCCCATGGGGCGAGGACTAGGGTGAGGCGAGTGAGGCACTAACCTCAGGCAAGACATTGAAGAGAGTGCCAAAACTCAGTAATCAAAATCAAAATAACATTTTAATGCAGTCCTTTTAAAAATCAAAATTTATGCAAAAATAAATAAATCCAAGATGAACAAAATATCAAAAGTTTAAATAAGGACAAGATCTAACCCTGCACATGCATGAAGGTCTCACTCACCTCACCTCCATTCTGGCCCCAGACCCCCAAATTCCTTCATGAGTCTCACACTCTGACCTTGATTTGAGTCCTTGCCTTCAGCTGCTCCTCGTCTGAGGGCAGGAACAGTCCTGATATTTCTGAGCTGTGGAACTTGAGGAATTTGTTTCACCTTGTCTAAAAGGGGTTGAACATCACCTACCTCACAAGGATATTGTAAAGCCAAAGGTAAACGAGCCTGAATGTGTTATGGCACCTAGTTCAGTGCCTGGAACACACCTAGCACTCATGACATTTTCACTGGGGCCAGAGAAATCATTTCAGATCCATTTTAATGTTCACATATCATTTTGTGTGGATGCTGAGTAGGGAAATCAATGTCCAAACTCAGTGGGACATCTTCACAGATGACACAGTATAATTGAAATGCAAGCATTTAACTTTTCGAGCTTAAGAGTTAAAAAAAGATATGTGTCTAACCAGGTCTAAATGGTCAACTCAGACCCAACCACCCTCTCTAAATTGGAGTACCATTTTATGGAGGAGACAGATGAGAATTGGAGAAGATTTGTACACTGTCCAGCATTGTGCAGTCAGAATATCAAGCAGAGCGGGAGATGGTGGCCAAGGCAGAGGCCTGGGCATTATATCAGAGTGTCAGAGCTATGACTGGGCCTCACAGGCGAGATGTGGTGCTCTGTGTGGGTTTGGTGCTGATTCTAGGAGCTGGTATGCGGTGGAGCACGGAACATACAGGGGAGCCAAAGAGGAGTGTAGCTCCAGGTTGTAGAGAGCTGACTGCTACCAGCCAACCCTGCACCTTCTGCATACTCTGGCTAACATGTCCATGTGTCCTGGATGCCCAGGAGAGCTCCAGTTTATGCCCATTGTCCTGGCATAACTGTTAGTAACTCACACTTTCACCATCAAACATGATTTGGTCTAGATATAAACCTGAAGCCTCACCCTAATTATAGCACCTCTCAGGCAGAAGACATGAGCTGTGAATTTTTCTCCTCCGCCAGGAAACCCCTTCAGCCTGACTCCCCAAGGGCCAGGTGTGTGTCCTCTCTCTGCTTTCCGGGAGGATGGCCCAAGAACAGGCTCAGAGCACATGTGCTCAAAATAATTTGCTCAGTGGAATTAAATGGAGTGAGCCAAACATCTCTGCTGCAGTCTGCCTTCCTGGTGCTCCCCAAAAAGGCACTCATTCCAGTCTCTGACTCTTCCAAGGAAGGGACAACGGTCTCCAGAGCCACTGTGCTGGACGTGAGTCAGAAAGGAAAGCAGGAGCGAAAGCAAGCCAGAAAGCGAAGAGGCCCTGCCTGGCTCTCACTCGGCGTGGAACCAGTGCCCAAGGCATGCCCCGCAGAATGGGGTCGGAGATCTGCTCTTTCCACTGTGAGGGGGACCCCGGCCTAGTTGCTCAGATCATTGCAGCAGCCCAGACCCTCTGTACTAAGGAGAGAGGCCCTATTGTGTCACGTCCTCCATCAGCTATTTAGCTGAGAAAACTGATCTTAGTGTGAAGAATGTGAGACCTAAGAGGGGATGGCAGGTCCCTAGACTGAGAAGAGGACCTGTTTGGCATCATTCTGTGCCTAAGTCTGACCTTTCTGGATCCCGCCTTTGTTTCCCTCAGATGCTCCCCTTCTTAGGGAAAGTCCTTCCAGGTTACTGTCTGCCCCTGACCTTGGCTGTGGTCGGAACCTGCCTTACTCTCTTGGCTCACCATTGCATCGCTTTCCTCCCCTGCCCTTCTTTAAGGCCAACTTTCCTTAGGTTGCTGGGTTTCCCCATCCCCGGATTTCTGATTTAGCAGGTCTGCGGTAGAGCCCAAGAATCTGCATTTTTAACAAGTTCCCAGGTGGTGCTGAGGCTGCAGTCTGGGGAACACGCTTTGAGAACCACTCACTGTTCTTGCTCCTCTTTGGGAAAAGGCCTGCTACCAGCAGCTGGGCTGTCCTCTAAAGCAGCAACCCTCCATCTGGCTGCAGAGGGAACTTGTAAAAGGTTCCACACTTCGGTCCACACCCTGGACCAATTACATTCAGATCTGGCAGTGGGACCCAGGCCATCAACATTTTTTTTAAGGCTGCTCAGGTGGTTCCAGGGTGCATTCAAGGTAAAGAAACACTATTTTCCAGAGACTTGATTTTCCTGGGCCCTTCTGCCAATCACAGCTGCTCTTCCTGTCTGAACTGAGCAAGTCCCCTTTCTCCTTCACATGTGCTCAGCATGATTTTTTATTTTCACCTCATTGCAAAGTCCTCTCATATTCAAATCATCCTCTCAGGGTGGTGGTTGAGGGTTGCCAGGATTATAGTTCGTGACACCTTCACGCAATATTCTTTAAATACTTGCTCAATGTTTATTTAATGGGGATAGTGAGAAAATTTTCCAATACAAATTATATTCAGAAACAAGTTCTCCTGATAATTCATTCTCATGGCCAAAAGTGATTAAAAGTTCTTTTAAAAAGAAAAATAAAAACCATTTCCCATTTTTCTGTGGTTCTGGAACTCCTTTCAGTTGTCTTTTGTGATTTTCTAAATCAGACCAACTTCTTGGGAGGACGAATAAAGGGTTTAAATTTAGATAGTAAAATGAATCACCAACATAAAGAGGACCACATCAACATGCCCTCCGGTTTCAGAGTCTCAGCTGACAGCTCTTGCCTGAGCATGTCACAAAAATACACAGCTGAACTAGGCAATTGCTGGTAAGGCTTTTTTTTTTTTTTTTTTTAACTTCAACTCAGAGACGTTTTGTACTTGGATGAGAGAGGGACCAATTTACATTTTGCCAATCATGTAAAACGTTATACACAGAAGTTCTAAATAAATTGGCACTATATCTCCAATTCATTCCGAGGAAATTTGGCCTGCAAAGAATTGGTGCCCTGGGAGGTGGTCCAGCTGGCTTTCCCTTTGATCCACTTTGGCTTCCAAGTTATTCTTTCCATCACAAGCACTCACAGAGGTGGATAGGATAACCATTGCTGCTCACCAGAAGAGCTGGTTCTTACAAAAATCAAAGAAGAGAAAATTTCAGGCTGGAGGAAGTTGTCATCAATTGAGAGGCTGAGTAAGCTGAGACTTCAAAAGCAAAGAGAGAAAAAAGCATCCACTGATTTGAAGAAGCAATGTCATGTGAGAAAGTAGAGACAGTGAGTTTGCAAAGCTCTTTTGAAAGCGTGGTTTAGGAGAAGAAGGAGGAGATGAGAAAGAAAGCTGGAAAAGAAGACAGGGCCAAAGGGAGATTTTGTTTATTTATTTTGTCTTTAGTTTTATAAGATTAAAAAGACTTAAATTTATACTTATAAGTCAGGAGGACTGGTACAGACTGAGAGATAAATAAGAGTGAAAAGAGTACTAGTGACACATGGAATTTTGTCACTTAAGAGGCAAAGAGGGTGAGGTTCTGAGTGAAATTTACCAAAAATGTGCTTCACTTTGCTGCTTTTCTGTAGTTACTGGCTTTTTGGTTCTCACCCGCTAACACAAGTACTTTGTTTCCAACAAACTCTCATAGAAGATACACATTACCAGGTGACAGGA
This sequence comes from Eidolon dupreanum, assembly GCA_028627145.1. NCBI lineage: Eukaryota > Metazoa > Chordata > Mammalia > Chiroptera > Pteropodidae > Eidolon > Eidolon dupreanum. Next base: position 143,901,039 of record CM053509.1, on the reverse strand, counting down.
GGGTCTGTCACAGGGGAGGGGCTTCTTGGAAGAGAATTGGGTCATAATGGTGAATATAACTAAAATTTCTAACATTCAATTTAGAGTGGCTTTTTAAAATTTAAAATTTTGTTAGCTTTGTTTTACTTTTTATTGAGTTAAAAAAATTCAATAAAGTGTACAGTACTAATCTTGGCATAAAGTCTGTGGAATTTTCACATGTGTATATACCCACGTAACTACCACCAGATCAAGATACAGAACACTCCCAAGCGCCCTAGAAGATTCTCCTATTCTCTCTCCCAGTCAAAACTCCAACTCCAAAACCGCTGTTTAGATTTCAATCTTTACAGACTACGCCTCCCATTCTTGGACTTCATATAAATAAAATTATATATAAATGGCTTCCTTTGCTCATATAATGTCTGTGGGATTCATCTGTGTACTGGCGAGTATCATTATTCTGTTTACTTTTGTATTGCTCTTAAGTATTCTATTATATGAAAATATTGCCACTTATACAGCCATTCCTCTATTGATAGGCATTGTCTCACTTCTGGTTTGGGGCTGTTATGAATGCAGATGCTACGACCATTCTAGAACATGGCTTTGGTGGACATATGTCCTTTTTTCTCTTGGCAGTATATCTGGGAGTGGAATGGATAAGTCCTAGGTTGGCGTATGTTTAGCTGTAGGGAATATTTTGAGGTTTGGAGGCTTCCCATGATCCACAGGGTAAGGCTAGAGCTTTATAACACAGGGTGCCTTCCAATCTATTGCCCTCATTTACTTCTCTGACCTAACCTCTCACCACGACCCTCTCTCACCCTGCCTAGGATCTATCTGAACATCACACACTTCCCCTGACCTTGTCCGATGGCTTCAGGCCTGTGCTCTTGCTGTCTCCTAAGCCCATGATGCTTTCTTCCCCTTGTCTATTGGAAAAGGCCTGTTTAGCCCTGAAGACGATAGGCAAAAATCACTCCACCACTGATCTTTCCCCACCTTTTCCTCTTCTCCCCTGTCTGGAACATTTTCGTCTGTGTGCTCAATGCCTTCTGCCCTTATCTGTATTAACTCCAGTCACTCGGTGTTGAAATTACTTGGTAATGAGACAGTGACCTCCTGCATCCTGGTCATCCCTCTGTCCTCATGTTATGCACAGGACCTCAAACTAAGAAGGGTCTTAATAAATGTTTTTCAAATTTAACAAATGAACTAGATTTTAAATAAACAGGAGAGATGGCCTATTTTTTTTTTCTCACAGATACAACACTAGGAGGCAAACCATCCAGTTTCTAAAACATTTCAAGTAGAATTGCTCACCCAACCTGCAACAACTAGTGAAGATGAAAGTGGACCAGAGACAGAAATAGGACTTTTGAGTGACGACTTCCTTCTCTCCTCAAAGGAACACACTTTCCAGACTCTGAAAGACATGCTGGGGATTCAGACTTTGTGTCCCTTAACACCAAACACTTGACACAAAGTATTTTATTTTATTTTATTTTATTTTATTTTATTTTATTTTATTTTATTTTATTTTAATTATTTTATTTTATTTTATTTTATTTTTTTATTTTTTTTGGCAAACTATTCAGATGTTTCCAAATACCCAGATGTTCTCCCCGATATAACCCAAACAACTCTGTGTCTCTGTCACATTTTATTAAGATATTTAGTATCGTGGAAACAGAGCTTGGATGGAGCTGAAAATTCAGTAGACAGAGCCAAGGGCAGGAACTTTGACCGACTCACTGTACTCCAGAGGATGCCTGAGAAATGCGGCCCAGAGCCGAACCCAGGAGAGACACCTGAGATGTGCAGTCCCCGACGCCAAGCCCTTCCAGGGAGTCCCTGGCCAGTGCACTTCTGTTGATCTCGCAGTCACGTGAAGGAGCATTTTCCTTCTCAGCCAGGCTGGACGACCAACTGCCTTTTCTCTCTTTTTTTTTTCTGGATTGTCACTTCTTTTTATTGAGTTACAAGTTGAGGTGTGCAGGTTCAGTGGCATCAGCCCCCCAAATCCCTTCCCCCTTGGGTGACAATAGCTCCCAGCACTGAGGAATGGGGAGAGGGGGAGGGTCTTGGGCAATGGTGCGGGGCCCTGAGGGTCCCTGGATCAAGCACTGCAGACATGTAGAAGCCCGAGCTTATGATCACTCCTTTGTCTAAAATGCCTTTTCCCAGTTTCTTCCCATCCCATCCCTCCAAGCCCAGCTTCCTCCCAGCTGAAAGTGAGCTTTTGCTCTCCATCTCCTCTCTGTCCAAATCCTTCCCAGAGTTGGCTCAAATGCCAGCTCCCTACAGAAGGGGATCTCACACTATCCAGATACCAAGCTCTCCCAGCACCCTCTGCTTCTTTTTGGGGGTCACTTGGCATTTTCTACATTTTAGCACAACTTTCTATGCATATATTACCACCTCCCACAAACAGGAATTGCTTGAAAGGCTTCCCTTTGGGTTTATCTACTATGTATCCATGCTCCCCAAGGAAAATGATTGTCAATTAAAAATACTGATTGAATGCTACGATTTCAGTGTATGGCTTATAACTGTTATTTAGATGTCCTAAAATTGAAGGAATAGTGGAAAGAGCTCTGGATTAGGAGTCAGGCTGACCTGAGTTCCATCCACACTGGATCTGCCACCACCTTGGTCTGTGTCATTAGACAGTTTGCGTCACCCCTCTGGGCTTCAGTTGTCCATCTGTAAAGTAAAAATGTCTCCGAAATTGATGTAACAGAAGAGTTGTTAAGGCAGAGTTAAATGTGGGTGCCCAATTATGTCAACATTTCTCTTTCTTATTCAGAGTTAGAGGTGAGTGGTTATTTTGGGATATGCCTTCTCTGTTGAGAGAAAGACACCCTCAGTACACGGATTCAGCAGAAAGGGAGGACGCAGCAGAACTGACTTTGCCTTTGTGTGGAGGACTGGAATTCGAGCTGAGTTACTTCTATATCCCCAGTGCCCTTCCTGGTCTGGCTTGGAAAGGCCCTAGGTCAATGTTTAGTGAATGAATGAAGGTTTTATCCCGCTGAGACTCAAGAAAGTCCAGAATTGGGGACAGGGAAGAGGTTGGCCTTTTAGAACTGAAGCATTCAATTGATGAGTATCTATCAGCTAGACTAAATAAAAAGCTGAGTAACTGCGGAATGAGACCTGAGCTCTGGTTCTACTAGGATTTCTCCTGGACCCTGAGTAGGGATGAGCCTCTCACTGGGAGTCAAGTGGCTCCAGCCATTACAAAAGAATTGTGCTATTCAGGAGCCTGACATCTGACCAGGTCCCTCTTGAGGGCAAGTCAACTACAGATTTCTCTATGGGCCCTGTGAGCTCTAACGCTTCTCTGGGTCTCTGCCTGCTGAGTCTGAGTGGGGCTTCCTGACCTCTCCCGCTTTGTCCATTCTCTCTCCCCCTCTTTCTCCTTTACCTCCTTGATCATACGATGGCAGGTTACACAAAAGCCACAAATTCCAAGCTATATGTAGCAGAGAGCGGCTGTTTGTCCCAAAATACCGTGGCGCTGACTACAGCAAACACAAATTACAAGCTTTATCTAATCACAGTTATGTGACCAGTCATTTTTGGTTTCCAAAAATGACGGTGAGTGGCGTGCTTCTGCAGCTGGTGGTGGCACCGGCTTGGGTTTCAGATCTCAAGTACACACAGATGCGCTTGGAGCCCAGCATCCCAAGTGACCGCTTCAGAAAGGGAAATAGGAGAGGGAGGAGAGGAAGTGCAACTCCTCGGATAAACAAAGCCCTCTGGCTCGGACCTCAAAAATAAATGATTTAAAATCATCACGGCGCATCGCCACCACACCAAAGGTTATCGGCCCTCGTCTCCCTGGCGCACAGCTCACTCATGTAGATGACACCAAAGTAGTCACGGAATGACCACACAAGGGTCTGGAGGAAATGAAGCTTGTTTAAAAATCATCGATTTAGTTTTGGGGTTGAGTCTGTTTGCTTTCTTTACTTATCTTTTCGCCAAGAGTGGATGGCAGTGGTATCGAGGAAGGAGCACTGGGTGGGCTTATGGCTGTGCCTTTGGATGTGTCAGCCACTTCTCTGAGTGACCTCATGCATAATATGAGGCTGAAAACACCACCCGGGTGATGGAAGCCTCCCTGGGGTGATGGAAGGTGAGGGTACAGGAGGAAGTGCCGGCTACATATTTGGCACATATGGGCCTGGATAAAAGGGATCGAGCCATTCTCTGGGAGCTGGATTCTCTTTCCGCACCATTTCATCATGACCATTTTGACTGCTCCTTTATTCTCATGTGTGTGGGCTTTCATTTGCTAGGAACAGGCAGCAGAGGGGCCCAGCCTCTCTTGTCATGTCTTGCGGCTTCAGTTTTCTGCATGATGAACTCAGCCTGTGATTCAGAGTGTCAAATACTGCCACTCAAAATAAACTGGTGTTCCACTGAGACCCCTGGGCACGTGTGCGCACTCGGAAGGTATTCCCCTGTAAGTTTTAAATAGCCCAAAGATGTGCTTGAGCAATACTCTCTGTTAAAGCATAAAAGTATCAGGGAAAGCACAGCTCTGTAAATATCTACATTCCGCCACACTAGATCGAAATTGCACAAGGCCACTGTTAACGGGCTGTGAGCTCCCACCATGAGACTCTTCGGCAGCAGAGGCCTGACTCGCCAGGGCCAGCAGAGGGGAGAAGAAGGATGGACAATTCTACCAGCGGCTGAAGTAATACCAGTGAAACAATGAACGGTCCGAACTCAAACTGACTCTCACTTCCCTAAACTATAAATAAATCAGCACTTTTTTCCTTTACTTCAATTCCACATAGTGCATCTCATGAATGAGTCCTTTAAGAGAAAGAACTGGAATTTGAGCGTCAAACTCTAGCTGAGTAATGCTGGAAAATTCAGCCCTCCCCCTCACTCTGAAAGAAAGGATGGGCCATCAAGGCTTGTTTAAGCTCTAGCATTCTCTTCTATTGAGGCCAGTTCATCTTGAGAAATGGGTTGGAATAAGAATTTTACCCAATGAAACATCTTTATTTTTCACCTGCCATCATACCTGTTACCAGTGATTAATTCTCCCACTGCCCACACTCGGCCAGTAATGTAGTTAACTCAGATCATCATTTTTCAGCCTCTAACACATTGGAAAAGGGATAGAACTCTGGAGTTAATTGGACTGAACAGTAGCTGCGGTGCCAAAGGAAGTTGATTTCTGAATTCAAGTAGAAACCCAAGAAGAAATCACAATAATGATAAAAACTAGCATTTACAGAGTCTCTACTATGTGTTACACATTATACTAAGAGTTTCACATCTCTTGTTTCATTTCATCCTCAGAACAATTCTCTGATGTAGGCACTTTTATTGCCATTTTATTAATGATGAAACAGATATTTAAAAGTAAGGTAACTTGCCCAGAATATTTTCTGTTTCTTCTACGTACTAGAAAACTCAGTCAAATGCAAGTGCACAGAGGTTTACACTTGTGGTCTCTTCATTCCCCCCTCCATTCTCTCCAGCTCCTCCTTTCCGTTTTCTTTCTCTGCTTCTTATAACTTATTTCTGCATTTTTCCTATAATATAAAGCAACCTGAAATCCTTTTTTGGAAGAGAGAGATGCAAATAAACGAAAGAGCAGCAACCAGGCAGCAGCACAGCCAAGATGGGAACTGAGGTCCCAGGGGCCTGAGCCAGCTGCCATCTCACATGTGCGTTCTCTGCTCCAGAGGGGCTGTTTGTCTGGAAATGTGCAAAGGTGGAAAGTCGACAGGAGGTCAAGAGGAGACCCTTAATCTGAAACCACACAGGTGGCTTGGGTAGTAGCTGAGGATGGAGTGGGAGGTGCAGAGGTGGAAATGAGATCTGGAATCTTCCTGTGGAAGAACTTAGCTCTTTCGGTGAGAGGTCCAGAGAGTAGAGACACAAACATGAAGTTCTGGAGAGAGCAAACCAACGGTAGCTCCTGACTGTCGGCAGGGGCAACCCTCTCCATGGTTCAAGGAACTGAAATGCTCCAGCATCTCTGTAGGAACACGGTTACGGCTTTTAGAAGCCCTAAGCCAAAAAGTAGCACTGTCTCTACCTGAGAAATTCGCAAGAACCTGAAAAGAACCATCCACAGTGATACGAGAGCTTCACAAAGGGGTGGAGTACAAGATAAAAGAGCGCTAGTTCATGGCATCCTTGCACGTCAGCAAGAAACAGTTGTGAAAGCATACAGGAGCAAAGGAATCTGTTTATACTGCATAAAAAGGAATCTGTTTATACTGCATAAAAATTGGCGGCAAAATTGGGAGAAAATTAAAAGGAAATGAAAATTAAGTGCCCATATTGTGGCAGGCATTGTTAAGTGTTTCACATCCCTTCTCTCATTTAATTAGAATGACACCCCTCTGAGTGTCATCCTTATTATCTATGTGTAGTTATGTGGAGAGTGAGGCTCAGGGTGGTTAAACAACCTGGACAAGTGAGCAGGGGGCAAGACAGGATTTATAACCAGGGATGATCTAGTGGTAAAGCCCAACTTTTCCCACCCATCTACACTTAGAAGAAATAACTCAAGTTCAGTCCACCCTGACCACCCAGTAATGGGTGTATATCTTAAATGGACACTAGCTCGAGTATCAAACGGTCTTCTTTTAGAACTTGGCAAATTAATATAAAGTTCTTAGAAACTTTAAATGCATGAGAACATGAAAAAAAGAGAGAGAGAAAATGTTGGAAAAATAAGCAGACCTACTGGGAGTTAAAACAAATCACGAAACAGCAATAATAAAAATCTATGATATTCAAAGAGTAAAGAACATGATTTTTATAACAAAAAAAAGTATAACACAAAAAAGTAGTATATAATGAAGCATCAGAAGTAATTGGGCTAATTAACTCTGATTTAATCAGTTATTTTTTGTAACTGGATCACAATTTAGAGATGAATTAATTTAGATTACACCTTATATGATATAAAATATAAACCCTAAATGAATTAAGAAGTAAATTGTTAAAATTAGCCATAGAAATAACAAAAGTAAAAGAAAATATTAATCACAATTTTGGAGGAATGTTTATTTAATAAGTAGCAAATAATAGTATAACTTCCAAAGGGGAAAAAAAATCAACTCTATAACAACTTCTCTTCAAAAAATAAAATTTAGCTCCCTTCAATAAAAACAAATGCTATTATAGTAAAAGTGAAGCTATTTATCTCTAAATATATATATCACAGGTGGTTTACTTTAATGTCTATGATATATAAATAGCCAGCACAATTAGTACCCAATAGAGGAATGAGTAAGTATCAATTCACGCAGGCAAATCCTACAGAGGAAATAAATACATTTTTAACCTCAGAAAATAAAAATGTTAAAGCACATTTTATACATATTTTCTGATGGCACTATACTTTGGTTTTGTTCTTTTAGAAAACAATATAATGATACATAACAAAATCATTAACACTGTTTGAGCCAATAAATCTATCCTAGAAATTTATCCAAAAGAGATAATCCAAAAGAATCAAAATTTATAAACACATTTTGTATTGTATCTTATCTGTATGAGAAGATGGACGTTAGCCGAACCTATCGTGGTAATCATTTCACAATGTATGTAAATCGAATCATTATGCCTCAAACTTACACAGTGATGTATGTCAATTATTGCTCAGTAAAACTAGAAAAAAGTTATAAACCGAAGATGTTCTTTGCAATGTTATTTAAGTGAATAAAAAAAAAAAAGAATTCAAATTAAAGACCGACAAGAGTGAAATGGTGAAATGATTGTGGTATAACAACCGGATGACTTTAGGCTGACATGATAAAGTTATGTAACAATAATACTGTGTTGGGGAAAAGGGCAGGTCACAGGATCAATGAGGACTGAGGTCCCAAACACATACACATGTGTGCACATGGAAGAGTGCTGGCAAGGGCCATAGAAAATGGCAATTTTATAGAGGAATGTGATGCATATTTTCCATATTTCGAATTCCCCTCAATGTTATTCTAATGAAGCTTTAACCATAACTTAAAACTGGTGTCAGCAGGCATTATCAAACATCCGTGGGACACCTAGCAGTGTGCTAACAGATACTTCAGAATGCTCCTGGGAAGAACGCCACTGAACCTCCGTGCCCAGGAGATGCCGTCCACCTTTAATACAGAAGCATTTTCTGTATTTTCTCCATTTGTTTCTTAAGCCCAGAGCATTGCTCCTGGGCCAGGACAATAGGATGGAAAGACTCTCAGTCCCCTTCAGCACCGTATGTCTGCCGCAAGCTCGGTTGCTTTAACAATAAAAACGTATTCTCTGACATTCTGGAGACTAGACAGCTAAAATCAAGGCTAAAATTGTCAACAGGAGGCCACAGTGCAGGGTAAAAGGTCACAAGGAGACCTCAGAATGTGGCCTGGTATCAGCAGAGGCAGAAGCAAAGCAAGCCATAGACTCGGAAAGCCTGGAAGCATTCAGCAGAAAGGCAGAATTGTTTAGGGGTGACTTAAATCTATATTAGGGACAATTCAAAATGTTCTAGAGAAATTTTAAAAGGCTTCTGGAGGGCGATTTTTGAGCTCTGATGGAAATAAAGTTCTTGGACTATAATCTGTGTAGTTTCCCCTTTACTAGTAGGTAAGATCAAGACCAAACACGACGGCATGCGCTCGCAATTTGCTCTCAGTCCAGCCTCAAACCTAGGTGCTCGCTTAGCATTTCCTCGGTAGACCTCCTGAGTTGGCCCAGCCGTCGCTTTGCACGTGAGCGTCTTCCTGCAGGATGCCTCTCTGGCTTCTACACTTGGAGGAGAGAACTGCTGAAGTCCAGAGCTTCTAAGGTCCCAGCTCAAGTGTCAGCTCAAAGAGCCCTCTGTTATGTGTGCCTGTGATCATTTTCAGTATTTTCTCCATTTGTTTAAGTCCATTCAATCTTCAGTCAGCCATTGATGATTTGTTCTTAACTTATGTTTTTATTTAAGTATAGTTAGTATACAATTTTATATTGGTTATATTAGTTTCTTGTGTGCAATGTGGTGATTTGACATTTTTATACCTTACAATGTGATCACCCCACTAATTCTAGTGATCATCTGTCACCATGTGGACTTATCACAATATTATTAACTATATTCCTCTTCCCTTTTTCACCCATCCTCTCACCTCCTTCATTCTGCTAACCATCCCTTTGGTCTCTGTTCATTGCAGTATTATTGACAGTAGGCCAAGATATGGAAGCAACCTAGGTTTCCAATAATAGATAAATGGATGAAGATATGTGTGTGTGTAATGAAATATTATGCACCAATAAAAAAGGAGGTAATCTTGCCTTTTAAGGTAACAAGGATCAATCCATAGGGCATTATCCTAAGTGTTTATTCTTGCCAGGCTTTCTCTGAAGGCTTTCAGGAAGAATTCTTCCTGCCTCTTCCTAGCTTCTGATGGTGGCCAGCAATTCTTGGCAATCTTTGGCCTGCAGTTGTCACTCCAATCTCTGTCTCGGACATCAAGGGGTGTTCTTTTCTCTCCTCTCTAGGGCTTTGTTGCTCTGTGTCTCTGTGTTCAATCTCCCTCTTCTTTCTCCTATAAAGATACCAGTCACTGGGGTAGCGGCCACCCTAATTCGGTATGACTTCATCTTAACTGTTTGTTTATTGAGGTGTAATTGATAGACTATTAAATATGTGTTGACTACTGGCAATGTGCTGGGGACTGTGTAACGTGCCAAGGGTGGGTACATGAGTAGGTGGATTATTCTGTAAACTCTCAGGCAAGAGAAGAGTTTGGGCTTATGGGTAGAGAGTTGCAGGTTCAAGTGGAGAGCTCTGTGGAAATGAAATAAGGGACCATTACAGACACCAGGCGCATTCCTCGACGGGCGTTTGGGAGCCCTGTGTCCTGATGGCAGCAGAGCTCTTCATTCCCAGGCCAGTCTTTCACCTCCACTTGAACTGCCGCAGCCTGGATGTGAGCGGCAGCCGGCAGCCGTTTGGGATGGGCCTTCTCACACCTCAGTGGGAAGTCCAGAACCAGAAGGCCTTCACAGGCCTAGCCTGTCCCCATCTGCGGCAGTGGCCAAACCAGGTGGCCTGAAGAGGAACACAAAACCTCTGAGAGTAGCCTCTCCACCCTCTCATGGGAAGCCCGGGTCCCTTCCCGAGGGCTACAGGAGCACCTCGTCCATTGGCTATGGCATCTGATGAGTGTCACTTCCTGACTGAGAAGGCAGGTTCCATTTCCTGAGCCCAGTTCTATAGTGGAGAAATAGCCCAACTTCAAAAGCAACAGGGAAAGTTACTCATCCCTGGACCTTGTCACAGAAGCCCTGTGTGCTTCTGTGAAATTAGAACTTTTATTTCCTCCTCACTCCTCTATTTTTGATTGCATATACTTCCTCTATTTGCTGCCCCACTGGTCCAAGCCACCCCCTACATATCACTTCCACAAGAGAAATAAGCAGAGGTAAATGAACCACTTCTTCCTCAGTTCTCCCTCAGGCTCTGCCCTTCCCTCCACCACTGCCAAAGCCACAGCTCATAGTGACTGCCAGTGTCCCTGCCCCCCGCACTGTGAGCTTCCCAGTCCGGATCCCCTGCCTGCTTCATCTCCATCTCCTAAGCAGAGCCTCGTGCACAGGACTTACAAGTTTTCGCTGCACGGAGAGAAATAAATGAAAGTTGCCCAAGCCTCTGTTTTCTGACACTTACCTTGATTTCTCATTTAAAGTCTCTCTGGGTGAATACAAATGGAAAAAATTAGGTCTTATAATCTGTGGCTTTCTCCTCAAGCTGCAGAATTTCCTACTTCCAGACCTGTGTTCAGACGAATAAACTGTTGCACAATGAATGAATGAAAGAATGAGTGAATCACAGAAAGGCATGGCTAGAACATCTCTTAGACATGAACTCAACCAACCCTTAATGACCAAATGGATCCTGAGACCCGAGGTCTGGCACTGAGTCCCTGGCAGACCCAAGAGGAAAACACAAGCCTCCAGGTTCTCAGGCACAGCGCCTCCTTCCACACACCAACTCTTTATTCAAATGTCTTTGCATAGATGTCCAGCACATACAGGGTCAGGGTGGACGTGTTGTGTCCTACAGCTGGATACCCAGCTAGTCCCTCCCCACTTCCCCACCTATGAGCTTGGCAATGCCCAGTTGAGCCACTGATTCTCTCCAGGATGCTGCGATTTCCCAAGAGGCTCAAATAACGTTTGCAAAGGACATCTGAAAAAAA
>CM053509.1:143863259-143889341 GCA_028627145.1 Eidolon dupreanum | reverse complement strand
GTCCAGGCTCATTCCTTGGCTGTGAAGCAGACAACCTGTTTACGTTGACACAAGACTGGGATGGCAAAGTCTTCAGTGCCTATTTGTCTGCTTTTGCCTTTTCCTCTCACTCAGACCTTTAATGAGTCAGTTATGGTCATATCCAAGGACATCTTGTGCCCAGCTCACTCCAACTTACCGGGAAGGTGTCTAAAGTCCTGAAGGTCACTGGGTAAAAGTGTCAAAGCAGACAGACAGATGACCTCTCGTCTCCTTGCAGGAGGGAGCTGTTTATTGAGCAAAGGGCTCAGGGCATCCTCTCCAAGTCCCAAACAGGTCTGAATCACCAACCCCACTTTCCGACCACAGATGTTTTCTTACTCATTGCCAGGTTCCAAATGGGGTAGGTAGGATCTGCCTGATGGAGCTCTAGAAAAGGCTGAAAGAAATGTCAATCTGAAATGTTGTGTTCACTACTATAAACCCAACTTCCTGGTCCCTAGCCCAATCCTGCCTTAGCATTGCCTCACCTGGGGCAGAGATGGCTCAGTGCTCCCCAGAGATTCCTGCTCTCCTTCTATAGCATAGCATTGTCACTGGGACATGACTGCCATATCAGTGATCTCATTTCCCAGCACCCCTTGCTTTTTGTGGGGGTCATGTGACCATTTCTCACCAATGAGCAGAAGCAATACTTCTGCATCCTGGGCCAAGACATGCCTTCTCCACCCTCTTCTTTCTTATCCTAGAGAGAAAGAAGCCACAGGTAGAAGTCACCTGGGTCCCTGACTCAGAAAGTGGGAAGGCTTCCTGGAGACCAGGGACACCCATACAGACAGCTTGGCAAGTGAGAAATAAAGCTTTATTATTTTGAATCCACTGAAACTTTCAGATTTGTTTGTTGTAGCATGTAGCATTACTTTTGCTAGTATATGCACTAGAGCTGAGATAAGAGCATAATTCTGACTGGCCCCTTGGCACTGTGTGTGGTACATTGTGCTCAGAACTTCACCCCTGGGATTTCATGGAGCCCTCATACGATTCTGATGGATGATCACCATCCCCATCTTAAAACATAGAAACTTTGGCTCAGAGATGTTAAATCATTTGTTCCAGGTCATAAGGCTAGGAAGTGGAAGACATAGGATTCAAACGTCTTTCTGTACTTTGCAAAGAGCCTTTCCTTTTGCCACCTCCAGGCAGTGTGATTCTGAGATTCATCAGACAGGCCATTTTCCACAGTTGTTCCTGGGCGTGATCTACCATCTGAATTCACTTACTGGTTTATAAGACTCCTCTCCTACAAGGACCTGCCTTGGGGTCCTGGAAGGGTGAGGACAGAGGGAAAGGGTGAGTTGATTTCTCACCCCTCTCACCTGGCCACCCATGGGACAAAGGGAGCCCTCACAGGCATAGAAATACCCTTCCCAAACCTTCTCACCTAGGTCTGGGACCTACCCCAAAAAGTAGCAGCACGTTTGGTTGAAGTCCCTTTGGAGTGGAATGCAGATTGTTAAATTGGGTCTTCGACTTGCTGTTGGCAAGTCATAGTAAAACAGAGTTCCAGTAACTTTTCCAATTGAGGTGACTCAAAAGTATTTAAACTAAAATTTTTAAAGGTGGTCAAAATGTAAGGTGTAAACTATACTGTACTGGGATTCAATGCAGGATCATCAAGGACAATTCTAGAGGGTTCTTACAACACTGGCAATAACACACTCAAGTGGAAAAAGTATTGAGCTCGGAGTAAGAAGCTGGAGGTCCATGGCCTGCCTCCCTGGCTTCACGTCTTGAGGAAGAAACAGTGTTTCAGAGTCACAGCATTCTCATTTGCATAAAGGTGGCAATGGTTGAGCAGGTGCCACCCTGTCTTGCTCACAGCATTTTCAGGAGATTTCCCTGTCTTTTTCATCTTTATGCTCAGCAGTTTCGGGCCTTAGCAATTGTATCTGAATGATTGCAACAGGTCCCTGGAAGGGAGAGAGTGGTTCCAGTGCCTTCTGCTCCTACTCCCCTCATCACTGTACCCAGTGAGATCACCCATCAAGAGTTTTCCACCATCCTCAAGATAAAATCCAAGGTCCTCAGACAGCCATTCATAGAATCCCATGATAGAACCCTGACATTCATTTCTATTGTATGTTCCTTTACTCCAGTCCTTCATCCTCCACTTGATCCCAGTGACAAATCTCACACTTCCCTGTGCAACTTCCTACTACTTGGTCCTTTCAACTCCTTTGATATGCTTTTCTCTAGCCTGTTACAAGTTTCAACTTTATCTTTCAAGATTGATGTCAATACAATCACTTCTAGAAAGTCTTTCCTGATGCCCACAGCTGAGACTCCCTCTTCTGAGCTCAGGCAGCTGATATTATTAGGCCCTGATATATTTCAAACTTGTTGATTCATTATTTAATTCCATTTCTTATCTCCCCTCCAAGCTCCTTAGAAAAAGAGCTCCACCTTCTTCCTCTGTACATTCTGTAGCACCTAGAATTGTGCCTAGTACAAAGTTGATATTCGGTAAGTTTACTAAGTTAATTCAAAATCATAAGTCAAGAAAGGACTCACAAAGGGCAGTTGATAAGAGAGAGAATTAGAGTAAGCCATGCTGCAATAACAAGTAAATCCTGACACTCAGGGCTTTTATGAAGATTACCTCTCCCTCTACTCGCAGACCCTCATGGGTTAGGCAGCTACCCAGAGTAGAGCTCTTCCAGTCGGCAATGCAGGAATCCAGTTTCCTTCCATCTCTCAAGGGTCTCTGAATCCCCAGTGCTTTGCCTCTGACTGTGCAGATGTGGTCAAGAGATCGTGGAAGTCTGCATAGGACATTTTATGGCCAGTTTGGAATGGAAAGACATTCTTCATACTTGAAGTGTGGTCTGTGTTGTCTATGAAACCAACAGCACTGGTACTTCCTAAGAGCTTGTTGAAATGCAAAATCACCTGAGACCTACTGAATCAGAGTCTGCATTTTAACAAGATCCCCAAGTGATGGGTGTGCACATCACAGTGTGAAAAAGCACTGGTGGGCATAATTTCTGCACACATTCCATCGGCAACTCAGTCACATGGCCCAAACTAACTGCAAGGAAGGCTGAGAAAATGTATCCTGCCCTGATGTCTAGAAAAAGGAAATGGATTTTTCTAGCCATAGACACTGCCTCAGGCATTATGTAAAAGGGAATGGATCCATTCCCCCTTCCAGGTCAACCAAGTCAAACACGAGCTCTGTACCTTGTTCACTCACTCTGCAATAGCAAGGGATGGAGAAAGGTCTCTGCCTGCCAAATAAGAGATAGACTGTCTCAAATTGGTGGGATCCAGCAGAAGGGCAGGGACTTCTAATTTATCTGGAGGGAGATGGAAGCCAGGTGGAAAGTCATGTTAAAAAAAAAAAACTTTCAGCAAATGAAGTTGAAAGAACGTTTAAACAGCTTGTGTTTTCTGAAGAAAAGAGCTCCCTGCTGCTCCCACCATTGGTCCTTCAATAGTACAGAGGCCACAAGCAGCCTCAGTAGCAAGCTGGAACAATCCATTGTTCATTTTCTGTGAAGTTCTGACCTGTTAGATCTAACTGTGTTCACTGTTTCCATCGGTCATTGTTTCTGGTTCTCATTAGTTGAAATTTATTTTAATTATTCTTTGACTCTATTTTTTCCAGAACACAAGGATTTAAGGTTCACATACTTTCATCTTTTCTTTATGATTTGTTAGTTAACCAGCACTGAGTAGGGGGTGAGGCGTTGTAGGAAACTGTAAAAATCCTTTTTCATGTAAATGTGTAGACCACTTAACAAGAAAACTCAAAGGTCCTTTGTAATATTTGTACTTGATGGCATTTTACTTGGGAAATATTGTTAAGCCAACTCTGATCTTAAGTTTTAAAGCATTTCATTAAAATAAAAAAAGAAAACATAAAATTTCATAATATGAATTAGCTTGATTTTACATGTGCCAACCAAAAAAAATTCAACCCTGAAGCAATCAAAATTTCACCATCAACACCGAGAGCACATCACTTTTATAGCCGAACATCCTTGTCCAAATATATTGTACTTTTATTTTTAAATCATGGGGAAATAAATGATTTAGAAACTCAATTGGAAAAGAAAATAAATTCTTAAGAAGTATGTATTATAAAAAGTATGTCTAGTGCTGAGTATAAATTGACATTTTCTATCCATTCATTTGATTTAATATTGAGCCAAGATAGTGTTACACCATTTACTCATGAGCTGCAAGGGTGAATGGGTAATATACACATGTGTGCCATCCATCCTGGGATAATTCTACATTGTTAGAGGGCCATATCTCTTTCTCTTCCTTTGGCTTTCATTTGAGGATAGGCCACTTCTCTTGAGGAACCAATCTTCTCATGGCTTCAACAATTGGATTGATGACTTCCAAGTCTTTCTCTCCAAAATCCACCTTGCTCTTGACCTTTATACTTATATAAACAATGCAATGTTAGACACCTCTATTTTGCCTGTCCTAAAAGTAGCTTACTATCATCTCCCAAAACTTCTTATGTTTTCTTGTATTTTCTAGGAATATTTGTTGAATTATTGAGGAAGGTAGAGATTCATTCTTAATTTTCCTCATTTTTATCTCCACAGAATTAGTATGATCCTTTATATATACAGTTATGTTTACCCTACTTCACCACCCCCCAAAAAAGCTGAAGTAAATTTTTTTAAATTTACAATACAATACAATGAAAATGGTCAAAGTTATCATAGGAATAGCAAAATAATTTGGAAAATTGGATGAAGCCAAAAGAAGACTGATTCCCAGCACTGTGTAGCAGGAAGTTGGGACACAAATAAGGGTCTGAGTTTTCCAAAAGCTACAGCAAAGTGAGAAACAGTGATCAAGAATGTGTGATTCATAAGGTCTGTCAAATTAAAAGAAGTATATTATTTCCAGCTGTTTAAGGGGAGCATGATTTTATTATTTCACAAATCGATGCCAACAGATGAGGATGGTATCGGCTTTCATACAAGATGACTTAGGCCAAATGAAACCTCCCTGATTGCCTATCTTGTCTATTTAATAATTAAATCATTGACAATGGACTTAGGGAAATACCTCGTTCAATATCTAATTAATCTTTCCTTGAGGATTCTCTGAAAAAGAGTGGAAGTGGACAAAGACCGACCTTATCTCCACAATCTTTTCTACTTCTCCAAGTATGTGATTCTAGTGAGCATCCTAAAATGAAATGTTAGTCCAATATAAAGTATATTTTACTGAAGCAGGGTCTTTCGTGGTCTGGCTTAAGTTTCACCTCTTGGCATGTAGCCTTCTCACCATTAACACTGCTCCACTTACCCTGCCTCAGACAGTTCTCTCGCCCTTCATGCCTTTGCTTGTGCTGTGTCCCCTACAAAGCATACTCTTACCCCAGTTCTCTGCTTCACATTCTTATCCATCTCACATGACCCAGAGTTCATTTCTAAGTTTTTCTCTGCCTCCAGAATCAGGAGCTCCCACCTTTAGCATTTATTCATTGTGTATCAAGAAGTCCTGTTAAGTGGCTGCTACCACATATAAGAATGAGTTAGTTAATATTTATTGAGCACTTATTATGTGTTTTAAGTAAACACTGAACTAGATGCTTCAATATGTGTCATTTTATTTGATTTTTATATTCGTGTTCTGTTAATGAATAACAAATTAGTAACAAAACTTGGCAACCTTAAATAATAAGCATTTAATACCTCAGTTTCTGTGGGTCAGGAATGTGGATGTGGCTTTAGCTGGATGCCACTGACTCAAGGCTTTTCATGAGGTTGCTGTCAAGCTGTGGGTCCAAGCTGTGGTGTCATCTGAAGGCTGGAAATTTGGTAATGCGTACATGCACAGTCATTTTACTATATGCTTTTTGCTTTTGTGCATGTTTGACATTTTTTCGTAATGAAAGGTAAAATAAAATTTGAAGATACATAAAATGTCTAAGGTTAAAAAGGGAACAAGAAAAAACTGGGAAAAACTTCAGGGAATCCCCACAGTACTTCTTTGAAAGAGGTTTTAATATCTCCGTTTACAGATGAGGAACCTGAAACTCATTGAGATTAGAAGGTTCTAGAACTGAGATTCATAGCCATGCCTGTTTCACTCCAACGACAACATTTTCCCCACATTTACCACACTAACATATACAAATGTTATCTCTGCATCTATGATGTTTAGGTTGCCCTGGATTCTGGGAGTACATGAGATTATACTCATGCCCAGTTTACAACGACTCTCAGCCTTCATCATCCCCACATAAAGTCACCTGCAGTTACCTGGGGTGTCTCACCTGCATTGAGCACATAATGTGCACCAAGCACCTGGCCTTAATATCAATTCATCTTCAGAATACTTTTAATGTGTAGGTGTTGTTACCCCTCCGCCCTTTTCCAGAGGAGGAAACAGACTCAGAGAGGTGAAGTCACAGCTGGAGTCACATAGCTAGATGAGGTGGAGTTCAGATTTAAATCTAAGGCCGACAGGCCACAAAATGATTGCTCTCTCTGTCAGTAGAAGTGCCATTGCAGAATGGTGATCTTATTAGAAGGGAAAAAAAAATCTAGACTAGCAGTTCAGTAGCCTGAGTTGTGAGCCATTTTTCCTGCTGATTACCAATGAGATCCTTGTCAGATTGTGTTCTCAATCTGGCAATGGTCTTCACATCTGTAAAAGAGAAGTCTGGTCTCAATATCCCTTACAGTGGGGTTTTCAAACCATAGGTCAGACTCATTAGCAAGTACTGTATTCAAATAGACAGGGTCACCACAGGCATTTAAAAAAAGAAAAAGATAAGAAAAGGAAAATCCATCAGAGTAAAGATGAGTATTACTTCATGACAGATAGACACGCATACGTGTATGTATATGTGCACTGGGTCATAATGTGAGATCAATTTGTCACTGTGATTTGCTATCAAGAGTTAGAAAGTTACTGCTTTAAGTCACCTTTCAGACTAGGGACTTCACTCTGAGTTAGGTCTGATAATTTGCAAATGCAAACCCACTAGTTTCCTGTAAACTCTGTAGACCAACAGAAAGAAGAGAACTTTAGAATCAGACAGACTTGAATCTGACTTCTAGTTCTGACTGTATTCCCTTGGGTAAGTCATTTCACCTCTGTGGACTGCAGTTTCATCATCTGTAGAATTCAAGCAATAATGCCTATCTTATATGATAATAATTAGGTTCCAATGAGAAAATATAAACACTTAGCAGAGTTCATAACACTTAGTAATGTTTAAAAATGTTAGTTATAATCATTATTATTAATTTTTATTTTTTATGACCATTATTATTTTTAAATTGCATTGAAATTATTCATTTACATGTCTCTTCCTACACTAAACTCACAAAGAAATCCAAGCTATTCTTTGTCATTATACTACCAAAACATATTTTATTCAAACAAATTGATCATGTTGACAGCACTTAACAAAGTTAAAACTCGGACCAGAAGATAAAAAGGCTATTCCACACACACACACACACACACACACACACACACACACACACCCCAACATGTTTATGAAAGGACTTTCATTCAGTTAACAGCTCCTTGAAAGAGAATGCACTGTCTTGAAAGGTAATAATGGAGACTACACACTATAAGGCATTTTATCTCTACGAGGTGAGATTATCTTCCCTCGCTGTAACCGGGGCCACGTTTTGGGGCATGTGATCTGGGCAGTTGCAAGGATCCCCACACCAATCCTCTGTTGGCACCATCTTGAAATTGTTAATAATTTTGTCTTTGAAGCTATGTGTTGTCAGTAAAGTCTGATGGAACAGGAGAACAGGCAAGTGAGCAGAAGAGATAGATATAGGGAATGTATGTGTCCGCCATTTCTTGACACCCATTCGCATATAGTGTCAGCCACGCCTCACAAGTATAGAATTCCAGTTGACTCACAATGTATAAGAGTTTGGCAACACTCAAAGCAAGTGCAAGGTTAAGTGTTGCTTCTATGACTGAGTAAGCTGGAGAGATAGGGAGCCGACCCTGCTAAGAGGTCATGCTCTTTACTGGAACCAGAACTTGCTGCAAACAACCAACCAGCCCTGTCACATGTTTTAGCTAACCACTTAGTTTGGCTTCCTTTTAGTCCAGCCTCACTTATCAGTGAGCCAAAAGTAGAGAATGTTGGTAGAAAGTGCACATATCAAAAAGTGAATTAAAAACAGTCGAGTTAGTTTTGTGTAACATTTACACTGTTCTGGTAAGAGGGAAAGGCATATCAAGGTGTATGAACTGCAGGATACATATTTTGAATGTTAACACAAATATAGGATACAATTTCAGGATTTTGTCAGTGACATTGAGCAAATAATTATGAATGCAGTTACTTCGAGAGAGACAGAGCAGGATTTTACCAGGAGTGTTCTTCATTCTTCCTCCTCCCCACCCTTCCCTAACTACCTTCTGTCTTCAACAGCCAGCTGATGGCTTTTTGCACAATGTAATCAGTGACAAGCACCCAGGCCAAGTTCTCCAGATCGTGACAGATCAGTAGCGATGTTATTAGGGCGCTAATATTTGGCAAAAGGCAACTGGGCTAATTATTTCTTTATTGCCACAAGCTCCAGAACATTTAGATTCTTTATTCACTTGCCTTCTGGTAAACTTTTACAGCCTTGTTCTGCCAAATACTGCTCTCCTTTAGGTTAAGGCCTCATTTCTGAAATACAGCTTTGAACTTTAGACTGTAGTAAAATCACTCTTCAACTTACAAGTTGTCTCTTCTTTGTAAAATTACCAAGTTTTCCTCCTAAGGACATAATTATAGCAAAGTCATTTTATGTATATTATAGCCAGTGTGCAAAATCCCCTCGGGCTGATAACCCAGAGCCTGGAAAAAGAACAAATCTAACCTCTAGGGCAGTCATTTTCCAATGTGGCTACACGTTAGAAAGAACTGAGGAGCTCTACAAAGTAGGGGATGCCTGAGTCTCACCCTCCACGATTCTAATTCAATTGGTCTGGGGTTCGTTCTGGGCGCTGAGAGCTTTAAAGGCTTTCCAGAGGGGATTCGATATGCAGCCCATTTTGGAACCCCTTAGAGCCATTACTCTAAGATCACATTTGTTTAAATTCAGAGGAGAAACTCCACACAGCCTGCTCAGTCAAGTCACCAGCCTTTGTATCAGTAGGATTCAGCAAATAACCGTGGAGCTCTTGCAGTCTGATGGGCCTACGACTCAGCCCTTTGGGAATGGCAGGGATGAGTAAGGTAACCCCCAAGCCTAGAGGAGTTTACAGGATGGAGGGCAAGTGAGAAAGTCAGTAAGAGAGAAGGGAGAGTGCTGAGAGAGTATCTGGAACAGAGATACAACCAGGAGCCAGCGGGATGTTGTACATACGCGTTACCTCTGTGGGACACTGTGCTGATGGTGCATCAGCAGGAAAAGCAAAAAAGGCTACATACAAAGTAGTGACTCTCAGGGCAGGGACAAAGTCTTATTTGACTTTGTGTCCCAAGTGACCAACACAGTGCTGGCACAGAGTAGGGAGTCATCAACAAATATTTGAAGAATAAATGAATGGCTATTTTTGTATGTAAGATGCTTTGAGGACTAAAACCAAAAGGATCGGAAAGCTGTGAGCCAGATCATGTAAGCCTGGTAAGTCCTTGAGCTGGTTCTTGAGGTTCCATCATCTGAGCTATTTATCAGGTAATAGATTTGGCAGTAGAAGCCAGTGATACTTTGCTTAGAGAATAAATCCAGAGGTGATTTAGGAAGCAAGGGCCCAGGAAGGGGCTAATAAGGACCTGCACTAGGCCAAGGGAAGTGGTGATGAGGAAGAAAGTCATGATAAGAGATTGTTCACTGATGTACTCAAGAAAGAAGCCTTACTCTACAACATCTCACCCTCATCGTCTTTTACCCTGACAGTCCAGAGAATTTCAAACACAACCACTGTCACCTAATATGACTCTTTGTACAAGATGCACGTGATGATTAGCATCTGCCCCCTGGTCCTTTCCAATCGGCCACCTCTGCTTTCCCAGAGCCCACCAACAGTAGTAATAGTAGGTGCCATTTACTGAATATTTACTATGTGCCAGGCTGTAGTAGACACACTTGGGATGTCTGCCCAACTTTGAAATGCATCCACAGCCCCAACTGAAAAGATTAGCAATATAAGAGAGACACGGAATTTAAATCCTAACCTTTATTAGTTAATTGGGCAGGTTACTTAGCCTTGCAGTGCCTTTATCATCTCTAAGATAGAAATAATCATTGTGTCTACCTCACCAAGTTGTCGTGACAGCTAACTGAGGGGACACGTGGGAAGCCTGTACAACAATGCCTGACTCAAAGAAAGGGCTATATTCCAGGTCAGGATTTCCTCCTTTACTTTACTACTCCCCTTGCAGACAGCCAAGGTGCATAGTGACTCCCCCAGTGAAAAGATAGCCAAGCACACTCTCCTTCGGGCCTTCTTCACCTGACTGATAAACACAGGGCTTTTCAGAGGTGACAGCCTCAGCTCAGGGAGTCGGAGCAAAAAGAGAGCTGAACGAGTTCTTCTATTCCAGACTTCACCAGTTGAAAGAGCCCTTCAAGTTCATGGCATCTAACTTCCCACTTTATGAAGTAGGGCACAAGGCCCTGAGAAGTGTAGCTATTTGCTCAGACATGCCAGCACCTTTGGGTGCTCAGAGAGATTTCTTTAACCAGTTAGGAGGAGAAGTGAGGCTGCCCAGCCCACCAGCCCCAAAGAGAAGGGTTAGCTGGAAGAACAGAGCTAAGTGCCAACCTAGGGGGCTGTTTTATTTCACAGCAGTTTGAGGGGCACATTTACCAAAAACTCTCTTCCCAAGAGATTTGTGATACAGCTGACTCAACAGGTTTGATTACCTCTTGTGGGCACTCAGATCTAGAAACTTCATCTAAATTTATCTCAAACCTTCTTTCCTATACAAAATAATCATCTCCACTAATAAAGACAAGACAGAAAATGCTTGATACAATTTCTTAATAGGAATGCACTTTAAAAAAATAGATATGCGGTCAATGAATGTCAACACTTACTTGATAGGGAGAGAATGAGGAGGGGATTAGGATTACTGATTGCTCTTTTTCCAGAAGATTGAAGAATCTTGACTGGACCATGAGATGCCCATATAATTGGTTAAACATTATTCTGGGTGTATCTGTGAGAGTGCTTCTGGACGAGATTAATATTTGAATTGGTAGACTGAGTCAAGCAAATTGTCCTCCCTAATGTGATGGGCCTCATCAAATCGGTTGAAGGTCTGAATAGTAGCATGCTCTGACTAGAATGGAATTCATGCTTTCTGCCCAACTGTCTTCAAATTGAGACACAGTCTTCTCCTGCCTTTAGATTCAGGGTGGGTCTGGAATTTACATTGTTGGCCCTTCTTGTTCTCAGACCTTTGGAATCAGACTGAAACTTACTGACTGCAGCTCCTGGGACTTCTTAGCTTCATAACTCAATTTCCAATTTTATATATTAAAATTAACACATAATGTTAATTATACATATTCGTTAATATGGCTGCTCATCTTAACTAATTAATATGATTAAAGGCTGACATAACAAAATGTCACAGGCACGGTGGTTTAAATAGCAAAAAGTTATTTTCACAGTTCTAGAAGCTGGGAAGTCCAAGATCAAGGTGCCAGCCAATTAAGTTCCTGGTGAAATCTCTCTTCCTGGCTTCCTGCCTTCTCACATGGTGGAGAGAGTGAGAAAGCTCTCTGGGTCTCTTCTTATAAGGGCATTAATCTCTACTCTTATAACCTCATTTAACCTTAATTACCTCCTCCCAAAGACATCATCTCCAAATATCATCACTTGGCGGGGCAGGGCTGTACCGTATGAAATTGGGAGGGGATGGACACACACATTCAATCATTAACAGCATGTCTCCCATTTTATACATGAGAGCACAGAGGCTTGGGAAAGTGAGGTAACTTGCTAAGTCGCCCAACTTAAAAGTGCAAGAGCCAGAGCCTGAGCCAACATCACTCCCACAGCCACCTTTATTTCTACTATAACTGTTTTCAGTTCTCTCTTCTAACGTACAGTGAGGATCTCATCTTTACAAATGGCTGATAAAGATATGAAAAGTTGCTCAACCTCACTAGTTACCTGGGAGTACTAATTAAAATGATAGCGAGATTTTATTTTTCACTCATCAGTTTGGCAAAAATTAAAGACTAATAACATCTAGTGTCAGTTGGGGTGGGGGGTAAGGCTACCTCTTAAATACTGCTTGCAGGAACAGACATCAGTGGATTATTGTTAGGGCAATTTGGCAGCATCTATAAAAACTTTAAATGTGCATTCTCTTTGATCAAGCAATTCTAGTTCTTGATACCTACCCCAGGGACATACTTTCACATCAGCACAAAGAGGTGCACACTGCATTTTCTGGTAGCCATGACACATCGGGAACACCATATTTCCCATTAGTTGGAAATGGTTAAAAGGACCATGTGCATCCAGACCTTCTGTAAAACCTTCTAAAAGAATTTGGCTGAGTTGTATATTCTGATAGAATTATTCAGTAAAACAAGCAAACTGTGGAGTGTATACAATATAATCTGCTTATGAAACCAAAAAAAGCACTATAATATCTATATTATATGTCTATATGTATGTGATTTCATTAAAAAAAAAAAAGACATGAGGACACATACACACAAGGGACAAGGGGAGCAAAAGAGAGCTTTTGCTCCAACAATGGGTTGATTTAAGATTTCACTGTTAGAATACATTCGTGTTATTGTTCATATAATCATAACAAATAAATACATAAATCCTTCACGATATATCCTTTTTTCTTCCTCTAAGAATAATTTTGTGGGGTAGACAGGGTAGGATGATTGCCTCAGCATTCTAAGTGAGAAACCAGAGAGTCTGAGTAGAGAAGGAACACGTCTGAGGTGACAGGATGGGTCAGTGACGAAGCCAGGGCTAGAATCTAGGTCTCTTCAATCCAGTTCCAGAATTCTGCAGACTATACCCACTGCTTCGTTCAGCTCCCCAGGCTTCATGCCATCTTGCCCATGATCAAAGGAAGCCATCAACCTATTCTTTCAAGAGAACTTCCAACTCTTAAAGAGTTGTAAGATTTCAAATATTTTCTCCCATGTTTAAAGCAACACTGGGATTGGGGGCCAGCGCCCTCCAAATTGCCACTTGAAACCTGCAGGTTCAATGTTGGGAAGGACTTGTCTGATGTTCCATCCGATTTCCATCCAAATAAATCTCATTTTGCTGATGTCTGTAAAGTCTGACTTTATAGCAGAGAGCTCTCCTGGAACTCTGTCTTTAATAAAAGGGGAAAGAAGTGAAACTACTAATTTAGTTTCTTTAAAAGGCATGTATTTTCATGCACATTAAGTCCATCTGTTGGTGAAATGGATGCCTTTGCACAGTGTATAATTTGATAAAACCCAAAAGAACTCAGAGCTCCCAGCTTGAAGCAGAAATAGAGAAAGTGGCTGGGAACCTGACTAAAGTGGAGAAATCCACCAAACACTATTTTTAGAACTAAAAACTGATTTAAAAAGAAGTATCCATCATAGAGAAAGATTGGTGCTCTTAGTGTAAGAGCCTCTCAGCACATTTGAACTGCTTTAGAGACCAAGATCAAAGGCCCCACTGTCTCTGCAGCTCATTTATTGGGGATACTTTTTTCACAGAGCTGTGCAGTATCTGAGCACCTCACTTCCTGTCTTCACGCCATCCAATTTCTTCCCACTGGCTGCAGAGAGCTTACAAATGGGTCGCCACATTTCATTTGCTAGCATGAAATGTTTTAACATTTGAAATGTTGACAACATTTAAACCTTGGTATTTTGCATTTAAAAAAATCAGAAATTTCACAGAAAAAAAAAAGCCAGAAATCAAGATTCTGATTTCGTTTGAAAAATCAGAAGATATGGTCATGTTGGGTCCAAATTCCTGCACAGCTTTAATAGACTGATGCTAAGCCATGCAGGTATAATACAGACAGCATTCTCTTCTGTGTTTGCCACAGTCCCCAACTATACCTGCCTGGCCTCTTCAGACACTTGAGGTTTTCACACCTGGTCTTGAGGTTTAAAGTCTAAATTTCTCAGAAAGTCATTCAAGGTCCTTCACTACTGGCTTCTGGCCAGCTCCTATATCATCAGTCTTTCTCAGTTCTTTACTTATTTATTTACTCAGTAAACCTTCTTTAATTGCTAGCATGTACCAGATCATGTGCTAGGTGGGTACAAAGACAAATAAAATGCATATATTAGTCAGGGTCCCAGCAGATGGCACAGACAAACTAGGACAATTCAAGTGGGATTGGTTGAATAGTAGGGGAACCACAAGGATAGTGCAGTACCCTGAGCCTGGAAACTTCGGAACTGTTGCTCACCTAGAGAGGAGATATGACCTTCTGCTGGCAATACAGCAAGCCTAAGATAACCCGCAGAGCAAGAGTTAAGGAAAAGATCACGTACTCTCACTATCCTCTCTAACTCCGGTCTTCTAAGGGGACTCCAACATTGGCCAGGGCCAAAAGCGAAGGGTAAGGAGGCCTCTTGATACAATTCATACAAGTCAGCTTCCTGAACAGAGGATAAGGCAGAGAAAGGGCAGAGTGGATCCAAGGGGCACACGGAAGACACCAATCCAACCCCATCCCATCCTCCAAGGAACTCACAGTTTAGCGAAGAGAAAGTCAAGGTCGACAGACAATGTTAGTGCAGTGGGGACAGTACTGTGTTAAGGAAAATCATGGCAGGCTATTGAAGCTCAGAGGAAATAACTACCCAGGCAGAGGCAGTCGGAAAGCCTCCCAGGAAATGGTGAGCTCAAAGTTGAGAAACAAATGATTAAACAACTAGGAGTTAGCCAAAATGTCCTCATGGGCACCACATGCTCAACTCCCTGGGTCTCTCGAGGGTTCTGAAATACCTCTTGCTCTTTTGTACCTATATGCCTGAGCACAGACCCTGCTTCTGCCGGAAGAGCTGCCCCCCACCCCTGCTACCACCAACTACCCTTCGTGGGAAATTATCTCATCCTCATCGTCTCCAAGCCATTCCACTTCTGTATGTACCAAAAGGTAAATATACAGTCACCAAAAGACACGCATTAAAATGCTCACAAAAACAACAACTAAAAATTAAAATGCTCACAAAAACAACAACTAAAAGATGCTCACAACAGCATTACTCATGGTAGCCAAATGTGCAGCAACAGAGAATGAATTGGCAAATTATGATATAGCCACAGAACAGAATATTATACAGCAATGTGCAAAAATATGAAAGAATATCATGAATTACGTGTAATTATGTGTAAAATATGAAAGAATATCATGAATACAATATTGAGTAAAAAAGAAAGGCATAAATGGGTACATCCTATAACATTTCATTGATAAGAAGTTTGAAAACAAGCAAAACCAATCTATAATGTTAAAATTCAAGGTAGTATTTACCCCTTAGGGAGTGCCAGTTACTACAAGGTAGCACAAGATTGGGTGCGGGGTTCTGTGTTGCTATTAATATTCTGTTTTACACACTGGGTACTAGTTGCATGGGTTCATAAAAATTCATTGAGCTGTACACTTATGTATACTCTTCTTTATGTTATGCTTTAAGTCACCTCCTCTGGCAAGCCTCCCCAGATTATTGAATAATCAGGGCTTCATGTCCAGAGAGCTCAGAAAACCCTTCTGTAACACACCCAAGACACCTGAAAACCATTGAAGAAAGAGCAATGACTCAGGAGCCTCAGACTTGCCTTGATTTCCTTGGCGATCCTGGACAAATCCTGTCCACTCTCTCAGCTCCATCTACTGCTTTAAAATGATGCAGTGGAGCAGACATATTTCTAATTCTTTCTAGTGATTAGAAGTTTTATAGGCATCAGAGATCAGTGGGTCATCCAGTGTTTTTTAAACTTCCTTGCCAATCTGGGACAGCTTCTGCTCATAAAACAACTCTGAAATGGTGCTGTTCTCAGCTGAATGGCTCCCAACTTTCTCATCAAGGAGGGACCCTGTCACTAATTTTCTCCTATGAGCCCCACATAATGAAAGAGGATGCAATTTTTGTAAAAAGATGTTTATTGTATAGTGATCCTTAATTTTAATCAAGACATATGTCGCTGCCAACCTGACCTTGTGTCAGCATGAGATAACCAATACCTCTCCAGTGGATTATGTAATCCCCACTTGAAGCAGAGTAATGTGATAGCTTAGTTCTCCTGGGAAGCTCCATAGCAGGGGCTCAGTGTAAGATTTCTGTTATTAATTTTATGAAATAGAAATTCACTCAGGAGCCCTTATTTCTTTTTCTCAAATCTCTCAGGATGGCACCCCTAACTCAGGGCCACTATGTCAGTTCCTCATTCCACATACTGAAGAGACTTTCAGTTTTTCCTTCAGATATTTCTTGGTACTACTTTCCTGACTTTTTTTCAACAATGATCTCAGAATGATGTGGCCTTTGTGATGTTCCATAAGCAAAGTGAAATGAAATATAATTATTTTAATAATACCAATACCAGGTGCCATTTATGTTGCACCTCTTATATGTGCTGCTGCTATCCTAGGCACCTTATGTGGGTTCATGTAGATTGTGAACTCAGACAACATGGGTTCAAATCCCACTTCTGATCCTTCTTGGCCCAGTGACCTTAAGTGAGCAGGTACTTAACCTCTGTGTCCCCATTTCCTTATTTATGGGATAAGACTCCTAATGTAGTTAGGTCAATGAGTTATTGGAAGGATAAAATGAATTTAATTCGTGGAAGCTCATGGCCCAGTGCTTGGCACATAAGAAGTACTCAAAGAAGTCAACTATTACTACAATAATGCTACCTTCTTCACAACTCTTTCGAGAATGCATCACTATCCACATTTTGTAAAGGAAAAACTGAGGCTCAGAGACTTGATCAAAATCAGACAGCCACCAAATGACAGACGCAGGGTATTAAACATCAACGTATGGGACCCTAAATCCTGACCTCTTTCCACCAGTCAGCCCTTCGTCCACCACAGACGTTGTAGCTGAAAGCCTCAATGTTTGCTTCTATTCCCTAATAAACATGGATTATTTTTGAGAGAAAGAGTAATTTAATTATTATATTTAGTTACTTAAAAAAATAAAATTATCAGGTAAGACTTTTGCCTTGGTTGTAAAAACTTAATTTTTCCTAAGTTCAGTTTTTAATGGACCCATTTCAAGATAATCAGCCCTAATTTTGTGACTGTTGCCAATCTTGTTTCAAGCATTAGCAAAACCCCAGCCAAGCTGTGTGAACTTGGACACCTCTTTTCCCTCTCAAAGTGGGCCTCAGTTTCCCCTTATGTAGAACAAGGGAAGGGGGGAGCTCCCCCAGTCCTTGCAGCCTTGACTTGGAAGCTTCTCTTCTGACATCATTCCAGGGCCTTTTACACACGCGAGCAACTGGGCTTCAAATGTTTGATTCCTGCCCTGTCTTCCTGAACTATGTCAGAGGGGAAAAAAAAAAGAGTTCAACATCTGTTTTCACACCAGGGCTAGAACTCATTCCTGAAACATTTTTCATACTTGACCAGAAGGGCATTTCGTCACGAGTAACAGGATCCATCCCTTGCTCCTTGGCCTCCTCCGTACTCTGCTGATAAGAGAGCAACGAACGTGCCGATGCATGCTTCCAGGAATCAGAGCTGTTCCCCGGCCCCGGCCAGCGCTGCTGCCTTCTCAGAGGCAGGTGCCAGAGCCCAGTACCCTCAAGCTGGCCAAGTCACTGTCCTCAGGGCTCTCTTCCCACCAGCACCCCCCTCAGGCCCCTGCAGGCAGAGATTGGTCACTTGCACAGCTACTGATCAAACACCCCTTTCCCTGCCTTCCTGGTCCCTGGGCCACTTGGGGAAGAAGGACCCTCTTTGCTAGTTTCTGTATCTCCTAGGTATGGGAAGAGCTAAGTATAGCCCCCAGTCCCATCAATGAATGGCTCAGGGGAGGCTCTTCCACTCACCCCTGGTGTGACCTTTAACAGGTCTCTCAACTTCTCTGGACCTCCATAATAGCTAATGTTTATAGAACATTCACTCTGTGCTAGGCATCGTTCCAGTTACTTTTTATAGGAATCAACTCATATTTAAACCACTCAACAACTTTACATCCTATGTGATTAGTTTTGTGTTATTCTATTTTGCAGATGAGAAAACTAAGCCAGCAAGAGGTTTTATGGTTCACCCAAGGCCAGACACATGTAAGATTTGAACCCAGGCCCTCAGGCTCCAGGAGGGCTCACTTTTACCACTAGACCAGCAGTCCTCAAACATTGTGGTCTCAGGACACTCTACAGTTTTCAAAATTATTGAGGATCCCAAAGGGCTTTTGTTTCTGTGGATTACATCAATCACCATATTAGAAATTAAAACTGAGTTTTCGAAGACCAAGAATACATAGTACACATTCATTAGTCATCAAAACAATGTCATCACCACACATCAAGTGGCCTCCAGAAAACTCTACTGTGCACTCATGAGAGAGTAGCAGTGAAAAAAGCAAATGACATCTTAGTATTATTACAAAAATAGTTTCAACCTCGTGGACCCCCCGAAAGGCTGTCAGAGATTCCAAGGGGTCCCCGGACCACACTTTGAAAACTCGTACACTACACTGTCTCCATTACCTTGTTAGAACACATGCCTGAGGAAGTGCTCCCCACCTTCCTCACAAGGTACTGATGCAGTGAGTGAACATTTACTGAGCACCAACAGTGTATGAGGCAGCATGCCGGGCACCGGCACACAGCAGTGATGAACAAACACACCCTGCCCTTGTGAAGCTTCTGGTCCCATAGAAGAGACCGACAGCAAGCAAAAAAATCCTACCAGAAATCAGTCTTATATAAGGGCTTGAGTACAAGTAATTTAATTTGGGAAGTAATCCCAGGAAACAGGAGTCAGGTATTAGGGAGTGAAACATGGAAGGAAGGAAAGCCAGTACAGGGAGTGTTCTTGAGCTGGTCACTGGCGTGAGCGCTGGGGCTGGATTCTGCTGGCATCTTCTGAGGAGCAATGTAGACTGTGCCTCAGAACTGCTCACTGGAAGGACAGCAGAGGAGGGCATTTAAGCACCAGCTGTCATCTCCCATTATGAAAATTATTGGAAATTTAAAAAGGGGACACAACGAGACCATAAACCAGAGACACGACATAGTGTGAAGGTGGGAGAGGGTTTTTCTGAGGACTTTGAAACCTGTGGCTCTGCTTTGCAACAAGGAAGTGTTGGCCATCTTCAAATGAGAGTGTGGGCTCCATCATAGCTTCTGCTCTTCCTGCTCCTTCTATCCCCAAAAGCACCCAGTTAAACCTTTTTAGTTCAGAGACTTTCACCCTTGGGCTGCTAGCTAGTTCAGCTCAGAAGCCCTTCTCTCTCAGCATTTGGTACCAACACAACTGCTCCCAAGGCACACATGTAGTGGCAGACACTGGTGGCCAGGGAGAGAGGAGGCAACTCAGGGAGTGAAAAGAATGTTGCATGTTGAACTCCATGCTTAAATATAGGCCATTTCAAAGAAAGTCTGTAATTCAAAATAGTCTTTGAAGGATGCACGATGTTTTTTTGTCCTTTTTCCAAACAAGGAGCCACAAATGCAAAAAAGCAGCTGTAATTTCTTTAAGACAAAAGTCTTGGTGATTCAGAGCTTGTCTCTGCTCATCTTGTTTATCTTTTAAAACCAGGCCTTCTTATAAGATCTGCTGGAGTGCTTGGTAGAAGGCACATTGAGCTGGGAATCGGGCCCTGGGTCTCATCCCAGTTCAACTGCTGGGCTTTTGAACAAGTTTCTTCTCTTGTCTGAGCCACAGTTTTCACATCTATGAAATGGGTGGGGTGACAATGGGAGAGTTTGACTGCATCAATATTTCTCAAAGGGTGGACACAAAACAGTGCAGGTCACCTATGGGGGATGATTTCAGGAATCACAGGCTTGAGAGAAAATAATGAAAAGGGAGAGCTTTTCAGTTCTCTCCTTATCCTTCAGAGCCCCACATCAGTGCAGGCGTGCCCTCAACAGCTCTCTTTCCTCTGTAACTGAGAACATGTCTTAGGACCAGGCTTCAGCAGGCAAGAATAGATAGAATTTCATCTCCTTGTTTTGTTATCATTGTGCATGTGCCTTGGTTAACTTCTACTTTAGCAAGTAACTATTTTTGTTTTCCTTTAAGGAAGTGATAGAAAGTTCTCTTTGTAAGTCAATTCATTGTAGTTTTTAAAGGATGAGTTATTTAAAAAAAAAAGTAGCAAATGTTACAGGAAGCACATAACTATGGTGACAATCATGATCATGTCGCCCAAGTTCGGGAACTAACTCTGTGTGCTGAAGTCTGAGACTACTTCCCTCACCAGAACTAGTCTGTTCTGGCTGTGAATGGCTCGGTCACGGGATGTTCTCACTGTCCTCCATTCCTCTATTGTCCACATTTCCTGGGTGCTGAAGTTGTGCTAAACAGACTCAGGGTCGGGGGTAGAGAGGTCCAGGTTGCTTAGGAAGTTTGTTCTGCTGTAGGCAGAACAGCAGATCCCCCCCACCTGGAATAACCCTACTTATAGCAAGAGATGGGCTATGGCTGTGGTTTTAGCTGTACTCAGAAGCAATAACCATAACCATAAGTTATGAGTGCTAAGACTTTACAAGGTGCTTCCTTACATATGAGCTCAGGAATCCCCACCACACGCCTCCAATTTAGGTGTTATTTCTGACTTCATTTTACAAGTGAGGAGACGGAGGCTAAGAATCTGAAATGACTTAAAAAGTCACATATCTAGAAAGAGATGGAATAAGGTCATTAAATCTGCATCTGTTATCACCCAAATCCAGCTCTTTCAACTAGAAATGATGCTAAAGAAGACTGGAAATAAATCAGGAAGATGAACCCAGATATTTTCATGATTATAAATCTCTCATTCTATGAATGTGCTACATGAGTCCCTTAATTTGGAGCACATATCATGTATCAGTAAATGAACAACTTCATAGTTAAACCTTCGTGCACACCTATAATATGTTTATAACTTTCCAAAATTTTAACTGCTATGTCAAAAACTATATGTATATCTTTAAAGCTCTTGACACATATTGACATGTATTGACATGTATTGACACACATTGCCAAAATGTCCTTCAGAACGGTTGCATCAGTCAACTCATGTGGCCCCAGCATGAATGAGACTGCCACCATTCTCTCACATTTACCCTAATTCTGATTTTTTTAATTAAATTTCTTAAAATAGGACAGAAATGGCACTCCAGTATACCAATTAGGATTTCTTTGATTATTAGTGAAGTTAAACATCCTCCCATCTGCTCATTGATCATTTAGATTTATATTTGGAAACTTTATGCTCAAGTTCATTGTTGACTTTCTAAATATTTTTTACATTCAGGATTAGGGAAACATGTCTACGGCCATGCTACCCTGAACACGCCCAATCCCGACTGATCTTGGAAGTTAAGCAGAGTTGGGCCTGATTAGTACTTGGATGGGAGACCACTTAGGAAGACCAGGTGCTCTAGGTGTGAAAAAAAAAAAAAAGGATTAGGGAAACAGTCCCAGAAACAATCTGGGCTCTGGTTTTCCTAACTGCGAAATGAGTATTAGAGGAAATGCTCTCGAAATCCCCTCAGCTTTAACCTTAACTGGGGCAGAGGTAGCATCGATGCTGCTGAGAGCCTGAGCACACTTCCTAGACTAAAGTCTCAGGCCCATCAGCCCCTTCCGGTTTTTCCAAGTAAAGATGGTCCAGGCTGCCAAATGTGCTGGGCCACCCCTGCCAGAACTAGCACCATAATTCTGTTTCCCCACAGGGACACCCCAAGCATGATCGTCTACTGAGGCAGTGACTGTCTTTTGCATCTATGTTAGACAAAGTTATTTATGATTTAAGTAGTGATTTTGTTTTTGTTACCTTCACTTTTAATAATTCCTCCCTTTCCTTGCATCCCTGCCAACCCCACCGGCAATCCTATCCTTGAAAAACAGACATGAAGAAGGTTGACCTGCCATGGTACCTTAACCTTCTCTGTGACAACCAGAAGTGATGCTCCTGAGATGTTTATAAAAGAACATATCCCCAGTTTATAAGAAGAAAGCTACAAAGCCTTAAGACAAACTTTATATGTCTTTAAAAAAAAAAAGTAATCGGAAAGATTAATTTCTTATTATAGACTTCCTTTAATGATGAATATTAAGTTAGAAAAGAAATCATCTTTTATCTTGGGTGGGTGTCTGGTTAAGATAAATTTTGTTTGGTTGAAAATGAAGAAAGCTGACATTCTTCCAAGCTGATCATTGCTCGAAAATGAATATGTAAGCCTCGAATGTGATGAGGAAAGTATTGGAAGTGCATCTCTTAATGCACTGGGGAGGCTCAGATAACACGTTTTATTTCACGTGTCTTCCAGAAAAAGGAGGAGTTGCACATTTTAACCTTAGCCTCCCTTTATGTTCCACGTTCCATCCTTTCAGTGGAACTGACCCACCCACACATCTCACTCATGATGGTCAAAGAAAGTGAGCCGTGCACAGAGCTGATCTGGGAGCTCATGACGTCCCCTGTTCTCCAGGTGATCTCTACCTGCTCCCCCTCCTTCTGAACTCCTGGCCCCATTCACTGCTCCACTCCCCAGTCCTCAGTTGCAGTGCCTTCCTGACTGCCTACTGTGTAGTGTTCAGCTTTGCCAAACCTTGCATTCTCATTCATAGCTCTTGATGTCTCCTCCTATTCCCCACCCCCACCCAAACTCTCAGTAGAGTGAAGACTGTAAATGTCAGTGCATTCCTGGTTCCACCTTTGGAGGAAGGGAAATCTGGCAGAGGTCTGTGTGGGTGCTTTGCTAGATCATTGCATATTTATGTTCGAACCAAATTTTTAGTTTGCCAGTGTTTGATCTGGTTATTATTCAAGCAGGAGCCATAGCAAAGAGAATTAACTCTGTCCTAGAGAGAAGAGACAGGCTGATGAACAAAATGGATTTGGGTACTTCTCCTAGCTCTCACCCTAACCCCGCTTGAGGGGGAAGAGAAGGAAGCAGAATAACATCCATCGAGCATCTAGTTGATTACAACATACATAATTTTGCTAAGCTCCTAGCCATACAAGATCTGCATTATTGTCCCCATTTTAGAGGTGAGGGAGCTGGGCTCAGAGAGCTTAAAAGACTTGCCCAAGGTCGCCCATAGAGTCAAATGTGGCTCTAATGGCGGAACTCCAGAGCCTGAGCCTACCACTCACGGTGCCAAGTAAGAAATTGCTCAGCCTTTCCTTCCTTCCTTCCTTCCTTCCTTCCTTCCTTCCTTCCTTCCTTCCTTCCTTCCTTCCTTCCTTCCTTCCTTCCTTTCTTCCCTCATGGTGGTCTCTGAGGGATTGTGGAATCTGGCTGCCCTTGAGCCCCATTCCATCTTTCCATGGATGAGAGGCTGTGCGGTTGGCACAATTCATGGGGGGAGAAAGTTGCTTCAGCCAGGGCAGGATGAAGGACAGTCGCCACAGGGCAAAGAAGAGCAGGGAGCTCAACACCTCCTATTCCTTTGCCTCCCATAATTACACTGTTACCTTCACCCACGCAGGATCAGGGCAGGAGAGGAGAGGCTGGAATTCTGTGCAGGCTTCTCTGTTGGCCCTATAGGGAAAGGTGATGGAGATATACTTTTGAATCTCAAGTTCCTGCCATTCGGACACCTCATGGATGTGAAGAGTTCATCACTAGAGTTGAAAATATTGGGAACTGTCAGATGAAAGCTCCAAATTTTGAGTCCCACTAAGAAAATCATTCCAATAACTAATCGATGAACAAACTGGTGGGAAGAGAATGGAGAGAGGAAAGGAACTGGATAATACTCCTTTAAAACTGACAACCCTCAGTAATTTTCCCCAGGTTTCCAATTCCAGCTCCACGAAACCACCCACTGTTATCTTGGGGAAGTGAATTGGCCTTCTCAAGTGACCTCTTCTGTAAAGAGTATTAACAGTACTCATCACGGGGTGTGGTGGGCTTAACGCAGCACACCCAGCATACAGTAGGAGCTCAATAAATGGTAGCTCCTTCATCCGTGGTAACAAGACCTAACAGGAGAGGAACCATGAAGACTAAAGGAAGCATTTAGGAAGGGAAAGTTAGACCAGAAGGTCAGGGTGAGCAGCTGCCCTTCCTGCTAGGTAGCCATGACAATGATGGGAATGGGGACGATAATAACAAGACAGCAGTAACGAGGAGCACGGTATCTCTCACTCCCAGCATCTGAGCTTGGAAGGACTCTGGCTTCTTCCCCAAGTGGCCCTGGCTCCTGGTGACCTTTGTTGCCTGTTACCTTCAGTGAGATGGAGGAGTCCCCCAGTTAGATAACAGGAAGGGGACTGAGAGTGAGAAAGCAGGTGGCACATTAGCCCCAGACCCTAGCATGTAAGAGTACGGGCTCTGTAGCCAGACAGCCTGGATCCCAGTCTCTGCTCTTCTGTTTCCTAATTTATGGCCTCTATAACCTTAGGCAAGTCAGGGCCCGTCTCTGAGCCTCAGATGCCCCATCTCAAAATATCATTGAGATGATTAAATTGAAAGAGTAAATTATGTGAACTGCTGAGTACTTTACTTAAAGGTGCTCTTTACTTAGCACTCAGAAGTTGTGTTGTTGCCATTATTATTGTTATTGCTATCATTTTATCTTAAGAATTGTTATAGTGCCCCTGTTTGCAATTTTTTTTTCGTGTTGTTTGAAAAGTCTGTGACAGAATCCTGTATTGTGGCCCAAATCTAGTTAATGCTGCCAAACATCCAGGTTGGGCTTGAAGTTATTGTCGCTCAGGGGGCCACTCTGAGCCTCGGTTTCCTCATCTCTAACCCAGTGTCACTGGACACTGCAGAGGTGGAAAGTGGCCAGCACTGCGTTTGGCACAGAGGAAGGCTCGAGAAGTGGGAGTTCCCTTTCTTTTCCTGCTCCCCGCTGGGAAAGTGCAGAAAGCGAGGTCAAGGACCCCCTGGGGCTTCTCTGGCCACCTGACCGGAGGGAGAGCAGGGTGGAGAGCAGGAAGGGGGCGGTGTGGTGGAGAGGGGGTCAACTTCTTTCGCCTCTGTGACCCAGCAGTTTGGAAACAGACTCCTGATCTGCTGCTCTCTCAGCTCACAGCAGCCCTTCTCAGAACAATGGCAGGATACAGGCCCGTCCATGCTCACCAGGGACGGCACGCGGGCCTCCGGGCCAGGCTGGGTCGGACCTGGCCAAGCGAGGCTTGTCTCTGGCACACTGAGGCCCAGCAGCCTCAACATCAAATAAGGGGACGCTGGTGCAGTCCTGGAATTTTCACCTCCTGGCTCCCAAGGAGGCCCAGGTGTTAAGCCTGAGGAAGTGGGGAGTCCAGGAAGCCCTGTCATAGGGACAGGAAAGGAGGCTCGGGGGTCCCTGGAGCAGAGGTTTCACACTCACAGATCCCCCTGCGTCTCACTCTGGGCATGAGCTGACGCTCGGGCTCCTGGTGTCTGTCTCCTTAGGATATCTTTGCCAGACTCTATGCTATTTCTAATGATAATATAATAAGTGGCCAGTTTTTAACTGATCACCTACTGTGTGCCAGGCCTAATGAGAAGTACAGTCAATCTTCATTATTTCTGGATTCTGGATTCGCAAATTTGCTTACCCCTTAAAATCAGTTTATAACCCCAATTCAATGTTGTGGCATTTTTTTCCTCTTCCACTGTCTTTTACAAATATGTGCAGAGCAGCAAAAAAATTTGAGTTCCTGGACACACATGTTCCCAGCTCTGATGTGACAAGGTGACACTCTGCCTTCTGGTTTCAGCTCTCATGCTGTAAACAAGTGTCCATCTTGTGATCTGCATAGCAGCATGTTTTTCACATTTGGGGACTTTTTGATGATAATTCTGCTGTTTAAAATGGCCCCCAAGCGTAGTCTGAAGTGCTATCCATTGTTCCAGAGCGCAAGAAGGCTGTGATGTGCTTTACAGAGAAAATACGTATGTTAGATAAGTTTTATTCAAGCACAAGTTATAGTGCTATTGGCTGAGTTCTCTATGTATTAAGTAAGGTGTCTCTAAACAGAAACACAAAAA
>CM053509.1:143834563-143862759 GCA_028627145.1 Eidolon dupreanum | reverse complement strand
ATCCCGGTTCCTCCCCCGCCTGCCTCTGAGCTCCTCCCCATCTCTGTGTTTCCTGGGATTCTCCTCCCACTCAGATAACAGCCGTCCACTCCGGGGAACAACGGGCTGGCACATGGGAGGTGGGCGGGAAAGGTGGTGACTCAGCTCCACAGGGATCAGCACGTATTGCTGTGTCTTCCTCAACATAATGCCACCTCTGAGAGAAGGAGGACTGATAGGAAGTGCATGGGCAACTTGGAACAAGGGAGATCAAGATGAAGAATTTCCCACTAGACAGTGACAAACAGTAAGTGATGGCTGTGTGCCACGCCACACAGTAGGTGCTCCGAAACTGGGTTCTGAGCAAAAGCTTAAAAAGAAAGAAGCATATTTTTATGTAGATCTACTGTGTTCCAGTCATCTTAATAAATAACTTTGATAAAACTTACGGATATTATTTCTTTTGCTCCTCTTGGTATATGTAAGTAGATTGTTATGGATGAGTCTCAGAAATGCCAACCTAGGTGACGTTGTGTAGTGGCATCATAATTTGGTACCAGGCCCATCTGACTCTGAGCTTTGCTCTTCCCCTTACCTGCCCCACCCCCAAGACTCTGAAAGTGGTAGGTTTATTCTTCAGTGGTTGACATGCAATGGAGAGCTGTTAGGGGCTGGGACACGTGATGAAGTAGCAATGTCTCTCAAATCCCACTCTGCGGGCAGCTGCAGATGCTATCAGCTTATAAAACAGACATCCTATGGCTCTATAATCCTTAACATTAACTAGATGCTCCTAGAAGCAGATTCTGTTCTGTCCACTTGCCAGAAGAGCTTGTTTTAGTTATATATTACTCTGTAACAAATGACCACAACACTGGCAGCGTTAAACAAGCACACACATTTATATCACAGTTTCCGTGAGTCAGGAGTCCCTGCATGTCTTAACTCTGGTCAGGGTCTCGCAGGCTGCAGTGGAGGTGCCAGGTGGGCTGTGTTCTCACTCGGATGATCAAATGGAGAAGACTGTTTCCAGGCTCATTCAGGTTGTTGGCAGAATTCATTTCTTTGTGGATAAATGACTCAGGACCCCGGTTTTTAATGGCTGATCAGCTGAGGGCCAACACTGGTCCTAGAAGCCACCACAGTTCCCTGCCACATGGCCCTCTCCATAGGCATTTCACAAGAAGGCAGTCTGCTTCATCAAGGCTAGCAGGAGAATCTCTCCCTTCAGCACACTGACATAAAGTTATAAATAATGCAACATAATCATGGGAGTGACATCCTTTCACCTTTGACATATGATGGATAGATTTGTTATTTGTGTTACTCTCATCATTTGCAATTAATATCATAGTTATCATAAACTCAGTATTCTGATATATAGTACTAAGATCCCATTTATCTTTTGCAAAAGACTTCCATAGTTCCCAGAGTCCATGGAATGAAATCCAGGTTGCCAAGCCTGGCATCTATGCCTCCTTTATCTTCCTGGTTTCACTTTTGCCCATTCCTGGCCATTCCCTGATTATAACCAACACATGTAACCTTTCTGCATGGCCTGCCCTTTGCTTACTCCTCAGTCAAGTTCATGTGCGCATTTTTGCAAACCCATCAAGAAAACGATCTTGACTCTCCCAGGGACCACTCATACTCTCCCTTCTCTGAGCTCCAAAGCTCTGTGCATGTGCTTCTGTTTACTGCTGGTCACCCTGTAGTCATATAATTTCATCAGACAGTGAGTTCTAGTTCATCTCCAAATTCCAAAACTTGGCACAGATTAGGTCTCAATAAATTATGCTGAATGAATACATAATCACTATGATTAACAGCAGCTTTTCCGATGTGGCCCCTTAAGATTTGCAAAGTATATTAAGCTGATGCAGGCAAGTCTGGAGAGAATCAGCTGGTTGACCCTAGCCCAGGGTATTCAGCACTGGATATCCTCTTGTTGTAGACTGACAGGCTCCAGAAAGCAACCATGGCTCTGCTAAAGAGCCCTCAGCTCAGCACTTCCTGTATTCACTACTGCTATTCTCAGTGCTCCTCTTCCCCAAAGCCTGCTTCCATATTTTCAGGTCTTTGAATGTTGCAGCCAAACCACTGCTGTACTTCTGAAAGCAGAACCAAAACATGCCACCGGCCACTGCTTCTCAGTGACTTCCTGCTCCTGGAGCTCCGATCCTGGCCTCCTGCCCCTTCATCCATTCTGTGCTCTCTTGCCCCAGAAGCCACGTCCATTTCCTGCGTACTGGCCCTATACAACGCCCCGCCTCCTCCTGCTCCTTCATCCTTCATCCTTCTCCAGCTGGCTCCCTGGGACCTCTGTCCGCTCTTAGAAGCCCTGCTCCGCACCACTTTCCTCCTTGTTGAACCACTTTATCATTTGAATTCTTTATGTCCTTCCTCTCTTTTATTCTGGGGTAGCCTGGTCCAAAAGCCAGTTGTAACTTCTGTGGGTTAAAGGCCAGGATTAAAAATAGGAAGGAATTACCATTTCTGTCACTCCACTTCCTTAGCCAGGAAGAGACCACAAAAGTAGCATGCATCGACCAAGCAAAGAGGCTACTAAAGGTGGCTGAGCCGGCCAGGTCCCTGGGAAAGGTGGTCAGGAAAAACCCACTAATTGGCTAGGGGATGGGTTTCTATTTCTCATGAAACTTAAGGGATATTAAACATGCCCACTTTATAGATGATTGCTCTCAATTTCTAATCTAATTGAAAGCAACAGAAGCAAGACCTCATAAGGGACAAGTTACATAAAACCAGGACGAGCCATGTGAAACCCCATGAGGCCAAGTTTCTCCTAACACTGAGAAGGATAGGTCCTCCACTAGGGATGACTGAGAGAACAAAGTGAGATAGTATTTAAAGTGAGTAGCACAGCATCTAATACCAGAAGTCTCGCCAAACAAAGCCAATTACCTTCTTTAAAATTGCTGTTGTTCCCTCCGGTGGAGGGCCCCATAGGAGGTTGTCGGCCTCTCTTGAGCTGCCCTGGCTGGAATGCATTTAATACCTTCAGGGTGCTGCCATCAGAGGCCTCACACAGACCTGCCGCCGGTCCAGGTGGCAAATGGCACTGAGCCAGCGTCCTCAGAAACTTCAGGAGCTGCTGAGATGGAGTGACTTTGATGTGGAGCCAAAGGAAGATGTGCTGCAATTATCTAAATTGTTCAAGGCCCCCACAAATGTCAGAGAACTACAGGTCACTTGCAAATTTTAAATGCCCTGCTGCTCGCCATCACACCAGCTAAATTTTCCTATCCCCATCAAGTCCCGCGGTCTCACACCTCGGTGCCTCTGCATGTGCTTGAGTCTCGGCCTAGACTTTCCTCCCCTCCTCTCTGTAGCTGCCCAGAAAATAGCCAAACTTCAGGTCTCAGGCCCATGGCCCCTCCTCCAAGAAGCCCTCTCTGCTGATCCCTCCCCCATGCTCTCTAAACATGGTATTTATCACTCTGCCATAATTGCCCAGTTATGTGCCTGGATCCCCCCAAAAATGAGAGCTTGTCAAAGGCAGCGAGCAAGCTTTGCTCCTATTCATGCCTGGTGCTCACACAATGCCCGCCATAGAGAGGTCCTCAAGAAGTATTTGTTGAAATGCACTCTACATCTGTGTGGTAGTGGAAAGAATCACAGCTTTAAAATTGAAAAGACCTCTTTTTGAATTCTAACTGTTCAGCTAAATAGCCACAACATTGGTATGAGTTGCTTAGCCCCTCAGTTTCCAGTTTGTGAAATAGAATGATGAGATGGGTCTCAGAGAATTGTTTTAAGAAAACACACATACTCTAGTGGATCCAGGTTTCCACAGTTAGAGAGAAATGGAGAGTAAGCCATTTACACTGACACTCCAGGTCAAAGCAGGACTGACCATTGCCACCACTCAGGGGTGTTGACCTTGATGTCTTGATGTCAGGCTCTTCTACACACAGGGCCTAAGTCCTGCGAGTAGTCAGCTACAGGAGGCCTCCTGAGCTTCCCTTCCAAGGACAGCGCATGCCTTGACCCCTGGCCAAGGTCCGAGCCTTCACACAGACCTCAGCCAGATCTTCCCTCCCTATACAGGTAAGAGTATGCAACGACACTGGAAGCGGTACTTCAATGGGTCCTCTCTTAAAACAAAATAGGCAGAAGCTCTAGGTCCTAGATTCAGATTCTGGCTGTGATATTAAAAAAACAGAAGGACAGCTGGGAACTTCAAAACATGGCTTGTCTTCTTAGAGCACAAGCCCACATTTCCAGCCAGGAGTCTTTTCCTGTCTTTAAGATTTTCACCATGGGTCGAGTATTAGTTAGGATAGACCGATGCTGCTGCAATAACAAACAACCTTCAAAATTTCAGTGGCTTAGAACTACAAAGGCTTTTTGCTCTCAGACCCAATTTTGTGGGTCTTGAAGACTCTTCAGGGCAGCTCCTTTCCCTGTTACGGCCCGGAATAGCAACCCCACATCAGCATGTGCTGGCACATGAACCTGGGTGCACTCCACTTGGATATGGATGTGCATGTTAACTTTATGTCTATTCACCCTCTGAGACTGTAAGCTCCTTCAGCAATGGAGCCATACTTCTTACCTTCATTGCTGTATGCCTGTTTCAGAGAAGACACATAATGAATATTTGTTGCATAAATGAACAACAGAATAGATACGCTTAGCATTCATTTATTCCTCAACTAGTACCCCAAGCGTCTAATCTATTTCAGGCTCTGGAATGAGTGATGAGGACACAACTGGAAACAAGATTTGACCTCTACCCTCAGTGACCTCCTGATCTGGGGCAGTGGGGGGAGCCAGTGTACAAAAGAAATCTAACTCAGTGCAGCACAATAATGGGCATCATTGAAATACACGAAACCTGCTATAGGAGTAAGTTAAGGAAAAAAAATAGTCTTCCTAGGAAAGCCAGGAAGGATTTAATGAAAAAGTGATATGTGAGCCAGCTCTTAAAAGATAGGTTTTGCTAAATAGAAGGGAGAGACAAGGGCAATAGCACTGATAAGGACATGGATGTTAGAACAAGCCAGGCATGTTCAGGGAAGGGAGAGATTCATTCTGTGTGTTGCTGGACAGTTGCATATAGGATGAGGGTGATGAGAGTATAGATGGAAAGAGAAGCATGACATGCACCATATCACGGAAGACCAAGAGAACAAGGACATCGAGATAAGGAGTTTGAGTTTTATCCACAGGAAATGGGAGCCTTTGTAGGTTTCTCATGAAGGGTGTGATGCATTCTCCTACGAGGATCTATGAGTGTCCAGCCTACAGGAGAAGAATGTGTCTACAGAAGAACATCTAGAACCATAGAACTGATTAGAATGCAAGACAGGTGCCTGATAATCTGACCCACCCTCAGGAGCCTACTCCAAGGACATTATAGGAACTTAGGATAGGCTGGCCTCTGATCCAAATCTATTAATTTCTCCTGGCGTGTTTAATTCATTTATGCCATGTGTCGGAAAAAGAAAACCAATAATATCTGTCTATTCATCTATTTATATATGTATAGAGACATACATGTATGTGTGTATATATCAATATACTGGCTAGTAGACCTGATATTCATAGGGGAGGATAGAAATTCAGACAAGATACTGCAGTCTGAGTCAGAACTTCTCTAGGAAATCTTAGTTTTTTCCTTTTAAGGCCTTTAACTGATTGGATGAGGCCCATTCACATTATCAAGGGCAATCTCCATTGCTTAAAGTCAGCTTATTATAGGTGTTAGCCACATCTACAAAATACCTTAACAGTAACACCTAGATTAGCTTTTGATTAAATAACTAGATATTGCAGCCTAGCTACATTGACACAAAAACTAAACATCACGCCGAGTATCTGCCATTTTTTAAAATATGTTTCCACTAGACTTGGGACAAGATAGCTACAGGAGAACCATACTTTTTCCAGGTGCCATAAGCTCGATCCATCTGTCCAAATCAGCCACATGCATGTTTTTTCTTTCTTCTTTCTTCTTCTTCTTCTTCTTTTTTTTTTTTTTTTTTTTTTTTTTTTGGTAATCTCAAGTTCTGTGTGCCTAGATGTCTTGTCACATCGATCAGGAAGCACAAACTTGTGAGACTTGGAGGGTCTGGGAAGAGAAATTTTCAAATCTCCTGAACAGATGTTTATGACCAAGCCATCTGATTGCCGAAAAATACACGCAATTGTCATGCCCTGCTTCACCTTCTTCCAAATACCCCATGACCTGGAGATGACTCAGGGCCCAAGAATGAAGAAAATAGTCCGAGTCCCAGTGACTTCCTCCATCACGTCTTCAGTGAGCCTCACTTACAAAGCAGAAAGTGGCCAGATGAATGAAGAAAGTGGAAGCTGAGCCCAACAACCTTTTTGGATGTGAATGAACAGTTGCAACATTCTTTCCAATCTAGGGCAAGAAAGTTCAGTTTTTCTGCATTTCCCTTGCATGTCTCAGACGCCACCTTGGCAGGTGGACAACCCTTCTATTTCTGGTGTGCTAGCAAACTGCATACAATTCTCAAACACAAAATGAAAAAGACAGTAAATAGCAAGTTCTAAGGAGAAAGTGGAGCCACCACCAAACACTGTCAATAAGAATATAAATGGGTACAACCACTTTTAAAACCTATGTGGCAATAGCTCCAAAAGCTGAAAACACCTTAATCCCTAGCAGTCCCTCTCCTAGGTGTATATCGAACAGAAAACCATTCACTGGAATGTCCATAGCAATGTCATTTATAAGG
The DNA here is from genome assembly GCA_028627145.1 of Eidolon dupreanum. Taxonomy (NCBI): domain Eukaryota; kingdom Metazoa; phylum Chordata; class Mammalia; order Chiroptera; family Pteropodidae; genus Eidolon; species Eidolon dupreanum. The sequence goes on along the minus strand of CM053509.1, from coordinate 143,856,052 downwards.
CTGGAAACAACACAAATGTCTGTAAACAGTAGAATGGGTAAATATATTCACACAATGGAATATAGTAATGAGAATGATAACCTGTAACAAAAAGCAACGTCATGGCAGAATGTCATAAACATAATATTGAGCCAGAGACCAGACACCAAAAAGGACAAATCGTATGATTTCATTGATAGAAAGTATAAAAACAGGCAGGACTCATTTATAATATAGAAGGTCAGGAGAATGGTGACCACTGGAGGGAACGTTATGACAGGAAAACGTCACTAGTGGGCCTCTGCAGTGATTGATACTGTTTGACTGTCTATTGTCGCCTAATGAACTACCCTAGAACACAGAGGCTTAAAATAACAACCATTTCTTTATACCTCATGACTATGTGGGTCAGGAATTCAGGCAGAGCTCAGCTAGGGGATTCTTTGCTCCTTGTGATTTTGATGGAGGTCACTTAGTGGTCTTCAGCTGGCAGATGGACTGGTCTGCAGGATCCAGAAAAGCTGTCCTAACAAGTTTTGTGCTTCGATGGGGATCTCCACAAGTCTGGGCTCCAATGGAACTGTTGACAGGAGTGCCTGTATGCTGCCTCTTCAACATGAAAGTCTCGGCATGGCTGGACTACTCACGTGGTGGTTTGGAGTTCCCAGAGAGAGTTTCCAAGAGACCCAGGTGAAAACTGCAAGGCTTCTCACGACCTAGACTTAGTGTCATTTCTGTTTCATTCTATTGGTCAAAGAAGTCACTAAGTCAGTCTGTATTTAGGGGGAGGAGAGGAAGAGATTTCACTTCCATGGGGAAAGGGCATAATGCACACAGAGGGAAGAAATTGATGGCAAGCATCTTGGAGACGAGCTACCACAGGTAACGTTTTGTTTCTTCATTTGGGTGCTAGTTACAGGCTCTATTCGGTTTGTAAAAATTTACCAAGCTATACACTCATGATATGTGCCCTTTCCTATATATGTATATACGCTATAGGCCAAATAAACATTTAGTGTATATACCCTGCCCCCACCACCAAACTTCACATGTTGAAACCTAATCCCCAATGTGATGATATATGGAGGTGGGATCTTTCAGAGGTGGCTGGGATTAATTAGCCCCTTTGTAAAAGAGACCTAGAGAACTCCCCCCCTCCCCCATCTCCCATGTGAGGACAGTGACAAGACGGTCATCTATGAACCAAGAAGTGGGTCTTCACCAGATGCTGGATCTACCAACACCTTGACCTTGGACTTCCAGCCTTCAGAACAGTGAAAAATAAATTTCTGTCGTTTATAAGCCACTCAGTCTATGGTATTCTTTTACAGCAGCCTGAAAGGACTAAGATAATATGATTTTAATAAAAAGTTTAATCGTAAAAATAGTTACGAAGCAGAAATAACCCTGAGAGCAAACCGGTTCCATTTGGACCCTCCTGTGATGAATACTCCTGCTTCACTGGTCTCACATGGCCCTTAACCAGCCCTGTGTTCTCAGACCATGTGGGTGTGAACTATCAGGCTCCTCTCCCTGTGAGGTCTTCAGTTTCAGCAAAGAAGAAAACCAACAAGTGCCTCCCTGGGCTACTGGGAGGGAGATTGAGACAGCCTAAGAGAAAACTTTCAGCATATCCTGGGTTCTCAGTAAATTAACTTCATTTCATCTCAAACACTGCCTCTGACCCCCGAATCCTCAGATGTTAAGGAAGTTAGCAGCTAAGACTTTCCTAGAAGGCCTTATAGGGGTCTTCATGGTCCCCTCCCCATGGTCTTCACCTTGAGAGCCAAGAAAGGGTCACCTGTGCCCTCCGGGGGGTGGGCAGGGGGCATGTGGGGAGAGCCTGGATCTGAAGCCAGTGAAAATACTCTGCGGCTGCCAGAACAAGACCAAAGTCCCCAAGCAGAATGACAAGTGAATCACCTCGACTCATGCTTAGTCACTGCAAGGTACTTTCCACACGGACACATGGAGATGGTTACCAAAGAAATGTCTGCTGGCGGCTCTCACATCGGCTCAAAGAAAAATGTTGTTGTAACCTTTACTTTGGAGGGGGAAAAATAGCATCACTTTCCCTTTCCTTTTCTTTTTGGAGAGAGATTTGTTGGCAAAATAGTTGAAGTGGTTGTTTTTGTTTACCCTGGAGAAAGTTTCCAGATAGCTCTGAATCTTGAGCTTTGTGTATGTGGCAGGCCCTTTGAGTCTTAAGTACTTAATGTCTAAGTGTGTAAACAACCCCTGTAGAGGAGACTGTCATAGGCCATCCAGAGCATGGGGCCTTCCATCATGCTCTCGCCTGCAGAGTCCTGCAGGCTTTGAGGAGTTAGACAGCCAGGGGTTCAAATCCTCCCTCTGACCTGTACTATCAGTACAAACTAGGGCATGATATTCCAACTTCCTGACCCCCCTACTTCCTAATTAATAATAATAGATATTAGTAATGCTTATCTACAAAATGGTTGAGAGTTAAATGAGGTGATGGGTTAGAAGCACCCCAAACACTTCTTGGCACTCACACAGTAGTTGATGAGTTAAAATGAGTTCACCCCTCCTTCTTCTCTCCTGATCCTTCCTTATTTCCCTTTCTGCCTTTCTCTTTTAAATTCCCTCTTCCTCTTCTTTCCCTCCACTCCAAACTTAATCAACCCTCCATTCTCTTCTTCCCTCTTTGCTGTCTGCATTTTTTTTTCTTTCTTTCTTTCTTTCTTTCTTTTTTTTTTTTTTTTTTTTTTTTTTTTGCCTTGTTTTCACGTCTCAAACTCCTGCATTTGGAGCCATCCCTCTGGCTGGTACAGCCTTGGCATGGCGGCTATTGAAAGGCAGCCAAATTCTGGTTAAAAACACTGCGATTTTTGGCCAGACTTTCCTTACAAACGAGGGTGATATTTCAGGCATGGGAAGTCTTCTCATCCATTTAGGGCCCAACGGGGGAAAAAAAAAATAGCAGCACCTCAGTGTGTGGCCTAGGTGGACAGTGATGTTAGGCTTTGGGTAGTGACAGAAATAAATCTGGTGTTTCTGAAAATTGTGAAACATGTGCAGTGAATGTGTCATCCCAGCAAAAATGAGTCAGTCCCCAGGCCTGGGCCCAAATCTAGCTGTGTTCGCTTTCTAAATAGAAAGTGTATTCCTGGCCAGCCTAACATTAGCGAGTTGGTGGTGAATGAGAGTGGAAAGAGAGAGACAGCAGAGGAGACATGCAAATCTATACTTTGCAAGAAGTTTTACCGGAAAAATATAGTTCTTTATCTGTGATTTTTTTTTCAATTATTCTTTTTCCTTCTTTCCTTTTCTCTCTACCCTACTGTTGACATCAAGCTTTTTCTCCCATCTCTATCTTAACAGAAACGTCTAGGTGACCTTCAGAAATAGTACCATAATGCTGATGGATGAATGGATAAAAAAAAAATGTGAATATATATATATATATATATATATATATATATATATATATATATATATAATTCAGCTATAGAAAGAGAGGAAATCTTGCCATTTATGACAACATGGATGGAGCTTGAAGGCATTATGTTAAGTGAAATAGAAAGACAAATAATGCATGATCTAGTTTATACATGGAATCTAAAAATGGGGGGCAAGGAAGCTCTTAGATGCAGAGAACAGATTGGCAGTTGCCAGATGTGAATATGGGGGTGGGGGTGGGCAAAATGGGTGAAGGGGGTCAAATGATACAAACTTCCAATCATAAAATATATGTCCTGGGGATGTAATGCACAACATGGTGACTATAGTTGATAATACTGTATTGCATATTTGAAAGCTGCTAAAAATAAATCTTGAAAGTTCTCATCACAAGAAAAATAAATTTTTTAATGATGGATGATGACAGTGTTAACTAGACATTCTAGTGATCATTTTGTAATATGTACAAATATTGAATCATTAAGTTGTACATCTGAAAGCAATGTTATATGTCAATTAACCTCAAATAATTTTTTTGAATTATTAAATATTAAAGATTTTCAAAAGTAAAACAAAACAAATCAAAAACAGGACCACAAAATTGTATCGAGACAGCCTGGGGTAATTGGATGCTATAAACTTTGGAGTAAGACAGGCCTGGGTTTAAATCTTGGTCCTGCCTTCAATTAGCTATATGTGTACATGAGAGAAAGAAAAAACCTTGGACAAATTTCTAACCTCTCTTGAGGCTTAATGTCACTTCAGCCAATACAAACATCCTGCCTCTTTCTCGCGAAGTTTAAGATGGTAACATCAGCAGTGTCCAGGCCACGGCAGGTGCCCATCGTATCTGAGTCACCTTTCTCTTCTTTTCCCTAGAAGTTAAGTGTCTGAAATGCCGATGCCTCTTCATTCCTCGGTTCTCTGAACACATGGGCTAGGCTGCCCCTTCTGGAGGGTGTGAGAGCCTACGTGAGCAGAAGTGACAACAGCAGTGGCTACATCAGCTTGACCTCTCACCTCCAGACACAGGTTCTGGAGAAAAAAAAAGCAACACAGGGTCTGGAGCCTCCTGTGCCAGTATCCCTGGCCAGGCCACAGGCTTGGATCACATGGTCTCCATGGTGCCAGAGGAAGTGATGCAACTACCCTCCGGCTTTGGGTCAGCCAGGAGGAAAGTGTCCTGTTACATACAGCGTGGGTGTGGCTGGCTTCAGGGCTCCAGGCCTGCACCCTGTCCCAAACCCACAGCAAAGGGGCAGCAGGAGAGCCTGTCTTTGTGTATACACTGCCTGCTGTTTACCTTGCTTTGTGCACTGCCATCCGGGTCCCACAAAGGGCCCAGCCAGGCATGTCATCCCAGGCTCTTGGCTTCTCCCTTCCTCTTGGTCCAGTTCACAAGTTGCCCTGACTACAAACACCTGTTTCCTTCTGCCTGGACCCTATGGAATACAGCTATTCTATTGACTTCATATGCATAGCAGGAATATAATTGAATTCAATTATAATAACTACACTCATTAAAAACCTATGTAATGTTCATTAAACAGCCTAGATAATATGCAATTAATAGCATTAACATATGAATTGTGCATTGGGTCACTGATATGCACATTATGTATAATATTCAACGTATGTATTAATTACAGCACATGCCAAAAAACACAGCATTCAAAGCTTGTAGGCATGTCTCAGTTATAAACCCTTTTGATCTCAGACAAATCCCTTTTATGGAACATCTTTTTCATTAATTGGAACATAAGCTTTCAGCTATATACACAAAGATGGCTATTGAAGACAAAGGACTCTGAAAAGCTGGTTGGTGCTGGAGTCGAGTAAACCTGAGAAGCCTGTATCGAAGCTTATCCTGGAGAAGGGCCATGACCTTGAAGGCAGAGTTCAGACTTCTGCATTCTGTCCCAGCCTCTGCCAAGACTTCCCCTGCCAGTTACTACCACCTCCACTGGGCCATCCATTATCTGGGAAATGGGCATAATAGGGCTTGACATCACCAGGACATTAAGTAGATTATCTCATTAGGAAGACCAACAGGCTTTGGAAATGTAGAATGGCAAAAGCATTGAGCATCACTGCCAAGAGGTTCCCAATAGAGAGCTTCTCTGCTGAGGAAAAAGACCTGCTCCATCACTCCCAGCCTGCCCTTGACATGGGTAGATTTAGCACTCGACCATGATGAGCAGGCATTGCTAATGGCTGTCCTTTAAGTGGAGTTCTCTCATAGTTTCTCCTCGAAGCACATTCTTGACATTGCCTGATACCTGGAGTTACCATTTCCATTTTATAGAATTTGGAAAGTAAGGCCCTGGTGAATGAAGTGAGTTACCCAAGGTCAACTTAGAAGGCCTCCCTGCCATGAAGAAGATGGACAGAGAGGCCTACGTCCTAACTTCTTGTGACTGGTTTCTGACTCCGTATCCAGCTTTCCCCTCTTTGGCTGAAATGAACCAATTTCTGACTGCTCATTCTTCTTTCTATCTGTTGTAGCCTATCAGGAAAGCCTGGGGGATCCCACCTCTAAATGATTTGCCAGCCCATACTTTGTTTGCTCTCTTCCAACATTCATTTGAATATTCATTGACCACCTTCTCTAAACCAGGCCCTGTGCTGGACACTGAGGCTGAAAACACAAGCAAGTCGTGGCTTTATTTTCAAGGAACTCAGTGACATGGCCTTAGCTTAGGCCTTGGCTCCCTATTCCTGAACTGTAGATGACCTACTGGATTCTTTGCTTTAAATTTTACCTCTGTCCAGTACAGCCACCAGAATGTGCTTTCTAAAATGCAATGCTGACCCTGTACTCACTTCCCTGCTTGAATCCCTTCATGGACTCCTATCACTTACAGAATAAAGTTGAAACCCATTTATGCGGCACTCAGGGACTATCACGATATGCCTCTTTCTCTTCAGTTTCTTCCACCACCTGCCACATGCACCAAGATGACTGGATTTGCCACCCACAAATTCTCCTCATTCCTTCAGTGTGACTTGCAGCTCCTTACATTATTAAGAAGTGGGGCTGATTTTTCTACCCCTTGACTCTCGGTTGGCCATGTGACTGTCTTAGGACATTAGAAAATATGAATTGAGCAAAGGCTTTTTAAAAAGCCGTGCACTGGGCTTGCCCTTTCTTGCTGCTGGTCCCTTCTGCCACCACGTTTACAAGCCCTAGCTAGACTCCCGAGGTGAAGGCCCACATGGAAAGAGATCCCAGCTGAGGCCCCAGACATGTGGGTAGCACCATCCTAGACCAGAAGGCTAAGCTGGCTCCGACCAGAAGAATAACTCAATCATTCACAAAATCATTTTTTTAATGATAAATTTCGGTTGTTTTAAGTTACTAAGTTTTGGACTGGTTTGTTATACAGCAAAAGCTAACTGACACAAATCCACGAATGGATATGGTCTTTGTGCTCCTGGGCTCTAAGGAGCATACTCTTCCTTTTGACTGGAGTGCAGTTTGTCCTCCTCCTGTGCCTAAGTGTACTTCTGTTTTGCTCACTGGATGATGGGATTTTACCAGGCAGAAAAAAGGAACACTATATTCATAGAAAGATGAAGATGAACTGAAGTTTACACTGGATATGCGTGTTGCTCTCAATATTCTTAGCCTCTCGTATACTCATTCTCCTGCGTAGGCAAAGATCTCTCAATGTCATATGTCCTTTTTTTTTTCTCTCAAGACTGTGAAACACTGAGTGTCTCTCAGAACACAGACTAAAACCCACCTAATACCAAAGCTGGGTCCGCATCTGAGTCATCATCCTCAACATCGCCCTCATCCCCCACCTATTTTGTCTCATTTACCTTTGTTTTTCTCACTGGCCTAGGAGAGTATTTTGCCTTGCATAGATGCTTGGCTATTATTAAGTTTCTTGAAAAGACCCAAATCAAAGTCACCTCTTCCATGAAGCCTTCCCCAACATCCCAAGCAAAGTTGGTTCCTCTCCTCACCTAGGGCTCCCAGATCCCTTTGTGCTTAAGGCACTTCCTAGGGATAATTTACATACCTGTCTATCTTCCACTGCTCCCTCTCCCAGCACACAAACAGTGTGAGCTACTGCTGAGTCTTCTTGATCTTTGTATCTTCACATAGTAGAATCACAAATAATTGGTCAAACTAATTAATTAATCCTTCCCAGAGGGAGCTCCAGGGAGTCATGTAGAAGAAAGAACCAGCAGTCTGAGATCAGACAGATCTGAACCTAATCCTCACTTTTACATTTTCAAGTACAGTGATCTTGGGCAAGCCACTTTAATTCTTCACTCTTCAGTGAGTGCATAAGAGATTGAGTGAGTGCTATCTGAAAATCATAATCCTTTTTGCTTCTCCCTTCTCTGCAATTATGCACCAGTTCTGGCTACTCTGGGAAGGTGAGGGGATGGGGTAGGGTCTCTAACAGCTAAACGGGCTCCAGGATCATAGTGCTGTTTCTTGGATCATAGGTCGGTCTCTCCCACATCCTGTGGGTGTCCTGAGCTGGAAGGAAAAGAACCTCACATAGGCCCAGCACCCACGTGGTACCTGGTGCTTACATACCCTACCTCACCTTCTTTCTCCTCCATGAAGGGAAATGAGATGGTACCTGCTAGTGTGACCTATGAACTGTAAATCAAGATGCAAATTTTTGTTATCTTTCTAAGAGGAAACAAAGGCCTCAGGTTAAGAATTCAGAGCTCATCCCTACTCCTCTTACTCGCCCTCCCAGAGTCTGAACCTATAGAGGACGAAAGGCCCTGGCCAGGTTTCATATTAGACACACACACACACACTCATTCATTCATTGATTCACTCATTTATTTATCTATTCTCTAAATATGTATGCAGTTTGTGTCCTGTGCCAGGGTCTGTGATGAGAAAAGGGTGAAGGGATCAATATCACTCAGGTGGTCTCTGTCCTAGAGGAGCTGAGTTCTCCGTTGATCCCTCTGCTCTGTGTGTGCACATGCACGAGGATTAGGCATGAAAGCAGGTCACCACAAGGTGTGATGTACCTTCTAAGCCTGCCATGGGGACTCCAAAGACAGAACTACCTTTTGTGTGAGGTTGGAGTGTGGCTGTGTAGTGCTGATGACAGAGATGAGTGCAGAGAGGACACTGCACTGTGGAGATCTAGAAGGCCAAGCCAAATAGCTATTATTTTGCCCTAGGCAAGCGGAAGCCACTGATCCCTTAAAGCAAAGAACTGACCAACGCACTCATTTAAGTTCCTGCTCCAAGTCCAATGCAGTTTGATCTCCCTTCCCTGCTGCAGTTCTCACAGCAGCTAGTGTCAAAACCACTGGCGCCCCAAACCCACTAAGCATTCCCTGTATGACTTGGGCAAATCCCTTTAACTCTTTGAACCTTGAAATGGGAAATATCAACATTTCTGTCCCTCCTCACCAAATAGTTGAGCCATGCTTTAAAGCAATTATAGCTCAGTGGTTAAGGTGCAGGCTCAGGGGTCAGAGCCAGTGGATGTGCCAATTCTGTTATTTGGGGACCATTTAACCCCTTGGATCCTCGGTTTTCCCACCTTTAAAATGATCATGATGACATTTCCCTTGTGGCTGTGTGAATTAAAAGGGATAATGCGCATAAAAAGCTTAGCACTGTGCTGGCACAGAGTAAGCACACAATACATGATGTTATTATTATCATCATTTTTATATCTTTACTCATATCCATAGGATAACTACTTGACACTTGGGACCCTATCAGAACTGCAAACTCATTCCATGTTCTTGCCTCACACACTCCCAAAGACCTCAGGCCAAACTCCAGTTCCACGCCCTGCAGCGCCCCCTCCCAGAGTTCCAGTGCGCATTTTGAGAAGGAAACTACTGCCAAAGAAAATCCAACTGCATGGTTTTCCTATCAGAGAGAAAAATTTTAAATGCAAAACACTTGCCGGAACGCACCAGTTTTTATCCAGGGACTTCCTAAAAGTCTGAGGGCCTTTCCACTACACTCTTGGCCCATGGTTGCCACTAGAATATCTCCTGGTAAACATCACCGGTGCCCCCAGCCAGTCCCCGAGGAGAGGGTGGGGGAAGGTCGTGCCAGGTACAGATGCGCTCAAGACCAAGCTGTGCCCATCTTCCCTGCCTCGCTCGCCTACGGGGAAGGTGGAGCAGACTTTGGGTTGTGTCCAGGGTTCTGAGGAAGAAGCCCTAGTTACCTCCAGATGCTGGGTTCTCCCACCACCCCACCTTTGGCCTCCTGTGGCTCCTCTGGAGAGAGAAGGCCCTCCTGATAAACAGGGAACGTGTTCTTTGCTGCATCTCCTGGCTCTGCCCTGCTCTCCCAACTAGGCACCCGAAGTCCCTCTTTGGGCCTCTTCACAGTGCAGAGGGAGAGGGTGCTGGACCCTCCCCTGGGGCTCCCTGAGGGCAGGAGCTGTTCAGATTCATTATTATACCATGGGGAGCGGGTGACACAGTCCCTAGCACACAGTAGGTGCTCCCAACATGATTAGTGATTAAGCAACTTAGCAGATTCCTGAGCAATTCAATGCTATATTATCTCACTTAATTCTCATGCTAACCTTGCAGAGTAGGTCTTCTTAGCTCCCCTTTGCTGACTCTTGGTAGAACTGAGGCTCAGAAAGGCTAAATAAGTTGACGGAGTTTCCAAGGATAGAAAGTGAAGGTCCTGAGACTGAACACAGTCTATCTGACTCCAAGGCTCTCCCACTGCAGCCTCTGCCTCTCGGAAAAGGGGAATGTCGGTCTCCAAGTTAATAAACCTTTGGCTTCCAGACTTTACCCACAGAGTTCTGCCCAGCACTGCTCTAGGCCTGGGGAGGGAGACTGAGACTGGATCAATAATATCCAAGGATCATGAAGACAGCTCAGGGAGAAAATGCAGAACAAAGATAAAGGAAATGACATTGAAAATGAACTGGGGCAGGGGGAGGGTCAGAGAGTATACCCTGAACGTAATCAGTGAGTCAGCACAAAAAGGCTTTGAAACTGCAGGGCTGTACAAATGTGAGGCACTAATCTGCCTCATCTCAGTGGAGGTCAGGAAGACTCCATGCAGGAAGAACCTCCGAAATCCAGATCCAGGGAGTAAAGCAATAACAATAAAAATGTCATTCATAAATTTCCTACACTGTCCAGATATTCTGCTGGGCACGCACAATGCATATATAATTCTATTTGGCCCTCACAACTCCAAGAGGTGAGTGCTATGATCCCATTTTACAGACGAGAAAGCTGAGGCTCAGACCAGGTAACTGATCACACAGCTGGTAAGTGGTACAGTCAAAATTTGCACCCATGTCTTACTGATTCTGATGCCTGTTCTATTTCATAAGCCCCAAAGGCTATAGGTGCCAGGCAGGTTACACAAATGAGGGAAGCATGGTGGGCATTAGGAAGTGGTGGAGGCTGGAAAAAATTGGAGAACTCATGCTCTGCCTAAAACGACAGCTGCTCCCAGCCGCAGCCCTGTCTTGCCATTTGAGAATGTACACCCAACATGGCCATGAACTGCGTGAATCTGTGGACTGGAAGTCTGGGAAGGGGTGGGTGCCCTATGCAAGAAGAATGTTATGAGCAAAGGTGTGGAGCCAGGAGCAGTCTTTTCATCTTCATTCACTCCCAGCTCCAAAACCTTCAGTGGCTCCCCACTTCCCTCATACCTAGGCATTCAGATAGAACTCCTCCCTAAATCTCTTACCTAACTGACCATTGCAGTGGCTCTAGGAAAGTCCACTCTCAGTGCTTCCTGGACCTGCCTCCTCACCTGCTGACACCTATAATCTCCTCTCCAGGCCACTTCTCCAAACTCATCCCACTTGTAATCTTTACCCAACCTAGATGACCACGGAGGATGGCTATCATTTATCTTGTCTCCCTAACTAGTCCATAAACCCCTAGTGTTCACTGCACCCCTGTTACATGTGGAGCTCTATGCTAGGCATTCAGGCCACCACCACGAACAAGGCAGGTGTGACCGCTTTTGCACTCACAGTTCCTTTGAGATCACACCATTGTCTCATCCGGTCCTGGCCATGCAGAGATACTCAGCAAAGACTCACTAAATGGAAACAAATGTCAGTGAAATGGAGATCACTTCGACTGCTCCCATCTCTCTCTCTCCAAGCCCCTGCACCTCTTTTACAAACACCCAGGCCTGTTGATGCTTCCTTAATATTTCTCCCAGGCATTAGAAGAGGCTCAGTCAGAGAAAAAAACAAAAAAAAACAAAAAACAAAAAACAAAAAAACAAAAAACAAAAACAAAAAAACCTTGGGAACCTGTGAAGGAAGTAGTGAAAAGGTGGTGTCTTTTTTTTCCCCCTAATGTTCTCACTCCCCCACCAACCATGGCAAACGCCCACTTTCAGACACACTCCTCCTGAAGTTGGAAGCTAGCCTTGCCTCTGCTGTGGCAGGCAGCCCTGAGCTGGCTGCCAGGGCCTGGGGTGGAGCACAAATAGCCCCATCACCTCTTCAAGAGAACCAAGAGCCACAGCTCACCCTTTGGGCACCCAGCCAGGTTTCCTTCAAGCCCAGGCCTGAGCACATGGACCCTAATCAACTAAACACCCCCCCACCCTTCCTTCTGCAAACACCCTGTGGCCAGTCACAGGGCAGGCCAACAGGCCAAGCCATCTTCCTAACCTCGCTGGCTGGCCCCACGCCTAAGGAGCTGGCCCAGGACCCTCACTCACACCGGCGTCAGCTAGGTCATCTGAGAAGGGCCGTCAGCACCCTTGGCACGAGGAAAGGAGCGCCAGGTCAGGGGAGGGTGCTGACTCTGCTGGACTCTGGCCCTCGCTTCCTCAGCAGCTGCTCAAAAGCCGCCTCATGGGGGGCCGACCTCACTGCCTGCAGCCATACTCACAGCCCACCACCCCGTCTATGCCCCTCCCCGGGCTTCCCTTTATCTTTATAGGACTGTTTTGCCATTGGCTACAGCATGATGTATTCCTTTGTGGGAAATTCACTAAAATGAAAGTTTTATGAGGACAGGGACCCTTTTGTTCTGTTTGGTGCTATTTCCCGAGTTTCTAACTCAGTAGATGTTTGAGGAAGAGCGGAAGGGGAGGAAGGGAGGAACAGAAGGAGGAAGGAAGAAAGGGTTCTGAGAGAGGCTAGGCCCAGGTTAGCCCCCTCCCTTCCCAGCTGGCATCTCTCCTTCAGGACTACCTCAGACTGGTGGCCTCATGGCCTTTCAAAAGAAATGACATTAGCTACTATATTTTAAACTGCCATTTAACCAGAGCCTTGCTCAGCATCAGGCACTACAGACATGAGACCCTATTAATCTTTCAGTATCTCTGAGGTCCTTGTCATTGCTTCGCCTCAGGCTTTCTCAGCCTGAGCACCACCGACATTGGGGCTAGGTGATCCTTTGTGGCTGGGACCATCCTTAATTATCTGCATCACAGGAAGTGTAGCAGCGCCCTGGCCGCTCCCTACCAGATGACAGTAGTATCCACACCAGTTTTGTGACAACTAAAAATGTCTCCAGACATTGTTAAGTGTCTCCTGGGGGCAAAATCGTCCCATCCTGAGAAGCTCTGTGTTAATTCTACAAACCAATTAACAGAGGCCCAGAGAAACTAGATATATATGTGCCTGGCACTTGATCAGAGGCTGGGATTTACCCCAGGTCTGTCTTGTCTCAAAGCCAGTGCTCTCCCCACGTCAGCAGGCCACCTTCCCCCTGGCAGGGCAGGGCTGGAGGCCCAGGAAACGGTTCCTGGGAAGACCCAGAGGCCTCTGCCGGGCCCTGCTGGTGTCCGGGCAACGACACAGTGAGGCCTCTGACGTGCGAGCAGAGCCTTCTCAAGCAGACCGAAAAACACTTACTCACACTCTGGCTGTGCCCGGGGAACATCATCAGAGATAAATCATATCTCTTAATTATCTGTGATTTCTGAACCCAGCCAAGATTTCTTTTCGTGACAAATATTTGCTCTGAAATTCCTTTCTCCCCTGAAAAGGAGAAGCAAGACACAGAGAGAGCCCGGGGCTGGGTTCCTCAGGGTGAGCTCCAACCATCTCTGGTCAGCCCTCCGGTCCCACCCAGCCATCTAGAGCTGGGTCCTCGCCCGGGCATGCCTCTTCGCCTCAGAAAGGTTTCTGTATTGTTTGGGTTTCTGCTGTCTGTTTTTTTTTCGGGGGTGGGGGGAGGGTGTTTGAATCAAAGACATTCACTCACTAAGATGAGTCCTGTTGAGGTCACTGTGGGGGAGAGAGGAAGACAGAAAATTAAAGGACACAGGGCCAGGGGTGAAAAGGCCAGGGTTCAAGTCTATTTGAACCTGCTGCAGAAAAAGTTACTCTACCCTTCTCTCCTCTGCATGGTAAGAAGAGTTTCCAGGCTTCTCAGCTTCCATAACTTCTAGTTCTTCATCCTCCAGGAAAGAACATCTTCTGTCACCTTTCCATGGGATACACTGAAATAAGGCCTCATCTCCCTCACTCCTCTGTAAGTCCAGTCAGACTGAACCTATTGACTAGCTTTTAAACAGGATTTTGTACATGTTATTGTCTTTACAGTGAATGCCTTTCGCTCTTATCTTCCCAGAAAACTCCTATTCGTACTCTGAAACCCAACATAAATATCCCTTCCTTCTCCTACCTCCTACCCCAACCCAGACCAAGTTCATCCCTCCCTCTCTGGGATCCCTCAGCCGCTTGTACAAACATTGGTTGAACTTGGTGTACGCTCTCTTGGTTTATGCTTTTCCAGGGGAAAAGCTGCATTAGCAACCAGAGATTGCCACCTGAGGCAGAAAAGACATTCAGGTTATCTTCCTCCAGGGCCTTCCTCTCTACCAAGCATGGTTTTCCTTGGTCCACTAATATGTATGACTGTCATGGGTGCATCTTCTGAATAAACTTGCAGAAAACTTTCTAGCACTCAAAGACCCTCGTCCTATTTTGTTCTAGATTCTGAAGCAGGTGACATGGGCCACCGCTTCCTATGACAACTATTTGGCTTTTGGTTACAATTAGGTGCCACTGTCATGGAGCTAGGCTTATAGAAGCCCCCTGACACCAGTCAATCCCCTTCCTCTTCATGTAAAAAGGTAGAAGGGCAAAGTGGGGCGCCTGGTCCAGGGTGACCCAGAGGGCAGAAAGTTTGTGCTTACTTCAGCATATCAGCTTCCTGCCATAAATCCTCACCTGCCCAATAGGCCACCTGAAACCTGGCTGAGGCCAGGGACACTTCTCTTCTGGTCTGATCCTAGTGTGAGAGAGAAGAGCAGGTCAAAGGCCAGTCTCAGTGGTTCAGAACTAGCTGCCTATCCCTCAGTGAAGTCTTGAAATGTCACAGCCACTCTGAAGAAAGCCCCACGCCTCCCTGAACTTGCATGGCCGGTGGTCTGTGAGGTTCCCTGTGAAGCCTGGGTTTGCAGATCTGCACCCCTATGCTCCGCCAACGTGTGGCTAGAGTGTTGGGGAGCATACAGAGGGGCACCTTTACTCCTTTATGTCTCCCAAAGCTCTGCGTTTATTAAACAGGAGATATATTTGGAATGCCGCCCCTGTGTAATCATTCAGAAGGTGGCTCCAAGTCCCACTCAGGAGTTACCAGGCTGTTACGGAATAGAAAACCCAAAACCTGTGTCTGATGGTAGAAGATGGTAAAAGGATGAGGGTGGGCCAGTAACTTAGAGACAGATGGCATAGCTATTGGATAACAAATCCAGGAGTTTGGCTGTAATGCTTTAGATAGTTGGCAATCAGAGGAGTGACATGATTCTAACCAGGTCTCAGAAATCTCACCCCTGTTGTGAGCTGGGGAGACACGAAGGGACAGTGCCAGAAGCCAGAAGACAAGAGAGGGGCTGCAGCTGCTGAAGGGGGAGTTGCTGAGGACCTGAACCAGCCCAAGAACTGTGGAAATTGGGAGAAAGAGGCCATTTTTAAAAGTATAAAATCGATCAAATCAGCAGGACCTGGTAATTTATTAGACTGGGTGGTTGGAGAGAGGAGCGAGCCATCAACATGGATACCCTGACTTAGGTAACTAGGTGGGTGGTGGTGACATTAAGCAAGACAAGGACCAGAGCAGGAGGCATTGACTGTGGGAGCCTGGGGAGGTGGGAAGGACAAGGGGAAGTAATGGACTTTGTATGGGTCTAGAGTTAGAGGCACCTAGGCAATGTCCAAGTGAATATCTATATATGAGCCTAAACCTCATGGCTTAGAAGTGGAGGCTGGAAATCCAGGATGGAAGCTGTTAAATCCATAGAAAAGGATGCATCTGCCAGAGAGTGTGGAGAAAGAAAAGCCCATGGACCTGCAGCCTGGAAGGGAAGTCAAGAGCAATTTGTGCAAAAAGAGAGAGGGCTCAGCATAGTAAGGGAGAGCTAGGAGGTGGGAGTGAGAGAGGTTCAGTGAGGACTAAGTTAGAAGTAAGCCAGCACAGCCCCTGGCACCTAGAAGGTATCTTCAATATTGGCAGTTTTCTGCCCACTGGCAATAAAGCGAACAATAGTAGCGGTCATTGAGGTATTGAACTCATGACCAAATGCTAAGCACTTTCCCTAGATAGTTTACACATGCTTCTCAGCCACTGGGAGGTAGGTACTATTATTATCATCATCATTTTAAAGAAAAGGCAAATGAAGCACAAAAATAAATTGCTAGTTGTGGATAATATCCTAGTTTACATATGGGGGGACTGAGCACAGGGTGGCAAGACAGTCCATATTAGGAAAGCAGGCACCTGAGCCACTGGTAGAGGTTAACATAGTCCCCAGGCCCAAAGCCCTGCCCCATCTACCAGTCGCTGCTGTGGACTGTCACTCTCCTGCTGGGACGTCCAGAGCATTGCGCACCAGACAGAGCAGCACATCTTGACTCTGAGTCAAAGGGCCAAAAAAAAAAGCTGCCAAGGTCCCCTGGCTGCCAGACTGTGATTGCAAAATGACTTCTGATGATTTAACTGTAAATGAATCTGGAACATACGGACTAAATTTCTCCTGAACGACACATTAAAATTTTCATTTAATAAAAAAATAAGGCTCTGTTGAAACATTGTAAAGAAGAAAAACAAGTTGGTAATTATGTGGGGGCAAAGGATATGGAAAGCAGGGAGCTGGTAGGAAGAGAACATTTTCCACATCACCCAAGTGCTAAGCAAGTGAGAGATTTTACAAAGGGCTATGAATTTCTTCTGCCTCTCATGGAGTGTGTATGTGTCTGCGTGTGTGTGTTTCACATAACTGCTTGGGAAAGAAGCATATATATACATACATATAAATAAATATGTATATGAACTATGAACCATCTTCTCTTTACATAGCCATCAGAATATATATAATTAAGTGACTTAAAAAACAATTCTATATATAAAATTAAAATTTAATGTATTTTATATGTAGAATTTTATATATAGAATGGTTCTTTCTCAGTTACTTGGAGATTATATATATACATACACACACATACATATACATCCATATATACATATATACACACACATATATATTCTTATAGCTATATAGAGAAGATGGTTCATATACCTATATGTGTGTATGCATATACTTTTAAATGTATATATACATGTATGTACATATTAAACACAAATAATGCAAAGGTTCAATGTTTTATATGTTTTAAATAGACATTCTAAAAATATAGACTTTAAATATCTATATTCTAAATATATATTTTAAAAAATATATGTAGTATAAATATATACATGTATATTCTAAAACAAAATACAGAAGGAAGAGAGACATGTAGGAGAGCAGTGGGAGCCTCGTACACCTGACCCGGCTCCAATCTCAATGCCTGGGAGTTGGGACGGGTTGGAGATAGTTATTGGGATTTTAGTAACTGTGCTTCTGGTGGCCTCGGAGCCTGTCTGTTCAACTCAAGATCATGTGAGAAGCAGGCTCCATCATCAGAGCTGAGCTAGACATGAGAGGAGGGAGCTGTCACCATGCAGAACAGGCAGCTGTGTCCTCAAACCCAGGGGTCCTCCATATCTTCACGCCTGGCCTCTTTTATGACTGGATATTTCCAAACCATCCACTGTGTACTACTTCATCTTCTGAAAGTCACAGTTGCTGGTTGGAAACTTCAAAGGGGTGAAGAAACTCCCCAAATCTAAAGAAAGACAGAAAAAGAAAAGAGAGAGAGAGAGAGAGAGAGAGAGAGAAATCACCTTTACTACCAGCTCAGAAGGTCTAGTTTCAAATTATGAGATGTCCAGAACTGCTATCCAGGTTTTTTAGTGATGGCAATTACTGGTGGAAGTGGTGTTTTATTTTGTGTTTTCCCTTCCCAGTAAATTCTATAATCTTGCTCTGTTTTAGTTTCTCTCCTCTCTTAACCCCTCGCTGTTATTAGGAAATAGTTTTGGGAAACACTTGTTCAAAACATAACAGCAGAAAATGAGTTAGCAGCCAATATGTTTTTCAAAAGAACTATTTGGCAGCGCTGAAATGGATTACCACGCTGGTATGAACCTCCGACTGCAGGGTTGCAGATGTCAGGATTGTGCGTATCCAGAAATATGCACAACAACAACTGGAATTTCCATCATAACGCCTGGCCCTACCAATATTGCAAAATGCTGGCAAAGAGGAGAAAGACCATTGGGTCACAGGCTTTTCCCTGAGCAGAGGTGGGGCTCGGCAAGCTGCGATTCAGTTGTCAATAAGGCCTGGAAATTCCTTGACTCAACCCAAATAAACTGGACCTTTCCATGTGTGTCTCTGTTGGAAATGGCTTTCTTTTAGGAGAGCCCTATCTGCATTAAAAAAAAAAAAAAAAAAAAAAAAAAAAAAAAAAAAGGTATAGAAATCTATGCCGAGGCTGCAATGGGATGGGTGTAAAGTCTGCCAGGAATATGCCAGCTCTTCTTCTGGCACAAGGCAAGAGTTAACCCTTGGCAGGGTACAGAAAGTGAAATAATCCACTTCTGCCGTCAAGAGCTCTGACTCAGGATCCAGGCTGTGTCCATTCAAACCTCAGCTCTAAAACTTACTTGTTATGGGGTTTGGGACAAGTGACTCAACCTCTCTGTGTCACATTTGCCCCACCTATAAAATAGGTATGCTGACGACTGTAACTATATTATAAGAACGGTATAAAGATTAAATGCGATAAATATGACAAGGAATTAGCATGGTAAATTCTCAATAGATCGTTGCTATCATTTTTGTTGCTTTGATATTGTTGTTAGTTTCAACTCACCAAAATCGAAAGGAGGCAAAATCTGCTTTGCCTAAATGGGCACCAGCAAAAATTTAGCAAGTATAGATGTGAACCCCTTCTATTAAGCACTATAAGGATATTTCTTAACTATGGAAACTATGCCCCAGATCACACTATTCTTATTTCATCTCCTAAACAATTCATTGATTCATTCCTACATTCATTTAACATTAGCTCTAAGGGATAGCCTTTCAAATAAGATGTGGTTCCTTCTATAATAGGATTCATAGTCTAGTTAAAGATATAAACATGGACAGAATATTGGTATAAGGCACAGCTGCCCACACTCTAAATAGTAGGGTCCACAGAGAGCAGGAGGAGCAATGGATTTTGACTTGAGGTATCTGGGAAGGCTTCATGAAGGACGACATCAGTTTTCGGCTTGAAGATGAACAGGATACCAATAATGATAGAGAGAAAGCCCTTTATGCAAGAAAAGGGTCAGAGTCGAGGCTCAGAGATATAAGAGAGCCTCACAACCTAAGCAGGGAGCAAGTCTTTAGGGTGCTTGGACTGTGGTGCTTGTCACAAGCCAGACAATGGAAGAGCCGACTGTCCTGCTCAGAAGGTGACAGTCCCTCCTTAGGGCAAAAGGGAAGACATATGTGTCAACTTGACTCCTACCTGACAATTTTGGCTGAGCTCAGACATCACCTGTCACAGGGCACCTTCCCAGATGCCTCCTCCCCCGCAGCCTATTACATATGCACCTTCTTTCCTGCAGCACTCACAGCATTCAGGTGCATTCATCAGCCCCTTCATCCCCTCCTCTAGATCGGGGTCTCCTTGAAGGCAAGATTGTCGCCATTTTTGTACACTGTCATACTCCCAGTGCTAGCATGTGGTCATTGTTTAGAGAATGAAGACATGAATGGCTGAGTGAAGGAATGAATCAGTCAATCAATTGATCAATCAATCAATAAGAGATGATAAATTAAAGATAATAATTCTGAATTATTAGCTAGAGGCCTGTTGGAAGGGAGCTGTACTATCCTGGGGTAATTTTTTGAACAACACTATCTGCTTCTCAGAAAGACCCTAGCAGAAAAATAACTGTCTAAGCACATAATCCATCTGTCTCCATCATGAAGAGAGGTGTCAGTGCTGAGATGTGAGCATCCCAGGATGAGCTAGCACTCTTTTTGCCAGAGATCCATGGATCTAGAGTCAACCTGTCCTTTGCAGAGTGATAAGTATATTGATGTAGTGTCAATTACCTGTGGAAATGGGCCATGGGGAAACTTGCCTAAGCACAGCCCACAGAAAGTAGGTGCTTAGCCTTGTTTTTAAAACCCAACCTTTTAGCAAGCAAGGACCCAAAACAGAATGGGAAGGGAAAAGAATCCTGGTTAGAATCCCATGATATTTCAGGTACTGTGCTAAATCCTTTACATACAGTCTTAGATGGTAGGTAGTAGTATCTTCATTTTGTAACTAGTGATCCTGAGGCTCAGAGAGGCCAAAAAATTTACACAAAGCTACATAGCTAGTAAAAGTTAATGATAAGAATTGAACGCCGGTTTGCTGACTTCAAAGCCCACACCCTTGGTTTTGAATCATGCTGTCCCTCTTCTTCACATTATCATGGGATCCCTCCAACTACCATCATGAGACATTTGTTTCTCAAAGGAAATCTTAAACTGCTTTTTCCATTACCATTTAGCAACTGTATAGAGCTAGCTCTTCAGGGAAATCAGTCAGCCCAAGATGAAAATCCTGCCCATGGATTATCTTAAACCACTTGTGTTTCTTTGAAGAATGCCTGGCACTGCCAACAACTCCAGTCTGGCTTCCGGCAGTGGCCAGGGTCTTGCTCAGCCAGAAGGCTCCAAGAATTGATTGGCTGTGGTCCCCCTGACGGTTGATGCCAACAGATGCTATCAATCAGAAGTTCCCATCTGTCCATGACGCTCAGCTTTACAGGGACCTCCAGAGCGCCCCAGCCTGAAGAATCAGGCTCAGCCCCATTAGGGCTCTGCCATGGCTAACCCCAGGCACTGCTGGAATGCTAGCCTTCTGGTGGGAAAACCAAAGCAGACTTTGGGGTCCAGAAAGGAAGGCAAAGGGGATGCAGCATTCTTCTGGAGACCAAACACATGTGCCTCCAAAGGACACTAAACATGTAGGAGAATGAGAGGGGTAATAAGAAAAACAAGAGATCTGACATCACTTGAGAGGGCAAGGAAATGGGGACGTTGCATTCTGGGCACACTGTGCCACACCTGGAGTAGAAAGAACACTGGATTTGAGATTGGAAAACTAGATTCACTTCCTGGCCTCACCTCTTACAAGTTGGATTACCTTAGGCAACCACATACTCTCACTGTACCTCAATGTCTACCTCTATAAAATAGGCATAGTGTCAAATTACTCCAAAGAATTCTAGTAATAATTAAAGAAGACAGCAATGCAAAACACCTAGCATGGGGCCTGGCACCTTAAAAGCACACAATAATACCAGTTCCACATGATACTCACCTCTTACTCTGTAATGGTGTTACATCACTTACACCAAGTATTTTTCTGATACAGCTCTTGCATCAGAAAAACGCTTGAAATACAATCCTAAACCAAATAAACACCTCTTAAGAGACATTTCTTTTGCACAAGTTATGATCTGTTTTGCAGGTAATAGTGAAATACTCACTGCCCTATGAACACACTTTTAGAGAACAGTTCCAGCCCTGGTCACACACGCCAGCTTGCTCACTGCCTTACTCTCTTGACTCTTATCTGGTTTCTCTCTAGTGAGTAATATCTGCCTTGGCTGGACGTCTTTGTTGCCATACATACAGCAGCAGAAAACACTGTTAATGCCAAAGCATTCTAGCTCTTTCCCAGTGCTGTGTAGCAAAGAGAAAGATTTCTTCCAAACTCAAGGATCATC
>CM053509.1:143760225-143834063 GCA_028627145.1 Eidolon dupreanum | reverse complement strand
TCCCCTGGCCTGGCCTGGCCTGGCCAGGAAGGCCATCTCTTCTCCAGGTTGGAATTGTGGTTAGTGTCAGAATACATACAACAGACACGAAAGCAAAGGAGACTCAAGTACTGGCCACCAAGCCCTTACTATGTGCTGGGGCCACTTTACGTACGTGATCTGACTTTACCTTCACAAGAAGAGCAATTCGGTAAGACAGAAGTTCATATTCACTTGTATCAAATGAGAAAACCATAGCTTTGTGAGGGCCTTGCCTAAAGTTTTATCACCAGTAACTAATGGACACACAATTTAAAACTACACCAGTCTAACTCCAAACTCCTTATTCTAGACTCCCTGAAGCTCCTGGAGAATCTGATGAACTCAATGCATCTGAAAAACCTCAGATACTTACTAGTTTTTTGTTTGTTTGTTTTTTGTTTTTGCATATCATTTATTGAGCACTTATAATGCACCAAGCACTATTCTCAGATCACCCTGGGAGAGATGGACCACACAGCTCCATTTCACAGGTGAGAAGACCTACCAGCTAGGTGATAGAAGGTTTTTCCTTGGAAAAGAACCTCTGCCAGTCTGGACCACAAAGAAATCTATGACCCTCAAGGAGAAAGAAAAGGAAGGACTGAGCTTATCTACAACATACATGTGTTTTCACTCTTTCTCCCCAGCTAGTCTTATCTGGCCATCGTGCTGGACATGTGTTTATAGACAGAAGCACATTTCAGAAAGGCTTTCATCTGCCTTCTCCAAATCCTCCATACACAATAATTCTTGCTGTTGACACCCCAAGAAGTTACATACTGTTCTCCCATTTTTCCAGATGGAGAAACTGAGATGAGGGGATGAGCCTGAGACCACACAAGAAGCAAAGCCACAGCTTCCAGAGAGGGGCCCTGAGTCCCAGACGGATGGGTCTCCCCACAAGCTCAGCTCTTCCTCCCCTCAGGCTCCTCCTGCAACAGACCCCGCAGCCTGAGGGACGAGCAAGCAGCCCCTTTTCCTCACCATGTTGAGAGGTGTGTGCCCTGCTTCAGTGAAGCAGGCGGGGCCCCTTCTTGGTCAGTTCAGATGATACTCTACAGAGCTGTGTCAGGTAAGATTGAAGCTGAGACTAAGAATGCCCAGGAAGTGTGCCAAGCTGAGGCCAGGGGAGGCTCCTTTTTTACCACCCAAGGAAAGATATAGACCTTCATACATGAAGTGAACTTTCAAAATCTAAATCTAGCCGAGCAATTCCTTTCCTTAAAAACAAACAAACAAACAAACACACTCACAAAAACTCATAGACACAGACAACAGTATGGTGGTTGTCATACTGTCAACCAGAGGGGGAGGCAGAAAAGGGTAAAGGGGGTCAAACATATGGTGACGGAAGGAGATTTGACTTAGAGTGGTGAACACACAATGTGATATACAGATGAGGATGTATTATTGTATTGTACACTTGAAACCTATATAATTTTATTAACCAGTGTTACCTCAATAAATTTAATAGAAAAAAGAGAAAAAAATCTTCAAAGGCTCCAACTCAGTCCAGTTACCATCAGGATGAGGTAAGATTTTAGGAGCTGGCCTTAACCTGCCTCTTCAGCCTTATCTCCCTCCAGTCCTCTGAAGGAACACTGTTTCCATCAAAACAAACAAACAGACAAACAAACAAACAACAGCCCACCCGTCTCAAAGCACCCCAAGCTGCACAGTGAGTAGCTCAGTCTTTTTGCTGCTGCTTTTCCCCATATTGGGAATTCATTGCTTCCTTTCTATAACCAGAGAACATGTCCTCAAGCTTCAGGATTGATGCTTGGACATCCCTTCATCCTAAAACACCATCCCTGTCATGCCACCCATCCACCATCATTACAGCTCAAGGAAATCCACACCTGGATGCTCCCCTGCCTCCCATATCACACACCCAAGCACAGGTCTCTCCACTCTGGCATTTAAGTCTGTAATTGTTTCTTCATGTGCCTATCTGCCCACCAGACTGTGAGCCCTCAGGGGCAGGGACTGGGTCCCACCAGACTCCAGTCTCCCGGCTCCACTTCATGAGTCTGCTAGATGATTGGGGCAATGGTCTGAGGTCAAGGATATTTTCCTCTCTGCTGAACCTACAGAATATGTGCTGAGAGAGAGGGAGGGAGGGAAGCCAGCAAAGTGCTATGGATACAGTGGTCCTTTCACTTGGAATAAAATTCCTATTTTGTCTAGCACTAAACTGTTAGGCCCTAGTTAAAGAACAGAAGTGACTCAATTTTAGCACTGTCTAACATTTCTGGTCTGCTCTCATCCCCCCTCCCCCATGTCCAAGACTCATAAAGTCCATGGTGAGGTCCACTGATAAAATGACCCTTGAACTCAAAGACTTTTCATGATTTCCAGCACTGCCACACTGGTCCAGGCCGCCCTTGTCTTTCATGTGGTTTGTTACCGTTGCCACTGAATTGTTCTCCCTGTTCCTGACTTTGCCCTCCTCCTGTCTATCTTCTACCCAGCAGCCAAAGGGTGTTTTTGTTTCTGTTTTTTACAAACCGAAAATCAGATCATGTTCTTCTCCTGCTCAAAACCTTCCAGTGGCTTCCACTCCCAGTTAGAATGAGATCCAATCTCTTTCCCACGGCCTGCAAGGCCTTCAGAATCCTGCTCTGGCCCCCTCTCTGACCTCATGACCCTCACTCTCTCCCTCCGTCATTCTGCTCCAGACACAGTGGTCTCCTTGGCATCCAAAACATGCCCCAATTTTTTCCAGCCTGGCACCTTTGCGATGGCTCTCCTCTCTGCCTGGAATATTCTTCCTTCAGAAATCCAGCATCCCCTACCCCTTATTAGTCAAGGCTTTCTCAAATTTTACTTCCTCATAGCAGGCTTTCTTGGTCACCCTATCTAGAACAGCATGTCCCCGTTACTCCTTCACTTTCCTCTATTTTTCTTCAGAGCCATTTTCTATACCTGAAAATATATTATAAATTGTGTTCTCATGTTCATGGTCTGATTCTCACACTTGAATGATGATAGCTCCACGAGAGGCAGCGACTTGGTCATGTTTTGACTGCCAAAATCCCAGCCCTTAGAAAAATGCTTAGAACATAGTAGGCACTCAAAATTATTTGTTGAGTGAATGAACATATGAAAAATTAAGAACATAAATGCAATATGTATTTTTAGATAGACTTCTGAACCTAAACTGCACTACATACTGACGGGATGACCCTTGACAAATGACGTAACTCTCTCTAAGACTTAGTTGCCTCACATGTATATTTTGAGGATTAAGAAAAGGTACTGGGGCAGAGTGTAGTGAAAAAGGAGCAACGTGAGCACGGATCCTTGTGATGCTGGAACTGTTGAGTATCTTGAAAACAGTGGCAGATACACAAACTACATGTGATAAAATTGCATAGAAGTAAATATACCCACACATACACACAAATGAGTACAAGCAAAACAGAGAAATATTAATACAATTGGTAGCTGTAATCAGTGTCAGTATCCTAGCTGTGATATTATACTATAAATTTGCAGGATGACATCATCTGGGAAACTGAGTATATAAGACCTCTCTCGATTTTTTTATAACTACATGTGAATCTTCGATTATCTCAAAAATTTCAATTAAGTATTAAAATAATTTAAATTAAATTAAAGGGGGTGGTCAGCTCATAGCCTGGTACAAAGAATTACTATATATGAGTGCCTGTTCCTAAATACTTATTTCACCTTCTATGGGCTTCTTCCAGTTCTATCACTAAAAGTGATTTATGCATGGCTGTTAGTCCTTGCTGGCCCAACCCACAGCCCTGACCAAGGAATACAGCTTCAGGCTCCACCTCGCCCTGGTGGAACATTTCTCATAAAGATATACGTGCCACCAGCAGGTATGCTGGGGGGTGTGTGTGTGTGTGTGTATAAGAAAGAGGGTAGGGTGGAGGGGGGCGGAGAGAGAGAGAGAGAGAGAGAGAGAGAGAGAGAGAGAGAGAGAGAGAGAGAGTTTGAGAGGTATATTGAGTTAGGTGGAAGAATTAAGGATTGGTACTTACTGAACAATTAATGGCTCCTGGCCTTTTCCTAACCATTGCCAAGTTGTTGCAACCATTTCAAGGGACCCCTGGCTCAGATTCTCTGCTTTACAGTGGGAATCCTGGTACAGAATCCATCATGGCTAGCCAAGCCCTGCTATCCTGCAAAGCCCTGACATTTCTCCTCCTGAAACAAAAGATCTCCTTCCTCCCAACACAGTCTGGATCTCATACCCAGAGTCCTGACCTGACTCCTCACCTATGCACCAAAACCTAAGGCCCTTGAATTTGGTCAACACATCCTTCTTGGGAAACTTGAATCAAGTTTGCATTCACCAGTTGTCTTTCTGCTTGCATTTTACTCAGTTTGACATTGATTATGGGGAGTACTGTATCCCACAGTGATGGCCAATCAAAAAGGCTGGTGATTTCCCTCCCTCCAACTCTACCTGTTTCCATCTCTTCTCTTTCACCAGAGCCCAAGACTGAGATCCCAAAATGCTCTGACGTTAACAACTCAAAGGTTTCCCTGAATACTGTGAGTAAGGCTACCTGATAAGTGCTGGCTGTTTAGAGAATAATAAGACACATTTCCTTCCCTTAAGGCTCATAAAGATTCACATGGAAGAGGGAAAAGAGAACAGATGATTGCAAAAACTGAATATGGAAGTGTTACAAGATGCTATGAGAGGAAATGAGAAGGAAAGAGAATCTAAGTCTGACTGAAGACATTCAGTCAGGGATACAATCTTAGAGCTGAGACTTGCAAGATGTACAAGGGCGCGGCAAGGACACGAGGTGAGGAAGGCCTTTTTAAAAAAAGGGATCAACAAGTCCAAAGCCCTGGGCCAGTACAGCCAGAAACTCCAGGCTATTGGTATGGCTGGAGCATAAATTGCAAAGGCTAAGAGTCCAGAGATGTGGTGAGAGAAAGATAGGCAAGGCCAGATCATGGACAACCCGAGGGTGCCTTTGTCAGGAACTTGGATTTCTAACCTGAAAACCGATGATGAGGAGGACTCAGTGGTGTAACTCTTAGATTAAAAAACAAACAAACAAACAAACAAAACACCTTGGACACGGGTAATCTGGAAATGTTAGGAAGTCAGTCTACGTGATCCCATAAACTGCTGAATTTTACCTGGGAGCTGATTCATATGGGTCACGTGACTTCCTACAAACTCTATATGTTACTGGTAGAACATTGCTTAACACAATTGTTCTTCTGGATTGCTAGGGCATAAAAAGGTGGGAGCCACAGGTGAATTTCTATGGCTCCTTAGCTGTAAACTCTTGCAAAGAGAACAGAGTGACTCATAGTGAAAGCACTTCTGCCATGAAGCGCTTTCTCAAGATTGCCATTATCACCAAGAACCATATCCTCGTGGCACTCAGCCAGTGTATCCGGGCATCTGCTCAGCAGATGCTCTTCCCTCAGACTGGGTGCAATTGGCTTCATTATTTCCTGGTTCACTGCGTGTAGAGGAGAGAACGCAGGACAGGCACTAGGGTTGGGCACACCTGTGTTCACATCCCAGGTCTACTATGTACCGTCTCGTCAGGGGCAAGGGATTCCTGAGCCTTAGTTTCTCAATCTGTACAACAGAAATAATCATCCTTGCCTCAGAATGATATTAACTAAGAGAAAACAAGGAAAGCACCTGGAAAACAAGAGAGAGATCAAAGAGCGAGAGGTGTTATTATTGTTGGAAGTCAAATCCTGTTTTCAGCCCACATTTTAAAAGGAGTGTAGAGGGAACACTGAGGACCTCAGAAAGCCAAGCTTTCTCCCAGACACGTGGCTATACATCATTCCAGAGCATGTGG
Source organism: Eidolon dupreanum (assembly GCA_028627145.1). Lineage (NCBI taxonomy): Eukaryota > Metazoa > Chordata > Mammalia > Chiroptera > Pteropodidae > Eidolon > Eidolon dupreanum. The sequence goes on along the minus strand of CM053509.1, from coordinate 143,828,223 downwards.
TGGCTGAGCCAAGGAGGAGCTGGCAAGTGGCTGGTCTTGGCATGAGCATCTGCCTTCCTTTGTCTGTTTGGCTCACCATTCACTATGGGGATGACTGCCCATCTCCTGGGTGACACATCTATCACTGCCAAGAAGCTTGCCAAGGGCTCTGAGGTTGGATGATTGAAGGCAATCCTGGGAAGCAAATATTTGCACAAGTCCATTTAGAAGTCTGAAGTTACAATCATGTCCTTCCAATGAGGGAGAGAAGAAAATATCTTCCAAGTCCATAGCAAATGGACCCAACTCAACAAGAAAAAGCAGAGAATGGAAATGAACAGACATCAAGTAGCTACGATCTGTCAGTGTAGCCTACGTCATCTTGGGCAGGGATGGTCTAAATAGCATTAGCTCTAAATTCATGTTAAGTCCTGATGTCAGGAAATGTTAGATGTGTTACTCAGGAAGGGTAGTGGGGATACAAAGGTATTCTGCTTATACCTCAAAAGGGTGAGTCTTCCTGCCAGTTAGAACTCAAATGCTCTTCCTAGGGTCACAGCAGAGAATAGTTATCCTGAAGCAGGACATATTTTTCCAGAAAGAGTATAGACCAGAGTGTTTAGATTAGGAAAAAAAGCAGCTTCTTGCATCCGTTGTCAACAAGCAAAGGTCACAGGCAGCATTTTAGAGAGATCATTAGAGGGAAAATTCAACTTCCATAAAAATCAAATGATAAAGAGGAATCCCTCTCAGAATCTCCTCTGAGCAAGTCCTTAGGCAAAGACTAAGAACTGCTTATGATCAGGGATAAAGACCCTGGAAGAAAAATCAGGCATCTCCTGCCAGGAAGAAGATGGCATGAGACACACCAGCGGTCAGCTGGGACAAGAAGAATCAACGCGGGATCAGAGCTGACTCCTCACTCACACTGAGTATCAAGCTCCGTTCCTGGAGGGCACAGGAGAGAGAACCTAGCATCAGTGCCTAATGTGTAGGCCTTAGGATTAGCTGACTCTATTCATACAGAGTCACTACATCACCATCATCACCATTACTGTTGTTATTATCATTATTATTACGGAGTATGGACTCAGTCATCAAGTCATTCTCAACAAACCCTCTGTCACCTTCATAAATTCCTAAGTCAAAGAATTACTCTAGGTACTGGTATGAAAAGATTCCTAACTTAGAAAGACACTACCTGACTATTATAATCAAGATTGTTGTGTCCAGTGTGGATGAAATCAGATAAGCAATTCTCTCAGAGACACGGGCCTAGCCATGCTTATTTCTCTCTAGCTGTATTGCATTTTACACCAAGACTGTGCTCATCTTTTTCAACTTGAGGTAGATATGGAGGCTCACTGCTCAAATCTCTCTTCGAGGAAGAACTTGCCATTCAGCTGCGAGGAGAGAAGGCAGCTGATAGCCTCCAGACATTAACACTTGGCTTTCAAGTCAAGGCCTCCTTCTTCCTGAGCACCCCCTAGCCAGTGGCTGGGTGTGGTGTGGGTACCAAATTCGACTATTTCTGCCCAACGAGAGACTCCTTTAACAGGTAATCTTTGCTCCAAAGCAACCAGTTAGCTCGGTGGAGACTTAGTGAGATGTGAGTCATGATCTGAGGTTTTCCCTGTCTTGCTGTTCACTCTTTCCTTTCATCATAAATGTCAGATCTGCATCACGTTCTGAAGGCTTTCTCTGCCCAATTCTGCTTCCTCCCCCTGTCACATGCAGTTACTCTCCCCACCAATGAACTGCTTGTGCTCCTAATTCCATCTCATGGGCTGCTTCCCAAAGGATCCAATGGAAAAACTATGTTACCTTGTTTAGCATTATTACCGCCTTACAAAGTAGATGGTATATCCCTATTTTACAAATTAGGAGATTAAGTATCAGAGAAGTATATGGAAGAGCTATAAATAAAATCCATGTCTGCTTGACCGATGAGAAAAAATTTAGCAGGCGACATTTCCTATTCAAATTGTCAGTAGACAGAAGAGTTTTGCTCATGTTCTCTTAGTCTGAGTGAAGATAAGAACCCAGAAAAAGTGAGATAAGGGTTCATGTGCCCCTTTGGAGATCTGTTTGGGTAAAGGAGAGTTCTGTGCAGAACTCCAGCCCCTGAGGCTTTTGAGAAGGAGCTGCCATCATCACGACTAACATGCATTTCTGTGCATGGACCCTTTTGGCAACTGGCGACACCTACAGACCCCTCCTCAGAGTAAATTTTGTAAATGCATAAAATTAAATGTGTCAGATTGCAAAAGAAACCAATTATATTAAAGTGAAACTATCAAAAAAAATTTTTTAATTTTCAATATGATAATAGATGTGCTTCTTCATTAATAATTAAATAACAAGGTCTAGCAGCAGGTCTCAAAGTACCATAATTTCAAAGTAGTTTTCAACTTAAGAGATATTTTAAGACGTCTACAACAACGTCAATGCGATATGAAAAATCCAGTGATTTATATTGGTGACAAAGTCACAGGCCATGCTAATATGACTGTGGTTTGTTGCTTACATTCATAATTGAGAAACATGTGAAATTTCAGTTAGAGATTAGTGAAAATAAAGATATGATTTATTTCCATGAAAGTGCATGAATGCTAGATTAAGAAGCCCTTCAATAAATTCTAACAATACCTAGCAAACCATGGGACAAATTCTAACTCACTTAAAATTTTTATAATTATTCTTAAATAGGCAATGATCTCTAGGAGTCATTAAGGGACCCTCAAGAATAAGTTCTAGGAAATAACCCTATTTCATTTTTTTTTTTTTTTTTTTTTTTTTGGTGATAGAATCAGAGACTAACAGATTGGGAAGCACTACATGTAGTTATATTATGTCAGAAAGGGCCTTGACCCAAACTCTCATGATACCTTTTAGCTAAGATAACGAGATGTGAGCTGGACGGCAATGCAGGTGGTTAACTTCCTAGTCAGTTCAGTGACAATCTCCAGAACATTAAAGCCAAGCTGGAGAGTGTGTACAAATTGCATGCTAGAGGTCTCAGCCCTCAGCTCCAGCTGCTCCAGCAGTTTCTTGCAGACTTGGATGAGAACCTAGAAAACCAGTGCAGCCAATTCTCAAATGACATGAAGCCAGCAGGCTTGGTAAAATATACTAGATCGCAGAGTCAAAATCCAAAGTAATGCTAGGGAGCCAGAAGAAAAAAATGGACAAATTTTTTTCAAGGAAGAATTTAATAAGGATGGATGTAAAGTCGGACGCTAAAGCAGGTGCAGAGGATGGTGGAAGAGCTTGGGAGCAGTGTATGTGGTGCTGAAGACCTGGGGATGCAACGTCTGTCACAGATGTAAACCCGTGTTATCCTCGCCTGAAAACTGTTGTCCAGATTAAGGGACATCTCTAAGCTGGATGGCCCAAACCCAGGGGTGGACTGGGTTGCGGCGTGTGCTAAGAGTCATACTCGAACTTGTAATGAATAGGACTACCCTCGAACAAGAGCCCAAAGACCCAAATTCTATCACCTGGGCGTAGTGGTTTAAGCCACCAACAGCATTTGGTCTGATAAAGAGCACTTTTGGAAGGAAGGGAGCAGGGAGATAAGATCATTTTTTCTCAAAAGCCATTATACAGAATGAAGGGGTCAGAAAACATTTTTTGTCAAGGACCAGATAGTAAATGTTTTCTGCTTTGCAGAACCTGTGGCACATCTGATTTCTGTCACAGCTAGACGTTCTGCTACTGCATGCAAAAGTAGCCATAGGCAATACACAAATGAAAGGGAGAGACTTTATTTTCAAAACTGGTGGAGATTTGGCCCATGGGACATAGTTTGCTGACCCCTGATGTAGAAGGAGGAAACTAACATTTACCTAGCATTTACTCTGCATCAAACTTCTGCACATTATCTCATCAGTTCCTCATAGAACTCCTGCAAGGTAGGTACTAGCTCCCCATTCTACAGATGAGAAAACTGAGGCTCCATGTATTCCTATATCTGTATACTTCCTATGTAGGTTATTAAGAAAGCATTCCCCAAACCCCACAGTTATGTGTTAGCCCTAGGATTCTAACCAGGTTCCATCACAGCACTCCCTTGAGAACTGAAGAGCTTGGGGGATCTACATCGGGCATGATTCATCACCCTAGCAATAGCAAGTAGCACATCTATAAGGATTACCAAGCCCCAGAAACATCTGGACAAATGCAAAGACCATGATTCCAGTCATGAAGAGGAGACTTGGGTCATGGGGTTAAAAGCTGTGATGAAGTGACCTGTGGTGCCCCCTCTTTATGAGAACAAACCAGCTAAGGGTTTTTCTCATTGTTTTAAGTATTCTTTTAAATTAGATGATTCATTAGCCACAGAGATATTTTCCACAGCACCACTTACCGCAGCGCTTCCTGCCAAGGACAAGGTCAGAGGCAGGGTCTCTGGATAGCTGCAGCTTCAGGCTTAGAGATGCAATAACATCTCCTCTCTGTTCAGGCAGAATTGCTTTTACTGTTTCTCCTCACCCCTCTGAGCCCCTCTGCCCTCTCTCCTCTCCCCTTGGGAACCTTCCCATTGCTCTCCAGCCAATCACTAGGTAGTCACTCCCTCCTCTGTACTTGATCCATGCTACCATTGTCACACCTATTTCCCAGAAAGACCATCCCAATGGCACAAGCTGCACATTACTTGTCACTGCATCCCAGTGCTCAGAGAGTACATGATATACAGACTCACTTAATAAAAGTCTGGTTGAATAAACTTCACTTAAATATGTCTCAACCAAATGCATACACCAACATTTCCCATTTAACTTCCAGGACAATCACTCAACAAATTACCCTCTGTCTTACTTTATAGATGAAAGAATCTGAGGCTCCAAAAGGTGCCTAGATTGAGGCAGAAAGAACTGATGGTGCCCACTGGAAGCCAGCCCTACTATGATCCCTAAGTTCTGTGTCATTCCTCCACCTCAAGCCAGGAGGAATAATTTACAAGGATATCAGCCATGTTGCCAGCCTGCAAATCTTTTCATTAGTGGTTACTGGATGAGATTGATTTTTTTTTTTCCTGTTTCAAATCAACATCTAAAGGCCACTTCTAGAGCAAACTGAAAGTAAAACTGGATAAGCCAATTCTGCCCTGACCCCACTCTGCTGTTTTATTGCTAGAATCACCTTCCTCACAAGGGTTTATTGATCAGTGTCTACATAGACCCACACAGTATGAAGAAGAAAGCAAGGCTCTAGAATCAAACAGGCCTGAGGTTAAATCGTGGTTCTACTATTTATCAGCTATGGCAGTGGTTCCCTCTTATGAAAATCTAATGCCCGATGATCTGAGGTGGAGCTGAGGCAGTGATGTTAGTGCTGGGGAGCAGCTGCAAATACGGATGAAGCTTTTTGTTCACCTGCAGCTCACCTACTGCTCTGTGTGCCCTGATTCCTAATAGGCCATGGACTAGTACCAGTCTGCAGCCTGGGGACTGGGGATCCCTGAGCTAACCTTAAGCAGATTGCTTAACCTCCCTGGCCTTGGTTTTCTTATCTGCAAAATGAGGTTAAGAATACTGACTTTGTAGCTTATAAGACTAAGAGAAATAATGGGCTAACAAAAGCATTTATAAATATTTATATAGATGAGATAGATGATAGATGATAATAGACAGAAAATGATAGATAGATGATAGATAGATAGATAGATAGATGATAGATATAGATAGATGATAGATAGATAGATAGATAGATGATAGATAGATAGATAGATAGATAGATAGATAGAATCAATAGATAGATAGATAGATAGAATCAATAGATAGATGGCACACAGAAGCATGTAAGCCAATATCCTCATAAATACCTATCCTTTCTCTGGATGAAGGACCTGAGATATTAAATAACTAGCCTAATGGCACAAGGCTAATAGCTGACTGGGTTTCACCATATATGGTGCACTTATACGGTATCTGACAGGTTCGAGGCACTCGATGAGCAGTTGCAAACAAATTAACAAAAGGAATGATAGAATGTGGTCTACAAACCAGCAGTGTAAACCAGGAATACAGTTCTCTGGTCTTCTTCAGGCAATGTCATTCTTGTTGCATTTTATTGGGATCAATAGTCTTATATGAGTTTTAGTGACCCCAATGGGAATTGTCTCCATAGCTCTGTGAACTAATTTAACTTGTAGTCTACAACTTTCTCAAATAAGAAGCTGAGACTCAAGAACATAGGAATTTTAACTACTCCAGTCTAATGTTTATGACTATGCTTAAACATGGTCAACTTCTCTTCTTGCCCTGAGAATATTACAGAAATAGAATTACACTTAGCGATATTCAATGTATCTTCAATATGCCAATAGTTCTCATTTGTTTTACTATTATGGAACTAGGTTGAATTCTATAAACATAGAAATCCATGATGGCATAAGTGGAAAGAGCACTGGACATAGCGTTAGGGGATATGGGTTCAAATCTCAGATCCCATGAACTCTTGGCATGAATCTTAGCTCCTTTGCCTCTGTTTCTTCATGTGTAAAATGAGAAGAACAATACTTGCCCCTCTCCATTATAACAGTGAAGGTTAAATGGGATCATTATGGTAAAGTGCCTGGTTTGATGGTTAACACATGAAAGTGTTTAATACATATTTACTCATTTAATGGAATGTTCATGTGGTATCAGGCATATTAAACATGCATAATAAGATTCTATCCTATCCATTTAGTTCAATCCTAGCATTATACCTGAGTCCCTAGAAGGCACTTAATAAATGTTTATTCACTCAATGGAATACTTACCCAATGACTGGCATAGTAGCTGCTTAATTGAATGTTCATTCATTCAATGAAATCCAAGCACAGTGCATAGCATTTAGTCACCACTCAGTAAATGTTGGTTAAATCCACATAGGGAAAATGGAACTTTATTTAATAAGATTTTGCAATCCCATAAATATTGTATGTTGTTGCCAGTGCTTTATAAAGTTAATTAACTGTTGTTGAAATGTTCTCAGTTTATGCTGGTTAACAAACCATTGTAAGCTATTTTCCAAACATATGGCATTTCATGAATGGGTCATAATAACACTGGTAATGCCAAACACCCACCAGACCCCAAACAAGTGGCAGGGGAGTAAAAAATATGAACTAATTTAGAAGTCAACAAAGGATCCATCTTCATAGAGACAAAGGCACTGAACAATACTTCCTATGTTTGCCCAGAGATTAGCTTGATGGTTGTCTGACAGATCGTAGAGATGTTAGATCCCAAGGAAAAATTCCCAAGTGTAATCAAAGATAGTCAGGAATTAGAAATACATATATGCAAATGTATTCATATGTAAGAGTGTGTATCTATATAAAATCTTATTATAAAGGATTTGTCTTTGAAAGTTTTGCTTTATTTAAGTCCATTGTAGCAATAAACCAATTGCCTTGGGGAAAAGGGGAGTGGCTTTTAATAGTATAATTTCTCCTTTTAGAGGCCACTTTCTCTAAAAGGACAGTAAGCACAGACTTCAAAGAAAGGAGGGAGAGCTAACCTTCAATAGGCTTTTGGTTTCCCCAGTTAATTGGAAATCCAGGAGGGAGACACGAACTCTATGTGATTCCTTTGCAGAGTGTATGAATGACATTGAAGTGTAGCTATGAAGAATGTGCTTGAGTTATCTAGGCAGGAAAAGTGGAAGAACAGCATTCTGCAAGGGAAAATGCGTTTAAGGTATAGTAAGGAATTTGATATGGCCGGGTATCAGGCATGTAGGGCCAAGGGGTTAGTAACAGCAAGTGAAGCTGAAGAGGTGGGCCAGGCCAGGTCCTGTGAGGAATATTATGCTTGTATCTCTTTATCTATTTATTTATTTATTTATTTATTTATTTATTTATTTATTTATTTGATTTTTGCTTGATCTCTTATAACACATCACCATCTGTCTTTAGACTTGGTTATTTATAATGGTTTTTTCTCTCTACTTCCTTCTTCTAGTCTATAATACTTTGAGACCAGGATGTATGCATTTGTTACCTTTATTCATTTCTGTAAGTCTAACTTAGCACATTACCCATAATAAATACAAAACAAGTTCCAGAGTAAATAAAAAGCAATGACACTCTTCCGGAAGTTAATATTTGTTGCCTACTATCTGCTCCTCCTTTATATACAAAGTCAGTGTGCCGGTAAGGAGTTAATTTAAAAAAAGAAGTCCCTCAAGGCATTTTAAACAGAAAAGCATTTAATCAGGGATTGAGGTGCTTATATAACCCTTGGAAAGCTAGAGGAGCCATGCTGGGGAGGGGGGCTGCTGGGGAGGGGGGCTACCGGCTCAAGGGCACACCTCCAAGGCTAAGAGGTCAGTGCACTGCCGCTGCCTCTGACTTCAACTGCCAATGCCTTTCATATTCAGAAAGACCCCATCGCTTGCCATCAATCTGAGTCAGTCCCCAGTCATGTGTGTGTCCATGACCACACTTGCCAGCAGCAATGACAACAGGACTTTGGCTTCCAACTCATGTCCAACTCCCAAGTCTCCTGGAATTTCATCTCATTGGTGGGACATAATTTGCTTCCAGAACCCTAACTACCAAGGAGTTAGGAGTTAGGAAAATGTAGTTTTTAGCCTTTCAGCCCGTGTGGTAAAGAAAGAGCTCTAAGAAGGGGGTGGGAATGAATGCCTGCTGCTAATCAAAGATATCCAGCATGGCCAAGGACGATTTGAACTGGTGCCTGCTTAATACATGAAGTGTGTTCTCCTAAAACAAAACAAAACAAAACACCTACTTCTAGCCTGGATAAAATTTCCTAAAAATAAAATGGTTATTTTCAGTAGCCTATTTTTTAACTAAAATGAGAAGCACTTGATTTTCCTTTCTTTTTCCTCTTCTTCTTTTTTTCTCTTCCTTTCTATTCCCTTTCCTTTCTACACAATTCAATATTAAATGCATTAGTTGGGACAAAGCTGGTCCAGCCAGGGGTCGGAAAGTCATGGCAGATAAGAGTAGAGTGTCAGAGCCTCAGTCTGCAGAGGGGCAGCCTGGCATGAGATGTCAGCTCCTGAGCAGAATCAAGAGAAGGTTCTTATGGGGACACAGCCCAGCATGGGGTGTCAGAGCATGAGTAGGGAGAAAAGAGCACCCATATGGGAGAATGGCCCAAAAGGGGAAGTTAAAGCCCTAGAAAGGTGAGGAGAACATCCACGGGGAAGGTGGAGGGATGTCCAACACAAGGGGTCAGCCTGAGCTGGGGTGAGAAGACATCCACACAGGGGATGGGCTAGCAGCAGAAATGGAAGAGAAGTTACGCGCAGGGGGACTAACCAATCAGTAAATATGTTAGAGATCAAGGAAGACAGGGTATTCGCTGTGGGAGAAGAAAGTCACAGTATGGAAAAGGAGAAAGCTAGAATAAATCCTGTGGTGTTTGTCTGAAGTTAAAACCATGAGCAAATTATTATTTCCAATACATATGTAGATTAAATTAGAAAGATAACAGACAGATAGATAATAGATAGATGATGATAGATATAGATACATAAATAGACAGAGAGACAGACAGACAGATGATAGATAGATAGATAGATAGATAGATAGATAGATAGATAATAGATAGATAGATAATAGATAGATAGATAGATAGATAGATAGATAGATAGATAGATAGATAGATAGATAGATATAGATGGATGGATGGATACAGATGCAAATGTGAATTGTGTGCATGTATGTGTGTCTGTGTTTCTTGGCTCTATCCATACAAAGGACCTGGGAACAATTATATCTCAATAGTAATGAGTACAACTAGCACCCAGATCTTGGCTTTCAAATAACATTCTTCACTGAAAAAAACCAGGGAGGGTTACTTGAAGACATGGCTGAATCCAGGACTTAGGCGGGGAAAGTACAACATGAGCTTGGGACATTGTGTTGTGCCAGAAAGTAAGGCAGACTCAAAAAATGATAGTGACGTGTCAAAAGGACACAGAAACCAAATTGGAAGGACCCCACCACCACCACCACAAGCCAAATGTGGAACACTTTGAACCTCCAAATAAATGATGATAGCAAAGGATTATAACTCTAGCAAAGGATTATAACTCATTGAATAAAATAGTAAACCATGATTCCATACTGATAAACAACTTAAAAAGTGAACAGTTGATCAAGAACAGGGGATCCACAGAGCTTCAAAGTATCTCCCCACAAAATTACAAAGGGAAAAAGGAATGTAACTTTACAGTGAAGAAGTCTGGCAAATACCACATAGGAAGTGATCGTAATGAATATCATCACTGATGGTGGTCCCTGGAACCCCACACAGCAGATGGGATGCAATGAGAAGAGCATCGCTTCTGTGATATTCCTGCCTGAGATGCACAAGTGGGATAAGATCATGAGGAGACATCAGACAAACTCAGTCAAACTAAGGGACATTCAACAGAATAACTGGCCTGTAATCTTCAAAAGTGTCAAAGTCATGAAAATAGTGAAAGACTGAGAAACTGTTCCCTGCTAAAGGACATTAAAGAGGCATGACAACAAAGGACAATGATTCTAAACTGGAATCTTTTAGGAGGACTAATAGGACATTATCAAGACTATTGGTGAAACTGGAATGGGGTCTGAAGATTAGGTTATAGTATTGTATAGATGTCAATTTCCTGATTTGGATGGTCATATTGTAGTTATAGAGGAGAATATCCTTGTTTGCAGGAAATGCCCACTTAAGTATTCAGGGGGCCACAAGACATCAGATTGGTAACATGTTTTCAAACAATTCAGAAGGAAAAAGTTATCTGTATTGTACTTGCAACTCTACTGTACACTTGTGAATATTTCAGAATAAAATTTATATTTTTTAAAATGATAAGTACCCAAATTCCAGGGGAACTCAAGTTTATGAAATTAATAGCCAAAACCTCACCTGTCTTACAGTTTCAAAAGAACTCCATTTAAACTATCCAAACAGATGAGAGTTTTTCCCTTTTTTTTTTTTACATTAGATCTGGGAAATCTAAAATGAAACACTTGATAAGTTTTCTAGAACATGTAGTATTCCTGTTCTAGAGTCGGCAAGAGACATATACCCAGCTCTAACCCTCGAGCGTCTATCATAATTTATGAGAAGAAAACTTGGTTAAGGGTAAGAAGACCCTGGGTCTGAAAGTCATTTTCACCACTTCCTAAATATGCTATGTTGGGCAACTGCTTACCCTCCCTAAGCTTTGGTTTCCTTAATTATAAAATGGAGATAATAATATTTACTTCATAGTATTGTTGGAAGAATTAAATACAATAATGGGTGTTAACCTGCCTACGTAACAATTGGCATGGGAGCACAAGGGTTTTTCTTTTGTTTTTAATTGCGCAACAGTTTAATCTTATATAATTCCTTTGGCTCTGACATAATTTCTGCTGTTTATAGCTGAACATGTTTGCCATTTACTCATTAATATACTTACTGTTTGACAGACACTTATTGAGAGTCTACTATCCTATGTTCCAAGTCAGAAAGAATAAACCCCAAGTTACCTTTTTTTCTATAAAGAGAAAAATGCAATGAAAAACAATACTTTACATACAGCTGTGAATTATGAATTTAAATCAGTTTAATAATCCAACCAAAGGGTGTGTTTGCATTTCATTCCCTCTCTCTTATTGTAGCTCTTGGATCCACCCACTTCTCCATCACATACATATTTATTTTCCAATGAGTTCTGAAAGAGTTCCAAGGGAGAGCAAGAGACAGGGAATGCAGCTGACGTCTGCCTCCCCCTGGGAATTATGTCACTCCTTGGTTTAATTCCTCCTGACATTTTCCACATTGTACTTTTTTGCTATTCTTCAAAATACATCCCTCTCAGAAAACGAAGGCACTTACCGACTACCCGGGACAATCGTGGCAATGATTGCAGCTGGTCATGTGCAGACTTAAAACAAAAAAAAAAAAAAAGGAAAAAACAGACCAACAAAATGTGGGGACCTGTTCCATGAGGTCTCCGGAGCACAAAAAGGTTGGTTCTGGAACATCCAAAGTCCCAGGGGTTTCTCTTCAAACCCCACTTAGGCAAGGTAGAGGGTTTATTTTCCATTTTTAGGCCATTGGCAATTTTGTTTGCTTAAGCTTAATTGTTCCCGGATATTGAGAGGGTACAGAAGGTATGTTTGGTTTTATGACTCTTTTGGCCTTGATTTAACATCCTCTCAGAAAAAAATTACCAAGGCACACACATGCAAATAGACAGGGTTTTTTTGTTTTGTTTTGTTTTGTTTTTAATGTTTTTGTTGTTTTTTTTTTTTTCCTCCTGAAAAAATACTCTGGGAGGTGAAATGTGGATAAAATCCAGTTGTGCAGCCCATGCCATTTCTGTGAGTTGATGGTTCTTGGTTACTAATCGAGACTTCACAAGCACAGGGGTGGCTAGGGCACTCGGTTTCTGTTTGTCAGAGCAGAGGGGAAAGTAGCTGTGCCCCTAGCCAGCCTGGGGGGAGAATCGTCCACACCTCTCCTCCCACCTCTGCCCCCTGCAATCCAACATCTGCCTCCTCTGTGGCTATGAAACTGCTCTAGACAAGTGACACCATGCTGGGGGCACCCACCTCCCTGACTGCCCAAAGAGAGAACAATTTTAACTGCCAGAACCACGGCAGAACTTTCCAAAGTGTATGAAAGCAACTACGTCAGTTATGAAATAACTACTGTGTGACAGCATCGAATCATGCAGTCAGGGTCTCCTTGAGTAGAGGCGACTTCGCCCTCCCATCCACCAGCGTTCAGTCCCTTCCGTGTACAGTATGCAACCAGTGCCCAGGACCGAATGGCCTTGCCTCAGTCCTCACCACAGTACCTGGTGCAGGTGGCCTTCCCCTAAAATCCCTGTCTCCCTCACAAACCCTGAACCCCTTGCTTCTTTGGCCCCCCTCCCTCTCTCATTTTTTGTTTTTATTTTTGTTTTTCAGGCTCTTCCTTCTCAGCCCTCTCTTTAAAAGTTGGTGTCACCTAGGCCTCAGGGAAAGAGAATAAAATTTCAGTCCTAATACTATCTCTGAGATAGGGTAAATAAATTTCGAAAAAGCATATTCAGCAATATAACTTAATATTTGATAAAGGAAGGAGATAATTATTATTTAAAAATATGAATCCTTGCAGGAAAAGCTCAGCAAAATCTCAATTGTGAAGACATATCAATGATTCTCAACTACACCCACAACCCACGGAGTTCTATTTTCCTGACTTTTTTTTTGGGGGGGGGGAAGGGATATGTTTATCAAAACAGTATATGTACTGTGTTTAAGGTTGAGAAACTTTGTTCTCAATAACCTCATCCACTCCCACGGCTTCCATTATACATATACACTAACAACTCCCAATGCTCTGTCTCCATCACAGATATCTCCATGGATCCTCTGGCCCACATATTGACTATGAAATGTTTCCACCTGCAAGTCTCAAACCTAACAGGTCTGAAGGCGAGCTCAGTATATTCCTCATACCCTGCTCCTGGTCTTTGCGAGTGACACCAGGGTCCACCCCATCACCCAGGCCAGGAACTAGCTCTTCCCATGCAAGGGTCACCTCTAAAACACTTCATATGTCAATCTTTTCACCTTCACTGCAGACACCACCTCAGCACAGGCCCTCCCTCCAGGATTTCTTATAATAGCCTGCCAGCTGAGTACCTAGGCTCCAGAGTCTCCTTCCTGCCTGTCTTCCATGCTGTTGCAAAATGACCCAACTAAAACACAGGTCTAAGCAGTTAATTCAGTCTTTTGCTTAAAATAATCTGATGGCTCCTTGTTGATCACAGAATACACTTGATTCTCAGAACAACCATGGGAGGCTCATCACAGTAGAAGTCCATCCTACCCTCCCTAGTTCCTTTCCTTCCAGCCCTCCTTCAGATTCTTTCTAACCACCTTATAGTCCCAGCCCCTACACTCCTTCCCACCTGTATATTTTTATGAACACAGTCCCCTCTGTCTAAAATTCCTGCTTCCCACCTGGATACATAATGAACTTCTATACCTTTTGCAGAACTCAGTTGAGTGTCACCTTCCACGAATAGCCTTTTCCAAACTCCTCCAGGTAAAAATAATTGTTCCCTTCACTGTTTTCCTGATGGCTTCTTTAAGCCTTTACCAGTTTGTAAATTTAATTATTTGGTGAATGTCTGTCTTCCCCTGAATATCATGACCTCTTTGAGTATAGAAGCTGAAGCAGCATATACACCTGTGTTTCTGCAGGCTCAAACATAGAGCCTGGTACAGAGTAGGGAGTAAATGAATGAATGAATGATAAACTCAAGGTACCTGCTGATTTTTTCCCAGCATTATTGTTCTCTCAAGTCCTCTGGGACACAATACGCTAGACAGATAGGTAAAGGATTGCAATATCTTTGCATTAGCTCTGTAATGCTGCATAACATTACTCCGAATTTAGTAGCTTCAAAAAGCAATCATCATTTATGATCTCTCTTTGACTAGGGAATCTGTTGGACGGGACACTTATCCTTTCCTCATGATGTCTGAGGCCTCACTGGAAGACTCAGAGGCTGAGGACTAGAATTATCTGGAGTCTCATTTACTCCCATATTGACATTGACTGTCAGCCAGAGCACTTCCATGTGACTTCTCCATGTGGCCTGAACTTCTTCACAACAGAGTATGTGGATTTCAAGAGTGAGAAAACACAGGTGGAAACCATATTGCCTTTTATGACCTGGCTTTGGGAGTCAGGCAGCATCACTCCTGCCATACTCTGTTGATCAAAGCAGTTACAAAGGTCCATCCACGCCCAGAGAGAGAGAACACAGAGCCCACTTTTTAAGAGAAGAGTATTAATATCACACTGTAATAAGAACCTGTGAGATGGCATATACATTAGTGTGGCCATCTTTAGAAAATATCTGCCATGATCCTTAAGGAACACTGCCCTCTATTCTTGTGTGGGCACTAGAGCATGTTACACAAACAACACAAAATGCTTCACCAACTTTGTCATGCACATTTGTGTTCTGAACTGTAGATAGGAGCTTTCCATTCAATTAGCCAGAGCCCTGTAACCTCAGGGACATACAACTGTGCTAGGAGGACTGAAGGGAATTAGGTAGGGTGCATTTATTAAATTCATTCACAGAAGACTGGCTATGCCATGCTCTACAGATGCATCAGATACAGCCCCTGTCTTCCAGAAGCAAATACACTAGAAACCACTTATTCCTACTACAACTACACCATCATCCTTGAAGCAAGTTAGCGCACTTCCACTTCCTTTCCTTCCTTGAGATGGAACCTTGGTTCCATATGCAAAATGGACTCTGAAGATATGCCCAGATCTGCCTGAGCCCTGAGACCAATATAATTTAGATTTCCAAGCTGAGGTCCTCTGGTTCTCTATTGCACAAGGAAGAATTAAATAACCACCATAAAAATAAAACAGATAAAATACTATTAGTGATTAGAATGTGTAGAGATTGTAAGACTCAGTTTCCTTATGTAAGAAAACTACAACCTGGGGGCCAAATCTTGCCAGGAGCCCGTTTTTATAAATAAAGTTTTACTGAAACACATCTATGGCCATTGATTTAAGTATGATCTATGGCTACTTTTGTGTGGCAAACTTGAGTTGTAGCAGCAGAGACTGTCTGGCCCCACAAAACCTAAAATATTTAATATCGGTCCTTTACAGAAAAAGTTTGCTGACCTTGCTTTAGAGACTAGACTAAATCTGCTTCCTTGCTTGCATAACTCATAACAGCTGCCATTTACTGTACATCACCTATATGCCAGGCTCTATGCTAGGAATCTTTACGTATGTTACCTTTAAACTTTACATAGAGCCACCAGGGAAATATTACTGTCCTCAATTTGCAGATGAAGAAAAACAGGACCTAAAGAAGTAAAAGATTTGCACAAAGCCACAACTATTCAATGGTAGAATTCAAAGGAGGTCAGTATGATTCTAAAGGCCATGCTCTTGACACTGTTAATAAAAGCATAGGGAATAGACCCTACTGCTTTCTGGCTGTCTGGGTGACAAACAATTGCTATTCCAAATGGGATCTAGGAGCTGCTGTATATGATTATTAGCCTAAGAAATCTGTACTCAACCAGAACCACTTTTCCCAAATGACTGCTTGCAATGGAGATGACTCATCATCCAGCCAGGCAGGGTCCACAGAGATTGCCCCTCGAAGCTCTTGGAATGAATGAGGAAAGATGGGCCAATGAAGCCCAAGCTCACACTTCTCACTGAGACAGGGGACTTGGAGCTACAGACAGGAATTGTGGAGATTCTACCACCTCCCTCACAGTTCCTCAACTTGGAGGGGTTGCCGGGGCCCCCGGTAGGGTCAGAAAGAGTCCGGTTGTGACAGGTGGCTTTTATCTGGATGGCAGCCACTGTTGCAATGAAGCTCCCATTGGCACTTGCCAAATTCTGTGCATCTCCAGTTCAGCTGGGAGCTGTGCCCCTTACTGTATGTCTGCATTCCCCATCTCCAGAGGGTTCGCCTCCTCATGAGGTGGGAGAGAGAGTGTTTGGGGACACAGGGAACCTGGTACCACAAGAAATCTTCTCAGATGTTCCCTGAAAACTCACCTATCACTACTTCATTGGCACTGGAACCCAAGTCTCAGCTCTACTAATGAAACAAGGGTATTTCCCACAGTATACTAAAGTGTTTTTTTTTATTGTTGTTATTTGTTTGTTTTTAACCCTCTCATTCATTACATACAATTTATCAAGCACCCACTGTATGCCAGTTCTAAGCATTGAGGACAAGCAATACGAACAAAAGAAAGAAAATTCTCTGCCCTCAATAATAATAATTAAGAGCTCAATGATAATTATTGAGTGATAATTATGATTATGTGCCAGGTATATTTCTAAAACCGCATAGGTAGTAACACATTTAAAACTCACAGCAACACTATGAGGTAGGAACTAGCATTGTCTCATTTCACAAAGAAGAAACTGAGGCACAGGAATGTTCTTTCATTCAACAAATACATTACAGACACACATGCATATACATACCTACATGCGTACTATGCTAATATTCACAGTAACTGGCATGTATACAGTTGGAGCCCTAAAGTTAAAAAAAATCCTTAATCATACACATTTATACACATTTCTGCTCATTACACCATCCCTGCTAAGAAGGTCATTTTAATCAGGGCGATGTTACAGAGAAATTTAAGGGATTTGCACAAGGTCACACAGTTAGGTGTGGCCTAAGTATTAGTTCAATGCTTTTCAAGGAAGGACTAGATTAAGAGATCCTAGAGATAGCTTTCAGCTTTAGAACCTGAGAAATAGATTCCAGTGTACCTCCCTTCCCCACCCTGCCCCATGCTCCCTCATTTGGAGTTTTCCCACCTCCCCAGGAGCCTTCCAGTGAATTAAATGTCACTCCACCAGAGCGAAGTAAACTTAGAACCCCCACCACCAGGAGATGAAGAGGCGATGACCAGCCACCTGGCTTTGGGGTCTTATGACTTTGCTTAAACCATCAGGGCAGAACTTTCTCACCCAAATCAACCCAGTGGGGAGGCCAGGTGTTTCCATGGGAGGGTCACAAAGGCAAAGCCACTGCCAAAGCATGTTTTCCTCCTCCCAAGAAAGGGCTCTCACTGTCTGAGAGCCACAACAGGTGCAAGTTACCATCCGTGGGGAGGAAGGAGGGTGGCCTTCAAGAGGACTGAAAGCCATTTGGGAGTGAAGACCATGTGAGTGCAGAGTTAGGGATAGGATATTGGCCCAAAGAAAGTGCATCTGAAAAGCAGCAGGTCTGGCTTCTTGCGTACTTGTAAATGAATTCTGGAAGCTTCAGAATCAGTGAGGTTGGTTTTCCATGGGTGCCTGAGAATTCTCTCTCAATACTAGCTCTTCCAAGTGGTTTTGCTCCCCTGGGTTAGACAGTGGTAACCCGTTTAGGGCAAAAACAAACTCATTAATACCAGATGACCAGTTGAGAGGACATTCCAAGAGCTGATTGCAGTGTCCCAGTGTAAGATTCAAAGTACCCACTGTGCAGCTCGGTTGTGAAGACCAAATTGGTTCAGCTTATGATCTCAGTATGAGTTTGTTCAATCATTGATTTATTCAGCAAATATTTTGATGAGTATCTACACAGTGTCAAGCATCATCCTTATTGCTGGGGATACAAAGGGAAATAAGACATAAACTTGTTCACTTCTGGGGGACAGATGAGCAAATATACAATGAACTGCAGTATGATGTGACGAGTGCTAGGACTCAGGGATGAGCAGGAAAAAGAAATGTAAACTCTGATGGGGCCAGAAATGAGATAGTAAGACTGTCAATACAGGCAAACACTTATCTGAGCTCTATGACCTTCAGCAAGTTACTTAACCTCTTTCCACTTCAGTAACTTGTCTGTAAAATGGGAATAAAACCAATTCTTTCCTTGAAAGTTTGTTGTGAGGATAAAATGTTAATATACGTAAAGTACTTAGAGAGTAGCACCTGGCATGTTCTGAATGTCATTTGAGAGTTGTCATTATTAAATGTTTTCTATGCACTAAGTCCTGCTCTAAGTGTTTTACATAAATCAACAACCTACATAGTAGGGACTTTAGTAGACCCTATTTTACAGGTGCACAAGTAGACACAAGGAGATTAGGTCACATGCTTATAAGTGCTGAGATGGGAATTTGAACCCAGGCAGTCAGGATCCTAAGTCTGTGCTCTTGATTTAATATAATTGTGCCTTGGAACCCAGCACAGAATGGGGACAGGTGAGTGGGAAGTCATTCCAGAAGATATAACATTTGGGCATTGATATTTGTAAGCAGGGGGTGGTTAGAATAGTGAAGTATCTGTCACCTGGTGTAGGGTTCAAGGGCATTGGCTTGATAGTTAGAATCCCCACCCCACCACATGCCAGCCATATAATCTCCAATGCCTTGCTGAGTACCTATGTCTCAGTTTTCCATTGTGTAAAATGGAAAATACTATTCCAATCTTGAAGGGCTGTCAGGCAGATGAAATGAACATATGTGAAACACGTAGGATGTTACCTGAACATAAGAAATATTCAATAAATGGAGGTTATTTCTTTCAAGCTTCACTCATCTCCAGCTGCCTTGCATCCCTCTTTCTTTCACCCTTTCTCCCTCCTGTCCCTAACTATGACTTCCCTCATTCTCTTTATGGAATATCGGTGGTTATTTTGTCTGGCTTAATTTACCTAGAAAATACTCTCTTAGTTTTCTTCATCCTCTCTGGGATCTCGTTCACCATTTCCCTTCCAGGTTCCTCTTCCTCTGTTCATCCTTAAACACTAGTGTTTCTGTGGGATCCACCATTGATTATCTCCTCTCTTCCCACTCTACACACTCTCATGGGTAACCTGTGCATCCATATGCTGACAACGCCTGAATCTCTATGTCCAGAGCAGATGACTCTTTTGAGCCCCTGACCTACATTTCCGTCTATCACTTCCACTTGGATGTTCCAGTGCTACATGTCCAAATAGGAATCATGCTTTTCACCCCCAAACCTGCTCTTCCTCCTGGCATCCCAGCCTTGGCAAGTGGCACTGCCACCCTCCCGGTTGCCCAAGCCAGACACTGGGAGTTGTTCTAGAATCCTCTTGCCATTCCACCTCCACATCTAATTAGTCGCCAAGTCTAGTTGGTTTCAATTCTTTTGACACCATCCCCTTCTCTCTCCAGCTCCACTGCCCCTGCTTAGTTCAACCCCTTGCCATGGCTTATATCATTTTGATATGAGTTTCTAGCATCATCAACAACAAAAAACTCGCCGGCCTTTGACTTTCTTTAATCTACCCTCTACATCAGAGTTTGACAATTTTTTTCTGTAAAGGACCAGATAATAAATATTTTACACTTCAAGGCCATAGGATCCCTGTCATAACCAGGTAACTCCGTCACTGTAGTGCAAAAGCAGTGACAGACAATATACAAATGAATGGTGTGGCTGTGTTCCAATAAAATTTCATTTAGAAAAACAGGAGCTGGTAGATTTGGCTCATGAGCCGCAATTTGCCAACCTTTGTTTTATGTTGTTGCCAAAGTGGTCTTTCTAATAATACTAAAGGCCCCTGTCATTCCTCTATTTAAAATCCTTTTTTGACCTCCCCACGTGATGCAAGCTCTCTTGGCTGTTTCAGACTACCTTAGATGACACATATGCTGAGTCCATTTAACCTCTGAAACTTTGCCTTATAAATTTAGACTATCCTGGTCCCATTCAGCATAGCAGCCCACAAGGAATAGCCAAAATATAAATAAATCTCAAAACACATGACACCAAGTTCCTACTAAATAGAGTTATGGAGATATGGTTACTAATTCAACAAAGATTAACTGTGCACCTGTTACATGCCACACAATGTGCTGGGTCCTAAAGATTTAGAAGCTGTGGCCTCTGCTCACAGGATGTTCACTATGGGCAAGACACACTGAATGTGACAAAACAACTCTTACAGGGATACAGTCCAACTCTTTGTCATAATTATACACAAACATTCATAGTCTGGTGCCTGCTCTTTCAGCCTAAATTCTGCTCACTTTCCCAGTGCTTCTTGAGCCTCACCCACACAAAATCTCTCCCATTCCCTGATCTTTCATAAATCTGTAAGTTTGCCCATGTTTCTTCCTCTGCTGAAATCGCTTTCTCTACAATCTTCTCTAGCTATCAAGTTCTCTCTTGCTCATCATGCATCACCCACGTCTAACTTATTGGTGAATGGCCCTGACAGCTAGCAAGTCCTTAATAAATCCAAATTAATAAATTAAAGGCCCAACTCAATTGTCTACTCTTCTGTGAATCCTGCCCTGATTTTCTCAAGCAGAATTAGTCTGCCACCTTCTCCCTAATCCCAGAACCTTTGTTCACATCTTCATCAAAGCATGTAGTACACTGTACTAATATTATTGTTGTATGTGTCTCATGTCCCAACTATCAGTTCCTTAAGAGTAAAGATAATGTCTTAGATATGTTTGTATATATCACTCACTACCCTAACACCTGTACCCCTTCCCTGGGATTATCACTGCTTCAATAACTGATCAATAAAGCAATAAACATAAAAATGAATGAATAATGGAAATAAAATATCATGCAGGCATAAACAAGAGAGGACTCGTTCCTACTAGGGAATCAGAAAAAGCTACAGAGAAAAGATGGCCTAAGAACTGATCCTTGAGAAATTATTAGGAGTGTCTACTAAATGGCAGAAGAGAAGGCACTCTAAGAGAGAAATTATGTGGGTGAAGGTAAGGAGGAATGAAAGAATGTGAAAGATTTTGGGGAATGATAACTGCATTAATCTGGCTGGAGTTAAAGAAGAGTGGGCCAGTAAAATGCTAGACAGAAAGGTAGGGTTGGAGTCACATGGTAAAGGTCTCAATGGTCCCTCTGAGGAGTATAGATTTTATCATGGGGCCAACAGAGAGCCACTGCAGGGAAATGACATGGTCAGATGTGTGGACTAATAGTGGGTGAGAGATTGGAAGCCAGGAGATGTTTCTAAGTCTGCTGCCCTTGTCCTTCTCCAGGCCAGCAGTCCCCAACCTTTTTGTCACCAGGGACCGGTGCTCCTATGAGAATCTAATACCTGATGATCTGAGGTAGAGCCGAGGCGGTGATGCTAGTGCTGGGGAGCGGCTGCAAATACAGATGAAGCTTCACTCACTCAACCGCCACTCACCTCTTGCTGTGTGACCCAGTTCCTAACAGGCTACGGACCAGTACCAGTCTGTGGCCAGGGGGTTGGGGACCCTCGGTCTAGGGGACTGATAGTGAGGATCTGGACTAAGACAGTGAATGTGGAGGTGGAGAGAAGGGATGTCTCAATAGTTCTTTAGAAAATGACTCAACTGGAGCTCTAATTTTGCAGGAAAAGCTGCCCAGACAGAGAGAAAAGAGCCAATGAGAATGTGAACTAAAGGTAGTGGAATCAGATCATCAGGTGATCTGAATTGCCAAGGTAGCAGCCTTCTAGGAGGAAATGGTACCAATTCAGAAGTCAAGGAGGTATAATTTCAAACAGGGAAACTCAACCAAGGAAAAATTCCCTCCACATTTTGCAAAAGTTATAAGCCCGACGAGGAAAACTGGGTTCTTGGCTGAGGTTCACATTGAGTTGATGACCAAGAGTAACATATGCGTGACGAACGAACCCCATAACAGGCCCTTCCTCAGGAGCTGAAATGGGAGCCCTGCTGACAGATGTGACAGGTGTTCTCAGCAATCCTCAGGGCGTGACAACTGCAGAGTTCACTTACAAAAACAGGTGAGGCTCCTTCTTGAAACATCCTAGCTGTTGCTGTGTAAACACGCTGGGTTCCTCGGGCATCCTGAAAGTGTCTTCTGCCCATTCGGAAGGATGATCCCAATATCTTAGCTGTAAGACCTTGTGAGAGCCTGACCTCCCTACTGGGGTCACTTTGCTTACCTGTAAAATAGAGATGACACCACAAGATACTTTTAAAAGCTGACTGTGAGAAATTGATGTGAAAAATAAGTGTGAAACTAGCTTCTCAGTAAACTAAAAAAGCACTAATAAATCTTGGGGGTTAGTGTTATTACTTTACGAACCAAGAACTATATCTGGCATTTATTTCTTCATATTTCTGAGAATAATGTGGTCAGGTTCTTTATTTTCGTGCCATCCAAAGTGTTAGCAATTTTCTCTCCAAAGAGAGAATAGTTTCTTCTCTTAAAAGGGAAGTGATGCTTTGTTAATGGCAAAGAAACTGGAAAATTTGACTATGTTCTTCCCAATGCCACTCAGAGACACAGGAGAGCCTGCCAGCATCTGTGATGGCTCTGAGTGGGCAGAAAGCAAATGCATCTGACCATAGGGCAGGAAGAGAAGAGTTCTGTAGCACATCTTCTTCCAACGGGTCCCTGAGGAAGCCACCAATGGCTTGCCACATTCCTGTAAGAGTTTGGAACGTAACAAGAGGACAAACAGCTCAATGTCTTATGCCACCTCTGATTAAAAACTGATAGGGATAGGGGAAGAATTGCAAAAATGTAGGCTAAGGAGAGCTGGAGAAAATTTGTTTTAATTTATAACTGTTCACCACGTTCTTTTCTCTTTGTGCCAATCTCTTATGTTCACGGGTTTGTTTAGAAAACGCTTGCATCCTCATTATTCTACATAGTCCTCATGCTGAGTGAAGAGAGGTGTCAGTGTTATTGTCACTGGTCCCGTTTAGGAGCTGAAGAAACTGAAGCTCAGAGTGACATGCAGTCAGTAGCAGGACTGTGACACCTGACTCCCAGCTCAGCGCTTTCTGTCCTCAACAAGTCAGCATTCTCCCCAAGCGCAGGACTGTTTTCTGTTTCTCTTAGCGCTGGCCGACTGCTCCAAGTTGGGACTTGGAAGGGCTTCCTATCAACTATGTTGTTTGTTCATATACATATTCATTCCACGCACCAGGGGAGAGCACCAGATAAGTGCGGCTGAGGATAGTGCAGAATGTGATAGGAACTGAACTCTGCTCGAGGCCTGGTGGGGGAGGGTATGAGGAGAAGAAAGGGCAATAGTCCACAACCATATAGGATTGAACCTCTAAGAAGAAAGACAAGTGTAAAACAGCATTTGAAAGGACTGGACTAGCAGCTGTTGTTGTCGTTGGTGAAGGAAGAATGCTGTTGGGATACCAGAGGGGCCTTAGTCCACTTCCTCTAGGCCAGTGCAGACGTTGGTGTAGAGCAGAATCACCTGAAGAATGATCGAGGAATGCAGAGGCCTGGGCCCTGCAAAGCTGCACAGGGCCTGGGTCTTGGTGTTTTACCAGAGCACCCTAGGCGATTCTGACATTGATGGAAATTTGAGGAACACTGTTCGAGGCAGACTTTTCTCAGAAATGAAACTCAGCAGCCATTAGTTGTACAATAACCTATATCAAATAGCTCTGCATTTTCCTGGTTACTTTCCTGGCTTGACAGAGGGAAAAAGCTCCCAGTGGAGGTCAGTGGTTGGCCTCTGCCCATTAGGGGCATCGCCTGTGTGTGAGTCCACAGGACTTGGTCAAGGTTGCCAGGGCCTGGGCTAGGACAAGAAGAAGAAGAAGCCAGCATGGGGCAAAGCTCTCTGGGGGGCTCCATCACTACTGGGAAGGATGTCATTTCCCTTATATCATGACACCTTCCCCACCATGCACTATTGCTCTTTAAATGATGTTTTATTCAATGAACCTTGACTAAGCCACTTCCACGTACTAAAAACTGGGTCAGACCCAGAGGTGAATTAGGCAGTTTCCTACCTTTCAAAGCCTCCCAGGCAGGTGGGAGAGACCGGGAGACCTTGGAATAACATCGTTAATCCTGTGAAAAAGGTGAGAGCCAGGGAAGGAAGATTAACTCAGCCTGGGCCAGGGAAAGGTTCCTAGAGGAAGTGACATTTAAAAAGTACAAGCACACCAGGCGGGAAGGGGAAGCAAGCTCTTGGTAGATATACCAGCTGGTGGCAAGGCCAGAGGGCTGTCCTAGGCAGAGCACAGCTAATAGACTGGGGTGGTTGAGAGGCAGGGTGTGGAGGACCAAGAGGAGAACAGGAGGGGCCAGAGATGAGGAGCCTTGAATGCCACTGTGCAGAAGAGCTGAGGGTTCATCTTAAATAATTGAGAGCCTCCCCTTCTCTTTCTGTTACCTTCCCCTACCGCTGTTCTCCTCTCTGTTTTTCTCCTTTCCAGTTTAGGAAGCTAGAAGAGAGAGAAAAGCAAAGGAGGAAGGGAGGGGGATGCAAAGGGAGAAGGGAGAGAGAAAGAGAGGAAGAGAGACATTCCAGTTCCTTTTTCGGGGGCCCCACCTTGAAATTCTGTTGCTTGTGTTTTATAAGGAATTAGCAGTTTAACGATTTCTGGCTTCAAAAGACACTTAAGTGCTGAACTTCAACCGAAGAGGGCTGGGCGCAGCTCTGGGTGACACAGTCTAGGAGGGACCAGTATAGCCTGGAGCAATGGTTCTCAACCTCTTGACCTCAAGGGTCATCCCGCTGTGGTTTTCCTTCGGCTTGCAGTGCTTGTCAATTGAGAAAATATAAAAGGGAAAAAAACTGCCATGTTATTCAGTAGCACTCCAGGCTAAATTTATATTCACACTATACAATATCATTCACACAACTGAAAATCTATTAGTTGCACAATAACCTATATCAAAAGGCAAATAACACACATGGACAAATATCTGTAACTTATGTGATAGGTCAAGGGCTAATGCCTTAATATATAAAGAGATCTCACAAATTAATAATAATAAAAAAAAAAGACCAACAATCCAATAGGGAAAAAATGAATGTGCAAGGACATTTGCAACGGGTGTTCACAGAAAACGAAATTTAAAGATCTTAATTTCTCTCATAGTAAAAATATCTATATATATGGAACACCATTTTTTAAACCTGGTATATTAGCAAAGGCTAAAATGTTTGATAATCATAATGTGGAAAGGGTATGTCAGAAAAATGCCACCCTCCCAATGAAACGTAAATATGTAATTGGGAAAATGTAAATGAGAACAAATTATTTGAAGAGCAATTTGACTACGTTTATCGAAATTTAAAATATACTCTTGCTTGCACTGAAACTCACTTCAAGAAATTTATGCTACATATAAAATCACATATGTTCACAAAGAACTGAGCTGAACTCAGTAAGGGGCAGTTAGAATGCAACTCTATTTTTCCTGACCTTGTGGTGAGAAATATCTGATCCTTGATTTCACAAAAAGTCTCCGTAATTGCAAAGCACACTCCAGTGTGTTGACCAGAACTCTGAACAAATTCCATTCAAAAGTTCCTCCCTTCCTCAGCTCAGGTCTGCTTCAAGCTTGGATGACAATTGGGGAGGGAGGTGAGGTATCTTCTCTCTTCCACCTCTCCTCTTCCCCTTCACCTGACTACCTACCCAGGACTGACCAGATAAAGAGGAAACAGGGAAAGGAAGTGGAGTTTCACATGGCTGGCACTACGACTGGTACTGCTGGGAGCCCGGGCTGCTACCCTCTGGGTTGGGCAACTTGTGTGGATTTCCCAGATAGCCCAGCTATTCCTGGATGCTGGTGAGGCCTCCTCTGGCCACTCCTTTCAACTCTGCCTCAGGCCACGGGCTTCCAATGGCCCCATTCATTTCTTACTGAAAGCCCAGTTGAGAAGATTTGCTTTCCAGGTGGCTCTCTCTCCTGCTGACCTTTTTATTTAGATTGACACCACACTGGTTATTTTGCTTTCCTTTGATTGTGGGACATCCTGTGCTCCCAGCAGAGTGCTCCCACTCTTTCTCTACCCTCTCAGGCCATCCTAGCCTTTCCTTACAA
This sequence comes from Eidolon dupreanum, assembly GCA_028627145.1. Lineage (NCBI taxonomy): Eukaryota > Metazoa > Chordata > Mammalia > Chiroptera > Pteropodidae > Eidolon > Eidolon dupreanum. The sequence continues at coordinate 143,801,959 of CM053509.1, read as the reverse complement.
GTTTTATACTCCCAGACTCAGGTCCCAGGAACTGATGCCACACTTTGGAGAGTTCCTTCTCATCCTTTCTTGATTGGCTTAATCCCACCTACCCACTCATGGGAGATGAGGGTAGAGAGGGACAGGAGACATACTGACAGTACTCTCCAAAGAAGGTCTCCCTTCCTGGCCTGTCCAACCTCTGCCACCTTCTGAAGGCTGGAGTCAGGTGACGGTCTATGTTGGCAGAACAGGCTATATAGTCTCAGCAGGGCCTGCCTAGGTGGTCCAGCACCTTGTTCAGGATTGGGGAGGGAGATATTCAGCACTGACTATATCGTTTCTAGGGATTTAGAGCCTTGGCCAAAAACTGACACGAAAAGTCTCATGTTAACATATATATCACATATATCATTTGCAGCATTGCTTGTAACAGGAAAAAATAACCTAAATGTCTGGTAAGTAAATCATGGAACAACCATATGATAATCTGCATATGTCATTATAGCAAAAACTCTACATGCTATATTATTAAGTTAAAAAAAAAAAGAAAACAGAACACTGTAGGTTCCCACTTGTATATGAGTGGTTTTAAAGGGACATTTCATTATGTATATATGGTTGTGTCTGCACAGAAAATCTGGGGAGCAAGATGGTGAGAAGACCTACTATTCGTTGTATCATGTTTTTGTCCTTTTGAATTTTTACCATCATGCATTAGTTTTATAATTTTAAAACCTATTAACTAAAGAAAAATAAAGATAAGCATAGTACATTAGGTTCCTTTTTAGAAAGCATTGTTTTTATTTACAAAAGCAATATGCCTTTGTTCAAACAGTGTAGACATACCTAAAGAAAAAAAGATGTCTACAGATAATCTCTGTAAATAACAAAATAGAAAATGTATACCCCATAAAATCATGGAACAACCCATCCCCCACCTTCTCTGCCCTGCTACACTCTTAACAGTTGTGTTTACCTTCTTCCAGGTGTTTCTGGATGACTTCACAGTATGTATAATTTTCTTTAAACCAAAAGTGGAATCACACTATACAGACTGCTCTTAAGCCTGATTTTTTTCAGTTTAAAATATACTTTGGGCCACCTTCCACACCAGTGCAGAGAGACCCACTCCACTCTTTCTAGCCTTTGAAATAGCTTACCTCTGTGTGTCCCCAACACGTACGCAGTTTACTGGACCATAACTTGAGACTGCCGCTCTTTTAAGTGAAGCCGTTGTGACCACGCTACCCACATTTGCATATTATAGGACTGTTCCCATCATTAGATACCATAGGCAGGATTGCTGAGACGTTTGAAATGTGGACAGACATCAAGAATTCCACCCAACTCTTCTCCCTGCCCCTCAACACACCCCCTCTACAACAACAGCTATAGCGATGTTGTAGAGCCACCTTCACGATACAATTATAAACCACACTGGAAGACTCGAGACCTACAGACTGGGACCCACTCTCCCCATTGGGGCATGACTATCCCTGCAGATATGCAGCAGAATAAGATGGGAGAATGAAAAGCAATGCTGAATTTTTATTTCACAACCAGAGATTAAATTTGGAATGAAAGGCAAAGTCTGCACCATCGTCGCTAAGATAAGATACAAATCACTCCTGAAATGTCTTGCTTGCACCCAGCAGCTTCAAGCTATGCCCCAGACCTCTTGTAGGCTTTCTGCACACTCTCTTCTGCCCTCAGATAACCCTATTGAAATTCTCCAGCCTTGCAGATGAGAGAAGTCAGTAAGTGGGTCCATGAAGCTTCTGGACACTGTGTGAGAAAGGAATGAAAGCCATTTGCCTGGAATCTGGAGAAAGAAAATGGCCTGGGAGTAATGAAGGTTGTCATCAAAAATCTCAAAGGGCTGTCCTGAGGACAGAGTTTCGGGCTAAGTGTAGAACAGGAGTGAAAGTGTGGAGCAACAGGCAAGTCGGTTTTCAAGCTAGACAAGAGAGAACTCTCTAACCTTCAAAACTGTCCTGTTTTCAGGGGAAGCACTCACAGCAGCCAGGACTAGAGTCACAGACACCTGTAGAAGCCAAAGGAGACAGAGAGGGATGTGCACGGCAACCAGCATCATCGGAAGAAGTCCAGCTGCCTAGCACCAAGGAGCCACAACACTCTACATTTATTTTATCATTTTTGTGAAATCCCCTATGCCAGGATTTGGCCTATACTTTTTCCTTTCAGAAACTTGATTTGGTTCAAACAGGTAGATTAATCTCTCACAGAAGGTTCATATCAACCAAAGACAAAGAGATGGATGTGTAAAGCAGAGTGTCAGTGCATTCACTTCCAAGGAGAGCTAGCCATTAGGTAGATCAGAAATTCAAGTCATCCTCCCAAACATCCTCATCCCCTTCACCGATGGACTCACGGAGGAGAGTGTGTCCACACAGTTGTAATTTTCAAAGTCTCTTGGCCAAGAGACTTTGGATGATGCCAGGGTGGGCTCTGCCCAGGCATTGCTGTGACTTCCCTTAATCCTCATTTGCATGGAAATGAAACCCCCTTCAGAATGTTCCGCTTCATTTTCTAATACATAAATAACCTCAATACTGTCAGTGGAAAGTCCTGCTATCTTGGGAGATTCTTTTTAAAGTGACTTTATGAATTTCTAGTCTGGTTTATTGTATTTGAGTTTCATGTCTCAACTCTCACAGAACAGGTGTAGAAGGAATTCTCATCCACTGGCTTACTGCATACTATAGTGAGAGGCAGTATAAATTGATAACTAAGACACCCCAGACTGAATCCCAGTTCACCACTTACTATGTGACCTTGAGCAAGTCATATAATCTGCCTCTGCTCCAGTTTCCTCTTCTGCAAAGTAGAGATAATGATAATATCTGCTCATGGGGTTTATGGTGAGGATGAAATGAGTTCATAAATAAAGTCCTTAGAACAGTGCCTATGACTACCAAGTCCTGATATAAACCTTGTCTACCTAATCCTCCCATGAAATAAATCATATTCTGTCTCCACTTTACCAGTGAGACAGCAGAAGCTCAGCAAGATCAGAGAGAGAGCTGGAATTGAAACCCAGATCTGACCATGAAGCCAGGGTCCACTCTGTCACTCACATCTCACCGTATCCCTCCCACAAACATGGTGGAACAATTTCTCTTCTCTTTATTGGATTGGGGTGGGGTGGTGGGGAGTCTATTTTCATCACTTCAGCTCATCCTTGAGCAAGAAAAATAATCATGTCCTCTGCCTATGGTGAGGCCAGAGCTAGCTGGTAAGAAGCATACATTGTGCAATGTAAGCAGCTGCTTCGACAGATGTGTCCACAGCTAAACATGGCACAAGTTTCATTTCCAGAATCAAGAAAGAATATCTATCCCAAAACATCCTCCATGGCCTTACCAGAGGTAGATAGGGCTCTTACAAGCGGCCTCTATTTCTATGCTGAGGAAAGTATAGCTCTGCTGGTTCCCCATACAGCTATTGGCTCCAATCACAAGGGTCCCTGATCTCTGAGTTTACTGAACATTTGAACATTGCCTGCAGAACAGGCACCTATGAAAGAGAAAATAATCTGAGAAATGGAGAGCCAGTGACCTTGAGATCGAAGGCTCTGGAAGGAATTCTCATCCATTAGAATTGGAGGGAAGGCTGGGTGGCTGGACAGGCTTGAATTTCAAGCTGTCCAGAGTTACTGTTGGACTGGGCAAGCTATTCAACCTCTCTGGCTTCAGTTTTCTCCTTTTCAAGATGGAAGAACATCCCTCCTTTGCAGGTTTGTTGTGAGGAAAAGCAGATGTATGTAAAATGCTGAGACTATTTTTATGGAGATGTCAGGAACCACCTTTAGCTTAGGATAATCAAAGACTGGGATGGATAGAAATATTTTTTAAGAGAAAAAGAAAGCAAAACACATTTTTATACTTGTCAATCAATTGCAGAGCGAAGAGAGAAAAGGAACAAATACCTTTAGTACCTGTACTTACATTTAATCTCTCAGGGGGAATCATGTCCTCCCTAAAACCCCAGCTTCACATTGTAAAACTAAAGCAGAGGCCCAGAAAAATGTTTTCAAGTCACTCTCCCTTTGCCTGCTCAATTCAGCTCTCCCCTGAGGGCTCATGCAGGCTCTTTGGGCCCACATAGACACCATCCTGGCCAATTTCCCTTGGGCTGGACAGGGTACTCTCCTCTGTAACATGACAGCTACAGTTTGCTGTGGACCGGCTCTGTGCCAGAATCCATATATATCTTATGTCACTTCATTTTCACAATAGCTTATTAAGGAGAATATCATTACTCATGTTCTCACAGAAGGTAGTTGAGGCTCAGAGAAGTTAAGTAACCTACACAAAGTCAAAGTTAGTAAGGAACAGAGGTGGGCTTTGAACTGAGGTCTCTCTCTCCCTGGGCACTGCCTCCCATCATAATATATATGCAAAGAATTGAGCCTATGGAAAGTACCCAATCAACAAATCTCTAACATCAACCAAAATCGAATTCAGTTGGGCACAATAGGAAATGGGCTAAATTTTATGGTATATCCATATCATGGAATACTGCTCACTCATGAAAAATGATATTGGAGAAGAACAGCTACTGACACAGAAAGATGTTCTTGATGTTGACCGAGTAAGGCAGGCTATAAAAGAGAATATACAGTATAATTCCATATCTGTATGTTTGCTATCTAGCCATACAGGTAGGTATATATACATGCGCACACACACACACACATTCCTTAAAGAAAATTACACCAAAATGTCAATCATGGATATGTCTTTGTAATAAGATTGAGAGTTGCTTTTGTGTTATTACTTTCGTATATCTATTTTTTTTATAAAGTTATGGCCTCACTGGCCTTGAAAGATCATACATGAATACAATTGAAGGGACCACGTAGAGAGAGGGTGTCTCACAGTAAGTAGAACAACTTATTTTTTTTTACCTTTTTTTAAATGGCCTGTGAGTGACTTAGGTGTAGCCTGGTGTTTCATCACCACTCATCTGGAACATTCTTTATTTCAAAAGAGTCTAATGATTGAAATGTAGAAGGAATCAGGGCTTTCGAAAACCAGAATTTTTGGTCATCCAAATTGGACTTGCTCAATGTTACTCATAGTTTATTTCTGTTGAATACTCCCAGGACCTTTTTATTTATGGAAAATCTCTTTTCCCGATCAACTGATAATGTGGGGAAAGCGGATAAATCAGCCACTACCTCTGTGCATTTTCATCCTTGATGTCACTACAGTGAAAGGCTTTCGGGTCCAGAGGCACTCAATTGTCTCAGGCCCCAAGACGAAATGAAGAAGTTTGATTCATTGAGTACCAGAGAGACCCCCGAAGCTGCGTAGTGGACCTCCCACCACACCTTTCAACAGATGTGGACTTGCAGGAGGTCTTTCGCTAAACTTATTGAGATTTTTACATGGTAACCATGTTTTCTGAACTCTCAGTTGGCCATCAGGGAAGCAGAATACTGGAAAGAACACAGCCACTGGCCTCAGAGACACCCAGTTTCACATTCCGCTCTCATTTACTAGCTGTGTGACTGTAGACCAGTTTCCTGGCTTCTGACTTTCACATCCTACCTGTAAAACAGAGATGAATCTGGGTGGCTGAGACCACTAACCGAGATGACCTATGTAGGGTGCTTTAGCCTTCCTCAATTGCAATTGATGACAGTAGGTTTTCAATACATGGAAGCTATTTAAGATGAGCTAGCTTTCAACCTGACTGGCTAAGGTTGAAAATACCATTGGAATTCTTGTTAACTGGGTTCTTGACAAGCTGGAGATTATAGTTGTAGGTGGAGATGCTACAGCTTATCCCTGAGTTGAGGGATGACTCACAAAACTGAAGCCAGGTTTGAGGTATATATATAAATCTTCCACCTCCTTGTTTCCCAAGTAAAACATAGTAACTATATAAAGTATATGGCTGGATAACAGATACACTCAACCTTGGTACCCTGTTTTGCGCAATCAATATTGACAACATCTTTCTATGTTGGTACCTTCTTTCTCTTTTACAACATCACTTGGTGTGGTTGAGAAATAATTTGGTCACTTATAGAACATTGAAGAAAGACAAATGCAAAATAAAACAACCTGTCACACTTATTGTCACACCTTCTCTCCATATGGCCCCTCTGATGGTGTTCAGGTAGGATCTGCCAAGACTAGATAGGCCGGAGGAGGCATGAACACTCTGAGGCAACACCCACCAAGCTGCACACCCACCTGGCAGCCTGAGCCCTTCCTCAGGCCCGTTCCTGAACTGTGCAGATGGCTTTGGCCAGAGTTAGCGCAGTCACCTGGGAGCCCACTGTGAGGAGGGGACTGAAGTGTGCAGCGAAGTCATGTTCTAAAATACAGCCAGGCAGGCAGAGTGGGGGCTGGGGGATGGGCTGGTCAGGAAATGCCAGTTTAAAGTTAGCTCTGACCTATTAATCAGCGCGGGGACAATGATGCAGGAGGGGCGGGAAGGCCGGACATGTGCTCGCGCCAGATTTATGAGCCCAGAACAAAGGGCGGCCTGCTCGTTTAGAGAGTCTCTTTCCCTTTTCCTCTGGCAAAACGAGGACATTGTTTGAAAAGCCAAAAAGAACAAATATTCTAGAGACTGAGGTCATTTCCAGAGATGCAATGGGTCCTGACGGGGACCCGTACATGTGCTGGGGGAGGAAGGCTATGCAGGGGAGCTCAGAGCAGAGTGGTGGGGCGCACATCACAAAGCAGGGACCGCTCTGGGAGGAGCTTGGACCCCTTGCCTGGGCCACTCTGAAAGCATCTGACAAGCCCACCTGAAGCCCCTCAAGATAAACCCAGAAGGCCATTCATTCAGGCTGAAAACCATGCTCTGTGAGCTTTCCTGCCAACGTCTTCCCAAGAGTGGGCTACCTAGTGTGCTGTTCATCTCGGCTTCACTCACGTCAGGCAGCCTTGTGTCAGCCTGCCCCACTTCATCAGAGGGGAGAGTGGGGAGTGGGAGAAAGAGAAATGGGAGAAAGAAGAACACGCCGTCCTGATGGAGAGGACCAGGTGACTGATTCTCCCAGCCGTTCATTGTTTGAGGAGCAACCAGCTCTGCTTTATGGCCTCCCCTTCATGGTTGCTCCTTTTGTCAGGTGCCAGCTGCCTCTTACCTGGAGCCTCTAGAAGGGTCTTGACTCCTGTCTTGCTTTCCTGTCATCTTATCTCCACCCAGCCACCAGGATGAACTTTCCAAACAATGTAGCTGGCCATCTCTTCTTTGCCTAAAAAGCATTTGGTGACTCTCCTTTTTCTTCAGAAAAGAGTTTCAGAAACATCGGCCTGGCAACAGGGTCCTTCATGTTATGGGCCCACTTTCCTTTCCAGCTCATCTCCCATCTCTCTCCAGCCCTCATACGTCCTTTAACCTCATATAATTATTTTCTGTTCCTTGGACATGACATGCTCCTCCTGGAAAAATTCTAGACATTTTTTAAGACCTACACTCCAATGCTACCACCCTCCCTTATGTTGAGACCATATACCATGTGCTGGCTTGATTGGGGTCTCCTGCATGTGTTCATACTGCTAATAATAATAAGAATAATAATAGCACTTATTATAGCAACTACACTGCTTAATTGCAGGTCACCTGAAGACATGGCCTGCACTGAATGACCGCCTGAATGAATGAATGAATGAATGATGACCTCCTAGACAGAGTTACTCCTAGGGTATATGGAAGCCCATGCAAATATTTTCGTGAGTCCTCTGTATATATAATAATTTGAGTCACCAAAATCCATGTTTCAGCACCATTCTGACAGCCCAATTTCATGTGATCGATCCTGCAAAATAAATACTCTCTGGCCAGAAGAAAAGATTCTTTCACCAGGCAGCCTTCCTGGAACTGAGGTCTATTCATGTGTCCCTAAGATAGCATCTTAGATGCCAAGCCTGGGGCTCCTCCAAGGCCTCTGGTCAACCCCACGCACTAGATAGAGGACTAGGGAGCATGCCAAAGGGGAAAGATGCAAACCAAAGCTAAAGTGGGTCCTAGCTGGTCCCAGAGCAGCCTATGTGGATGACATTGCTGGCTCTGGCAAATCCTGACCCCTGGAGGGGCTTAGAAAACGTCGGGAACAGCATTCCAAAGTTCGAGGACCCCTGAGGCCCAGAACCCAGACAGATTCCCTACTTGCCCACGTAGTACTGCTCCCAGGTAACCATGTGAGTATACTCTGTCATTCAACTAACAGTTACTGAGCACCTTCTATGCATCAGGCATTTCATTAGAAGCTGAAGTTATATATTCATTGTTACTTATTACTATGAGTTAGCAAGTTATGTCTGCCAAAGAGCAAATTTAATAATAACATAGTGAGACCTGTAGAGCGTGGGAGCAGAGGTATCATTTCGCCGATCAGGAAACTGAGCCGGAGAGGAGCTGTCATATATTCCATGAAGGTCCAAGCATGCGCTCTCCTCCTGGGTGTGGTTAGAAATGCAGCGTAGAGGTTCCTGAAGGAAAGCAGAGGGCAATCAATTGATCTCACTTCCAAAAATAAACCAAAACGTAAGGAGAGAGAGAGAGGGAGAGAACAACGACTTTGAGCCTATTCCGAGGTTCGACAGATGATGGAAATAATGACTAAAATACATGTAAATGGCTCCATACTGTGTTTTCCAAAATCGCAATTGTGAAGCTGGCTCTCAAAGCAGAGCAATGATGAGTGCTGTGCCCTGAGGTCCGGGGGTGGGGGTGTGGGGGGACACCAGCTTCTACTCTTCTTCCTGAGCCTTGATTTCCTCATCTGTAGACCAGGGATCAGGGCCCTTGCCTGACGTCGCAAGATTCAAATGAGAATAAAGGTCACGAACAACTTGTGTGAGCGTAAAGTACCACCGCTGAGTTGCTCATTACTAATAAAGAGGCAGAGGGGTTATTTTGTGACCTCACCTCACCAAATAAAAATACATAAAAAAGGGGGGTTTCCACAATGTGGGCTTTTATGAAGAGTGTATCAAGGGAAGAAAGAGACCTCTCCTAAGACTAACCCCAAAGCCCTCAAGGACGTAACTCCATGCTGTCTTCTCAGTTTTGCACCTGTGCTCACTGTACACACATACACACACACACACACACACACACACACACACACACACACACACTCCATAGCCTGATTTTTGAATGTTCCTTCTTCCAAGTCTTGGTTCTCAACCTAGGGAAATTCTGTCCCCCAGGGAACATTTGCCAATGTCTGGAGACATGTTAGGTTGTCACAGCTCAGGTGGGGGAAGGGTGGCTTCTTACTGGTATCTACTGGGTAGAGGCCAGGGATGCTGCTAAACATCCTACAATCCACAGGACAGCCCCCAACAAAGAATTATCCAGCCCAAAATGTCAATAGTGTGGAGGTTAAGGAACTTCACTCTAGACCTTTGTTTATACTGTTCCTTCCATGATGTGCTCTCTTTCACCTTCTCTGCTTGCTTAAAATCTACTCCGCCAGAAAGAGGTAATGCCACTTCATGTGCTGCTGGAGCTTTTAAACCAAAATAACCTTTTGGTAATTTGGCCAGAACTAACAGAATTGTAAACGCCCATACCCTTGGAGCAAGCCATTGCCTTGCTCACTCACACAAAGTCCTATGCACAAGGATGTTTACTGCAGCACTGTTTGTGATAAGGAAAGACTAAACACAACATAACTGATCATTTCAGGAGAGATCAGTAGCTTTAAATTATAAAGCTTTGACAGAAAGCAATCATCTTTAACCTTAAAAAGAGTAAAGTCATTTCTAAAGGGGCCAATAGGGGGACGATACTGAGATACACTGTTAAATTTAAAAAGCAATATTCAGGACAGCCTTATTAATATGTCCCACTTGATAAATACCTAAAAGGAATATTCAAAAATAAATTGACATATATCTATGGAAAATATCTATAAAAGCATGTATAAGAAAGTACTATACTGGTTGCCTTTCGAGGAGGACTTGGTCAGGGAAATTAGAAGATTTATTTGTCATTTTATCATCCTTCAGACTGGATATTTTGAACCCTATTCAAGCATTTCTTTTTTATTTAGAAAAAACAGTTCTCGAAAAAAATTTTAATTCATGAATGTAGGTGAAGGGCATACATGAATTCTTGCAAGTTTTTTCTTAGTTTGAAATTTTTTTCAAAATAAAAACTTTGTAAAAGGCTTTTAGAAAAAAACAAAACAAAGAGAATATCATCTTCACCTTAGAGTTGGTAAAGACTTCTTAAATAGTACACAAAACAACTAACCTTAAAAGGAAAAAGTTGGCATACTGTTTTTCATTAAAATTGAAGACTTCTTTCATTAAAAAGGACTACAAAAGGTAATGTGGCAAGTTACAGACAAGAAAAGAGATTTTCAGTAGATATATCCAACAAAAGACTTGTGTCCATCATATATAAAGAATTCCCCCAAAATCAATAAGACAGTCAACACTTTCTAAAACCAACAAAAGACTTAAACAAGCACTTCACAAAAGTGATATTTAAATGAATAATAATCATATGAAAAGATATTTAAAATCATTAGTCATTAGGGAAATGTAAAATAAAACAACAATGAAATAGCACTGCTCCCCCACCAGAATTGCTAAAATTAAAAAGACTGACATCAACTAAGGATATGAGTAACTGGGTTTCTCATATAGCATTGATAGGAGTGTAAAGTGGTACCACCATGCTGAAAGTTCTTTGGCAGCATCTATGAAAGCTAAACATTCCCACCTCACCTCTACAAATCTTCCCTGATCTGCACAGATTTTAATTTCCATAATCTCTCTGATCTATACACTTTGTTTTCTACCCTTTAAATTCTGCCCTAAATTCTCAAACTTCCTTTGGCTCTATCTAACTAAAATTTGCTGAGCACCTACTCAGCAAGGCTCTTGGGAATCTTATCACTAGGAACAAGGAGATGACCTGTTTTAAAGACCTTATTTTATATGCCCTGCAGGAGCTCATGGACAAGATGGAGGCAGAGACAGCAGACGCTGTAGAGGATAAACACTCTTTAGACTAACCTTCGTTTCCCAACTGAATTCCAAGGTTAGATCCTAATATCATACTTCTTTCATATTCTCGTAGTGCCTGAATCCACAATGACTCGAAGTAGAAACTGAGATAATAAGAGCTTGCTGAACTGATCCAGTTGACAAGTGTCCGCAGACAGCAAGGAAGATTTGGACTAGGTAAAAGAAATAGATTTTGGTCATTGACAGCTACAAAATGAAAGGTTTAAGATATTTAAAACCTAGCCCCATGCTGGCCAATTTTATATCCATTAGCTCATCTCATTCTCAGAATAATCCTATGAAGTAGGTATTATTATCACCATTTGGCAAATGAGAAAATTGAGGTTAAGATAGATTATGTTATTTGCCAAGGTCATGCAGCCAGAAACTGGCAGGGCTGAATGCCAAACACCTGATCCCTTAAATTCTGGTTCTTTCCACTACATCATATCAGAAGCAGCCCTACACAACTCCAGAGATGTAGAAAACTAAAATTCTCTCTGGCTTTGGTTCCTTGCATATGTTTCTTCTTTCCCTGAAACTCTTATCCGGCCACCACCTTTTTTCTCTTCTCCCATCCTGTTTCTTCATAGCCCACATCTCCTCCTTCTTTAAATCTCTACATTAATTTTAGTCGTTCCAGAAGGCCTTTTCCAATCCTGTGGAAAAGTTTCGATGCCATGGCTGTGAGCAACCAACGCATCCTGTACTTCAGACCTTCCCCTACCCTATTTTGTCATTAATAGATTCAAGTTGTCTTCTACTCTAGGCTGTGAGCTGCTATCCTTCCTGTTTGTTGCTAAATTTCCAATGCCTTGCACATGGTAGGGGATCATTATATGCTGATGAATGAATAAATGAATGATGAGAAGTGAGAGCATGCTTCCAAGTCTAAGTTTAACCTTAATTGTTCCTTGTCAATCCTAATAAAAAACAGTAAACCCCAAATCAAAAAGGGAAGACCAACATAGTCAGATGGATCAAGAAGGGCAGATTCTCATACCTGTTCTGAGACTTATTTGCTGAGATATCCCCTCCCCTTTCTGTAACTTGGTTTTGCTAACTGTACAATAGCAGCATCATAGCAGATTGCTTCTATAACCCCGCCTAGCACTACCTTTCTCTGGTGCTATCATAAGAACTTGGCCAGGTCACTGCTTGATTTGTGCTAAGAAGTCAGTTCTGCATAAACCCATCTTCATTCCCAGCTTTGGGAGATCAGCTACTATAGATTTCATATGGTTTCATGGACATTTTTGTGGCTGCAAGGTGATGCATGGTGATGAAAGTAAAACTCACGAATGACAACCACATGACCCCTAACATTCCTCTGGTATGCATTTGAATAATAATCAGTGGTTCGGAACTATTTTCATTTAGTGCTGCCAGCTTTGCCACGTCAACTTTTGTTCAGTTGCTCTTGGAAAGACCAAATTTTAGATGGTGTTACAATTTTGAAACAAGATCTCTGGGGGAAGTGAGTAGAATTAAATTATTGTCGTCCCATTAAAAAATCTGCATTGTAAACAATTAAGGATGCCAGAAGCCATCTGGCCGCACCCTGTACAACATCACTGTCAGGTGTTCACGCATTTCATGCTCGATAGTCCCTCATTATGGGAAATCTCACTACCTGCAAAGCAATGCATTCCACATTTGACAGTTCTAATTGGAAGAAAGTTGTTTATTATGTTTAGTTGAAGTCTGCCACGCTACAACTTTTCTCTCATTGGACTGGTTCTGTCGTCTTCATAAATTGAGTAAATGTGTAATCCTCTTCCATATGACAACCATTCAAAATATTGAAAGATGAAAGGAATGAATAGAATTGGTTACATAAAAATTAAAACTTTGGTAAGCAAAAACAATCAACCAAAAAATCAAACCACCTTAAAAAGTTTAATTGTGAAAAAAATGTGTGTGTGATATATATAAGAAATAAAGTGCTACTACGCCTACAAAAAAAACTCATATAAATTTATTCAAAAGAAAAATGAGCATAGGATATTAACTAGCAACTTACGAATTAAGAAATGCAATGGTACTAAATATATGAAAAAAAATATTCAAATGTGTCAAGTAACTTAAGAAACATAAATAAAACCAAGATAATTGTGGAGTATGAATTAGTTCAATCTTTCTGGAGGAGAGCATAATAATATCAAAATTTTAACTGCAGTATTCTGATCCAGAAGTTGTACTTCTAGGAATTTACCCTAAGAAGATAATTAGCCAAATGTGTAATAAGTCAAGAATATTGATTAAACTCTGTGTTTATAACAGCAGAAATATTTGACAACTAAATTTCTACAATAAAAAATTGGTTAAATAAATCGCGGTAAAACCATACAATAAAATTCTAAACAGACATTAAATATGACCTAGTGAAAACAGAAATATGTTCATAGCACACTGTCGAGTAAGAAAATGATTAATATTATACCTTTTCTGTAAATTTGTATGCGTATTTTGTGTGTGTGCATTTGCAATGTGCCATCTAGAAGTATTCCTCTTGAATAATACAATTTAGGGTGATTCTTGTTTTTTCTTTACCCCTTTTGGTTGTGTTCACCTTTTTTGTGTCGAGTATAATCTTAAACATAATAAAGGTATTTTCATTTTGAAAACATAAATATTAAAAAACATTTTTAATGTCCCTCCTTTTTTTCTAAGCTAAATCTTCCCAACTCTTTCAATATGGCTATAAATGAAACAAACTGGAGTCCCTCCTTCTCTCTTCAGAAGCCCCTACCCCTAGGTTACCAAGATTGCCCTCAAAGTGCAGTAGCCAGAATGGAACAGAGTGATATGAATATGGTCTCTCCAGCCCCGAGCAGAACATGACACTCACCCCCAGATACCATGCAGCCAATGGCGCAATTAGCTTTGACGGCACCACACCTCCCTGCTGATCTACATTGAGCTTCCTGGTCTTTTTCACACATGGCTGGTTGTTAAGCTATGGGGTCCCCACCATGTAGTGATGCTGTTGCTTCCTTGGGCCCAGATGCAGGACTTGACATCTATCTCTGTTTAACATTTCATCAGTCTAGACTGAGCTCATCTTTTCTACCTGTGAAGAGCCCTACAGAGCGTGAGTCATGCAAACAGTATCTTCACTGTCCCTCTAAGCAATCAAAAACTTTGAAATGATATGGTCATTTTCTCCCAAGGTTATCCCAGTTCCCCCTTGTAGGACAAATGTAGACAGATTCTTCTATTTGCTTCCTCTGTGCTTTGATAGATGAAATGGCCTAATTTGCAAGTCATAAGCATATATTTCTTCTAACCATTATTGGTAAGGATATAAGTTGATACATAGTTTCTGGAAGACAACTGGTGGATGTGCATATAAACATTATATAGACATATATGTGGATAACCTTTGATACCAAAATTATTCTTCTATATATTGTTTCTTTATGCACTGTCTTATATAATTTGACTTTAAGGATGACTTCCTACAAGTGTCTTGTATATATGTATATGTTTATCATGCATCACAGCAGTGTTTGAGATGGGAAAATTGGAAGCAAACTAAGTATTAAAAGGTAATCAATATATGATAGTCTTTATACAATTAAATACAATGTAGACATTGAAAATGATGATGTAGCACCATAATTATTATCGCGTACATTAACAACATATTAAGTGAAAATGTATGATTAGTTTGATTTCTTTTTAAGAAAAAAATATATAGGAAAAGATAAATATTTGGAAGGACATGTCTTCAAGCAGCAAGAGGTTATCTCTGAATGGTGAACACGCAGGTGACTTTCACTCTCTTATGCTTTTCCGTAGTGCATAAAGGTTTTTTATAGTAAGCATGTGTCATTTTTTAATAACTAGAAAATCAATAATATTCATTTGGGGATTCTTAAAATATGTGTTTCTCTGCTTCTATTTGAATGAAGGTTTGTAGTTGAAGCCCCATTTACTATTATATGCTACAACAACTTTTTCTGTAAAGGGCCAGAGAGTAAATAACATAGGTTCTGTGGGCCAGATCGTCTTTATAACATGTACTTAATTCTGCAGTTGTAGAGTAAAAGCAGGTATAGACAATATGTAAACAAATGAATTTCACTGTGTTCCATTAAAACTTTATTTACAAAAACAGATAGTGGGCTGGATTTGGTGAATGGGCATAGCTTGTTGCCAATATGTGTTCTGCACCTACATCTAGAGTATTTTTTTTCCCCACTTAGTGTTTGGAATCTGTTGTGTACACCATGTATCAGTTTTTGCTGTATAACAAATCATCCCCAAACTTAGCAGCTCAAAATGACAACAGTCTATTCACTTATGACACAGAGTCAAGAGTTTGGACTGGGATCAGCCAGGACAGCTCAGCTCAGTCCATCTGGGATCAACGAGGCCTACTCATTTCTCTAAGGTTAGCTGGCTATCAACAGCCCTCACACATGTCTATCTGGCTGTCAGCAGGCGTGATGAAAGTAAATGGGCTATGCATCTCTCATCATCCAGCAGATTGCCTAGGCTTATTCCTATGGTGGTGATCTCAGTGTAACCAAGAGCACCAGGGATAGGGCTGTCCCTAATCTGAGGCATTTTTCAAGTCTCTGCCTCTATCACATTTGCTAGTATCTCATTGACCAAACAAGTCACATGTCCAAGTCCATATTCCAGAGCTGGAGATCCCACCTGCTGGCGAGAGGAACTGCAGTCACATGCAAAAAGATATGCATACAGGGTAACGTATAATCTGTGGCTAGTTTTTGCAATCTGACAAACTCTCTCAACAACATCACCTCTGGTCCTAGCTCTTTCCAGAAGCAATTCCAGGCTTCTCCTACTCAGGTAAGTGATTGTCTTACAGAGACATCGCCCACTTCTCCTTGAGCAAGGCCATTGCTATATCTTTGGGGCAAGAAGCACAGTCTCAATGCATCTTTTCCAGATATGGACCATAATTATTCTTGTCATCTACGGGCAATTGTTACTTATCCTGGAAAACGGAGTTCAGCAGCTATTTATGAATCTGCTCAAAATATTTCTCTACTCTCTGATTTCCCCTTTCAGAACTTGTATTTAAATCATTAGCCTGCATCACTTCTCATTCACTGAATTTTTCTTGCTTTCCATGTGTTCATATTCAGGCCTTTGAAAAATTAAGATTATAAAACTAGGACAGTTCCCATGGTGACACATTGGTCTCTTTGATCCTCTTTACTCTCACATGGTGAGTGAACCGCCCAGACAGCTGAAGCTCATTATAATTCTTTCTGTAAAGAGGAATCATGCCTTCTTCATTCACCCTCCTTCCCCTAACAGCATATACAACACTGCTGGCAACCTTTAAAAGAAAAGACTTTTAAATCTTGCTCAACATCCATCATTGATGGAGATACTGAGCGACAGCTAAGATGTACAGAAAAGAGCACTAAATATGGAGTCAGAAGGTCCAGCTGGGTTTAGAGTCACCCTCCATCACTATTGGTGTGACCTGGGACAAGTAATTTTTATTTTTCTCATGTGAAAGCACCCAGCATTATATGGAGAACAAACAGAGTGCTCAGTAAATGTTTGCTCATTCACGTTTGCCTGCAGTTGTATGCAAAGCACTATGGGAAGGGGCTACAAAGGGTTCAGAGACCAGTAAGACTCAGATTGCCAGCAGGGAGCTCACAATATGGTGGTGAGTGAAAGGTTGCAGCCCAAAGCTTCATTATCTTTTTTTTTATTCTTAAAGAAGAATGATTTAGGAGGCAAATATTTTTAGACATTTGTCACTGTCTGAGCTTAATAAGAAGAAAACAAACAATAATGATGATGACCTTCAGACTCATTTTGTCATCCAGGTCATCCCCATCTTTAGCCCCAAGTCCTGACTTCTTTCCTATGCAAGAAACTCTTCAGTATCAGCCCAATGTCAGTGCAGCTTCCAGAATCCCATCCTTAACAGATGATATCTCAAAATGGGTTTAGAAAGCTCAATTCATCCAAGGAGCAGTAAGAACTGGATAGTGAGATTATGGAGTCACAAATGACAACTGCTTTGGCAAGAGACTCTCTGGGCAGAAAAGAATAAGTGAAAAGGGCAAAGGCAGCTATCTTTTTACAAGAAATAAAGGTGATTTCATTTTGGCTTACATCACTTAGTTGTTTATTTTCATTCTTTAAAAATGACTAGAGAAAATTAAAAATAAAGAGTTGCTTGCAAACCCAATCTGTTATTTGGATGACCACAAGCAAATAAACTCTCTGAACCCTAGAATATTCATCTATAAGATGAAGGTAATTATCTTTAGAATCTCTGATAACATCAACATTTAGTAGACAGCACTCTCCAAATAAACAAATAAATGATAAATATACTCTATGCTATTCGGTCTTTGGTAGCTCCAAAGTGGTCTTTAGAAGGAGAGAGAGAGAGAGAGAGAGAGAGAGAGAGAGAGAGAGAGAGAGAGAGAGAGAGAGGATTTGGCACCAAAGATGTGCCAGGAGCTTTCTATGCAGTAACTTTCATCCTCAGCTTTATTTATCTTCAGTTCTACAGATCAGAAACCTGAGGCTCAGAGAAGTTAGGCCACTGGACTGAGATCACAGAGCTACTAGGTGGCAGGTGTTCCTGACTCCACAATTAATATGCTTTCTAAGCCACTGTCCATATAATGTTAACAAGAGTCACAAACTAGAGCAGAGTGTGGCCCTGATACCCCATCAGGAATGTTTTGCCTGCAGAGACACAAGCTCTGGATTACAGCTTGCCCAGGGATCCCCGGGAAAGGAGATCTGGCCTGGCCCATGGAAGCGTCTGACAGGCCCCCTGGGGAGCTGTGTTCGGTCTGGCCTCATGCACAGTCTGCACCAATGAGCAGGAAGAGGGTGTAGCTCTGGCTCTAATGAAGTTTGCAGATGCTGGAGACGTATTGTAAACACCAGTGGGTGTGGGTGACCAAGAGGGTGGAGGAGTGACAATGGCTGTTCCAGCAGCTCAAAGCAGATAGATACATGGGCAAGAGGTAATGAGAGGAAACCCCAACCACAAGAGCTTGTTTGGGAACAGACAGCAGCCCAGACACTCTAAACAAGAGGTCAAGGTCTGTGGAGGCTGAAGCGGCCCTGACGCCAGAGGGTCAATTCCCAGGAAAGATGATGCGAAAACCCAGGGCTCTGAGCTGACGGCCTCATTCATTAGCACCTCCCAACACATAACTCTGCAGTATTGATCTGAGTCCAAGACTCAGTCCCTGTTCACCAAATAAGAGTGCAATTAACATTAATTGATTTGGATTCTGGCTCCCTGCTTGCCAGCTAGGCGACTTATCAAATCACTAATAACTTTAAGCTCTACTTTTCTCATCTGCAAAATGGGTATAATTATCAGTGCCTTTCACTTAGCACAGTGCTTAGCCCAACTTCAGCCCTTAATAAAGGGTGGCTGCTAATATTATTAATAAGCCTCTCTTACGTGCCCAGGCACCAGGCTTGACGTTGTTTGGGTACTGGCAGGAAATAGATGATACACTCACCTAGGATACTTAAGTTTTCTTAAAGGGCCTTATTCGTTGAAGTCTGAGTGGGAGCAAGGGAAATAGCAATGGACTTTGAGACACCCAGGAATTAGCAACATTAGGGACCTAATTCCTCCACCCCCAGCCTTTGCTGAAAGCCAGAGCCCAAGGACATTAGCCACCACCAACGGGAAATGGAGCTGGTGTGGAGAGAGGGATGTGGCCTCTGGCCAGGACCAAACAAAAGCAGGGGGAGTGCTTAGGGGAGTTTCTCTTTCTCCTCCCATGGGCCCCTCAATCTTCTGCTACTACCTCCCATTGGCTGAACTCCAGGGGAGAGTGGAGGGCAAGGAATACTGTTCTGAGCCTCCTGGGCATCAATGGAGCAGGGCAGAAGATGATAGAACACAGATTGGGGATGGCAGACAAACCATAACAGTCCAAGCTCCTGAATTCATTTATCAGTCTCATTAACCCTAAGAAAGTTGGTGTCATTATCATCCTTTTTCAGATGAGGGAAATTGGCTCAAGGAGGTACAGTAATTCAATCAGAAACCCAGCTTAAAAAATGGTGGAGCCCCCATTAGAATCCAAATCCACCTCACCACATTGCCTCAACAGACTCAGTCCTGTCAATTATCCAGAGAATGAGTTTGGAGACCTCTTGTTGTCCATAGAAATAGATGGGAGGGTTTTCCCCACATGAAACCAAAGGTTGCATAGAATTTCAAATTAGTTTTGGTTAAGGGGTGGTCTATAAAAACAAGAAGAATAAGAAAAATGGAGCCCTTTGAGTTAGAATGTATCATCCCTTCAATAGACATGTCCTTGAGCACCACCAGTGCTCCCTGCAGGACTGGAAAGAGAGACGACAGATATCAGGCACAGCTTTCACTTATATAGCACTTTCTACTGCCAGAACTGTTCCAAGTACTTTATGTATGTTCACACATTTTAATAGTAGATTTAATTCACTTCATCATCATTAAATCACTTAATCAAACGTGGATACTGCCCTTGAAAAAAGTCTCGTAGAAGAGACTTATTTACAGCTGGTTTCAGCAATGTGAGAGTTGCTATGTCAAAGGGACAACCAGATGCTTAAGAGCAGAGAGAAGAGTTAGTGACTCAGTGGATAGCTCTTACGGGCTTCCCAGAGCCAACTCTTTTTAACTAAGTATTCAGTGACCACATTGCTAACTTGAAATTGGCCATGGAGGGAGTAGTTGGCAATCACTACCAACTACTTCTTTTTCGGTTATGTGTGTGTGTGTGGTTTGTTTGTTTGTTTGTTTGTTTTGAGGGACTATTGTTAAGCTTTTACTAGTACATCATTGCCCGGAGGGCTTCTCAGAGGAGGAAGTATTGGAAGCAAAATTATTTATAAGGAGATAGAAAGGTGCCCAGCCTCCTCTCCTTTCACTTTCTTCCCACACCCCTTGCTCCAGCGTCACTGAGGTAATCAAGGGACACCCCACTTCAATTCCTGTGTGCTGCTCTGCCCTCTGCCCTCTGTCAGGAAGATCCTGTCCCTTTAGATAAAAGAAGCTCTTATTCCTAGTGAGTCTCTCGGCAGAACTTGTATATGCGAACACCTGCCCAGGATCCAAAGCCAGCTGAATGACCTTGGATGTCTGGCCATCTCAAGGCCTTGTTTTGCTAAGCTGTAAAATGGGAGAAATATGAACTGCCCTGTCAACTCTGCAGAGTTGTTGTGGGAATGGAATAAGATGGTCCAAGGGCCACCCTGAAGAGGTGAGCACCGACAAAGGCATGCAAGGCAATGCTGGACGTCAGAGCTGGGAGCAAGCTCAGAAACCATCGAAACCAATCTTCTCAACTTACAAATGAGAAAACCGAGGTGCTTTCAGATAGCGTGTTCCTTGGCTAGGTTACTGAGGGCAGTGGAAAAACATGATCCCGTGAGTGTCCCAGAAAGAGATCTCTCCTGGGTGCCCACCATGGACTTGTGGGCACCACTAGGCCAGACCTCCCAGGAATGAGATTCTGGAATCGGTGCAGAAGCAACAACTGCCCAGAACTTTCTAGGCAGTGGGCCAGGGAGAGGAGGGCTGCATATTGAGGGGAGAGAGAACAAGGTGGGCCAGTGCTATGCAGAGACCTGGTAGGGTGGGACCTTTAGAGTGTCACCTGGCATGGCAGTGTGGCTCATACTGTCTCACCGCCCCCCCACCACCACCCCACCCCAGCAGAAGAGAGGAAGGAAGGGAGGCAGAGAGGGAGGCAAGAAAAAAAAATGAGGCTGAAAGAGCCAGTCTACACGAAGAGCTGTAACACTGGCTCTCTCAGAGCCCAAGCTCCGGGGTTGCCTGTGGGGAGCCATGCGGGTAACACTGAGGTGAGGATCCGGCCAAAGCCAGGTTAAATCTTGATGAGCAGCTCATCAGGAAGAAGCTCATAGAGCAGGTGGACATCAACAAGAGCCCAAGACAAGAGGCAGATACCAAGGCACTGAAGAGTGGGAGGACACTGCCGAGGTCCTGGGGGAAAGGTGCGGAGGGCAAGGGCTGTAGTTCTCATCACTCTTCTCACAGGAGTTCAGAGAAAGGAATCAGTTGTGTTTCTAATGATGTCTTAATGGCACAAGTACTGCGTCAATACATTCTCAATACAAACAATACAAATGTGACAAGCAGGACTCCCCAGAGGCTTATTTTGATGTGCATCCTTCCAAGCCTTTGTCTGCATATTTATATCCATATATGTCCATAGGGGAAATGTGCAACTGTGTGTGCGTGCATGTGGTTTTGCATTAAAGCAATCAACCAGACACACTATCCTAAATCTTACTCTTTGTACTTGAGATGGCTGCACATATACACATGGTAGAACCACTATGTTCTTTGTTAACCTCCCCATATAATTCTATAGCTGGAGGGAGGGATGGGTTATCTAATTAACTCTCCGCTGACGGACCCTGTAGACCATTTCCAGTTTTTCATTTTCAAGCAATGCTCTAATGAACATCCGTTCCCAAGTCTGTCACCAGAAAGCAGCGAAAACTATATTTCATATATTTTTATTTCATACACATATTAAATATATGTATGTCAGGGAAAAAAACTTGTTTTCAGAAGTGAGAATCACCCAGGAAAAGTGTGTACCTCAACCCCTGATTGATACACTCCCTGATTTAAAAACCAGTCTAGACGAGATCTTGAAAGAGTATCACCAGGAACTGTGACTACATGAACCCAAGATGGGACCTAAAAGCTTAATAAGTCATTTCCGTCTCCACTTGCAAGGACTCTGCCTATTTTGTGTCCCCTGAGTCATCATTTGGGTGAGTTCTACACATTTATGCTTCTTTTTTTCATCTGTCCTCATAAATCAACCCCTGCAGTCTCCTAATCAAAGCCAGCTTTTCAAATGAAACCATAGCCGGGTGTTTAACTAACCAAATATTGTTTTTCCCCCAGCACTGACAGAGAGGGGGTGGGATGTGGCCTTGATAATTGCCTTCCCTTCCTCGGTGACCCCAGGAAACCAAGTGCTGCCCCAGCAGTTACTGACAGAGCCCCAAGTGGGGGGCAGCGGTGGGTTTGGAAGGAGCTGCAATTGTGAGGTTTTCCTTTGCTCTCTGGATTCGGCTCTCTATATCTTGGCATCCCCAGGAAGAAGGTCACCCTCTCTGGTAAATAGGTCACCTACTCTTTATAAAAGAGGAAAATAAGGTGTGAAGCTGCCTGGCGTGACGCCCAGCCAGCCCACTGCCCTCCGAGGGAGACTGCTAGACTCCCCCTTCCCCAGGTCCTGCCAACCTCTAGGCTGCAGCTGTCTTTGAAGAACAGAGGATGTCAGCTCCTGCTACTCAGCTTCCAACAATCCCCATTCTAGCCTCAGGTGGCTACTAGTGTGGCTTTGCGAATGACAAGACTGAGTGCATTTTTCCCTGAAAAGTGCCCTTGAACCTCATCTTAAACTTGCTCTCAATCTTCCAATTGCCCCCACTGTCTGTAGCAGCAGTTCTCAAAGTGTGGTCCCTGGACCAGCCAGCAACAGCATCATCTAGAACTTGTTAGAAATGCAAATCCAGGCCCCACCCCAAACCTAATAGATCAAAATTTCTAGAGAAGGGCCCAGAATTGCCCTCCAGGTGATTCTGATGCAAGCTCAAGTTTGAGAAGCATCGATCTGTAGGATGATGTCCAAGCTACTGACGCACACACCCCAATCCTTCATGTATTGGCCTGCCAACCCCTCCTACTCCATCTCTCATTGCTTTCCCTTTGAAATTCTACACCAAATGGAGCAAAAAGACTCACATGGGTCTCTCCTTGTCTCTGTGCTTGCTGCCCTCTGCCTGGTGTGACCTCATCCACCTACCTCCATATATCAAATGCCTACCCCACCTTTTAAATCCCAGCTCAGTCCCCTAGAAAGCCTTTCTTGACCTCTCCAAAAAGAGATAAAAATAGGTAACATCTACAGGGTGCTTACAATATACTGGGCACTATGCCAAGAACTTGACATTTAATGATGCGCCTCTCAATAACTTTACAAGGAAGATGTGACTATTACTTCCATTTCGCAGATGAAAAAACAGAAGCCAGAGAGCTTAAATAACTTGCCCAAGTAAGAAGCAAAACTGGAAGTGCTCCTGGCTCTGGAGCCTTTAACCTTTCGTTCTATTGCCTCCTGTGATGCATCCAGCCCAATGGTTGTAGGTCCCTCCCTTGCCCACTCTCCAGAACACACTTGTCCCCATGAATCGCAACAGCCCTTCAGTTGTATGAAGAAAACTCTTATGTCCTGCCCAGGACTGCTTTCTACAGGCCAATACCCACTGTTGGCTCAACTGGCTTCCATGTAACTTGGCTCTGTATCCATAGTTGCCAGCCCTGTCGCCAAGCTGGTTTCTGCATGGAGAAGGCCTCTACACTGTCCTCTCACTGGCTGCCTTTGGTTTCTCCTATTTTCTGTTTCAAATGGCAGGGCCCAAGCCTTTGCAACAAGAATGATGACATGACATGCTTTCTGAAAAAAATCTCATTTTCTAAAGGCATTTCCTATTGATTTCCTTCCTTATTGAGGCCCCTCCCGGACTAGCTTGTGTTAAAAAAAAAAAAAAAAAAAAAGGAGGAAAGAGAGAAATCTGTGTTTTTCCAAGCTCAGACTAGCTGGCAGATTGCTGCCTGGGTCCCCCAATGAATGAGCTGTTCAATCAGTGTGCCCCAAAACCATGGCCTGTGGAACCGACTCCGAAAATTCGACCATTAAAACTTTCCTTAAAGGCCTCCCTTCACCACTTGTGTGGGATTTGCTGCAGAGTCATTTCTCCTAGGGATTCTCTGGCTCGAAAGATCTGCCTTGGAACTGAAAGGACCACTTCCCATCTTTCCTCAGCTTAGGAAATCTAGTTTCTCATCCTAGGAAAACTGCTGCTGCATCCCTCAAAAGCTCCTACTTCTCCTTGAAGAGGGTCTGAGTGCCAGCTTTGAAGTTCAATGAGCTTGAACTTGAACTGCAGCTCCTTGTTAGCTGGATGGCTTTGAAGAAAGTATCCAACCTCTCTGATCCAGTTTTCCCAGTTATTAAATGGGGCTAAAGATAATGCTGCATTAGTTTCCCAGGGCTGCCATGACAAATGAGCACAAATGAGCACAAACTTAGTGGCTTAAAACACAGAAATGTATTGTCTCACAGTTCTAGAGGCCAAAAGTCCAAAACCAAGGTGTTAGCTGGGGTGCACTCCCTCCGGAGGCTCTAGGGGAGAATCTTTCCAAGCCTCTTCCAGGTCCTAGTGGTTCCAGGTGTTCCTCGGCTTGTAGCTAGATTGCCCCGATCTCTGCCTCTGTCTTCCTACAGCCTTTTTCTCTTCTCCCTATGAATCTCTCCTCTCTTATAAGGACACTTGTCATTGGATTTAGGACCCACCTGGATGATTCAAGATGATCTCAACTTAAATACATCTGCAAAGACCTTTTTTCCAAATAAGGTAAAATTCATAGGTTCCCAAGGTTGGGACACAAGACATATCTTTGGGGGTGGGGTGCCACGATGGAATACACTATTTCACAAGGTAGTATAGTTAAAATGAGAGCACAAATAGAGGAGGCCTGGTGGAGTGTCAGGCGCAGGGGGCCCAGCGAGTGTAGAGACATGAATTCTTCTCCTCTGCCTCCACGCCCATCCTGCCTCCACTCCCTCTCTTAGAAATCTGGGTTCCTGAAACGGCTGCATCCAACTGGCCCAAGGCCACTAATGATCACATTAACAACCTATATGTGACGTGGCTCCACAAAGCCCTCTTTACATATACAGACCGGTCCGACTCAGATCAACAGCCTGATGAAATAGGTACAGCAGGTGCTTCATGTATCCCCATTTTAAAGATGGGTATATGGTGGCTGAGAGAGGTTGTATCACTTGCAAGTCCCACTCAGCTAATAACTGGAATATCAAATGAGGCTATCGGATTTCCCTGAGATTTTATGTATGAGCAGAGGGTAACCCTAATGATGATGCTCAGCTATGAGCCACCTAGAGGTGTCAAGAATAAAGGGAGAGAGCTGCCCAAGAAATGTCATTTCTGCCAAAGGTCAAAATCTGCTTCTGCCTTTGCCGCTAGCCACAGGCTAAGTGCAGACAATGTAGCAATCCCTGGGCTTCCGTCAGGGTGCCTCACCTCTCCATTGATGTCTAAATGAACTTCATAGTTGAAGTTCTTGTTTCAGAGGCGTGCCATGGTTAAAAGGGTCGAGTGAGAAATAATCTCATAACCATGAGTGCCTGGCCTAGTCTAGGTACCCCTATAAACTTT
Organism: Eidolon dupreanum; assembly: GCA_028627145.1. Classification (NCBI taxonomy): domain Eukaryota; kingdom Metazoa; phylum Chordata; class Mammalia; order Chiroptera; family Pteropodidae; genus Eidolon; species Eidolon dupreanum. Next base: position 143,776,697 of record CM053509.1, on the reverse strand, counting down.
TACAGGAGGAAGGGACAGAGAAAGCTCTGTCTGGATTACAGGCCACACTCAGATGCTCACTCAGAAGCTGTGTGATATTAGGACTATACCAAGCCCTCTCTGTGTCTCAACCTGGCCAAATGCATGCAAAGTAGATTAAGAATGATAGCCCAGACTTTTCCACTCAGCCAGTCTAGGAATCCTGGGCTATGGCATCTCTGTACTGTCAGGCTTGTCTGAAATGATACATGGAGATGGAATAAAGCTGAGTCATCGGCGTCTACATCTTTTCTTCTTTTTCCTAAGGCTAGTTCCCATCACTTGCCCAGTCAATACGAAGGCAATAAAGATGTGTGTTTTCCAGGTAGCTTTCCCTGCTTAGCAGTGTGTTTGTGAGCAAGTTATATAACCTCACTGAGCCTCAGTATCCTCACCTATACATAGGAATAATAGCAACACTTATATTATTGGATTACTGCGAGAGTTAAATAGAGTGTTATATATGCAATGTCCGTGACACAGTGTCAGGTAGATGGAGAGCACCCAAACACTATCATCATTACCAGTGTCATCTTAGCTCTGAGTTTATTCCACATGGATCTCAGGTAAAATGGAGTTCAGCTGCCAGATCTTTCTGCAGGTCTTGCTGGTCCCTTTGGTTCTCTTCCTCAGTCTCCAGAGCTGGCCGTGGAGCAGCCCTCCTGCTGCCTTTCCAGGCCTCCTGGCTTGAGGCCAGGAAGATGCTCTGGATGCTCCAAGCCTGGAGCTGAAACCTGGTGGAGTAACCCTGTACAATTAATGAAGCCAATTCAACTGCCATAAGGGAACACTCTGGCAAGGCCCTTCTATAACTAGCTGCTGGCCTTAATCTCCATAAGGAGGTAATTGCAAGATCTCTCTCTCTCTCTCTCTCTCTCTCTCTCTCTCCGTGTGTGTGTGTGTGTGTGTGTGTGTGTGTGTGTGTGTGTGTGTAGTGGGGTTGGGGGGATCTTTGTATCCAAGTTGACCTGAGCTTAGTTCCCCCACTTCGGGACTATAAAACCAAAACTTCTGCTAGTCACTTCCTCTCTCCTAGTCTCAATCACCCTTGTGAGTGGGGAGAATAATGTCCAGACAGTTCAATAATGTAAAGGACGAGGGAGTGAAGAGTTAGTTATAGGAATAACAGCATCTTCCCCCTAAATCAGGTCAAAGATGGAGTCCTAGAGCGTGTCTGAGGCCCAGAGCACACCACAATCCTATCAGATAGGCTGTGATTTTCCTAGAGGATGGCATGCTGTTTCATTCATTTTCTTATTCATTCGACAATCAGTTATTGAGCCCCTCCATGAATCAAGAGCTGTGCATATCCTGGGACACAGAGACAAACAAAACCTGGCCCTACCTAGAAGAGCCCACTGACCAGTGAGGGAGATGGGCACATTCATTGATCATTGCTCAGAGTCCAATGAACACCTCATGGAAACCTGTGTGGAGAGCAGAATACGGAGGATTGAAGAGGCTGGCTCTGGGAGGAAAAGCCAGAAAGGCTCATAGAAGAGGAAGCCTTGCATTTGGGCCTCAAGGGGGAGATGCTCACAAGGCAGTAAAGAGAGGGAAGAGATATTCCCAGCAGAGAGGCAGGTCTAACAGCAGGAGGGCTTGGAGGGCTATGAGGTTTCAAGGAATGGAGAGAAGTCTGGTGTGAGTAGGCTAAAGGTGAATTGGGTCAGTACAAAAAAGGGCCACATGGGCCTTGCCAGAGATACGAGCAGATTTGACTTTGTCCACAGCGCAGCTCAGTGTGGTCCATGGGCCAGCAGCATCAGCATCACCAGGAACTAGTTAGAAATGCAGATCTTCAGGCCCTACCCTGCACCTACTGAATCAAGAGCCGTGGGGTGGCACCCAGGAATCTATATTTTACCAAGCCCTCCAGGTAATTCTATAGCAAGGTGTTGTCTGAGAAGCACTAGTATAGAGCCTAATAACTAACAGCTACTGTTTACAGAGTATCTACTTTAGCGTAGGCACTGGGCCACGTCCTTCACATGCCTTATCTGATTTAATCCTCATGACAAGCCTATGAGGTGGGTCTGTCATTACTCCCACTTTATAGATGAGGAAACTGAGGTTCACAGTAGCAAAGTAATTTACATAAAATTGTGACGCTCCTAAGTAGCAAATCTGGGGTTTAAACTCAAAGTGTGAGACTCTCAGGCCCAGGCGGCCAGTGGTCAGCCTTCACAGCCGTTTCGGTTTTTCACTTCTCGAAATGGACAAAAGCATCAGAGGACCTGAGATTTTTCTGGGGATAATGGCAGAATCTGTAGACCTTGATACACATAGGGAGGGCGCAGGAATAGACAAGGAAGAGCCCAAACTTCTTAGTTTCAGAAATGGAGGGAGTGGAGAGCCCACTAGCTCACACAGAGACCTCAGGAGAAGACTGGGGAAGCGAGATGAGGTTTCCCCATTAGAATGTGCAGTACATCAAAGACGGAAACGTGAGATGAAAAATGTGCCCAGGAGAACTGAAAAACAAGGCTGTTATCTACCTCTTGGTGGGTGGCATAACCGCAGGTATATTGGATCAGACTAAAAAGTACACTTGGATCAAATTACCACAGCTTGGGAGCATCAAGCATTAGGGGCGCTAAGTCACCACACGATTTACGGCTGTGTGGGAAAGGTGTTCAGGCGGAGGGGCACTGTTCTCATCCTGAGCAGTGGTGAGGGGACCCCAAGCCTTTGGAACCACCCCAATTCCTCCAAGGATGAACAGACTTTCTGACCTTTTTTTGGATCTCAGAAAGAAAGAGGAAAAAACCCGGCCCTCAAAGTAGAGGGTGACAGAGCAAGTAATAAGACAGATTCTAAAGCCTCTGAAATGCCCCAAAGTGGTGCTGAATTCATCTGCTCTAAAGATGAGAAAACAGAAAACTCTCCTTTGGTTTCTATTTAGGTAAAGCTGAACATAAATCATTTTTTGAAAAGGTATCGTGGGTTGTAGGGGCTCAACACCGTCTCATCGATCCTGACAAATACCAGGAGAGAGCCCTGACAGGCTCGGGACCTCAACAGGCGGGACCTGGTGTCACTGAACAGATGAGACCTGGCCCCCCACTGAAAGTGCGGGCAGGTTCCTGGTGGACCTGGCACAAGACCCTGTCACTGGCTGTTAGCTACCATGCCCTGTGGGCTGGGGGCGAGTAGGGAGGGCGAAAAGTGAGTGTGTACGTGTGTGCTTTCAGTTTTCTTAATTATCTCTCACCATGAAAGAAAATGAGGTGGCAGCTGCTGGAGTTAGTAGCTGAGTGGCCAGGTGACATGTAACCGAGAAATCTATATTCTCCTCTGAAACTGCCAGATTTTTGTTAAGAATTTAATCCCATTTTCTTGGTGACCTTGTCCTTGATAAATGCTTCTTGTTTATTTCCAGCCCTTCCATATGTTTGCACATTATTGCAAAGGGAGTTCTAACCTGAAAAAGGGGTAGGGACGAGGGCTGAGAAGAAGAGAAAGTTACAGCAAAGTCAAGCAACAGACACTTAAATGTCATTTGCCTTTGGGTTTGTTTCAGGGTTTAGTTCTGGTCTGGTATTTCAAAGTAAGGAAAAGATATAAAAATTCCAAGTGTCTTATAAAATTATTCTATGTGGTCTCTCCTTTTCCTTTTATTAAAAAAGGGAAAGGAAATAGAAAAGAAGGAAAAGGAAGAAGAGAAAGGAGAAATAGAGAACGAAAGAGGGAGAGAAAAAGAAAGAAGAGAAAAAAAGAAAGAAAGGAAAAGGAAAGAAAAGAGAAAAAAGAAAAGAGAAAAGAAAAGAAAAGAAAAGAAAAGAAAAGAAAAGAAAAGAAAAGAAAAGAAAAGAAAAGAAAAAAAGAAAAGAGAAATTAAAGAAGGAGAAGAGGGAAGGACAGAAAAGTGGAGCGAGGCGAGCGCCCGGAGCGCCCCGAGTCGGGCACAATCCCGAGGCTTCCTACCCAGGAGAGGCGAGCACTTCCCGCAGCGGCCGCGGGCTCGGAGCTTTTAAGGGTTTCTAATCCTGGAAGGCTGTCTGACATCACCCCGTTTCTTGTCGGCTGATGTTTCGTACAAGCCTCTCATTTCCTCAGTGTTTTCAGAGCCACCAATTACTGCAACAATCTCGTGTTTATGTTTTCTCTCTCCTGCCTGGCTGGCCCTCCGCCTGGAGCCTGTGCTTCTCTCCGCAGCACTGAGCCCGAGGGGGCTGGGTGGGGGGAGCCTGGATCAGGCATGGAAGAAAAAGGGAGGGGTCCCCCTTAATTTTTTTTTCATTGACTTCAGCACCATGTGATCAGGAAGTCTGGCCTCCCTCCATTTCCCCTCCCGACTAAAGGGAAACATTGTGTAGCAGCCGCCGAGGCCACTGGTGGGATGGCCTTCGCTGCCTGACGTAGGGAGATAAAAATAACCGGCATATTTAAGGCAGGAGCAGGAATCCCGGCGCTCACACGCGGCCTGGTCAGTTCCCGGGGCCGGCTGGCGGCGAGGCCTGCTGCGCGCACAGGGCTGTCGCGAGTGCCAGCACCGGCGACCTCGGGACCCAGGCGCACCACCCAGGCCCCGCCGAGCCTCGCAGAGCCCAAGCAAGGCTGGTTGCCCGCAGCCTGGCTTGAGAGCACTGGGCTGGGCCTGGGTTCTGTGTCCTGCGTCTGGAAATGACAAGGAACGATGCGGTGGCAGAAGGAGGGTGGCTCGAAGCTTGACATTGGGAAGGGGAGGTAGGGAGGCACAGGGGAAGCTGCCACTGAAAAAAAAACTGCCACCGGCCAGGCCCCCCAGTCAGACACACGACTGTAAACACACACATCTGAATCAAGTCTCTCCTTCTGCATCGCCTATATCCGTGGGAACAGCACATTGCAAAGAATGGCGAACATCTGGAAACAAACAAAAACAAACTCTCTAAAGAAAGTAGGGGAAATTATCGGAAGGATCTGGCAATTTTTCAGAGAATATAGACTTCATGTTAGCCTATTATTCAGACATCTACCTAATGCCCCTAATTTCCTCAGAGCTGCTCACTGTCTCCACTACCTGTGACCTATCCAGAGACCCAAGAAACAGAAAAGGAGGAAGTGTCCCTGTCCCCTAGCGAGTCGACATCTCCAATATGAAGAGCAAAAATCCTGATGAACAGTACTTAACTCTGGAAAGCACTGACACGTTTCCATGTGCATATGCTCATTTAAACCGTAAACCGCCCCACACTGGAGGTTCTGCTATTCTAGTTTTGCACAAAGGGAAACTGAGGCTTCCGGAGGTAAAATGATGGCCCAAGTCCACACGTGGGCAACGCTTCCCCACTTCAGTAGCTTCCCTTCGACTGCACTTATGTGGCCACATTGTCATTCTGGAAACCGCCTTCCCTCTGTTCCTCCTACGCCCTAAATAAAACTGATACCAAGCAAAAACAACCATGGTGAGCTTTCTGCTGACCTGTGAAATCACGGTTTTGCCCTTGCTCTGGGCCATGAAGAAATTTTTACTTCTAATTAATAATGGAAAATCTCCCAGCCTTCTGATGTTTAAAGTAACGAGAGATTTCAAAATTTCTGGCAGAATTTTTCACCTAAAAGCCAGATGTGCTGAGGAAAAATGAATAGACACTCCCCCTAATTTTTTTGGTGTTAAAGAGATAACAAATATCTATTTAACTGGGTGGGTTGAGCAAAGAACTTTCATTTAAAGAGATTTGGGAATTTAACCACCTATATAGGATGGAGACCCCAGGGTCTGGGCATGGTCGTTGCTAAATCCCCAGCACAATGCCTGACATTTAAAGTACTCCACCAATAATCCCGGGACCAGATGAAGAATGGGTTGTGGGAAAGTGAGAGGCAGCTCTTACAGAGGTCGGGATGATTCCAGCTGCTTGTGCCTTTAGTGATTGCAGAGCATGATCATAGTTAGTCCTTACAGCAGCCCTGGGATATAGTTATTATCCCTGCCTTGCATACAGGGTCACTGCTTAGAATTTGAATGCAGGCAGTCTGACTCGAAAAGGGAAGCCCTTAACCCCTAGGTTAAATCCAAAAGAATGTTAAATCCATAAGATGTCAGAGAAAGGGACCCACCGTTCACTAAGCACCCTCTCTAACTCAAGTCTCATCCTTGCTGCTGGAGAGGTGGATCAGGCATCACAGACTCCATACCCTCAGACAGGTGAGTCAGGAATAAGACTGGACTGGAGGCTCCTTGAAGGCAGCCCTCGTTCTCATTCATCTCTATATCACCAACATTGACTCTCACAAATACCCGTTGAATTGTCCCTCCTGAGAGATGCCTTCCTTGGCCACTGCCACCCCAGCCTATTCAGCTCTCCTCCCAGTCCCCTTAGTAGACACGGCACATGACTGCATTAAAGCACTTATCATGCCGTATCAGAGTTCCCTGCTTACTGGCCTGCTCTTCCACTGGTCAGGGAGCCCCTGAGGATGGAATCAAGGTGTGATTCAGTTATGTTTTCCCACGGTGGCCACTCACTAAATGTATGCAAAATGGTGAACGAATATGTATTAGACCTCCATCAGCCTCCCTACAGATACAGGCGCCCTATCACCACCACTCCTGACTTTCTCCATCTCAGCACCCCATTCTGTTGCCCTATAGAATTTGTCACAGTTTGTAAGTTAAATTATTTCCTCCCTCTCCCCCCATAAACCCATGACTGCAGGAAGTACATCTATTTCCCCACCATAGTATTTCCAGCATCTGTTAAAATGCCACATATATTGCAGGCACTCAGTAAACACTTGTAAAATAAATGAGTGAGTGAGTGAGTGAGTGAATGAATGAATGAATGAATAAATGAACTGATACTCCTTGGAACAATCCTTACCTTTCCATTTACAATAACTTTATGCCAAAGTCAATCATAATTGAGCAAAGCCACTTGAAATAATGTCACTTCCCAAACTGTATTCATAAAGTAAGTGCTTTTTGTTTGGTGACCACTTCAAATCCAAGTCTCATCCATATTGATGATAAGAAAGACTTAAAAGGGGGGCTATTGAATGAGGCCCTTCTTCTCATACAATGTGGGCTCCAGTGACCACTGTAGTTGGAGCTACACACAGACTCCCTTTATGCCCCTCTGTTTTCATTAGCTCGGGTAACTTGCCAAAGAGTGATCCTTTTGGGCTGAAATTTTCCATGCTGGGTCTTGGCAAAAGGTGAATTTTGGGGGAAAGTTTGAATAAAATCCCTTCAGCCATTTTTTAGTTTGATGAGGATAAAAAAAAATACATTTTTTTTCTTGCTTTTAATTAAAGACATTTTTAGGACATAGGAAACTCCAAACCAGTTGAACTTTGAAAACTTAAAATTCATGTCTAATTCCATCTAAGGAAACTGTGGAGATCATTTGGGGCTCAAAAAAATTTTTTTTTAGTTAAAAAAAAAAAAAACTATGAAGTAATTGAAAAATCTCTTTGTAGCCTTAGCAATCGAGGCATTTTCCCCTTACCTGAGCTACATTAAGTCTTTCTGTGATTCTAGCAAATCATAAAAGCTCAGAGCTGTTTAGAAGGGATTGTAAAACTTGGATTTCAGCTCCTATACCATGACAGATGATATTATTTCCCTCTTTCTTTTGCCTCAAGGATCTTCCCTCAACATTATATCAGGAATATATGATTTAAATTATAGGCTCAAAAAATTAAAAAGCTGAGGTTCCTGGAGTGAAAGAATCTCTCCTTCAAAGCCAAATATACAACTGGCTTTCCAGAGCTTCCTTAAACAAATGCTAACCAAAATATTTTATCTTACATTGAATTTCCTCAGTACGTCAGCCTCAGATTCTTGCTTTCTTATTCACTAGAAACTATCTTACATTTGTCATATTATCGTTCTCACCACGGAAAAATTTTCAGAAAGTAATGCAAAAAGTCAGAAAGACCTGAATTTGGCTCTCTGCTCTGATGTGTACCAAACAAATATCTTACCCTAGGACTCAGTTTATTCACCTGTAAAATGGGGATAATGTTTACTCAGTGGCTGTTGTAAGGATTAACTTGGGCCAACAGTTCCTGGTACACAGTTCCTGGTACCAAATGATGCTCAGTAAATGGCAGTGTCTTTCTGCCCCTTCTCCATCAGCCAGTTATTCACATTCATCCGGTCTTTATACTACCTAGTCGGTATCACATGCCTTCTAGTTCCCAGCTCCCCATGGTGTCTAGTGTAACCTGAGGTGCATAGTAAATACTTTGCACAGATACACAGAGCAAAATCAATGCAGTGCTGGCCATGCGTTTCATTGATGCTGTATGTTTCCAGTGACACTAGCAAATGTCTTGTCTTTACCTGATTCCTTGTCTTTCTTTCCCACCAGAAGGATCTCATTCACCTTTTAAACTGAGGATATAGCTGAGTAAATGACTGAATGGATAAAAGAACTAGCAAAGACCTCCTGTTTCCTTACAGGATCTAAAACCTGAATCTTTGCCTCAACTTTCAAGTAGTTCTATTTTAGCTCAGGTATTGCCTGACAGCCAGGATTTGTTTGGAATGCTCACTTACCTTGGTCATGTATTCAAAATTGACCACATCTCAAATGATGTTTTTGTTTGTTTGTTTGTTTGTTTAATGCAGTTTTATTTAACAGTGAGCAGTCAGGGGACCTTCAACTAAAGTCGTTTGTTGGGGCAAAATTGTTCCTATTCAAATTTCCTACTGCACAGACATAGAACTGCTCCAAAAGAGGAAAACACTTCAGGAACTAGAGGGGAAAGAAAGGAAGAAAGGAAGGGAGAGAGGGAAGGAAGAAGGAAAAAAGGAGGGAGGATCCAGCTTACGCCAGCATACTTCCACCTGCCCTGAATAATATGTATCCGAGCATTTGTTTGGTTTTTTCCCTTCTGCAAAGTTGGCTGCCTTCTTGCCTCCTCAATAGTTAATTTCTTTTTAATTGAGATAATTGAGTTACAACTATGTGCCATCTCTTTTGGCACATATTATATCACTTCATCCTCATCTCATTTTATAGTTGGGAAACAGGCTTAGAGAGGTCAGAAAGCTCACCTTAAGTCACACACCTAGAAGATGTCACTGCACATTTCAAGAGTGTTTCTGATTCGCAAGATTTCTCCAGTCTTCCCTAACACCTCACATCCTCTCTTTATAACCCCCAACCCAACGCACATGCTTGTGCGCACACTCACAATTAATGTTTTACAGAAATATGCCAGAGTGTAAGAAGCCTATCTATTGAAATAAGTGGGGGAGAGCTTCATTATGGGAAGGATAAACCCCCAATCTGCCACTCTGCAGTTGTGGATTACAATTAGAAAAGAGTGCACAGAGGGCTTCATCTGTTTGGTAAAGTTTTATCTCTTAAGTCGGGTGACATGTATTTGGGTGTTTTTATGTTGGACTTTGTAAGTGTTCATTTGTCTTAAATGTGTCATAATACATTTTTTGGAAGTTTTGGCAGCATTGTCTGGGTGTCTACTCCCAGTTTTAGCCATTCACACACAAATGTCTATAAAAACTACACTATACACACACAGGGTCACACCCAGTACACACTTATCCACTGACAGGTACGCTCAAGCACCGACACACACACTACACATAAACCTTCGAACATTCGCCTGCACATGTTCAGTCATAAGAACCCACACACTAACTCACATGTACAAACACACATTTTCACATACACACACACACATACATACACTGCCTGCAAGCCCAGGATCACCATAGCTCCTCTCCCCAGATCAAAGGCAGCGGGGTGGCACTCACAGGGACCCTGAAACCTGGGCATGCCGATGACACTAGCTGAGCAATGGGACCACCCGAAAAGGGGTGAGCGAGGACACGCAGGGCTGCTCTCAGGGACTGGCACAAATGATGCCACCAAGGCCAGTCCCACCAGGGCCAGTGTGTGGCCCCAGACCTGGGCAGATGATCTCCCACCAGAGGCTCATCTGGGAAGCGACAGAGTTAAGGAATGGAGGGGAATTCACTGGTTTTTCACAGTTTGGGGTGGGAAGCAGTAACTTGTGTGGGAAACAACCTCCTCAGAAACCATAGCAACACCCATTTGGTGACTCTGGATTGGACTCTGACCAGACATTTATTAAGCAGCCTCATAAGCTGTGGTCTCCAGAAGAACAATACCAAACTGATTAAATGTTAATAGCTTCAATCTGTCCCTCCTCACAGAACCTCCGCCCCAACCCCCTCTCCCTACAGACTTCACATTTCTGCTTCCCAGCCTTAGCTGAAAACTGCCTCTGCTGCTATCCCAGAGCCCAAGTTCAAGGCCAGGACCACAAGGTACAGGTGACTTAGGGTACAAAGATGGAAGGCAGGCACCCTGGGGGTCCAAAGAGGGCCATTCTTAGGTAGACTTCCAGAGTTGAAAAGTCTCCAAAATCACCTGATCTAGTAGTTCTCAATCTGGCTGCTGTTAAAATTACCTGGTGAGCTTTAAAAAAATGCCAACGTGTTTGTTCCACCCTCATCCAATTAAATCTAAATCTCTAGGGTGTGGAACCTAACCATTTTTATTTTTTAAACCTCTCCATATAATTCTCATATGCATCCAGGGTTGAGAGTCACTGAATTAAATCTACCCCCTGTAGAAGTAGGGGTAGGCAAGACAGAGGGACAGGGACTTGCCCAAGGTCCCAGAGCTGGCGAGGTACCATACTGAGACTGGAACCCAGACCTCCTGACTGCCAGCGCAGAGTTCTGCCCATTTGTCAGGGCTACAGCACTCCATGAGCCCTAAAAATGTATCTCTCTCCTTGACTCACCATGACTTCTGCACTTTTCTACCAGGAGCTGGGGGGTCGGCAGGGGGAATAAAATGGATCCAAGGAGGGTGACAGGAAATGCAGTTTTAACAAAAATATGGGGGCCAGACATTCAAGAAATCACAATAGCCACACTGATTCCCAGTATTTATCATGGTCATGACAGAATTTATGGTGCCTAACTATGTGACCTTCACCCAGACACCCTAACCACCAACCTAGAACCTAGGAGACATCTTCAACTTTTCCACCTTTGTCACTGCCCATATGAAGTCAGTCTCCAAGCTGTGAAGAGTTAACCTCATAAGTCTATATAGTCCCACTCCCAGTCCAACTCACTCACAAGTTATTGCCCCCTAAAATGCCCCAGGGGCATATGTCTCTGATCAATCCTCTACAGTAGAAATCCCCAATCCCCGGGCCATGGACAGGGACCAGTCCATGGCCTGTTAGGAACCGGGACACACAGCAGGAGGTGAGTGGCAAGCGAGAGAGTCAAAGCTTCATCTGTCTTTGCAGCCACTCCCCAGAGCTAGCATCACCACCTCAGCTCCACCTCAGATTATCAGGCATGAGAGTCTCATAGGAGCCCCGGTCCCTGATGCCAAAAAAGGTTGGAAACTGCTGCTCTACAGAGCCACTGAAATATTCTCTCTAGAACACACATCTGCCTGTCTCCTCTCAACCAAAGCTCCAAAAACAGGCCCCTGCCTATGAGTCTAGATGTATCCAGGCAACATGCACATCTCACACTGACTATGCACCGTGCTAGGGCCAGGGACTCTGGTGGAAAAGAGAGATAAACACACTCCCTCATGATGTACAACTTACATTCTTGATGAGGAGACAGATGATGACTAATCATGTCATTCTACTAAGAAGGAGCTAAGAGAAAGGTACTGGAGAATGTGTTATGGGGAACAGCTTAGTCTGTTCTGGAGGATATCAAGAATGGCTTCTCTGAGCAAAGGACAGGATGTTTGATCCAATATCTGAAGAGTGAACAGGAGTTAAGCAAAAGGGGAGGAGCGTTCTAGACACAGGGAACAATGGAATGCACAAATGCTCTGAGCAATGAAGGAGTACAGCCTGGAACCCCAAGAGCAAGAAGAGAAGGGAGCGAGAGGAGCCTAGTCAGGGATCAGATTATACAGGGCCTTTTAAATTATAGTAGAGATTTTTGGGGTTTACCTTTGCATTTTAGTAGAGTGATCAACCATTCCAGTGTACTCAGAACTGAGGAGTTTCCCAGGATACAGGACTTATAGTGCTAAGATGAGGGGGGATGATGAAGAGGAGGGACCACGGATGGCACCCAAGTCTCTGACATGGACAGGAAGGAGGGTGTCAAATTTAGTTGTTAAGTTTGGGAAGATGGAGTGATATCCAAGTAGAAATCCTAGACAGGATCTCAGGTCTATGGTCTGAAGCCAGAGATCTTTGCAGAAAGATGTAGCTTTGAAGGGTGTCAACATATAGATGGTAACTGAATTATAGGAGTGGATTAGGAAACGTAGAGATAAAGACAAATAAAGGTGACAGGAGGACCTACATCCCAGCCTTGAGGAATTCCAATATTTAAAGATCTCATAGACAAGAATGAAATCCAAAAAAAAGAGACTAAGAAAGAGCAGCCAAGGATGTAAAGAGAAACCTAAGAGTCTGTGCTGTCTCAAAGCACGAGAAGCGCCTGTGTCCAGCAGGATACAATGGTTCACCACATCCAATGCTGCTGGAAAGGCAAATAAAATGACTGGGAAATGCTTACTGACTCAGGAAGTCAAGATGTAGCAGAGGTCACAATGACTTTTTCAGAAGTGTCTGAGTGAAGCAAGGAGTGTAGAGGTAGGTTGCAGAGGGAAGTAATGGGAGAAACGTAAATGGAGATAGTATGCACAGCATAGAAAATTTACTTGGAGAATTTGGGAAGGAAATCGATGGGCAGGAGCTAGAGAGAGACGTCAGGTAGAGGGAGGGTTTTCTCACGGATGAGAGACCTGAACATGGTTAAATGCTGATGGGGAGGATCCGGTAAAGAGGAAGACTTGAAAGACAGAGAAAAGAGAAGAGCTCATTACCACTCCCCACAGTACACCTCCTACTGCATGCTGCTCCACCAAGCACCCGCTGATCTCAGTCTGCTGGGTGCTTTCCCTTTGTTCACAGTAACTCTTCCCGGGATCAAACGATGACCATAGCCTTCCCTTCTCTGTTTATCTGTACAGCCCAGTGCTCACGCCACCACCACTGCACTCAGAGCTGGCTGGTGACCGTGTTGTCTGCCCCACCAAATGGGAAGCTCATCAAAGGCAAGACACTGGTCTCAATTCTTAGCCCGTAGCATTGGCTGGCCCGGAGTATGTATGTGCTCAGGAAACATTTGTGGGATAAATAAACGAATGAATGATGTTATGAAAGGATAATGATGAATTTGAAGGCACACACTGGGTGGCCATAAGGCCACTGTGGGCTGGCATGAGGAGAGGGTCTCTCCCCCAGAATTGCAGCCCTCAGAGAACTTGGTTTCAGGGATCCCCGTTAGAGGGAGGGAGGCAGGGTGGGGTGGACTCCTCACTGAGCTCGCATTTTTCCCTTCCATTGTTCCTGACAGCTGCACATGGAAAGTACAACATCCATGTGTTTCCCTCACTCTCCTCCCTCAGCAGGGAGGGAACAGATGGGCGTAATTTATGCTCAAACCCTGCCCTTGCAGTCCTAGCACTGGGGAGAGGGGATGCAGGGGCAGAGATCCACCCAGGTTCCACAAACTTCACTCAGCATCTAAGCAAGAGAGCTGCAGCAGGGGCCAGCGAAAGCAGGGAGCAGAGGGGGATAAGCAGAGGAGAAGGAGGAGGAGAGAAGAAGAGGGGAACTGCCACTTGTGTGTGACCACAGCATTCCAGCCCCTGTGCCACCAGGGTGCACACAAAATCTCCACACAATTCTGTAAAAAAAAAAAAAGAAAGAAAGAAAGAAAGAAAGAGAATGAAAGACTCTTGCACCTGCTTCAAAGACAAGGAAACTGAGGCTCAGAGAGGTGAAGGAACTGACCCAAGGTCACCCAGCAGGTGACTGGCTGCAGAGCTAAGATTCCAGTCCAGGTCTGTCAGCTTCCAAAAACTGTGTCCTCTCCACCAGACCCCATGGAGGGAGGAAGTCACATCTTCAGGCCTCTCTCCACCCTCCTTCTCCTGGGTCATTCAGGGTGATGGGCAAAAGGACCCTTGAGGCCCAGGCTCCTCTGCCAAAGGCTGCAGACTTCACATAGACGAGCAAAAGACCATGCTGGAGAGAAGATGTGAAGGGGTCCCCTGGAGGGTCACAGGGCCAGGTCCTGTCGGGATAGGTGTTCCTCCAACTGGCTTTTTTGGTCAGCCCCTCTGCAAGGGGCTGTCCTGCAGCCAACCATCAAGGCTGGGGGACAGGGTAAAGGTGAGATTCTGAGGACTGCTGAGCTCCCAGTCACCGAACAGACCTCCCGAGCCACTCCCTGCCTCTTCATTCAATGGCGATTGGAGGAACTGGCACCGAAGCACAGTCTGGGAGTCAGCTGAACATGGGTTCAAAGCCCAGAGCGTGTCCATGCTGGCCATGTGCCTGTGGGCAAGATGCTTGACCTCCCTCTCAGTTTCTTTATCCATGAAATGGACTTGTGAGAAAGAATGGCTGAACCCAACCTGCACTTGTGTCCACTTGGCCAATCTGGAGTTGTTTTGGTTTGGTTTCTCTTTATCAGATCAGTTGTTACTGGTAAAAATTGAAGGACGACACCTTCAGTTTTATATCCCATATGTAAGTGAAATCATGTGGTTCTCAACTTCTCCTGTCTGACTTACTTCACTCAGCATGATAATCTCAAGACTTATCCATTTTATCGCAAATGGCAGTATTATTCAGGGCATAAAACTGAAAGCAACAAACTAATGTGACAGACAGAGACTCATGGACACTGACAGTGGATTAGTAGTTATCAGAGGGAAAGGAGGGAGGGCAGAAGTAGATGAGGGTCAAGGAGGTCAATTATATGGTAACAGAAGGAAATTTAACTTTGGGTGGTGAACAGACAACACGATATACATGTGACATATTATTGAATTGTGCACTTGAAATTTATATGATTTTATTAACCAATGTCACCCCAATAATTTTAATTAAAACAAATAAAATAAATAGAAAGAGTGCACCTAAAAATACAACTTATTCCAACTTCTTTGAATTATCCAGAAATTTGTACCTTGCACCTGCACAGCCTATGGTTACAACATAGAGGGGAACACGCACGCTTCAGTCCCCTGCTGTTCCGGCACTCCCTCCTCCCCTCGTGACGTCACCTGCCGAGGGATGTAGCATTTGCTACCCCACTGTAAAAACCTTTTGCCACAGCCCTGAAACTCTGAGCATGGTGAGGGCAGTGAACCGGGCTGATTCTAGTTCATCAACATCTCTGCAGAGCCCAGCAGGATGCCTGGCACTCAGTGGGTGCCCAGCTATTCATTTGTTTAACAAATACATATATAAGTTGAGTCCCTGCTCTGTGCAGGACTGTCTGAGAGTCTGGGGACTGAGCAACAAACAAGCCAGATATAGATAATACGTTCACAACAATCCATAAGAGCAGTTCTATTATCCTCTCTAATGTACAGATGAGATAGGGAAACTGAGGCACCAAGAAAGGGAGAAACTTGTGCGAGATTCCAAGATAAGGAGAGGCAGAGAGGAAGGATTCAAACACAGCTCAGTTGATTCAAAGCAATCAACATCCTGAACCAGGGGTCTATAAACTACTGCCTTTGGGCCAAATCTTGCCCACTACCAGTTTTGATAAATAAAGTTTTATTGGAGCACAGCCACACCCATCCTTTTCACATTGTCAGTGGCTGCTTTCACATGACAATGGCAGAGTTGAATGGTTGCAGCAGCAACTGCATGTCCCCTCAAAGCCTAAAATATTTACTATCTAGCCCATAGCAGAACATGTTTGCCAGATCCTGCTCTGAGCCACTATTCTAAGCATCCTGCCTTCATGAGAGGTTATTATTCTCATAATATTATACTGGGGGGAAGAGGGAGATGAGCGGATAACAAAAAAAAAAGAAAACAAAAACATTAAAAAGGCACATGCCGTGGTAAAGAGTGCCTAGGTAGCTCCTAAACTGAGTACTGAGGGAAGGCCTTAGAAAAACGGTTATTAAGCTGAGATCTGAGTGTCAAAGTGCCAGTTATGTGGAGACAGGGGAGAAGAGCCTTCTGGGTAGGGGCCAGTTGGGGCAAAGGCCCTAGGGCATGAGCGAGCATGGTGATCCCCAGGGACAAAAAGAAAGCCAGCATGCCCTGAGCTCCGTAGGCAAGGAGGAGGACACATGGATAGTAAAGGGTCCAGTTGATAGAATTTCCTGAAAATATGTGACTAAACAAGCTAAGCAGGGCTGGAGGAGACCTGAAACCCCCGTCCGACATATGATGGCTTTCTGGATCCAAATCCTTCCTTTAAACTGGCAGGACCTCCTCTCCCCGGGCTGTGAAATGAGTTCTCACCATGAGCCGCCCTTCTGGGACTGGTGTGGGCCAGAAGCAATAAAAGACATGACGGAAAAAGCAAGCCTTTGCGACCACGCATGGCAACCCACGTCTTGACGACCGCTCCTGACGTGTGTGCTGAAGTATACTGGGAGGTTCGTGACCCCGACTGCTGGAGACCCCTGAGATCCAGCCTCATCCCC
>CM053509.1:143601438-143759725 GCA_028627145.1 Eidolon dupreanum | reverse complement strand
TTCTCTCAGTGATAGAACCCCTCGATATTAGCTGAGTACATGGCCACCCAGACTAAATTACAGCCTCTCTTGCTGCTATATTTAGGTAAGTGACTAAGTTCTGATCAGATCAGCAGGATATAATTGGAAAAGGTATTTGCAATTTCCAGGAAGCATGTTTGTCCTTATCTCTGCCTTCCTTCCTTCCTGCTTTCTGAATGCAGATACGATGGCTGGAGTTTCAGCCAGCATCTTGGGCCAGGAGGTGATCTTGAGAATAGCAACGAGACAGAAGCCTGAGCTTCTGAAACTATGTCACATATCTACCCTGGACTGGACTAACTCTGACTTCTTACATTAAACAAGAAAGAAAGAAAGAAAGAAAGAAAGAAAGAAAGAAAGAAAGAAAGAAAGAAAGAAAGAAAGAAAGAACGAGAGAGAGAGAGAGAGAGAGAAAAGAAAAGAAAAGAAAAAAGAGAAGAGAAGGAAAGAAAAAAAGAGAGAAAGAAGAAAGAAAGAAAGAAAGAAAGAAAGAAAGAAAGAAAGAAAGAAAGAAAGAAAGAGAGAGAGAGAGAGAAAGAAAGAAAGAAAGAAAGAAAGAAAGAAAGAAAGAAAGAAAGAAAGAAAGAAAGAAAGAAAGAACGAGAGAAAAAGAAAGAAAGAAACTTCCCTCTTGCTGTTATACTTCCTAAGGGTTTGAAGGAAGGGTGATGTTTCAAATCCCTCCAACTGAATCCAATTCTTACAAACCAATTTTCATTCATATCACCAATACACATTCAGGGGGTCAAGCACTGTGTTCTAAAGGCTCATGAGCACTTGTGTGGCAAGTACTACCCCACAGGTCATGGTCGTCTTTTCCCTGACTGAGGATCATCTTCCCTGGCATGGCAGTGCCTCCCCTGCCCTTAGCCCCCACTTTGTTCCCCTTTCTCCTTCAGGGAGATTAGAAGCCTGGTAGGATGCCCTCAGAGAGCTGAGTTCATTCACAGATGACGGCTCTGCTGCTGGTGTTAGGCGGCTGCAAGATCAAAATGAAGGCAACACGTTTATAAATGCACAAAGACAGAACATTTCTAAAAGCCGGGCCCAAGACCAAGTACAGACCAAGTCCAGCTGGGTGATTCAGCACCAGCAGCGTCAAAAGAAACCCATGTATGCACTTGTTCAGTGTGTACCCATGGAATGCCTTCTCCAGCCAGGGCACCGTGCCAAGGCCTGCCACACAGAGAGAAGGAGAAGGTCCAATCCCTGAGAATCAAATGAGGAACTAACATGTTCACACGGAATGCAGTTCATTCATTCAGTTTGCAACCATGTATTGAGCATCTACTAAGAAAAGGGCCAAGAGGCCAATAGATAAGGAAGTGAATCAGGAATTCAGCCTAGGGCTCCCAACTGAACATGAAAACATCCACCCCTGCCCTCTCAGTCCCAAAGAAGGTACATATGCCCCCAAACTCCCTCCCTTAGAAGTCCAAATATTCCTAACAATGAACAAGGGGCACAGGGCTTAACAAATGGACTTGACTTTTTAAGGAGCTGACCACAGGTAGACAGGAGTCAGTAGTACTGGGAAGACACCTGAGGATTTTTTACGCAGCAGTCGTGATCCGAGTCCTGGATCAGCTGCTTCCTAAGGCAGGGAGACCCTCCACCCGCTAGGCCTCCATGTGCTCATCTTAAAAATGATATTATGCTTAAGAGAAAGCTCTGTCACCAGACACACCTGAGACCCTGGCCACATAGCCAACTAACTTGTGTGACACTGGGGGACTTGTCTGATGTCTCTGTAAAACGGGAACAATATGCTGCCAACCTCATTTGGTACTAGGAGGATAAACTGCTTTCTCTCTCTCTCTCTCTCTCTCTCTCTCTCTCTCTCTCTCTCTCTCTCTCAAAAAAAAAAAAAAAAAAAAAATGAAGAAGCAGAAAGGGTACAGGGAGTGGGGAAAGATTCTAAAAGCTTTCACCCAGCACAAAACCCTGTGCTATGCCTGATCCCTTTATGTTTTTTAATTGTTGTAAAATATGCATAATATAGAAACACCTTCCTCTCTCTGGGTCTCAGTTTCCTCATTTAAAAAGTGAAGGGGGGAACATTTATGATCTTGCTTCCAGGCATGTCGTCAGTTTGGCTCAAATAAACTCAAACAAACTCTTATAAAATTAAAAAAAAAAAAAAAAGTGAAGGGGTTGGCTTAGAAGGATCCTGCCGCTTTGCCTCTCTTCAGAAGCAGCCAACTTTAACATTGAACTAGAGATTTTCTGGACTCCTCTTGAGTGTGACTTTGAAGCACTGTTTTATATTTGCAGGGCATTTAACAGTCAGTCATCTCAAAGCAATATCCAGGTAAGCATTTTATCAGGGAAGTAAAAAGAGGTGTGAGCGGGGGACACGTGACCCAGCCAGGATGGGACAGACCAGGCCTGGAGCACAGCATGGCTGAGCGAGGCTGAGTGCCAGCCTCGCTCACCAGAGCAGCCAATCCTATGGCTCCCGCTGTATCCAGAAGTCTCGTTAAGTCCGTTTTATAAGTCTTTTTCGACAAGTGAGGCCTTTAAAACATGTATCCTCATTGTGCAGAGAGTGAAGTTTAGTCCAAATATTTGTCTGCAGAAGAAACTGGGAGAACTCAACTGCCAGGTGGACCGTCATCGACTCTACTTACACTCTGGGGTCTCAGGAAGGGTGTGCTTCTCCAAGTACCCTGTTGATGGCTCTGCTAAGAATAATAATGCAATATGAAGAATGAAAACCCAGTGTCTGAACAGCTCCTGACCATCTCTACTTTGAACTCTAGCCTCGCAAAACCAGTACTTCTATCCTGGTTTCTCATGCAAAGCCACACAGCTAGGCAGAACTACACCAGCATCCAAATTTCGGTCCCTCTGGTGTCAAAGCCTTAATTCTTTCTGCCCCACCAGCTACCTGCCAAAGCAAAAGGGCAAGAGAGTGAGTGTTGGGACTGGAGCTTTTTATGAAGCAGCTTTGGGAGCCTAAATCACCCCACTTTCTGTCGGGCCACAAAGGAAGACCTTCTCCTATGCAGTCTCATCTTGGCATTGTGTGTACTTGGGAAAGCAGAGTCGGAGTGAGAATCTCCACGCATGAGGACGGGGCAGCCCTGCAGGAAGGAGACACACCTCATAGCAGTGGGGCACCAGATTTTAAGGGTCTAGCCTGCATAGTTTCTTAGGACAGATCAAGTGAGATGGGCTTCCTTGATGACTCCTGAACCCTGCTAGAGTCACAACCACTCACTTGTTAATAGAAGGTCAAAGCAGTGGGGGGCAGTCAGACCCTAGGGGGAGTGAGGGGATAGGACAGGTCATGGGAAAGTCCACTTCCCAATAGCCTCCTGGAGAAAGATTCTCGAACTCATATAAGTGAGTCCTCAGTGCCTGCTTGTCTTACGGGCCCAAATCAGGCTGCTTGGAGCCGTACACAAATGTCCTTCAAGAACTGGCCCGTCCTCCATCGGCAGGCATTTCCTGCCCACTCCTTACCACCTGCATAGGGCTGGTGCTTCACCACATGGAAAGGCCAAGCATCTCCTACTCCTCAGACTATGCACCCTGTCACACAGTGCACGCTCCTTCCTCCATTTGCAATGTCTGCTGTACTCCTGACCGACATCTGCTCATTCTTTAGTGTTCATCCTTGTGTAACTATTCAGCTAGTCGGTGGCTCAGTTCCTGTCTGTGTTAATTAGAGAAAATACTAAAAATACGTTTCTCATAGGGTCGATGTGAGGATTCAATGAGACGAAACAAGTTTGTGCTTAAACAGGGGCCGCAAGACTCAGCACTTGATACATTTAGCCATCGCTATCCTTCTCATCAGGCCCAGATTCCTAGGGAACCGGTAGAGAATTTGCTAGCAGGAGCTCCAGCCACATGGCTCAGCCCTCGCCTTCAAGGGGGACTCCTTTTTTCTTTCAAGACTCAGCTTAAGCTTCTGTGCTTTGAAGACCTCCTTGGCTACTCTAGCAGAGAAGACCCCACCCCCTTGGGACCACCATGAAGGACCCTGGTCCCCTGTACAGCAGCGTTGTATTTACATGCTCCTCTCCCATTACACTGAGATAGGAACTATTTCTGAATCCAAGTACTGGCTGCCTCAGTGATAAAAGAATGCCAACGGGAAAATTGTTTTATTCACACATCCCCGGAGAAACCTCCTACATGCATAGCAAGACTCTGGTTATAGAGGAGAGAGGCAAAATTTATAAATAAAACCTGCATTATTTGCCATTAGCTATTGTCTGTGACAGCAGGAAAAAGTAAGGATTTTTTACATGCATTTTTTCACTTCAATCTCAGACTTTCAGACATTTGCAACATCACATTTTTGGCAAAAACCTGAAAGATCTTCTACGCCGACCCCCTTTGGATGTTTGAATCACCATTCAAAGCACACATCCAGCGACAGGGAACTCACTACCTGTCAAAATAATCTATTCCATATGTGATATTTCTGACTATTGTAGGGTTTCCCTTCTGTTGATCTGAAACTTCTCTCATTAGTCATGCCCTCTGAGCTCCACAGAATCCATTTGCCTCCTCTTCCCAAGACAGAGAGTTCAAAGCAGAGCTCATATATCCCCAGCCCCTTCCTTCCTTCAAAGTAATTCCTCAGTTTTGTCTGCTTAGGCTTCAGGCCACTCCCCCACCTGGTCATCTATGTCTATTTTGATGGCCTCCCACCAGTTGGTCCTATAGGGCAGGACCCAGAACTGTGGGCAAAACTTCAGGTTGACTCCAACTAGCCCAAAACAGCAATTTAGATTCTCAGACCCAGAGGTTTTTAGAGATCATTCAGGGAGTCAGCTGCCCCACCTTATAGATGACACTGAAGACCACAGACATGCAGTCATTTACCCAAGTGTTCTGGTTCCCAGCAGAACAGAATTACATTTGTCAACACAATAAAGGATACCATCATAGTTGTTGTTTTCATTGGCAGCCCTATCACAGGATGAATTCATGTAGGAACTTTGGTCTTAGAATTTTGATATTTTCTTCAATGGTGTCAGCATTAATCTTGGAATTTTTCCTAGTAAACAATCAGTAAAAAATAAATAGATAGATAGATAGATAGATGATACTAGATAGATAGATACACACATACATAGATACATACATACATAAATACATAGATATATAGATAAAGGAAATCCTTAGAAACAGAAAGTAGATTAGTGGTTGTAGGAGGCTGGAGGAGGGAGAAAATGGGAAGTGATTGCTAATGGGGACAAGGTTTCTTTGGTGGGGGAGGGTAATAAAAATGTTCTGAAATCTGATAGTGGTGATGGTTGCACAACTCAGTGAACTTACTGAAAGTCACTGAACTGTGTACTTACAAAGGGCGTATCTCACAGTATGTGAATTATATCTCAATAAAGCTAAAATTTTTGAAAAATAAAGGAATAGCTAACTCTCTCCAACTTTCTTCAGCTCAGTAGCCTTTCCTTCATGCTCTTAGTCAAGAGATTCTTAAAAGTACCCTAGGGGTTTAAAGGGTTGACATCACTAGTCAGAACAAACCTTAGAAATTCTTTATTGGATGTTTTCTAAACTTCTTATTCCAAGTCAGCATTCCAAGAAATGGATTCCGTCAGTTTGTTTTGGTCTAATATGTGGAACTCCCAGACTGCAAGTTAATGAACACTTTCTATGTCAAATGCCTTAAGTACTAATCTTGCATAGACTTCCCCAAATCCTTAAGATACAGGTTTTCAAACTTGAGTGGACGCAGAAACAGCTGGAGGGCTTGTTGGAACACAGATTGCTGGGCTCCACCCTCAGAGTTTCTGATTCAGTAGGTCTGGGGTGGGACTCAAGTTTCCAGGTGATGATGTTGATGCCGCTGTGGGAACCACACACCACACTTAATTCTCCTGTTTTACAAATGAGGAAACTGAAGCTCAAAAAGAGTCAAATTGCCTAGAATCACCTGATGTGGCAGGTACTACTGTGAACTAACTCAATAGCGTTTCTCCAAACTCTTCTCTCTTGCTGCTCTCAAGAAGAAAGACTGGAAATATTCATAATCCTTTGCAGCTAAGGATAGTTGGGCAACATGTTTCCAACTGGTGTCCCCTTCTTCCTGCTTCAAATGCTGCCAAGATGCTGGGAGATGTGTTCTCTTCCCCTTGCCGACCAGAGGAACAAAATGACCGTTGGTCTCTGATAACTGGCAGCTGACTCTAGGATCCCCACACTACCACAGGACTCCTCATTATGTATGAAAAAATAAACCCTATTGATTTAAGCCACTGTTAGTCAATTATTCTGTTATTTATAGCTGATACCATCCCCAGTGATACATAGGAATGAACAATATTGGGACAAAGATTTACTCCTAAGTCTATCTAACCCCTGACTTATTTTTTCCATCCTCTATACTGGCACTGGAAATGGAATTTTTGGCTGTGGAGTACTCAACACTCCCTAAGAAATCTCTTTAACTTCCCTCTAATAACGTTCCTCAAAGGGAAGTGGCTTAAGTAATTCACCTCAATCCCAAACAGAGGAATTGGATGTGGTCTGAATCTAACCAATATCCCATGACTGACCCAAGCAAAACGTGCCATTACGCTCTTACTACTCAAAGTGTGGTCCACCTTCCAGTAGCAGCAGCAGCATCACCTCAGAGCTGGTTAGGGGCAGAATCTCCATCTCCACTCCAGCCCTACTGAATCAGAATCTGCTTGTCATCAAGACTGCAGGGGCTTTATGCTCATCAAAGTTTGAAAAGTAGAATTCTAATTCAATGGTTCTCAAGACCGACCGAGCATTAGAAACACCTGGAAGTCTAAAACCAAATAAACTAATGAAAACACAGAATCCTGGGCCTCACCCCAGATCTACTTGAATCAAAACTCAGCTTGAGTAGGAATCAGAAGCCGCAGCACTAGTTCTTCACACTATTTTGCTCAGGCAGCATTTTGAGAAACTGATTCAAGCTATGGCCCTTCTCCCAGAGAACTGCATATATACATATACATACATTTTTACATCCAATTTCAGGGATTCAGGGAAACCCACCCAGAGTCTCCCTAGAATGTATGAACTCCAGAAAAGGAGCCCTCTCTACAAGCCTGGGCAATTACAGAAATGCACTCAGGATCTTAATGAGAAGAGACAGCCCAGCTCCTGTCAGCTGGGCCAGCCCTGGTTAGTTCTCACCTGAGGTGGTTTATGTAACCAACTAGAGCCCAAGGTCACAATTCATTTAGAAACTTCTGCAGCAAGTAAGGCTTTGTGCTCCCCAGGCTTTCCCATCATCCCAGATTACAGAGCTTTTCATTTCATTTTCATCAAATTAACCTAATTCACATGGAGAATGACTTCCTGCTCAACCACTGACCACAAGGATGCCACAGAGGCAGGTGCCTCATTT
This sequence comes from Eidolon dupreanum, assembly GCA_028627145.1. Taxonomy (NCBI): domain Eukaryota; kingdom Metazoa; phylum Chordata; class Mammalia; order Chiroptera; family Pteropodidae; genus Eidolon; species Eidolon dupreanum. The sequence goes on along the minus strand of CM053509.1, from coordinate 143,752,338 downwards.
AATTAGGAGGAGATTTTGAAAAATACATGCAGAACACACTCTTCAAAACAAATTATTCAACCCTCAGGGGCAGAGCATGGCTGTCTATCTCCCCAGGCCAGCCAGGCAGACTCATCTCCCTCCACTGCATGTGTCTAAGGACACCCTCATTTCAGCATTTGATCATGTAATTGGTTATTGGATTTAACTGACCACAGGCTTCTGAAGGTTTTCATCACTATAGCACAGGACTTGGTCAAAGTAGGCTGAAAAAAATGAAGCTTAGATGAAAGGATGGATGGATGGACGAAAAGAAGAAAGGAGACAGGTAGGGAGGGAGGCAGGTAAGGAGGGAGGCAGGGAGGAAGGAAGGAAAGATAGGAGATTCTGTTCCTTGAACAAAGTAAATGAAAAGAACAGGCAGTAATGAGTCTAGAAAATTCAGTGCCAGTTCTACCATGCACTAGATAGCTATGAGGTCTCAGTCAAGGCATTTAACCTTGAGTCTTGTTTTCCCCTCTACAAGATGAGATCAACAGGAACACACACCTAAATTTCTAGTTAGTGTGACAATTGAATTGGAGAATACACGTGAACACATTTTTATAGAGAGCAGCCCTCTGAATGGGACTATAGAAAAATGGGTCCCAAAATCTGGCAGAACTGAGCTCCCAGTATGGCTTCACCATTGTCAGCCACTTGACCTTGGGCAATCGTCATAATTTCTGCCCTTGCTTCCTCATTTGAGTAATGGGGGTGGCAATAACTGCCCTCCCGGGGGCTCTGAAGGAGGCACTGAGGCAACAGGCAGATTGTGGTTACTGCCCAAACATGCATTCCTCTTCCACTTAAGCCCCCTGCCCTTTGTTGCTGGATGGTGTATGTAAGTTTGTGGAACTGCCAATAAGAGGTGGTTGGATAAGAAAAATTGTTTCAATAAAATCTAATCAAGTTGCATGGGAAAGCATGCATGGTTCAACAACCAGATCTATAATTAGAGGTTAAGGGTAGTGGGGTGTGCTGGGAAAATTCTCACCATGCAGGCCTCACAGCTTAGAGCTCTATAGAACATAAAGTCTTCAAAGTTAAGTTTCAAAATTTTCTATCACATGAGCAAACTTCATTTGCTTAATGAGGCAATAACTGTGTGCTTTTTTTAAAAACATTTCCCTTTTATTCTCCTTCCCTACCCTCTTCACTCATTCTCTCTGCCTTCTTCAAAGCCCCCCGTGTCTTGTTCCCTTTTGGGCTCTGAAGTGGCAGTCATAAGGATTTGGAGTCAGAGTCCTGGATTCAAATCCCAGCTGCCACTTCCTGGCTGCCTGACCTCACACAAGTCAGTTCACCTCCCTGAGCCTCAGGTGCCTTTGCATTGGGGTTATCTACTCCAGCCTAGGGCTGGGGCCTGCTGTCAGGATTCAGTGAGATAGCATAGCTAATACAGTGGGGGCTGGTAGGTCACAGTTTCTCTCTTCCTCTTTGGCTGTCGGGGGATCCAGCTAGACAAAGCTCAAATGGATCTGATTAATTTGTTCAGGAAGAAGGGAAAGTGAGAAATCCCCAGATCCAAACCAGTCTTGGATGGAAATCAGGAAGTGAAGAAAGTCCTTTACTGCAAACGCTTATAGAAACATCCTGGTATTTTATAAGGCTCTGGCGCCTTCCACCAGGACTTGGAGGCTGCCTTTGCCAGAAGGGCCCGCAGCTGTCCTCTTGATAGCCTGGTGGTTCTCCATCCCTCTCTTCCTGGTGTCTGACTGGAGATAGAAGTCAGTTGCACAAGAAGAGACAGCCTTTGCCCAGAACAATTCTCCCCAAACTCCCAACTCAATTCGACCCCAACCATGGGAAAGCCCATAATTAGGAAGAGCTCTCACACAGAAGAGCAGCAAGGAGGCTTGCAATGAGCTCTGTTAAGCCACAAAAGCACAGCTCCACGGGGCTGTGGCCAGCTGTCCATCCACATGGTGTGAGTCCTTCCAGGGCAGCTCACACCGAGCCTAGGCTTACATGCATGGGGGCTCTGAAGCAGTGTCCAGAATCTTCTCCAGCCCCTTCGGTTCTTGCGATGGGGAAAGGAGGAGAAGCTCCTGAGGAGCCCTTGATAGCTTGCTGAGAGCCTGAGCCTGGTCTGCGTAGCTCAGTTAGTTCTCTGCATACGACACTCCAGGCTCTTTCACAGGCATCCTCACGTCACCTCCTCCCTGGGGTGAACCCTGCTGAACCCATTTTGCAGAAGGAGAAATTAAGGTCCAGGGAGATGTGAAGGGCCCAAGTAAACTCAGATGGACCAGAGATGATCCAAGTTTCAAATGTGTGCCTGGCTGACTTCTTCTCCAGAGGTCTTTCCAACACTCCAGGAGCTGTCAGACATACCTACCTCCCTGATTTGTAATTTTTCAGTTCTTCCCCACCCAAGTTTCCAGTGCCCTAGACCCAGCTTGAAGAGCAAATGAAAAAAAAGCACAAGGTGTCAAACAGCAAAATACACTTGCGGACAAGTGAACTGGGGCTTTCCTTCTGCATAGCCATGGGGACGCCTAGCCTTCACCTAGTGTAGAACTGACCAGGGCTCTCAGAAGTCATTCCATAGCAGAATAGGATACACGTGCCACCCCCATCAATGCCTAATATACCCATAAGTTCCAAAGTTCATTAGTTGTCATTGATATACCCTCAGGTCTAGAAACTACCCTTCACATAGCCAACTTGGACCAAGCTAGTGCCTCTCCAAGGCGGCAGTTATAACAGAGAAAAAAAACTGATTGGGCGAATGTAGCTTGGGCCTGTAGGTTAAAAATCCAATGTCAAAAAACAAGCTGTGGGACAGGGGGAGGGGGGTGGGGAAGACAAATAATCTATCAATAGAATGATAGGAAGTCCATGGGTAAAGCCAGAACTGCATCTTCTCACCATGCAGACTGGATGTGTAATTTCCCCCCATTTCTCTGTAAATAAGGGGCTCCTGCTATTGGTGAAATAATTTACGATCCAATGTGCTCCACTGTAAGTGGCTACTATGTTTGCTGGCTGTAAAAACATCTCTGAACGTACTGACCTTCAGCAGATGAGCCCTTGAGTTTATAGCACTGAGGAATTGTTTTACTGCTCCAGCACAGGCAACAGTCATGCTGAACACCTGTTGGAGGTGAGAGGAAGGGGATCTAGCCCTCTGGGACTTCAGAAAAATGAAACCCTCGGAAGAGCAAGGTATCCCCAATGGGAGCCAGCCAGATTAAACAAACCACCAAGGGCCTAGCGAGACCCTGGTAGGCATCCGAGTCCAGCCTGGGTGGAGGACTGAGGCCTGGAAGACCCTACCAAAGCTGGAGAGCCTATCGCAGGTCAAAGGGATGGAGACCGACACAAGTCTTGAGGGAAGGCCAAGGACCAAGCTGGGACAGCCTAAATAAACTGATAATTATGAGGGACAGGAGCAAGAGATAGATCAAAGATATATTAGGCAGTGTCTCCAGGGAAACAGAACTGATAGGAGATATGGATATGGATATGGATATGGATATGGATATGGATATGGATATGGATATGGAGAGAGAAAGGGAGGGAGGGAGGGGGGTGGAGAAGAGTGAGGGAGGGATGGAGAGAAAGAGAGAGAGAGAGAGAGAGAGAGAGAAGAGAAGAGAAGAGAAGAGAAGAGAAGAGAAGAGAAGAGAAGAGAAGAGAAGAGAAGAGAAGAGAAGAGAAGCTTTATTATATAAATTGGTTCACATGACTGTAAAGGCCAAAAAGTCCCACGATCTGCCATCTGCAAATTAGACAACCAGGAAAGCCAGGGTTGTAACTGAGTCTGGTCTGAACGCTCAAGAACCAGAGGTGCTGATGTCTGAGGGTAAGAGAAGATGGGTGGCCCAGCTCGAGCAGACAGAGTAAATTCTTCCTTCCTCCACTTTTTTTGTTCTATTCAGGCCTCAGAGGATGGGACGACGGCCGCCGGCACCGGTGAGTGAGGCCAGTCTTGTTACTCAGTCTACCCGCTCACATGCTCCTCTCTTTTAGAGACACCCTCACAGACACACCCAGAAATAATATTTTACCAGCTATCTAGGCATCCCTTAGCCCAGTTAAGTCGACACATAAAATTAATCATCACAGATGGGAACTACAGCCAAAGGTCTGATAGTAAACAAATCTAGAACAGAGGCAAAGCAAGAAATGTTCTGGAAAGAGTTTATAAACCAAAGAAGCAGAGCACCTTTGCCTTTTACAGCAGCTGCCAAATGGTGCATGGATGAATCAAGCGAGCTAAACACACACACACGCGCGCACACACACACACACACACGTCTAGGATAAATAAAAATATTTTTTCTTCTTCGCCCTTCAGCTTGCTTTAAGAATGTATTATTTTTCCCATCAATGCCTTGTGTATGGAGATTTCAGAGAAGCCCAAAGTAGAGCCTGCTTCCACCAAACTGTCCATGAGGATGACAGTCCCAGCCTCAGCCAGGCGTATATTCTTTGCATCTTTACCAGAAAACTAAGGTGACATTTGACAAAGCCTCTAGAATTTTGAACCACATTTTCAGGCCCAGACCCTTTGAGAACAGACAGAAGTATGCACAAGAATAAAGAACACCCAGCTAAAAAGCGCACATGGAGGGTTCTGAGCCCTTCAGGCAATGATGAAATTGGGGACTGTGTACAGTTTGTTCGCATGAAGCATCCTGGAAGAAGGCTTCACACTCAGTTAGCATCCTGGCCAAATGAGGAAGAGTCGAATGGGTTGGCCTGCAGTTGCCTAATACCCTGGGCCTCTGGGGAGAAATAAGGAGGAAGAAAGCCATTGTTTCCAGACCAGTTTAGAAACCTAGTGATTTCCATTCCTGGTGTTTTTAATTCTGAGCTTTTGAAGGTCATTTTCATTTTTTAATTGAAAAAAATATTACGGTTGATGACCTGCCAGTTCTCCACATATCCAATTATCATTGACAGCCAGGGGCCCCCACTTTTTAAAAAATAAACAAAAAGAACAATATCTAAGAAGACTTGAAGCTGAAGTTGGTGGTGGAGTTCCTTCATTCTTACCCCTGCTCTCTCCAGTACACATATCACGTGGGCACGCACAGCATGCATGTGCACGTACACGCACACACACACACACACACACACACACACACACACACGCCTGTGACTCCTCAAGTAAGTCTTGTTCCTCACCATTACACAACACCTGACTCTGGAGCTGAGATGGTACAGCTACTCAGTAACTATTTGGAAAATAAGCTGATGAATAAATAAGGATAAAAATGAAAGCTAGAAACCAGACACATGAGGAAGAGAGAGAGGAAGGGGTTCAAAGCAGATGTGGCTTGGAATCCTGCACCCAGAGAGCTCAGAGATCTGCGGGCAATAACAAGACCTGACATTTGCACGACCCTTTTCAAATTAAAAAGAACCCTCCACATCCCACGTCATTTCCGATTCTCATCCTACAACCCCTCCAACCCATCCCAAGAGCTAAGGGGTCTTTATGCTGATGTTATAGAAGAAACTAAACGCCAGGAAGTTCTGCTGGATTGTCCAAGGTAAAAAGAAGCAAAGCTAGGAACTGAAACTTTTGAAGTCTAAGCTTAAGTGCTAGTGGTTCCTGGTCTATGGGTTCAGGATCCCAGGTCTAAATCTACACAATTTAAGCCAGTGACTCCATCACAATCAAAAAGTCTGGAGAAACTAAGAACATCCACCCATTCATTTCTTTACTCAACACATATGTCATGGGCACCTGTTATGTTCCAGGCTGTGTTTGAGGAGCTAGAGACACAACAGGAAAAGAGGACAGAGTCCCTGTCCTCCCCAAGCTGATATAGTGGTGGGAGAGAGAGAGACCAAAGGGATAAATGAAGACATAAACAAGACAATTATAGACTGTGATGAGTATGTAAAAGAGAGAAACAAGGTGATGGAATAGAAAATAATTGGGGGAGTCCACTTGGATGGCCAGTCAGAAAAGCTTCTAAGAAAGAGACAGTTGAGTTGAGAGCTAAATGATGAGAATGAGCCAATCTTTCTGGGAGCCTTCTGGGCAGATGGAGGGAGCATGTGCCAAATGTTGAAGGTGGTAAGGCGTTCAGGGGTTCCAGGATGAGGAAGGAGACCAGAGTATGATGAATGAGCAAGAACCTTCTCATAGAAGTAAATGTAGACATAGACGAAGATCATTTTGGTTTTTCCTGCCCAGCATCCTACCTTCTTCTCTTGACAGCAGAATGTGATTTTCCTTTGAATAATTACTCTTCCACTATTATGATCCCATGAGGTTTGGGTGTTACTGACACACTTCCCAGCACCAGAAATGGGCACATAATCCATGCTTAGATGATCATTCCCGCATCAACTTCACCAGCTCACCCATGCACCGACACCCCCACCAGGCCACCATGTAACTCAACCAGGCCAATCACTAAGACTTCAGCCAGAACCACTTGGTAAAGATGTTAAGCGTGAGCTGTTGGTGACCATCTCACCACCACAAGAGGAGAACATGCCTAAGACAAAGCCAGCCCAGAGTAAAACAGAGCTGAGAACATATCCTGCAGCTATTGTTTGAGCCCCAACACCCAGCTGTACCTGGACTTTTCACCTATGTGTGCTATTAAATGCTTTTCATTTTTTATTCAACCAAGTTGGAGATGAATTTCTCTAACTTGCAACTCATGCACGATCCATGCTTACACAATTATGCTGGCTGCTGAGTGGCAAACTGATTGAGGAGGAACAAAAGTAGAAACAGAGAAAGGAGGCTACTGTCAGAGTCAGGAGAGCAGGGTTGAAGAGTCCCACTAAACAGGATCCAGATTTTTGAAGTAAGTGATTACACGAAAATGTGTGGGCATCCATACACTGTACGCCGCCCACATATCCAGCTCACTTGATATGAGGAGGTTCCTGACTCTGCAAGTGCTCCCTCCCTCTACCTGGATTGCTCTCATTCTCCTGGTCTCAACTCAAATGACCCTTTCTCAGAGTGGCCTCCAGGAAACCTACCCAAGTGGACCCCTCCCCCAAATTATTTTCTATTGCATCACTTTGCTTATCTCTTCACAGCTCTGTCACAATCCATAACTGTCTTACTATTTATTTGTTTATCCTTTGGTCCCTGTCTCCCCCAAGGGAATGAATGTAAGCTTGAGGAGGACAGGCACTGTGACTGTCCTATTCGCAGCTGTATCCCTAACCCCTAAATACAGCCTGGGACAGAAGAGGTGATCAATAAATACATGATGACTACCCTTTGACCCAAAAAGACTTCTCCTGAAAATTATCCCAAAAATTCAACTCAAAAGAAATCTTTTAAATAATGTAGACACAGATAGTGATTGATCATTAAATTGTCTAAAAATAGAGGTCTTTAAGTAATGGTGTATCAACAAGGCATTACTACAGTCAGAGGGCATTACAATTATGAAGATTTAGAAAAGTGTCCCCAAATAATGACAAGTGATAAAGGAAGGATAAAACATTGTATGGGTTGCACCTATACTTACAAATGAATATACACCTGTAATCAAAATCTAAACACACACAGATAAGTGCAGGAAGGGAGGGTGCAAAAATAAACAGGCGATGTGGACCCAGGTTTTTTTATAGTGCTCTTTATTTCTTTACAAGTGGATTTAACAAAAGTAGGCAACCTGGAGTCGTACAGATTCAGAATAAAATGCTATAGAACAATGGGCTATGGGAGTAATGCCAACCACAGAGCTGTTGTGAAATTTAAATGGGATCCTGGATTTAGAAGCGCCCAACCTAGGTCTGGCATAAATGTTTGCTTCACAAAATTTAATAATATGATAATAACAACAACAACCACAATAAAAGTAGAGTGCTGATAAACATCACATCCTGAGGATAAGAGAACAGGCTCCATCACCACCTATGTGATCTTGGTGAAAATATTGAATGTCTTTAAGCCTCAGTTTTCCCACATGCAAAAGGAAATGATGAGAATCTACCTTATACAGTTCTTACGCAACTTCCTTGAATATCGTAGGCACTCAGCAGAAATCATCATCTTCATCATTATCATCATCATCGTCATCATCATCACCATTAAGTAGTAAGAGTTGTGAGGAATAAAGCTTTCATCAGGCCTCAATTATTCTGTCCCTTGATCTGGTTGATGCCAACTGTTCCTTTATTGTTAATTGAATGCAGGGGAAAATGCTTCAGTGGGCAAAGAAGTGTAAAAAGAAATGATTCACCAGATCTTTCAAGAGAGCGGAATTGTTTTTTATTATTCCTATGTCACATCAAAAGGGCACGTAATGGTTGTAAGTTTGCGACCACTTCCTGGCTACTTTCTGAGTGCTGTGTTGGGGAAGCCTAAGTCATTTCCATTCTCTCGTGAAGCCTGTTGTGTTCTTGAGCTCTGGGGTAAAGTGAAGTAAGTAGCAGACATGTCTGTGCCCACAAGGAGCAGTCTCTCAAGTTACAGAGAAGAGTCAGGAACAATTGAAAGAGCAGGAGGCCATTATATACAGCACCTCATTGTCATGCAACAGACAGACAGCTATCTAATCCATCCAGTGGTCCAATGAGTCATCCCTCTCCCTGTCCCTAACATCTGTCTATTGCTTTTCATCCCCTCATCCCAAGTATCTTAGAGCAGGCCCTGGATACCTCCCTCCTAGTTAGGGGAACAGGTTTATAGTCAAACTGTGTCTATATTTAAATTCTAGCTCTGCCTCTTCCTATCTGTGTGACTTTGGGCAAGTCATTTAAACTCTCTGAGGCTGTTTTCTAATGAGGGCATTATTAATTAAATGAGATTTGGGGATGGTGCTTAGAGCAAGGCCTGGAACATAGTACAGATTCAAAAAGTGGTAGCAATTATTATCGTTGTTATTACAAAGACTAGAGAGGGGATATCAGAGGCCACATAGAAGTTATTAAAAAAAAATGAAGAAGAAAAGAAAGAAGAGAAAGGAAGGAGAGGGGAAATTTGTCCATGTGCACGTCCATCATAAAACCTGCCAATCGATTCCTCTCATTTATAGGATAAAGTCCATCCTCTAGACACGTGCAGGCACTGGGTCACCCATGGTGTTTGCTTCTGGCTCCACTTAGGTCCTCAGCAAAGTGTGTGGGGACATGGTGACATCATGATTCGTGGCACTGCTACCACTATTGGTTATTGCCTGCCTATGCTACTTCCTGAGGCTTCCACATCTCAGAGGCTATAACAGTCAGGGACAAGGGCAAAAGGAGACACTTTATTGGGTAGCTGCCAGCCGCAAGACATATTTTTTACACAGTAGATCATTTAATTCTCACAATAACTGCCAGCTAAGTATCACTGGCACTCGGTTATAAATGAGGGAGCTGAGGAGTGATTACAGAACTTGCCCAACATCCCACAGCTGGAAAGTGGCAGTCAAGACTCAAGCTCAGAGCTGCCTGGCTCCAAAACCTGCAGTCTCTGTATGCAGACATGTTACCTTCCAATAACCACACACTGTGGCTTAAGCCACAGTCATGAGAAAGAGACACAGTAGAAAATATTAAGTCAGTGTAGGAATGTAATTGTAAAAGCTAAAGAGTTAAAAGCATTCAGGAAACAGATCAGCATCACATTATGACCCTATAAACACAGATCAGATCACACACACAGTTACATGTAAAGCACTCTGCTCCCAACACCAACCCACAGGTTGCCATGAGTTGATTTCATAAGACCACTAAACCGGTGTTACTCAGAACAGTCCACGGAATGATGCTGGTCCACAAACTATTTGTTTCCAGTTCATGATAAATACAGAAATGAAAGAGAGTGTTTAGAAACCTTCATAACATTTTGACATCGTTGGGCATTCAAGTACATAATTAGCAGACTTCGCCTCATGGAACAGGGTCTAGACCAGTTTGGCTGTTGTTGAACTCAGGTTGCAAATGGCACAAGCTGCATTCCAGTATTGGTCTCTGATGGATTGGAAAGTCAAAAATCAAGATAAATTAATAATTAAAAAAAAAACATGGTACTTCCCCACAAAACATTTGGTAGATGCAATTTCTATTTTACAGGTGGAGAGAATGAGACTCAAAGAGACTGAGTCACTTGCTCAAGGTCAACACCACTGGCAGGAGGCAGGAAAGGGAAGCACTCGATCAATGGCACAATGAGGAGAACTATGAAATCTCTCAGCTCCTGATAACAGAAGACGTGTTGGCAAGAGGGGGCTAAAAGGTGGAGGCTTATAAAAAAGAAAGAAGCATTTCCTCCAGCTCTGCCATTGCCAAGAATTCAACTAAGATAAGTGTCTCAGATGAGAACTATCTCTGAAGAGAAGCCAGCAATGAAAGGGAAATGAAGGGCCTCACTTCTGACAGAGGTCAGTCTTTTGCATCCTGATTTACAGACTGACTTGCTAATTGTTATTGTGATTTCACATCCACAAATCATGAAGGACTCTTTAAATCCTCCCAGTCTGGCTCTAGAACTCACCAGCCCCAGCAATGACTCCAGGCCCAACTAGACTGAACATCCACCTCCTCAGAGCATGGCCCTTTCTAGAATGTTCTACCATGGCCTCTTCCCCTTCCACAACTGGAAAAGCTCTGCTCAGCCTGAAAACATTTTTGGAATAGATTATTGTTATATCAAGACTCTGGGTTTCAAGGCCCAAGAGTCATTCCAGCTCATTTTAAAAGGGGGGTTGTTCACTGGTCTCCCACAGATACCCCAAGACAGGAGCAAAAGTAGAGGAATACATTGGGGACTGGAAAATTGTTGCCACCCCAGGCACCTGTTGCTCACTCTCTCAGAAGCCACTGGACTCTCTTGCACATATGACATCTCAGCTTCTCTTCACTTATGTGCCCCAACCTCCTTTTGCTCCCAGGTTTCCTCTGATTATGTCTGCTTTACTGCTACAACACCTTTACACAGTCATCGAGGCCTCCCAACCTCAGCTCTACCTTGCAACTTCACAAGTGCAGCACCAGTACCAACTAGATCCCTCTGTCTGTCCCTAAGTCTAACTTTCTGAAAAAGGAATCTGATTGCCTGAGTGCATCTTTGCAAGCCAGGCCACTAATTGGTGGTCACTAGCCTACCTAAGAATCAGCTTTTCTGGGGTCCAAGGTCAATCCCTGGTCTCAACAGCTATTGCCAGGAAAGGCCAGGTATGTGATATGGAGAATATCTGCTTAAATGAAGGAGACTGTAAGCAGACAGGCCGACACTACTAACATGGTCTGTCCAGGAATAAATGAGAAATAAACAAACTCCTATTTATCTTTCGGTCCCAACTCTCATGACACCTTCTCAGGAAGGCCCTCCATGATTTCTCCAGATTCGTTTCTATTCCTTGTGTTTTGCAGTGCAGTGCAAATCCCTCTACAGTTATGTTCTTTGTGTTAACAAGAAACTGCTTGCTTGAATCTCTGCCTTCTCCGATGGATAATAAGGACCTTGGAGACCTGGATCACACCACAATCACCTTGGTACCCACAGTGAATGGCATGGAGCTCAGTGCTGGCCACAGAAAGGGTTCAATAAAGGAGCAGGGAGTGAATGACTGAATAAACAACTGAGTCAGCACCTGAAAGGCTGAATAGCAAATTGTGCTTTTCAACTGAACAAATTTAAGTCCCTCTGTGTCCACTTTAGATAAACTAACAAGGATGTTGCAGGAGGAGAGAGAAAGGGAGAGAAGGAAGAATTAAGAGGTAGAAGAATACTACAAGGAAAAGTAAAAAGAAAAAAAATCAGCCCCTAAAAGAGACTAAGTAGGTGAACCAATGCCTTTGTTGCAACATCTTTTATTTCCAGGTGTTTCTTTCGGTATTTTTACATTCCTTGATATAGCATGTAGGAACAAGGGATTAAAGCCTGGATTCAGTTTTCCCATCTGTAAAACAGAGGAGTAGCAGCAGCTTTGATGGGTGGCTGAGAGGATGAAATCGAGGTAATAGATGAAAAGTGCCCAGCAGAGCACCTGGGGCAGGTAAGAGGTCCTGGGTTACATTTTGGAACTGCCCAGCAAGCACATGCCAAGCAGGCCCTCAGTGGCAGTAGGTAGTATGTACAGGACTTTCCCAAGGAAGCACTGAATCTGGATGAAATCGTTCCTCACCCTGCGTCTGAGGGCCACAAGGGAGCTGGCAGCCAGGGTGTTGCTGCCCATTTACAACAGGAGGCCTGAGTAGGCCAATAACAACATTATAATGTTAATCATTAAAATGCCGTGTCTGTTTTTGTCTGGGGACAAGGCATTTCGATCTTTGTTCTCCCTCTATAAAGATGAAAGGTGAGGTGCTACTAAAGGTGGTGACTCTAAGCAAGGAGGACAGTACGGCTGCCTGGCCACCTGGATGGAAAGGCTGCGGCAGCCCCAGCCCCTGACATTCGCAGAGTCCTTGGAGGGCAAAGCCTGAGTAGGTGCAGGTGGGAAGGGAGGGAAGGCAGATAGGCTCCTCCCAGGAGGTCAGGCTCCACCCATTCAAGTGAGAGTCCTCAGTAGCTGGCTGGCAAAAGACAGAGAGCAAGGTGAAGATCTATCCCCAAAAGAAATGGAAACATATGTCCACACAGAAACTTGTACATGAATGATCACAGCAGCGTTATTCATAAGAGCCCAAAGGTGGAAACAACCCAAATGCCCATCAGCTGGTGAACAGATAAACAAGAAGTGGCATATTCACATAGTGGAATATTATTCGCCAATAAAGATGAAGTACCGATAAGACAGGGATAAAGTTTGAAAACATTATGCTAAGTGCAAGACGCCAGCCACAAAAGACCACACATTATATGATTCAATTTACATGAAATGTCCAGAACAGGGAAGTTCATAAAAACAGAATGTAGACTAGGGTTGCCAAGGCCTCGTGTCCAGAGAAATGGGTATTGACTGCTGATAGGTACAAGGTGTCCTTCTGAAGTGATGAAAATGTACAACTTTGTGAATATACGAAAAACTGTTGAACTGTTTACTTTCAAGGGTGAATTGTGTGGTATGTGAATTATAGCTTAATAAAGCTGTTACTTTTTAAAAAAAAAAAAAAAAAAAGCAATGTGGAATGGCATTTCACGCCTGAACTCTGGGTCAAATCCTTAGATCCATATTTTCAATGAGAAAATGCTGAACACCTACTAAATACCAAGAACTGCTCTAGGTGCTGAGTCCACAATAATGAATACAGAGACAATGCCATGCTTTCTCGGCACTTATGTTTTACTGGAGAAATCTGCCAAAAATAAATACATAATTGCGAATGTTACTGACACCATGAAGCAGAAACGGAGCTTAATGGAAGAATCCCTTAGAATGTTTAGAAGAAGGCCTGTTATGAGAGAAATTCTTGGCAGAGGGGCCAGCATGTGCAAAGGGCATGAGGCAGAAAAGGAGCCAGTGTGTTAAAGACACTGAAATAAGACCAGGAGGGCTGGAACAGTCACTCTGCCACTTCATCGTGTGGACCTTAGATGAGTCCCTTCAGCTCTCAGAGCTATTATACATTGTGATGGGGGAACAGTGACTGCTCACTCATGGGCGTGCCTGGCTTTATGCTGAGCAGAGAATAGGACCCATCCCTAGCTCATGTGCTGGCTATGGTCTAGTCTTCTAATCTGGATTGCATGTTCTTCATTTCTCTCCATCTATAAGGATAGAAACTCCCTAAAAGAATCTATAAAAGCCACACAATTCTCTTGGTAATGGTTGGAACCAGATACATTTTCATGAACACCTGCACCACAGGGGCCGCACAAGTTAGCCGGTGATGGTTTGTGAACCATTTTTCCTTGAAGAAGCACAAGCCATTGGGTCCTCCTTAGTCCTCGTTGACCAGTATCCCCATAGGGCTTGCTGCTGTTGCCTTCTCTTCTTTAACTACCTTCCAACTGGCTCTGGGCTCTGTCTGGAACTGGCGTGAGTCGAGAAGCTTAGTGAAAGGAGAAAATGTGATGCTGTTGATAAGAGCAGAGGCTTGAGACTCAAGCATATCTGGATTCCAGACAGACCTCCTTCTACTTCTTCCTGGCCAAGTGCCCTGAGGTGTGGGACTTCCCCTCTCCGGTCGTATTTCTCCAGCAGCATCAGCCTTCTGCTACCACATATGGAGCACCATTCAGTATCTAAGTGAATCCACACCATCACCCTTGAAGTCTGGCCACTCCAGATATCCCCATTTTACAGAATAGTAAGCTGAGGCTCAGATAGCTGAAGTCAAGGCCCCACACAGCTAGCCCGGATATAAGCCCAAGAAGTCTGGCTCCAGAGCCTATGATCTTTCACATACTTTTTAGATGACATCCCTCAACTATAAACTGGTATAATAACACCTGCATGGTGGGGTTTTCACAAAGATTGACTGAGCTAATAAACACAACACATTTTGGTGCTTAGAGAATTTCCAATGAATGGTGTCTAACCCCTAGAGTTTAAGGGGGTTCTGCTGGAAGGGTTTTTTTTTTTTTTCAGACTTCCAGGTAAGACAGACAACACCCTGTGGAGCTCTCCAGCAGTCACTGAAGCTTCCATCTCATTCCAGGATTCTCCCCACAGGACAGACTCTGGACAGCTGATTTCTAGCTTTCAGGGGAACCTACCAGAGTCAGCTGCAGGGGAGCTGGCACCTGAAAATAGCTCTGAGCCAGAGGCTTTGGTGCTAACGGGAAGGATGAGCAGGGCTACCAGGAGGTGGGCTGAGGGTCCAGTCTTCCTGGCCTTATGAACATCAACGGCTATCAGAGTCAAGCCTAAAAGTCTCCAGACTCTCTGAGGCAGAAGGAAATGTTAATGAGAAACTTTCAAAGAAGCCTTGAACCCCAGCTTGGAATGAATGAGAGGGCACCCTGCTCAATCACAAAGAGAACTGCTTTTCCTACACAGAGTCGGGAAGCAGCAGAAGGAAGTAGAGGGAGCCTAATCTTATTGTAGCACTTAACAAGAGATAATTCCTAACCCTTCCATGACCCTATTTCTCCACCTGCAACATGAAGCAAATAACACCAGCCTTACAGAGGGTCATCAGAACTAATTTATGGCAAGTATCCAATACAGGAGCTGGTGTGTATTTTTATTTTAAAATAATAGTAATCAGAGCTCTTATTTGCAGTGCTGAACTTTATACATGTGCTTTATATCCTCACTGAATCCCCACAACCACTCTGTGAGGTAGATACCATTATTAGCCCCATTTTATAGACAAGGAAACTGGGGCTTAAAGATTGCATGTTCGAGTCATACAGCTAGTAAGTTGTCAAGAAGTGATCTGAATCCAGGCAGTGAGATCTCAGAGCCTCCATCCAAATTGGTTCCATTCTCAGAAGATTACGCTATCAAGCTAATACCATTCACAGCAACCAGGACAGCGTAGAGGAATGGCTAAGACTATGCATGGGCTTTGGACAACATCAATTCCTTCAGAGAGGTGCTGTAGCAGAATCTCACTGAACCCTTGCAACAGCTCCATGAGAGATGTAATATATTAACCTCACTGCGCAGTCAAGAAAACAGGTAGAGAGATGAAGTGAATCATCCAAGGTTATGGTCAGGCAGTAAGTATAGAGCCCACTTCAGCCCTAGGCTGGGTTCCAGGGAAATAGTTGTTAGATAATAACTTATCTCACCTCTGTGAGGCCAGGCACCCTTGTGTCTACACAGGGAAACAAAGGTAGATAAATGCAAGAATTCACAGCCCTATAAAAAATGAATTAAGATAAAATGTGTAGCCTTACTACTTAATGAGTGAAGTTTATGCACACAAATGCATGACAATGACTCAGAGGAACATAATTATCTTATCATAAGTTAAAGGCAATCAATTTTCATTTCTAAGTAAATACCATATTTCCTCAATCCTAAAACACACCTATTTTTTTTTCACATTTGGTCATTTCTGATGATCATCCAGGTACAACTTACCATTACTAATATGTGTCTTTCTTTCCTCCCTGTCAAGGCTAGTATTGAATTATGAATGTGTCTTAGAATTGAGGTCCCTGCTTCTTCCTCTCTCAACTCTGTCCTAGGTAAAGGTCTTCCCATCCCTACCCCTGCCTTTCCTTTCCTTTTTCAAGTTGGAAAGGAAAACTGTACATCCCTCATTGGGAGATAAGAGGTAACCAGCCCTCTCTTACAGGACTCATGGGAGAATTAAGTGATTGGGGAAGGAGAAAAGAGAGATCTCTCCTCCAGCCCAAGACTACCCCCATATCTCTAATACAATGACATGGGAATGGTTGACTGATCCTGGATCCACCCAGCCTAGGCTGGAGGGGTGTGGTCAGAAGAGGAGAGCATGTCTTTGTGAGTCCAGATAGGAAGAGCCCCTCTACAGACCACCCAGCAACTCCACTGTGGAGCTCGGCCACAAATCCAAGGCTCTTACTCTGCTACCTCAAGCCTGTTCTCTCAACTCCCTGCCTGGAAGACATTTCAGCAGGCCAGCAAGGGGGATGCTACCTTCCTGGAGGCAGAACAGGCTGTATGTTCCTAGGCAAGTCATTTTGTCTCCTCTCCTGCAGCTGGAACCCGTCAGCCTCATCTTGCCTCAGGCTCCTTCTCAAAATAAGCAATGGGCCTCCTTCAAGGGCTTCCACTCTCCAATGTGGGATTTACAGCCATCATGGGCCATCAAGGACCTTCTTCTCTCTCCCGGAGTTTTAAAAATAGAAATAATATGTAAAAGGAAGAAAAAAGTCAAAGAAAACACCCGGGCGGGCAGGAATCAGAAGTGCTGGATTCGGGCTATGACCCTCACCCTTTCTCTCTTTAAAATGTGCCCAGCCCTTCCCTGTCTCTGAACCTGGTTTCCCAGATCCCTTTCAGCCTGGCCTCTGAGGCCTTCAGATGGTAAGGCCAAGACCCCTTTGCTTCTGGCAAGCTCTGCCTTGGGGGGCAGTCGGGGAGCATCCTGCTGGTAAAGCCTCTAGGCTGTAAATTCAGGGCAGGGGTGGGGGGGGGCGGGTGGAGGACAGCCTCTGGCCACCTTGTTATGTCTCTTGAATTGAATCACTTAGAAGCCATGCTCTGGCCTCCTTTTAAACAGCAGACCCTAAAGACAGACAGATAGAACTTTAGTTTATGCTTCTTAACACAACCTTGGCCTAAGGTGCTCTGCCCCCACTCCTGCATGCAGAATGAGGAAACAGAGCCATGTCTCAGCCTGAGATGTGTGGGAGGGCATGTGGGAGGAAAGGGAAGGAAGCACAAGGAGAGATGAGGGGTGAGGGGGATAAATGCCCTCAAATGACCAAGGATGAGTTTCATTAAGGTATATGCTAGCAGCTCCTTAATTAGCCAGGAACCCCTGAACACAGCCAATGCTCAGCAAGCACGCATCTCCCCAAGGCAGTCAGCTCCTGGTCAAGAACCCGACTGCTAACTCATGATCCTAGCTCTGACCTTGGGCCACAACTTAACCTATCTGTAAAATGAGAGTAAATCATATTTGCCATCTAGGGTTGTGGCACGCTCAAAACAGTGCCTAGCACAGAGCTAATTCGATGGTATTATTCACTGCTATTACTTGCCCAGGAATTTACATACATTATTATCTCACAGAATCTTTATAACAAGCCTGGGAAGAAATAATAATTTTATAGGAAAAACCTGAGACTCAAGGCACATTGCTGGTCTGTAGCAGGGCTGGGATTCAAAGTCTCCCCATTCTTTCTAACTTCAAGTTCCATTATATAGGTTCCCTCCTACAGAGAGGGAATAGAAAATTATAACATTGTGGGGAAGGGGACAATAAATGACAAAGAGAAACTGATGCTACTGGGAAATGCTCCAGGGAAGAGGCTGGCTGGTGGGGCAGACAATGGAGCATCTTTTCTCCCCAGGAAGTTTCTAAGTGCTGCCTCACAGGGAGGATGCGGGCTGAGGGCTGAGAGCTTGTTGGGTGCTCCAGGTCTTGCCCAGCAATGCTTCAGTCTCTGAGTCACAAGAGCAGCCCTGCAGCAGACCACACCACAGATCGGCAGCCACAAGGGAGGAAGGAAGAGCAGCTCAGCCCTGCAAAGGCCCTGGGGCTCGAAGATGGCCATAGGCTGGAAAAGCCCAGTGGCATCCCATCATCTCCAGGCTCCTTGGGTCCCAGAGCTCTCACTCTGAAGAAGGGAATGGGGAGGCTGGACCCAGAGGGGGTGGAGACACACGGGTGGATGGACAGGCCATGCCCATCCATCCCAGGAAGCAGTGGGCAAGCCTGTGGGGAGGTGGGCAGGAGCCCAGAGGGCAGACAACTATGACCACAGGCCAGGCATCTTTCTGGCCACAAGGGTTGGCAAAAGGGAGATCAGACTGTCTTCTCTGACTGGAGAGAGAAGGAGTCTCTTCAGCTCGGAGAATTGCTGCCCATTCCCAAACAAGCCGAACGTTGGAACAGAAAAGGGGCATCCTGAGGTCAGCCAAGAGGATGGATGCTTTTGCAGTGGAGGAAATAAAGTCACGCAAAGTTGGGAGGTGTAAATGGGACCAGAACTTGGGTATTCTCACACCAGCACCTCATCCCATGGTTTTAGGGAAAGCATACGAGACTCAGAGTCAGGTCTCCAGAGTTCTGGTTCTGGATCTGTTCCCAGTTATCAACCTATACTATCCTAGAAGCTTCCTTCAGCTTGTGGATTCTATAGTTCTCAGCTATAGAGGCATGCATGCTCTGTGTGTGCATGTGTGTCTATTCATTCAGCAGCAAATACTTATCAAGTGCCTTGGACCAGGCTCTGTTTTAGGACCTGGAGATAAAGCAGTTCACACAACAGATGAAGCCTCTCTTCTCATGGGGTCAAAATACCATGGAGAGACCTGGAGTCTAGTGGGAATCCATGTAGAAGGACCCCATGTATCATCTATGCCCTAACTCTAGTAGGTGGAGAATGTTCTGCTGATACCATTTAGAGCCACTCCTCAGAGCTTCCTCATGCTTTGGGGGATCTTGACAAATCCTGTGAAACCATTTCCTGAGCCCACACCCC
The DNA here is from genome assembly GCA_028627145.1 of Eidolon dupreanum. Lineage (NCBI taxonomy): Eukaryota > Metazoa > Chordata > Mammalia > Chiroptera > Pteropodidae > Eidolon > Eidolon dupreanum. The sequence goes on along the minus strand of CM053509.1, from coordinate 143,733,413 downwards.
GACTCCCTGCTCCCACAGCACCCCAAGGTGTTTCTTCAGGCATTCTGCACCCTGCCTTGCAATCACCAATTTTTTTCTGTGACTTTCTGAGCAACTTGAAGGGGGACTACTGCTCGATCTCCTTTAATTCCTAGCACCTGGGAGATGGGAGCTTCCTATAAACTCTTGTTGAATGAAGGGCTGACTGAATGAAGCCATTGATTCTGAGCTCTGATTGCTCTTGCTCGTCTGTAAAAGGGGGGTGATAACTATCTGGTTGACTCCTGATTGTCCTGCAGATCAGATGAGACTAGGAGATGAAAGGACCTTGGAACCAGCAAGCTGTTCTTCCAGCGATAGTTCTTATTATACCCCATAAAAGTGGCACCAGTTAAGTGCCTCTCTCTGGGAAAGGACTCAGCTATGGAGATCCCCGGTGTGAGCTGGGAGTGTATGCTTGTGCGGGAATATGTGTGTAAGTGTGAGTGTATGCGCCAGGCCTGAGCGGCCCCCAAAGAAGACCCAAACTTTCAAGAAGGGTGCAGAGAGCACAGACCTCCTCCCTGGCTGGCCGTACTCACAGGGACCCATGGCTGCTCAGGCACATAGCAGAGGGCAAAGGGGAAAAACAGAAAGAGAGAAGGCACCCAGAGTCCCCATGTCCATCTGTCTGTCCGTCTGTCTGTCTGCTGCAGCCAGTGGCTCGCTCATCAGGCAGGACGGAAGCACTGCCCGGCTATAAATGACTGCTGGCTCCAGGCTGGCCACCCACCCTGGCTGCCCGCACGGAAGGGCCGGACTTTACCCAGCAAATCGGGAAGGAACTGGAACCTCTGAACTTGGGACTTGGGCTCTGTCGATAAGGCCAGTGGACAAACAGAGGGCAGGGGCTGAGGCTCCCCTTTATACACACAGAAGCCCGGCTCCAGGCTGATACTGCTGAGATCTTTGCCCTCTAGTTCAAACAGGAAATCTTAAAATGGAAAATGAGCTGCGTAAGGAAGGGGCGCGGCCACCAACCTACAGGGAAGACAGAGCAGGTTGTTCACAACAGAGCATTTGGGCTTCTTGCAGAGGAATCCAGCCAGTCTGGAGTGTTCAGGAGAGTGCAAGAACCACCTGAGGAAAGTAGAAGGCAGCTGGAGGACCAGGGAGAATGGAAAGCCTGGGTCTGACCCACAATACACAACTTATCATCGTGTGGCTTGTGGAGAGTGACCTCCACCCATAGAAACCTCAGCTTTCCCATCCATCAATGGGGCTAGCAATGCCTCCCACATCAGAGAGCACACTAACGAAGTTGAGAGTGTGAAAGTGCCCTGTAAACTGCACAGGGCTTGTATGGCAACCCTGCATCCTGGCCGAGGCCCTCCCCACAAAGATATTTCACAATCGAGAGGGAAAATCTAAAACATCTCCCACTCCCCATTGCCACCCGCATGCACCCCCATGCTAGCAGTTCAAAGAAGAGAAAATTGGGAGAAGATAAATAATTAAGAGAACCCTAACAGTCTCCCTGCTGAGGTTTCTAAGTAATTATTCACCTGTAAATTACTCCTCTCCTCTTAATTCTATCTCTAGATCCTTTTGACAAGGTAAATTCATTTATTTACATCTCTAACTATCCTGCTTTGGTAAACATTCCAACAAGCTTGGAAGGCCCATTAAAGAAAAAAAAAAATTGAAGAAGTGAGGCAGGCAGGAGAGAGAGAAATTAACTCTTGGTCATTACTAGCACTTACAAGATTAAACTTCGAGGGTAATTAACGAGGAATCAAAGCCAAGGCAAACCTCATTCCGAGCCAAAAGGGAGCCAGTCCCATCAGGGTGGGAACCACAAGAGGCCCTTGTCCACACAGCCCACAACTCCTACCAGAAGTAGGAGTTGAGGGGAGGTTATTAGAAGAAACCTTCTAGTACTCTCTCTTCAACTCCTCTGCCCCAGACAATGTGGGCTGCATTTTCACCTTCAGGAAGAACTCTCCTTCTCTGGTGAAATCACTCTTGACCCTCCCCTCTCACTCACAGACACCTCGACACTTCCAGATGACCCCCCCAACCAAGGCCTGCCCATTTCTGGGCCTGGCACATCTTAGGCACTGAATCAACCCCTGCGGAATAAATGAATCCATATACAATCCATTCCAGTGTCTCAAAGCCTCTCCAATGTGTTGAACTCCACGGTCACCCCCTTGGGTGAAGACCACCATCATCTTTTGCCTAGACCAGGGCCTCCTCCAACTGTTCTCTCTGCCTCCAGTCCCTCCCCCGCTCATCCTCTACAAAGAATTATCTTCTTAAAAGACAAACTGAAAAAGCAGGCAATGTACCACTTTAGCTCTGACCACTGAGGAGAAAGTTAAGACAGTGACCCCTGGAGTCAAACGGTCTGAGTCTGAAGTCTGGGTCAGCAACAGACCACCTGCGTGGCCCTGGGTAAGTTACTTAACATCTCTGAACCTCAGCTTCCTCATCTATAAAAAGAAAGTAATAATAACATCTACCCGCTACGATCGTCGTTATATGCATTATGAACTAATGGAGAGATGCTTAGCACTTAATAAACATTGGCTATTAGCAGCAGCATGACTATTACTGTCATCATCACCATCATCGCTAAAATGCCTTCACTGCATTCCCAGCATCCTTGAATTAAGAGCCAAGCTCTTTAGCGTAGCTCAGGAAACCTGGGCCCTGATTGCTTCTCAGCCTCAATTCTCACCACTTCCCCATGAAAGTCCAGTCATGAAAGTCCTTGCAAGTTCCCAAATGCTCCATTTTCTCTCTACTTTGGCTCTTTGCACAGGCTGCTTCCTCTCTCTCCCAGGAATTGCAGCCCAGGCCCTAGGCATGCGCAGACAGCACACCCAAGGAGACTCCCACAAATGGGCTTGGCTCTCAGACTCCAGTATAGGAAAAAAGCATGTGTGAGGCTCAGAGTTGACCTAGGAGTCAGCCTTTCTGAATTCATTTTTCTTCTAAAAAGAGCATTCTGTTGCTCTGAAACTTCCAACAATCCTATGAGGAGGGAAGATAGATATGAATCTGCCCAGTTTTAGGATGAAGGAACTGAGGTCCACAGAAGGCATGTGACTTGCCCAAGTTCACCACTTAGTAAAAGCAGGAATAGAATCTTAAGTCTTCCAAGACAGCAGAACCAGGAGGGGCAGCAGGTGGGGAGGGGATGGACATCACTCACTTGGAAGTGGACCTGAGTTTGCATCCCCAGCCAACACTGCAGGCAAATTTTTACCTCTCTAAGCTCCCAATTTCTTCATCTGCAAAGTAAGGGCAGGAACGACTTTCTTGCAAGGTGGTTAGAGAAGATGAGTTAAGACACCTACTATATGAGAAAGAGCCCAACCACCACCTGGGCCTTGGAAGTGAGAACCAAAGGGCTGGGAAGGAAAGGGAGGCTGCACAAAGGCTGGTGTGCAAGGATCTAAAGTGGCATGGGAAAGCAGGAGAAGGCAGCCTCTGCCTCCACCCCTGGACTCAGGGACCTTCACAGTCTTCACTCTCAAAGGCCAAGGGCAAATGGTATCCTCAACAGAGAGCAACAGGTCAATGAAGGCAGGAAGTGGAGGTAAAGAGGCTGGAGACACAGATCCGGGGAAGCCAGCCTTCACGAGGAAGCCACAGTGATGGGATCAGGTGAAAACTTCCCGGGGGAGAGCTGAGGATGGAAACCAGAGGTGTGCCTAGGACTGTAAGGCAGGGGAAGACACGTGGAGAGGGCAGGAACCTAAAACACATAATAATCTGCCCAGAAATACGAACTCTATTTATTCAACATTTCCCTCCGAGTGTTTTCTAAGAGATTTTATATATATATATATATATATATATATATATATTTCACTAAAAGAATGAACCATCCCAAGATGCTAAAAGTCATGTTAGGGAAAGGTAACCCAAGTTTTCTTCACTTTCCAACTAGAACATGGATTTCTCAAGGACAAGATATAGATCTAGAGCCTGGCCCAAGGTGGCCTCAAAACATATCATGAATGGCGGGGAGATTAATGAAGAGCTAGTACTAAGATCAAAAGGAGAACTGCCCAGATATTCCTTAAATTCATATTTTCCTAATATAAATAATATTATGTTTTATTTTCCAAAGGAGAAAATATGCTATTATATGAGTAGAAAAACTGTTTTGAGTTAAACTAACCTGAATTAACTCTTGCCTTCTCCACTTTCTTCTCTGAGCCTCAGTTTCCTCCTCTGTTAAATAAACATTATTTTTATTTGGAATCTTTGTTGGGAGGAGTCAAGATAATGTACATAAAATGCCTCCCATATGGTATTCACTGAATAGATGGAACTTTGTCTTCCAGACCATAAAACAAGTCCAACAAAAATCAGAAGCAAAGCATATATGCTGCATTCTCTAACCATAAAGCAATTCAGTTGGAAATAAGTAACAAAAAGATTTTTTAAAAGAGAATCTTATGGTTTTTGGAAATTTACAAGCATACTTTAAATAAGTCAAAGATCAAAGAAAGAATTAAAGTGGAAATTAGAACATACATTGACTTGAATGTCAATGAAAATGCAACATATTAAAATGTGCTGAACACAGCTAAATCAATACTTGAAGAGGAATATATAGCCTTAACTGGTTAGATTATAAGAGAAGAAAGGCAGAAATAGCACGAGCTATGTATCCAATTTATGGAATTAGAAAATAACCACAGAATAAACCCAAGGAGAGTAGATATAAAAAAGAAATAAAAATGAGAGCAGAAACTAATTAAACAGAAAACAAAAATAAGTTAAAGAACTTAAGGTCAAAATTTGGTTCTTTATGAAGTCTAATAAAATTGATAAACTTTTGGTGAGAATAATCAAGTATAAAATGATAAAAAATAAAATCAAATAAATACTATCAGAAATAATAAAAGGGACAGATGATTCTAGATAGGACAGAGATTTAAAAGATAGCAAATATCATTAACAACGTTATGCCAATAAATTCTAAAATTTAGATAAAATGGAAAGATTCCTATAAAAGTATAGTCTATCAAAATTGACTAAAAAAATAAAACCTAGTTTTTCCTTTAACCATTAAAAAATTAAATGTATCATTTAGAACCATCCCATGAACAATTCACAGGCCCAATGGTTACAAGAGCAACTAAATGTCAAAAACAGGTAATTCAAACTCTTGAAGAGAACTGAAGAGGAGAATGACCTCCCCATTCACTTGATGAGGAAGTATAGTTTTGATATCAAAAAGAGGTAAATATAATATAAAGAGGGAAATAAAATCACTAACCATAGGAACCTAGATGTAAAGTCTCCCCTTAAAAAATTTTAGCAAATCAAATTCATAAATTATAAAGAAAGGTAACATACATGAAAAAATTGAGTTTATCCAAAAATGTCATTGATTTAAATTAAATATTTATTTTTGCTATTCATCATTGTAACACATAAAGTGAAATAAATCACAAGAGCATGAGTAGACATACAGAAAGCTTTTTAAAAATTCAACACTAATACGTGTTTTTAAAAAAACTTAGCATACTAGAAATAGAAAGAAATTTCCTCAACTTGAAAATTTACAAAAATCCAAAGGAAATATCATACTTAATGGTGAATTGTTAGGAGAATTTCCTTTATAGTCAGCAAAGAAGCTGCTGTTCTGGTTTAAATTTGATAGTTTTTAGAGGTCCTACTTCATGTAATTAGATAATACAAATAAATGAAAGTTATAAAAATGTTCTTTATTCTGAAATTATATGATTACCTACAGAAAACACCAATAGAAACTACAAATTATAAGAGTAGGAAAACTAGCAAAATTGTTATCAGTAAACAAAACTCAATTACATTTTTATAACCCAATAGCCGTCAGTTAAAAATTCAATTTGAAAATACAATTTATTGTGATAACAAAAATAATTCTAATATAATATGTGCAAGACCTATATGGAGAAAGCTGTAACACTTGTTAGATGACATTTAAAAAGTATGAAATAGAAGGAGTGAGACTGAGTTCATCAATAAGAAGTTTCAATATAGAGGTCAACTGTCCCCAAATTGATCTGCAGATCTAATACAATTGAAATAAACATACCAGCATGGTTATATAAGGAACTTGAGCATCTAATTACAAATGTACAAGCAAGAGCAAAGAGCCAACAGTAATTCAGATAATTCTGAAGAAAAACAAATGACAAATAATAAAATTTGCCTTTCCAAATATCAGAACTTAATATAAAATTATAAAAATTAAGAAAAGATACTATTAATATGTGGAGAGACATATATGTCAACTGGGAAGGAACTGAGCCCAGAAACAGATTCATGCATTTATAGATAGCTGAGACGGGAAAGAGTTTTGTGACAGGTCAGTGGATAAAGGTATACGAGTTAATAAATAGTTATGGAGCATTCATATGAAAGACAAAATAAAAATTGTGATCCCTGCTTCACTCTTAGGAAAAAAAACAGTTTTAGGTATTTTAGTAATTAAAATGAAAAACAAAACTTTAAATTTTTTTTTGAAAAAAATAGAATATATTGATGACTTCAGGGTAGGGAAAGATCTCTTAAGATACACTAAAAAAGTGTTAACCTTTATCAAATTGATAAATTTAATAACTTCTATTTATCAAAATACAATATAGAAAAGTGAAAATCAAAAGCTAGGAGAAAATATTTACAATGTTATCCAAAGAATAGTACTTAGAGTATATAAAGAACTCTTACCAATGAAACAACCAAATAACCTAACAGAAAAATGAGCAAAGGATATTAACAGATTTTTCAAAAAAGGAGAAAACTGAAATGGCAAAAATAAAACAAATTTAAAAAGCAGTCAGCCTGATTAGGAATCAAGAAAATTTGAATTAAAATCACAGTGATATTTTCACCACCCTAATGACAAAAATGAAAAAGTCTGACAGTATCCAGCATTGCCAAGGATCTGGAGCAACAGGAACCCATATGCACTTTCCAGGTGTTTAAATTATTTGCCCAATCATTTTGGAACAAAATTTGCCATTTTCTGGTACATTTCAGGATGCCCATACCCTATGACCCAGCACAAATGTATGCCCTAAATTAGAACTCTTACACATGTGAGCCAGAAGCATACCTAAGAAAGTCCATAAAAGCAATGTTTGAAATAGTCAAACATCAGAAACAACCCAAATGTCTGTCTACAGGATAATGGATAAGTACTGTAACTTGTGATGTGCTCACACAATGAAATCTATACAGAAGTAAAAAATCAATGAACTAAAAACAAACACATCAGCACAGTTGAATATCGCAAACTTAGGAGGAATCAAAAATAAAAGCAATGGCACCCACCCTTTCTTTATGTCTTGACTCACATGGAAAAGGATAATACTACTATTGTCTACATAGCACACCAATATCAATTTGAATCTGGGGTGACTCACCCAGAGTCACTTAGTCACAAGTTCCCATAAGATTTCTTGGCACTCCTGAGCTACGACATACACTATGTTGGCGTTTATACAAAGCACAAAAAGATGCAAAATTACACAATATATTGTTTAGCGACACCTAAATATGAGCAAAACTATGAAGAAAAACAATGGGATCATAAACAAACTTACCTCTGAGAGAAGAGAAGGAAGATGTGTTAGGAAAGGTGCCTGCAGTGTATTCTGCCATGTGTTGGAAATATTTCATTGTAACTGTGGGATACAAAGTGATATGTATCAAATGAACTTAACTATTTAAAAGCATAGAAAAAAAAAAGAATTGAAGAGTTAACCATGGTTACCTTTGAATGACAGATCTTTTTTCTTTTTTCTTTTTTTTTTTTTAGTTTTTTCTAATTTTCTACAATGAACATGTATTTCTTTTATAATCAAGGAAAGAAGAAAAAATACTTTAACAAGACAAACCCCCTAATTGTAAGGATAAATGCCAGGTAGTTGAAAGGAGAAGGAAGGGGGAAAAAAAAAACCCACTAGGTATAAAAATAACTTTCTCTGGTTTGATCTTTAAGCAACAAGGTACAATCTCAGGAACTCTTTCTCCCTTGAGCTTTTCTGGGTCCTACGCAACAAAATAAGGCAAAATGTGCCTATTGAATTATATTGTTCCCTCGTCAGGTAGCAAAGAGAAACCTTTTGTGCATTTAAGGAAAAGGCACACTGGTCCTCCCCAGGCCTTATTTTTAGAGTTACTGTAATTCAGTCTCCTAAATGGCTCCACAGCCAAGTGAACACACAAAGTATGTTTTTCCTTTTTAAGTATCATTTGTTTCTGGTTTGTTTGTTTGTTTTTTTTTTTTTTTGTAGAGGTGAGTGCAATGAGATCTTACTGTGGGCAGGGACTTCCCTTCAGATTAGCGTGTTCTGTGGCATTCATCTGATTTGACCCGAGCCACTCGCTGGCCTCAGCAATTGCTAAATTATTTCCTGGGAGGAGATTAGGAACCTGGGGCAGTGGAAGAATAGTAAAAGCAATAATGGTCAGCTGGGGCATGGTCCCCCTGATGTAGATGAGGAAACTGAGATGAATGATCTGATCTTTGTCAATGGTGGGCAATCAGGTGGGGAATTAAATGCCACCAGCTGTGACCAACTTTGCTCTGTGCCTTGCCCTGCCACTGACACCCCTAGATCCTCTCGTTTGGCCCCTCAGTGAGGACCCACCTACCTTGAATACATGAGCCAGTTCTAGGGTTCTACCCAGGAGCCCTTAAAATCTTTTTCATGAGCCATGTACAAAGAGAGGTGGAAGAGGAAGAGAAGGGATGGAAGAAAGAGGTACAAGGGAAAAATCGTCTTCATAGTAACAGCTCGCATGTCTTCAGGGCTTGCTACATGCCAAGCATTATCCCAGACCACTCGCCTTATATTATCTCATTTAGTCGGCACAGCAATACTAGGAAGTCAATGACTTTCTTTTTCTGGCCTATTTTTCAGAGAATGAAACTGAGTTTCAAAGTGGTTAAGGGGCTTGCCCATTCATGTGCTGTTAAGGACAGAACTAGGACTTGATCTTAATCATAGAGTTTTGGAGCTTAAATCTTAACTATGATTCCTCCTATCGACCCCCTCAAGTGTCCATCACAGGACTCTGAGGAGCGAGTTTTTCCTCTAAAACAGAAAAAAAAAGCTAGATGTGGTTCAGCTGCCCTCAAACATTCAGGGGCTCCCTATTTCCTGAATTCATTTACCAGAGATTACATCTACCTCTACCATCTCTCCCCAGTATAACCTCCACCCATCTATCCAAGTTCTAAGTTTGTGCAGCATGCCTGAACCTCCAGGGGCCTCCGCCCATCCAGGTTCAAGGCTGTTTCTGGTTTAAAAGCCAGTCTGTTCCTCTCCCTGCTCCAGTTTCCTGAAATGTCTTTAGCCCAGTAAGTCAAGGTCCATCTCCTCCAAGAAGCCTTCCCTGATTTCATTAAATTCAGTAATCTCATTTATTCAGTCAACAAAATCTATTAAGCACCATTATGTAACAGGCCCTGTGAGTTAAATAATCAATAAACACACCATTGGAACTTATCAAGGAGGTCAAGACTTTTCTGAAGAATCAATAGTTGCTCAGGGATCTGAAAGATGAGCAAGAAAAGTTAAGTAAAAAAATTGGAGAGGGGTGAGTGCTGATAAGATGACCATACTGAGGGAACACCATGAACCAACAGACAGATCAGAAATATGAATGAGTTCTGGGAACATGTGGCCAACCTTTCTGAAACGCAGTCACCCTCACTACATAAAGCAGGTAGCAATACTTACCGTGTTGTCAAAATATTATACCTCTGACACGAAGTACATCACATACATGGTGTATCCCTCTGACCGATGTTCTCTAGGAAAGTAGAAATAATCTTGGGTGTCAAAACATTGTAATTTTTGTAAGCATCGAGTTTTAGGGCTAACAGTAGGATATTATTATCAGGTCACTCCAAATCCCTGAGATCACCACCGTCTGTTATTCATGTCCATGCTCGAAGCTCCACTGAACAAAGGGACTTTGCTTGCCTTGGTCACCACTGTATCTCCAGCCCTGAAATTGTGCCTGCCACAAAATGCTTGCTGGGAATGTTTGTTGAATGAATATCTGTGGCTTTACCCATCTACTAGACCAATGGTTCTCAAAGACTGATTCTACAAGCAGCAGCAGCTTAGAGCTTGCTAGAAATGCAAATTCTCAGGCCCCATCCCAAGCCGACTATATCAGAAACTGTGGGATGGGGCCAAGAAATCAGTGTTTTCACAAGCCCTTCAGAGACTCCAGTGCCCATTGAGTTTGAAAAGCATTGATCCAGAGATAAGCAACTACAGAGCAGGGATTGGCTTACTCAGTTCTAAACACACAGCCCTGAGCAAACTCATCAGGACTGAAAATTGATTGTCCCTCCTGGCACTGCAATATCACTGCAAAACTCACGCCAAACCAAAGATTGTCAGGGCCAAACCAGCTCAGGGCACCCCTTTCACGAGCCCCAGGTAAGTGTTCCTGCCTTTGCTGAGGATGCCCTTCCCTACTGGATGCTGACAAGTCCCAACTCAGAAGCCCCCTCCTCCAGTAACCCTTCAGAGGCAGCAATTCCTAGACAAATTGTCCCTTCCCGGTGCCCCAAGGGTACAGAATATAGGCTTTCATTAGGGCTAGCATCCCATGGTGGTGGATGAAGTCATTTAGAAATACCTCCCATCGATATGGGCCATCTAATAGAATAGCCACTAGCCAAATGTGGCTACTGAGCACTGCCAATGGGGCTAGTACAAGTTGAGATGTCCAAGTGACTTTAAAATTCACATTGGAGCTTGAAAAAAATGTAGTTCAAAAAGTGTGAAATATCTCATTAACAATTTTCACATTGCTTACATGTTGACAGGATCATAATTTGCATATATCGGGTTAAATAAACATATTATCAAGTTAATTTCACCTGTTTCAGTTTTCTGTTGTGACTTCCTGACAAGCTAAAATTACATACGTGACACACATTACAGTTCTACAGGGCAGCGCTCTCAAGACAGGCAAAACTCCACAATGGTGGTGGCCAAATCTCACTCACCTTGGGGCCTCACCTGAGGCCCATCTCATCGCTCTTATATACAGCTGACCCTCGAACAATATGACCTTGAACTGTGCGGATCCACATTTACGCAGGTTTTTTCAATAAAGACAGTCAGCTCTTTCTATCCCCGGTTTCGCATCTGCAGATTTGGCCAACCGCGGATGGAAAACAGTCTTTTCACATTCCCAGCCACGGTTTCCCAACCAAGAACCATTGGTGGAATCCAGGGATACAAAGGGCTGACTGCTGTTAAGTTTTTGAGGGAGTCAAAAGTGATATGCTGATTTTCAACTGCATGGGGGTTGATGCAGTTGTTCTAGGGTCAACTGTAGTAGATACTCAAAAAATAAGCACAGAACAGTAAAAAAAAAAAAATTCACCAATATTTGAAGGCCTAGATCTTCTCAAACATAGGGACATTGATATCAGCACCTGATTCAGTTTGTAGGCTCTGGAGTCCTTGGTTCTGATGCTGACCCCTTGCAGACAGATTTTCACGCAACTCAATCTCCTTAACTCCAATAATTGCTGACATGCCCACCCCACAGGGCCTTTGGGGAGCAAAATGAAAAAATGAATAAGAAGCTATTGCAGAGTCTATTAGCACAGGAGGAGTGTGAGAAATCATCCTCCATTCCCCAGCCCAGCCCTTCCCGTCGTCTGCCTTAGATTTTCTAGAAAGCGTCAGTGTGAAGACACTGTGTTCCCAGAATTTATAGCTCACTTTATAGTGTTTTGGGTGGGGCCAGAAGCTTCACAAGCACTATTGTTTTCCTTGTCTTTAAAATAAATAGGATTTCACGCAAAGAGAAGAATTTTCGAAAAAAAGGGAATGGGAGGAGGCTACCGAGAGTAAGAATGCCCCTGGTCCTTTCCTCTCTCTCAGACTGTGTGTCTCAGTCCACATCTAGGCAACGGGAGAGAAAGTTAACATCTTACAGCTAGAAGTTTACCTTACCCTAGCTTCGTGAGTATCAAAAAATTCAACAGCCCACCAGATGTCTAACTCCACAACTGTCAGTGATGCAATTACAGTCAAACCTCACTGTTCCCAAATCATTATTTCTTATTTATGAATTCACTTACTAGCTAGAATTTGCTTGTAACCCAAAAGTCAATACTCACAGTGCCTTTGAAGTCATTCACAGTCATGCGCAGAGCATTAAAAAAATTCAGTCCTCAGACACATACTGTTTTGGAATGAATTGTGTCACCCCCAAAATTCATATGTTGAAGTTCTAACCCCCAGTACGTCAGAACATGACTCTATTTGAAGACTGGACTTTTAAAGGAGTAACTAAATTAAAATGAGCCCATGAGGTAGGGCCTTATTTGACCCAATGTTCTTGCAAGATGAAATTAGGACAGAGTTGGACAGGAGGAAAGACTGAGGATTCAGTGAGAAGGTGACTATCTTCAAGCCAAGGAGAGGGGCCTCAGGAGAAAGCAGACCTGCTAACACCTTGGTCTCAGACTTCCAGCCTCCAGAACTGTGAAAAAATTAATTTTCTGTTGTTAAGTCACCCAGTCCGTGGTGTTTTATTATGACACTCTGAGCGAATGTTCCCAGCTAAACTAAGATCGAACAAGGAAATGCTCTGCCTTCTGTTTCAGCTTTCATATCGTAAACCAGTATCCTTTTCACTATCTATTTTGTGTTTTTCACATTTTTGTTTTTTTTGTTGGTTATTTCACTGTTTAAAATGCCCCCATGCATAATGCTGAAGTGCTATTATTCCTAAGCACAAGTAGGCAGTGATATACCTTTTGGAAAAAAATATATGTTAGATAAGCTTCATTCAGGCCCAAGTTATCATGCTGTTTGTTGGCTGTGAGTTCAGTGTTAATAAATTAACAATGTATATTAAATAAGGTGTCTCTAAACCGAAACACATATACAAAAAAGTTATGTGTTGATTGGTTGAAGAAAATGTTGTGACGAGAGCCTCACAGGAACCTAACCCTGTGCTTCCCTACAAACAACAGCAAAACTAATTCAATTTTCACAGTGACTTTATAGACCAGAACTGCAGCAGATAATGAAAATCGATGGATCCAGCAATTCCACTTCTGGTTATTTAACTAAAGGAAACAGAATCACTTCCTTAAAAAGATATCTGCATCCTCATGTTCGTTGCAGCATTATTTATAATAGCCAAGACATGAAACAACCTAAGTGTCCATCGACAGATAACTAGATAAAGAAAATAATGTGCGCAAGCACGCGCACACGCGTGCACACATACACACACACACATAACACACAATGAAATATTATTCAGCCATAAAAAAGAAAGAAGTCTTGCCATTTGCTAAGTGAAATAACTCAGAGAAAGACAAATACCTCATGATCTCATTTATATGTAGAATCTGAAAGGACTGAACTCATAGAAACAGAACAGATTGATGGTTGCCAGAGGCAGGGGTTGGGGGTAGGAAAAATGAGTGAAGGTAATTAAAGGTATAACTTCCAGATATAGAATGGAATATACAACAAGATGACTATACTTAATAATACTGTATTGTATATTTGAAAGTTGCTAGGAGAGTAAATCTTAAAAGTTCTCATCACAAGAAAAAAATATGTAACTATATGTAATGATAGATAATAACCAAACTTATTGTGGTGGTCATTTCACAATAGATACATACATCAAATCACTATGTTGTACACCCTAAGCTAATACAATACCATCTATCAATTATTTCTCAGTAATAAAAAAATATTTTAAAAGTCGACTGTAGGTATGTTTAAGTAGAGTTATAAGCTCTGCTCTTTTGATACATTACTCTTTCCATGCATCACGCTCTCTGGCTTGTCCCTCTCCTGTTTTTGGAATTGCCACTCCTCAGCATGTAACCTCGTGCGGTTCAGCAGCTACGCTCAGGAAAGACAAAAGAAGAAAGAGCTGATCCGTTCTAAAACTCTTTAGTAGTAAAGCATCTGATCTGTTTCATATTGTTCAGAGGAGAGGTTATGTTGGTCAAGCACACGCATCTGCATGTGGACTAAAGAATAAAAATTAAAAATTAAACTCTTTATTGGGCAGACGGAATCTAAACGTCCTGTTATTTAAAAAAAAAAAAAATGCCACGCCCTTTCCCAGTATACCAGCACACAGAATCCAGCACAGGAGATATCCAGACAGTCATAAATGAAACTGGCAACTTTATTAGCTACCTGGCATGAAAGGACACTTGCCTCGGAAGAGGAAAACCTTTGACCCTATTTCCTGAGTCACTCATCTGGCGCCTCTCCTGCCCTATAGAAAGGTCAGAAGTTGTGGAGTCAGACATAGGTTAAAATACTATTTGCCCCACTCACTGGCTGTGTAAACTTCAGCCTCAGTTTCCTCATCTGTAAATTTGGGTTAATAATACCTATTTTATGGGTTATTGAAAGGATAGAGAGAAATTAAGTGCCTGTTGTAATCCCTGGCAGACACTGGGTCATTCATGTAAGTTCTTTGATGTCACTCTTTTATTTCACTAGTGTGCATTTATTTGTGAATATCATCTCTCAGTAACCCTTTCTCCTGAGGAAGAAAGGACTCTGTATCAACCATTTAGTCCTTTAGCAAAGTTTTATTGTGTACTTATCACTTACCAAGCTCTGCGTGTTATGGGAGAAACAGAAATGTAAAGCTCTTATAACCTTATTTTGAAGAAACTCTCTCTAGTGTCAGTTATATCTTCATATCTTAAACAATAATAGCTTAGTGTCTTTTATATCCCTGATACAAAAAATAGAGTGATAAGAGATTCCAGGAATCAGGTCTACAGCTGTAAAAATTCCCCAGAAGATATTATTTGCACATTGATGGGGGTAGGGAGATGTGAGAAGACTTCCTGGAGGAAGTGATGCTTTATCTAGGACTTTAAAAAAGCCTAAATTCAGAGATGTACAGGGGAGGTGAAGAAGGGGATGGCTGAGAGAAGCAGTGAGTAGAATGGTTTTCTTGGAGCATGTGTCTTAGCCCTGAGGGGCTGAGTGGAAAATCACATAGTGAAATACATTTTCAACAGCTCTTCACCTCCCACGCAAAAGCCAGCTTCGCTTCTTCCCTCTTTTTTACTTTAAGTTGGAGGAATTTTAAATTTTTTTTCTAAATTATATAAACATTAGCAAATTTAGAAAATTCAATAAAAGAGAAATATTAAAATTACCCATATTCTATTCCTTAAAGATAACCATTATTCATATTTTGGTGAATCTCTTCCTAGAATATTTTATCAGTATTTTATCAGTGCATGTATATGTTACACCAAACATGATATTTATAAAGTAGGATCATAGCATGCATGTTTTGAAGCTTAATTTTTATTGCTTAGCTAACATGTTGCAGACATGTTTTTAACATCAGTAAATATGGAGCTCTAGTATCATTTTTAACAACTGTATAGTACTCCACTTAATGTCCTTACCATCATTTATTTAATTGATTCTTTCCTGAAGAACTCATTATGCGCCTGTAGGTTTTCAAGGCTGTTCTAATTATTATAAATATTTTGTGAGATAGGACATCTGGAAAATATAGAAACGTAGAGGTTTTCTATTTTAACTTTCTCATAAAAATAATTTTGAATCAGTATAAATAATCTAGAACCTCAAGACCCAATCAACAAACTGATTTTACTCTATCTACATCTAAGGCATCCAAGAAATTCAGAACTTGATAGTAATGCCTATCTGTCTGATAATGTGCATGACCAGTGCTAAGTTTTCTTGGCAGCTGACCTCACCCTCCTTTCTCATAGAGAAAAATACAGATACTACAGTGCTGACTACCCAAAAATCGCATTATGTAGAATTTAGATTGTCTTAGGATGTACATATTAAAAGAAAAAAAAAGAAAGAAAAGAAAGGGAAAAAAAAGAATTCTACAAGGCAAAGAAAAATATGTACAAGTGTCTCAAAGATAGTTTGATCTAACATCCTCGCACTAAATTGATTTTAGAAACCTATGTTTTAGATATATGCAAAGAAGGCAGTGAGCAAGAATTAACTTTCTATACTACATATTTCTTTAATGCTTGCTATTTCATTCAGTAAGTGTGGATTAATTTTTTATCAGAACAAAATAAACTATTTTTAACACATAAAAACTTGAAAGAAAAATAAAATCCCTGCCATTTCTGCCACCCACTGTTAACATTTTGGTGTGTTTCCTTCCAGCCTATTTCAATGCATACTTGGTAAGCTATTTTTACATGGCTGGATCATAGTATAAATATCATCTTACATCCTGCTTATTTCAATCATAATGCAAGCATTTTCCATTTATAAACTATTCATAAACATTTTTTATGGGTGAATAATACTCCATCGAGCAGCTATGTAATCAACATTTAGGTTGTTTCAAGATTTTTTTCTATTATGCATAAAATTTCGATCTAGATGCATAAATCCAGCTCTGCACTTTAGATTATTTCCTTATGAGAGATTCCCAGAAGTGGAATGATTAGCTCTAAGGCAATGAATGTTTTTTAGGCCGGTGATACATACTGCCAAATTGCTTTCCCAAAAGGGTTGTACCATTTCACACTCCCACTAACAGTATTGCTCATTCCATTTTTAATAGCACCATGTGACCTAGATGGCCAATAGCGAGGTTTAAATAAACTATCATACATCTAACCAGTGAATTATACAGCCCATGAACTTGGTTATGAGGCCTGCATAACAACATGGAAAAATAGTTATGCTGCAATGTCAAGCAGAAAAAGCAAAAAGCAGAATTGAATGTAATTGCCACTGCATTAAAAAAAAAAAAAAAAAAAAAAAAGTCTGCATAATGATGAAGACTGGAGGAAAAAAAAAGAAACCAGGAAATGTTAACATGTAAAAATAAATGTGGCAGGGTGATGACTTCAAGATTTATCACTGTCCCCCTCCCCAGATTTAATTATTTTTATTCCCTCTGTTAGGTGCACTTTATGTTGCTGTAGCACTATTTAATATTTCAAAACTTTAAAAACAAGCAAAATATTCAGGCTACAAAACTGCACAGTACAGGATTTCCCAAAAGCTAGTCCTGCAGAATTCTAGCTTTTCCAAGACCAGTCTAAGCATTTTCGTGGCTAAAGGATCATGGTGGTCTTTTTCTGAATTCCCAGAAATAATTAAGTCAATGAATGGAATTTTCTCAAATGTAAATTCTCCCATGAATTTTTTTCCTCAAACCTCTGGCAACTGCCACCACTCTTCTGCTAGCAGATGACAAGAATGAAGACTTCACAAATAGTAACAGAAACCACTGAAACAGCTGGTCACATTCTATGGATCCTGCACTTGTGGTTGTATGATTTTTCCCCAGCATGGAAGGGAATCATATTTTCTGCTAGCAAAACTATTCTGAGTCCTGTGCTAGAGTGAATAGCAATAGGTTATGATCCCCCAAGAACACAGCAATGTCAGTTGCCAAAACTCACCATCTTAAGAAACTTGAGTAAAGCTGAATTCTGAACCCTCCTGTGTCCACCGTGCTCTGGGTGGGACAAACTCAGAGGGATGGCGTCTGATACCCCAAAGTGCATGGGAGAAGCAACAGCCTTCTTGAGAAACCAGCTTCCTGCTTCCCAGTGCCTGTTTTGATGTTTTCCCTGCCTCCAGTGTCTCCCCTCCAGGTCTGCACTGATTTTAAGTATAGCTACTGAAAATCTTTCTACTTCAAATGTGCTCCAGGGACCAACAATATCAGCATAGCCCTGGAACTTAGAAATGCAGAATGCCAGGCCCCATCCCAGACATATGGAATCAGAATCTGCATCTTAACAAGATGCCCAGATAATTCATATGCAATGTGCATAGTGCATTTGAGAGGCGCTGGAATAAACCACATGGCTGATGTCATTCTTCTGCCCAGACACCTTCAATGACTTCCTGTGGCCTGAAGGAAACGATCCAAACTCAGCAATTTCATTTCAGTCTACCTACGCAGACTCTTCCCAGTTAATCCTGATGTACTCTGCATTCTCAAGCCCAACAAAGCACAACTTTGCAGGTATCGTTCCCTTTGCAAGAATGGTTTTCCATAAACAGTGAACTCACACTCAGTCTTCTAAACCTAATCCCAGATCTCCTCCAGGAAGCCTCTTGGGACTTCTCCTCCCCACGCATGCCCCACTGCTCCTTCCTCTGATCTCTGTGGCCCTGGGATGTTAAGTAGTCTATGTGCGTATGTGTGTGTGTATACCCTACTAGGTGGCAATTTCCTGTGGGTGCCTCAGGAGACGTTTAATTCATGTTGCTAAATGAAAAGGAATGAACAAATGAATGAATGATGTTACTTCTGCCATGCCACGCAATCACTGATGTGATTTTTGTCTTTGCAAAGTGCCCTATCTTTGTGAAATTCAAATAAGTTTCAGGTGTGTAAAAGTGCTTTCTAAAGCACAAAGATCCGTGGGGTCTGGATGCATCCCAACATAGCTGAGGGGCCATCCCTGGATCTACCTGGGTTTGTCCCCTTGATCGTAACCTGAAGGGACACAGATACATACAGATTCCAAGGCCTCACCCACAGAGATTCTGATTCAGCAAGATTTCTGCATTTTAACAAGCTTTTCAGATGATTTCAGTATGAATCTCAATCTGAAAACACCTGGCCTGTGAGGCGGATCTCACACTCATTGACCCAGGGTCTAGACTGGAGTGAGGCAAGAGAGGCACTCGGGTGTAAAATTTAAGAAGGCCCTCATTCTCAAGGTTGTGCAAGCACAAAGCTGGCCACATGGAAGAGAGGGCCTCCTTCAAAACCATGCCCCCAGGTATCCCTCTTGGCACACCCTAGTGCTGTCCTTCCTTAACCAGCGAACTGGCCCCAGGTCTACTGTGTATGCTCATCCATGCCCTGCCCCGGCCCTGCTCACCACAGCACCAGGCCTCAGGAGAACCCACTGGAGCCTACCACGTGGGGAGCCGCAGGCCCTCCGCCACAGGCAGACCCAGGTGAGTTGAGGACAAGGTATCCTCACAGCCTTGGCATTCCAGGCCCAACCACTGCAGCCGTATTAACGGCCTATTTTCCCTTAAGTGGGGAAGAGGCAGACTGATTCCAACCTCATGCCCCACAAAGTCTGACCACCTCGGGGAACCAGGGTCCTTTGAAGAATCTAAGACTTGGCACCCAAGCAAGCGGCATTTCCTCAGTTCTTCAGACCCCAAATGCCAGCCCTGAGAATTCCTGGTGGTCAGCACCCCATCTGACTTGTGGGGACTGTCCCCAGGCTGTCTGGTAATGAGGGTAAGTGAAGGCCCATGTTACCCACTGCTCACTGCCCCTCCTACTCCTCAGAGGGCACAAAGCTTGCTTCTGGACCTCCCTCCTTTCATTTCCCATGGGCCGGCCATGGCTGTGTGCCTGGTGGGTGAATCAAGCCCAGTGGAAGGCTCACCACATGTATATTTCTTTTTTTTATCACCATTATAACCCTGCAAAGTAGGTACATAAGTCCTCAATACCATGGGCAAGTTCTACAACTGTTAGTGAAAACCATATAAGGAAACTAATTTTGCCATAGGCTCATTGATATAAACAGGAATTAAGTTCCCAGGGTATCTCATCCATGTTATAATGAAATAATGTAATTTAAGAGAACTTGCTGTACTATTATCCCTCTTTCACAGTTGGAGAGACTGAGGCTCAGAGAAGGGATGGAATTTGTCCAAAATCACAGAGCAAGCGCATGGCAGAGCTGGGATTTAAACTCAAAAGCTCTCCCTGCCTCTCTGACTTTGCTTTTTCACACCTTATGCCCCCTGCTTTCTATTTCCATGCCCGTTTCTGTTTTCCTGGAGCCTCTGTAGAACGAGGGTAATCAGCGGCCTTGGGTTCTGGCAGTTTACCCTGTGGGCATTTCCTGGAATCTAAGTCTGGATTCTTTAGAGGTTGTGGGTTTTGTGTATGTGTGTAAGTATATACATGTGTGTGCACACATGTGCACTAGGGACCTATTTGGCAGTCACTGGACATCTCAAAATAATGTGTTTGTAAGCATACAATAAAATATATACTTGATTACAAAGAAAAGCAATTATGTAAACTCAAATTATCAAAATATTAAAAAGCAAATTTATGATATAATAATATGGGCTTCTTCATTTAATGCATTAAATAATAAGATCTAATGGTGAGTCTAATTTCCAAGCAGTGATGAGCATAATGGTATTTGAGAAATTTGCAATAACTGTTATTTGATATGAAAATATCTGTGATTTCTAGATACAGGACATAGACACATTCACACACAACCACCACCTTCAAGAAGGTTAATGGCAATGCAGAGTAGGCTGCCTTGTGTGCAGTGCAGAATCTCACCTACTGACTTTGCCTTTAGGCTTCTTCCTTTACAGTGCTTACCTATGAAATCTCACCGAGTCTCCAGGATTGTCCAGAAAGAGGGTAGTATGTCCCTCTTCTTGAAAAGGTAGGAAACAAAGGTTCTCATTCAAGGTCACAGCTAGTGAAAGAAAGGACCAATTAACCCACAGATCTCTCCTGCCCTTCCCAGTCCCCTAGGCCCTTTATCATTCCAGAGATAGAAAAAGTTGGTGTGTTTAGATAGGAAGGAGGAGAACGCACTCGTAAGTGTTGTTGCTGTGTGATGCAGTCTGACTCTTCCACAACTTTGTAGAGGCTGCTAGAGTTACCTGAGCAATCCTACATCCCTGTGCACACCAAGAAATACCAACTTCCAAAAATGAGCCCAATTGGAATAAATCACAAAACGATCCAAGGCATAGCAACAGAAGACAGGGATCCGCAAACTTGGCAGGCTGCCGTCATGGGTGCTGCGGATAAGATAGGTGAGCATGTGAGCAGATGGTGGTGCAATTCAGATAGCAAAAAAAAAAAAAAGTCTGGACTATCCCTAACTCATGGAAAATGAGGAGCCATTGAAGGTTTGGTAGGAGAAGAGAAACCCATCAAGGACTATGTTTCAAGGTCACAAAGCTCAACTCGAGGTAACCAGAACCTCCTGGGCTTGCTCCACACAGGTCCTGTGCTGGAGTTGGGTAATGGTAAGGGAGAGAAAGCAGACAGCATTCCTATCTCCAGAGAACAAACAACCTCCATAATATGACCCACATCATGTCAGAAAGAAACTTCAGGTACGCTTACTGAGGGAAGATGAGGCATGTATGAAAGGCTGGAAGACAAACAGGGGTGAGCCAGGTAAGGAGTGAAGGGGCAGGGAATTTACAGCAACAGAAACAGCTTTGCAGGGCAGAGACAACAAAAGTAAATAGGGTAGATGTACAGGACACCTCCCGTGTGATCCCCACAGAGCCACTCTACATATTTCTTCATTTGCTCTGTGTCCCTGGAGGCTGACTTTTATGGACTACATCAGTGATAACCTTGACCCTGGCTTCCATTTGGGTTCAGCCTATAGAAGGCACTGGCAGGAGATGGGAGGTTGGTATACTGATCCCCTGCATCCCCCTACCTTGACCTTTCAGGTCTGGGGGAGTAGACCAGACACCCACTATTACCAATTCCAAAGTCCTGCCCAAATGCCTTTTGGTTTCCCCAAACCCCAAAAACCCATTTATAAAAGTCACTTTATTAAATACTCCCAAATATACAATCTGTGTCCTGCAAGGACCATGACTGATATAGTAGATGTGGAGGAGACTTTCCATTATCTAGTTACAATATGATGACACCCTACACTAGGGGAGAAGCAGGGATTTCACTCTATGAATGTGTAGCACTCTACAGTTAGGAAAGTCCTTTCACGGGCCTAGACATATTCGCAGCTCACAAGCATCCGGCAGGTCAGAGCTACCAAGTCCGTCTCATAGATGTGGCAGCAGAGGCTCAAGAATACATAGAGCCTTGGCCAAGGAGCACAGATGGACACCGAGACAGCCAGGGCCCGCAGCCTGAGTTTTTAATGGCTAATCCAGTCCCTTTCTACCAATGCAATTTAAAATAGGCCTGGAATGGAGAAAGAAATTCAAGAAGCTTCACACACACGTACATACACATGTGCACACACACACATGCGTGCACATACACCCTTTCAGTAAGAATTACTGATTCATTCAGCAAACAATTAGTGAGTTGTGACTAGGTTTTCAGACTTGTGTTAGAAACTGACAAATAAAAAAGATTAGATATAGGCAGAAAGAATGAGTCAGAGGAGACGGAGTGGCTGGTGGTGTAAGGTGGTGGACAGAGAGCAGTGGCCTTGGGGTCAGGTGACCTGGCTCTTAGGCCAAGTCTATAATTCATGGGTCTGAGATTGTCCATTGACTGAACCAGAAAGTCACATAGAGGCAACTGCTTCTGGTTTTAGACAAAACGGTCAAGTCAATTTCAGATGCAACTGCGAAGTTGAAATGCCTTCAACAGCTCCTGACGTCTTAGTTTGACACCCAAGAATCTCCACCTGCTGGCCCTTGTTTATCTCTCCAGGCTTGACAAGAGGTTCTGTGCCTCCCACCCTCCCTGCTACCCTGACGTGAGGAGCTACCAATTATTTCCTATAAGCTGCACTTTCTCTCTTACCTCCAAGGCTTTGTGCTAGCTGTTCCCTATGCTTAAAAGGCTTTTCCCTACTACTCACTGCATCTTCTTCATCTGGAAAATGCTTAAACTTCCAGTCTCAACTTAAGCTAGTTTCTGTATCCTCAGTAGTAACTAGCACATAACAATCACTAAGAAATCCTCCAATATTTTGGAATTATTCAATTGATTAATAACAATAATAATAATAATAATAAAATAGCACATGGTAAGTATACTCTGTCTTCATGGGATAATAATAGAAATATCAAACAATCCTTTTGGAGACTAGGAACTTGAATTTGGCTGAAGAATAAGTGGATGGATGGATGGATGGTTGGATGGATGGATGGATGGTTGGATACATGGATGGATGGACAGACAGATGGATGAATTGAGGATGGGTGAGTGAGAGTAGGTGGATGGATGAGTGGCTTCATGAATAGATAGTTGGATGGATGGACTGACTTGCATGAACTTGATCAAAAGGAATTAGAGAATCCAGTCTCAAGTTGATGAGAAAGACCAGAAACTTAACTGGTCAGAATGGGACTGTGGAGCTTGATATTAAAATAAGATGAGGAATATCACTAGCAAGTGTAAAGTCTGCTTGCGGATGAGTAACCATTAGCACGAAACCCTCAGCAAATCTGAATCTGCTGTTCTAGGTGAACCTCTGAGGATGATGCCAGCCATTAATGCCTGTTGACTGATGGACATGACTCAACTTGATAGAAGTCCATCAAGGTTAGGTCGAGATATAAAAAAGGTGACCTTTAGGCTTACAGAAACTGACAAAAACATCTCTGTGATTCCTGTGGCAAGATGACAATGAAGACATAGATGGAAGAAGAAGGAGAAGTATATAAACTGCTGTTAAAACAAGATGAAAATTCCTCTCCTAATGCCAGATCTTCAACGTGCAATATCTGTGCACACAGCAACAAGTCTTAAACCAGCCTGCCTCCTCCTCGGACCCTTCAGCACACTCCCCCTGCAGTGAGCATTCTTGAATCTCGAAGTGCTCTGACAGGCGAGTCCACACCACACTGCTCCTTCCTGAAAACCCGGGCTTCACATGAATCCCCCTGGCCACATCTTACCCACCCTCGTCCTCACATAGGGAGCATTTAGTGGCTTGTCAAATCCCGGCCTTCCAGAATTTCCAGAGGGGCTGGAGAATGCTCCCTAAGGACCAAACCAATGCTGCCTAGCCCAGGAAAAGCCCTGTTGGTGAGTTATTATTAAGGGTGTGGCTGGATTTCCTTTGGAGCCAACAATGAAACTGCAAGAGTCTGCTTTCTGTGAGGACCTGTGCTAAAAGGGGATTTTTTTTTTTTTAAGTTCAGACTTACTTTTCTTTCAAAGTTGAAGGGAGAGAGAAGGCAGAGCGAACACAGGAAAACAGTAAGAAGGCTTCGGAAGTCCTTTAGCACTGACCAAGCCCTTCTCTACAGTTTTCATTTTGATCACCATGAGATCCTTCTAAGGAGGCTCTCTCCTTTGGCTGCACAATAGAATCACCTGTAGAGTTTGTAAAACTGATGCCCCACTCAGATCCCAGGACAATTACATATGAATCGCAGGCATGGATTGGATCCAGGCCCCAGTTAATTCCAATGTCACCCCAGGTAAGGACGAGGACTCTGGGTCTTATCCCCATCTTGCCAAGGTTGGGAGCCTCCGGAGAATTGAAATCCATTGTTCTCAGGTCTCACAGCCTGCGGAGGTGAATTTCCAAACCAGGTCCTCTATTCACTCTCAAACCCATCACTCCCTGGGTTCTTCCTGCTGTGGCTCTTTTGGCCACATGAAAAAAATAGTAACTGACATATATTGATCTCTTACTATGAGAAAATACTCTGGTAAGCACTTTATATGTGTTAACTCGTTTCATCTCCCACGTCACACTCAGGTAGTTACTGCAATTATCTCTTTTACAGATAAAGAATTCAAGGCACATAGAGTTCAGGCCCTTACCTTATGTCACATAGTAGGTGTGGCTGCCATTTCAAGGCTTTCCTTTGGCCAGCAGTAAGTGTCCATGTTCCCCAGGACTTTGTCCTGAGCTCTCTTCTTATTAGCACTCCTGAGAGCTCATGTCTTCTCATGGCCATCTCCTCACTAATAATTCCCAAATCTTTATCTTCAGCCCATATTCCTCCCCTAAGCTCTAACTCTTTATATCTAACCACCATTTGGATAGGTCCTATGAGGACATGTTCAAAAATAAGTGTATCATGTTCCCCAAGTCCTTGTTCTTCATATGCCACCTCTCTCAAAGAGCTGGACCACCATCTACCTCTTTGTTCAAGCCAGAAACGACTGTCGTCTTTGACTCTATCAGTTCCTTCATCCCCCATAACCAACTGGTAGCTTTCCTCAATTCACTCCTCCTTCTAAATCACTGCCCCAATCATGTCTTTATCACCTTACCCCACACAGGAGTATTGTCCCAAATGGCCTCCCTGGCTTCAGTCTCTCCTCACCTACCCTGTGCCATAACTGATTTCTCTAAAACACAATTCTGATCAGGAAACTCCTACAATGGTCTCCAACGGTTTTCAAAGGACAACTATCCAAAACCTCTCATCTGGCTTTCAAGGTATGTTAAACATTCTTGGATATAAAGAGCTTGAATAAGAGGTTGATGCCACTCTTAGAAAGAGGGCCCTGGTGTAAGTGGGGACACTGTCAACTTCCTATCTGTACTAGAGTTTGGAAGACCGCCTTCTCTACGGAAGCAGCAGCTCCCATGGAACTCACACATTTTGAAGATGGAGCTTCCAGCTTCATTTCACACCACCCCTAGTCCCTCTGCTCACACCAGATAGACTATTGTTCCTTGTTTGCATCATCCCCTTTTCCTGTTGCAGCACTGTGGTGCATGTTATCCCTTTGGCTCAGAAAGTCCTTCTTCTCTTCCACTTCTGAGACACTTACTCATGCTTCAAGATTCAGCCTGAGCTCCTTCCTGTGGGATGTCTTCTCCAGCTCATGCAGGCAGACAAAGCTTCTCCCTCTGGATTCCAGTAACACTTGCTACCGCCCTGCACTGTGGCACTCAGCATACTGCTAGTCATTCACCTCCTGCATTTCCCACTAGACTGACTTACTTTGGCATCCAGACCACAACCACTCCCTACCCTGAGCTAGGCACATCGTAGATGGTTGGTGCTCAGTAATGCTTGCTGAACGAATATTTGCAGATAATGGAAAAATTATTTCACTACAGAAAACCACTGTTGATCAAGTAGAGGGTTCTAGGGAACCTTTTACCCTAATCTTCTACAATATTTTCCAAGTTTCCCTAACTAAATCAGTTATTACTAGAGTGTGGCAAGTTCATGAAAGTCCCATTGGAATCTGTAAATTTGGGGCTGGAGCAGCCACACAAGTCTTCATATAACATGTAACTGAAGGAAGAAGAAAGTGACTCATTGATGAGCTGGTTCACCTTTATTTATTGTCCCTTTAACTCATCCTTTTCTACTTCCCCTTGACTACGAGGAAGCTCAGTTCTAAGTTTTGTGCATTATTGCAAGAGGTATTCTTACATCATGTATCTGGATAGGCTAACTTCCCCATTATGTTTTATGGCTTTTGATCTTTCTCATTTTGACAGTTCTATTCACACTGCCTTGAATCTCTTTGGGCGGGGCGGGGGTGGGGGGGAAGCAGAGCATAATAATTTAGTGATAGATAAAAGACACCAGTACCCAACACTTTACTTAAATGTAATCACAGTTGCCTTCTGAATTTAATAGAGGATTCGAAATTAATTGCTGATTTAGAGCATCCAAAACTTGACAAAGGGCTCTAAGAGCAGAATAAGTGCTTTACACAGTACAGGTGTAATCTCCTACACTCTCTCATTCAGAATTTTAGAGAGCTTAGCACAGTGCCAGACATATAGTAGAAACACCATAAATTTGTTGAATAAACGAAGGCATGAACAAACTTCAGCCTCTAAGGGCATCAAAGAACCTCAGCTAATAAAAATTTTGACACAATAAAAATCTTTCAAAGATGACAATGGTGATTAGTAGCTTCTGTGTATATTGCAAGCTTACCGGCACCGACTCTGTACAAAGCACTGTGTAAAACAGCATATTAGTAATCAATGAAGCCTGTGTCATTATACCCATTCACTGACTAAGAAACTGAGGCTCAGAGAGGCTAAGCACAACTAGGAAGTGCTGGGAGTTGGACTCTGGTCTGTCTGATGCTACAGTCCACATTCTTCATCACCATGCTGTACTTCTTCAGGTTTTTTTTTTTTTTTTTTTTTTTGAATATTTGATACCACCTCTGTAACTTGGTCATGTATTCAGGATGTGATATTTGTGAAAGAAAATTTAAATATTAATTTTTTTTCACCTTGTTGATTCCTTAGACAGCTTCTTCCATCTGGAACTACAAAACAGGAGGAGAGGAAGAATAGAGAAGGGGGATTTATGATTTATGATCCTTATGATTTATGATCCTTATATATGGATATATGAATATATATGTTGCATAAAGCACTAAACTCATCATTCAATCATAAATTCCTCCTCCCTTCAAATGTACCAAGAGATTTTTCACATCTGTTATGTCCTTAAACTCAAAAAACCTAGAAGGTAGATTCTAATGTTTCTGACCTCCTGATGAGAAAACCCAGCCCAAGGTGATCTAACGATACAACCATCGCCCGTGATGGTGCCTGGGTCCAGAGCGCATGCGCTATTCCTTTTTCACTACAAAATCATGACCTCCTTACGCCCTCCTCCGGAGGCATTCAGAACTAATGAGATCGTGTTTTAACCATGAGAAATTAGTATTTACGCATATTACAAACCAGTACTTATACACATATTTGGGGTAGAAGTAGAGGGATTAGGTATACGGAGGCTAGGAATATTTTGAAATAGAGGAGAACCAAAAGCAGTTGGGCCTTGCAAGCTGGCTGATGAGGGCTGAACGTTGAGCCCAAGGGGAAATACGTTAAGGAAAGGCCTACACCTAAATAGCAATCGTGTTTGTATTCAAGCAAAAGGACTGTTTTTTGTCTATATGATATTAACCTTTTAACTAAATTTTCAGTAAACTAAAACCATTTTTCACAGCAGCCCACTCTCCTCTCATTCACATTTCTGAACTTATGCAGTTGAGTTTGGGATGGCAGATGTATACAGACCCACTTCTATCCTTCCCAGGCACCTGGGTCTCTCTTTCAATACCTCAAATCCCTAGTGTCACCATCTTCTTCCTCTTAATCACCACCCCAGGAAAACTTTTAAAAGAGGGAAAGGGAATCAAAAGAACTCACAGCTTCCTGTCACACTTCAGAAAGTCCAAGTGGGGATTTAGGCCATTCAAATTCCTGGCTCTGTAGATTTTCTTGCAAGTTCACCAGCCTGCTGTTCTATGCCCTTAAGCTGTTCTCTCTGCCTTGAAAGTCTTTCTTTCCTCCTTGGCCTGTAATTTGCCTCTCAGAAGTCAGCTTAATTCTCATGGGATCCCTCCCCCAAAACTAGAATCCTCTTCCCCTTGCTCTCACAGCACTTGGCTCCATTCTACTGAAATCACTTCTTCCCACCCTCCCCACTTCGCTAATTATTTTTCAGGTCTGAGATTCACATCTTATTGTTCTTGCATCCCATGTGCCTGGCACAGGGCTTCACACATGGAGGGCAACGTCAAAAGTTCACAGAATAAATGAGTATGGTACACACCTCAATTCTTGCAAGCTTATACCTATCTGAAGCCTCTCTTTACCAGAATTAATGTCTGTAATGGGTACCTCAGTTTGCACAGGATTGCAAATTACATAATCTTCCCTGATGCTCAGAGCAGCCCTAGGATCTGGGAATTACCATGATCATTCTCAGATGAAGAAACAGCTCAGAGAGCAGCAGTGGCCCAAAGTCACATCGTGAGAAGTGGTAGGACTGTGATCCTGGCCTTCTGGTCCTTCTCTCAATACCACACTGCTGACCCTTGAGGGGCACTTTCAAGTCTACACTACATGTGGTTTTTCCACATGTTGCCATGCACGTTACAATTTCCAGTCTAGATAGCATGTACAACTTGCTCTTGCTAGAACAGCCTCGCCCTCCAGCTGCTATTTCTACTTTGCTGTCACCAACAGCCTCCATTCTTAGACTCATCTCTTTTCATAAAACAGAACCATCTGGGCATCTGCTGTCCTTCCAACCAAACCCAAAGCAAGTCCTGGGGAGAGAAGAGCACAGATCTACCTGCTAGGGAAGGGAGACCCAGTTCAAACGACTCCTTTTCACACACCCCCAGGCTTATCACCCCCACTCTAGCCTCAAGCTGCCACCCGAGGGAAGTGGCTCGTCCATGTGGCCCATGTGTTCTTGGAATTGTCTTTGCTGACATTAAAATTAATTTAATGCACTAGGGACTTTGGTATCTAGAGGAGCCCTGCTGACAGTTATTAAGCAAAGGAAGATTCTTTCTGTAATAAGAAGGGCTAGCCCCAGAGTAACTCATTTGTACCTGATGGGTTTGCGTAAGGAAGTACCCACCAGCTCCCACTTCCAAGATCAGTGTTAGGAAAGGTGACCTTTCTGGGTGCCCCGCTGTCTGGCATTGGGCCTTCATGTTCTCACCCTACTTCCTTTTCCTTCCAAAGCACGTGTGTAGATGTGAGGTCCAAGCTTGCGAGGTGAAGAGGAGCCTTGGACCTTCAGTGAGTTGCCACCTGGGAGAGTGGAAGGTGGAGGAACAAAGACAAAGAGCTGGCAAAACTATGTGTTAGATCACACACAGGGAAGAAAGCTGCGTCTAGATTTAATAATGGCTGTGTTTCTAGTATACTTTCATTTTTCAGCTGAGACAGAACTTGGTGACTCTTACTTTTGGTTTCATCTTTGAGGACAGAGAGATTGTGACCTTTACCCTGATTAGCCCTCACAGTTGTGTTTCTGGGGCTCATTGGGGTACTGGGGTCTTGTTGGACCTGAAACATTATTCATGAGGGTGCCCCCCATTTCTCTCAGCAGCCCTCTCTCAAACGAACAGCCGGCCACCTCCCCCACCCATATACCCAGGGGCACTGCACTGTTGGGTCTTCTCCCCCTGCAGTATCTTCAACCCCTTCCTTTCCACCAGCTCTTCCCATCAACATTCAAAGGTGCTCACATCTCTCACAGTACAAAATAAACAACTGTAGAAACCCCTTCATCGTGGTTCCCCTCCAGCTATTGCCTTAGCTCTCGCTACAGTTGGCTCAAATGTCTTTCTGGTTCCACGCAGCCCACAAGCGGGCATCAGGCTTGTTCTGCTACTAAAACACCAAGGTCTCACCAAGGTCACCATGGTCTTTTGTTGGCCAAACCCAGCTGTTAGTCCAAACACTCATCTCCCTCCCTGCTCACAACCATCACTCAACTTCATCATCCTCCCTAACACTTCAGCTCCAACTCCCAAATGCTCCCAGAGGTTCCTGGCCTCAGCAGCTTCCCCCATCCTCCCACCCCCGGCATGAATGCAGATGTTCTCTCTATCGACAGACCTACCCATAAGACAGTACATACAGTAGGATCTTGGAGGGTCCCAGATACAGTGCTGTAATCGAAAGTTAAGCAGTTCTGAGCTAACATGTCCTGGAACATCCATCTCCACTTACCCTAATAGCCCAGACCCCATCAGCCTCTGCAGTTCCAGTTTCTTCCAATATTCCAGGAATGACCTTGTCCCTTTTAGACTGACGCAATCCCTCTTTAGATATGTTAAAATTCTGGATACCCTCGATCTGGTCAGCTGTTCTATCTCCTTTTGATTTGCATATCTCTGGTCCCTTCCTACTTTACTAGTTTATAGCTCATCCCTTAGAAGGCAACCTCGTTTATATGCAGCTAAGACATTGACATGCTATTACTCTTGATGTCACCAACAGGGATCCTGTGACTGGCATGAGATCAACTACCTTTCCACCTTCTAATTTTTTGTTCCTTCCTCACCCCTGCCCCAGCACTCTCCTCCAATTCTTCTTAAAGGCCTCCGTCCTGCAAGCCATCAGCCCCATCACAATTCAGGCAGAACAAATGGGTCCCCCACTGGGTTCCCTCCCTGGACTATAAACTTACCTTACCAGTATTGATTATTCTTGACATTCTATTAGGGCCATTTAAGGCTTACTGTCACATTTATTTTCATTTTAAAACAGTGTTAAAAAGGTAACCTATAACTGCGTGATACCTACACAAACATGGGGAGCCATTATGTCAATAACTTGGTAAATGTTTCACTCACTGATTTCCAGCTGCCATGGGGCGAGATCCTACCATTTGCCAGATGCTCAGATGCTGCCTGGAGAACAGATCTACAAAGTGCATTATCCTGGGAAGGGGTGAGGAGTGGGGGAGGGGGCAAGACTGTAGTAAACAAACCATTCTAGGGCTGCTTTATGTTTCAGATTTGTTTTTTAGAAAATAAAAAAAAAGAAAGAAAAAGGCTTAATGTAATGGAAAAAGCATGGTAAACTCAGATTCATCTTGACAAACTGGACTATAGTCCTGACAATACCACTCGCTAGCTCTGTGAAAACTCTGAAACTCAGCTTCTTCATCTATGCAATGGGTACAAATAACAGCAAGCCTGCCTGCCTACCTCACTGGGAATTATTGGGGTAGTAGGTGTGAAAGCCCTTGTAAACCATAAACTAAATGGGCAGCAAAGTTGTTTTTGCCTGTAGCGTTGATGTTTTGTGCTAAAAAGAAAAACTGGGACAGAGAATCAAGCACCTTTGCCTTGACCCAACAGGATCATTTTAGACACGAGATGCCTCCATGACTTAGTGATATAGCAAATGGCAAAGAGCTTCCAGAAATCAAACATCTGGGCCAAGCACTGGGGCAACTCAACAGCATTAACCCTTTATACAGCAGCAAATTGAAAACATCTATCCCCACTTCCTCTCCCATGGTACTATCTGGCACTGGAAGGTCCATGAGCTTCAGTATCTACCCATAGCAGGAGCCAGCGACCACCTCCCACCCTTCCTCGTCTTCCTAGTCTGGCCACAGAAGACTCCTACAGTTTAGATGACCTTGGTCTGGTCAATTAGGTTCCCTGTTCTCTCTTTTCATCTGTCAACTGGGCATGCTGAGAGCATCCTTACCACATGGTTACTGCGTGAGTATCAAGTGAGGTCATGTATTTGCGAGATGTTGATAAACATTTAACTGTTTACCAAGCTGTATGCATGTTAACAATCAGCATTATTTACAATAAGTGTGTGAGATAAATATGAGGAAAACCCAATGAGGATCCCTTTCTCAGCCCAACTAGGCAGAAGCAGAAATTCCTTTTAAAAGAACCTGGTTTGGTGAAGTCTCCTTGTAATTGATGGAGCAGTGGGGGGTGGGGTGAGTGATTCTAGATCAGGGGCAAGTGCACAGTAGCTTTGGGATTTTAGATTTGAATCCTCACTAGTGGTGACAATTTGCATAATCTTAGGCAATTTATTTAATCTTTCTGAGCCTCCCTTTTTTCTTCTGTAAAATGAGAATAATAATAGCACTTACCTCATAGGGTTGTTATGTTGATTATTCAAGATAATGCACTTAAAACAATTTGCACAATGCCTGGCTGCATGGTTAACAAAGTTAGTTTCAGTGAGTAGGTGGGCTGGACAAAGGAAGACAGAGGGAGTGGAACGTATTAACTGGTAAACTATTTATATTTTGCTCCATACCATGGTCATTCTCACCTAATGAAGTACATAAAAAGTGTGCCTATTGACAAGAACCGGACCATCATATGGAAAATGAGGACTGTCTTGCTAGTTATGGTGGAGATGCGGAAGTGATTGCTTTTCCTTTCTTTATCTCCTGTCATAATATTGTTTGCACAAAGGACAGTTTTACCGTATATATATGTGTGTATACACACACACACACACACACATTTATATATGTGTGTGTATATATGTATATATATTAGTTTCAAAAGAAAATAACGAGCCTTGCCCTGAGAGTAGTAGCCATTAGCTTTGAGGTTACCTTCAAGACCAGAAGTCTTAGGTGGTGACAGAAATCTGCAGCTTGCTGAGAGAAAGATCAGAAAGGTGTTAAAGAGATAGATCTCCATTGTATTTGGAATGAAATCCATGCTCCTTCCTACAGCCTAAGATGTCCTTGAATGTAGAAGGTACTCGTGGCAGGACTCAGCTCTCACCTTTCTTTCGCCAGTTGGTTCTCCTATGGCCTTGCAGGCTAGCCATCATTCTGACTCACTCCCCCTCACCTCCCAGGGTGCTTTCACCTGGGCCAGATACTTGCATGCTTGTAATTCAGAGCTCTGATGAATATTATCTCCTTCCAAAGACCAACCCCAATCATTTAATCTCATTATCCTTCTTTTCTTCATAACTGAACATACACTATCTAACATTATCTTATTTGCTTACGTGTTTATTACAGTGCCTTTTCTCTCTAGAATGTAAACATCAGATCAAGGACCTTATCTGTCTCACTCGGCCACTAGATTTCCAGCAATGGAACTCTGACAAGGCACTCAGTAAGTATTTGATAAAGGAACAAATGAATACGTGCCAATTGCTAAAAATGAGGGGATGAGTAAGGGGCGAATCAGCTGTACCGTACCTTCTAGCTGACAGATATGCACACATTCTGGGCAGAATTTCAGGCATTTTAGCTAAAGAGTAGATGGCAGCCAAGGCCAAGGTTTAGGTAGCAGTTGGCACAAGAGGCTCCTATCATCACAGAAACCTGTGAATTTGGCTTCAACAACATCAGCGTTGTCTATCTTTAAGCAGAAACCTGCTGGTTAAATTCAGCCACTTAGACTGGTGTCTGGGCTTTGGTACAGCCGAGAATGTAAGGCCAAAAGTCTATGTCCTTCCCTGTGTAAAAAAAAAAAAAAGAAAGAAAAAAAAAAGAAAAAAAAAAAAGAAAAAAATCTCACTCAAGGGAAACAAATTCTTGGGAAATAGCAGCACAACTCACTTTGATTCAATCCACATTTACTGAGCCAAGTCCTGTAGCAGGATGAGCAAGATTCAGAGCATATACCTCTTAGGGTAGATATGACTAGAATAACTAACAAAGCAGAATAAAGAAAGAGCATTGACACACCACTCAGTTCCCAGGGAGCACAGAGTAGGGATTCAGAAGCTACATCTACAGTGAAGGCCCTGCATTCCACTCCGGTAGAGGTGAAGGTGATGCCTGGAGAGAAATCCACAACAAAAATAACCCTTGATGGAATCTCACCAGCCTTTCCTGATATTACTGCCCCTTAAGGTCTGACATCTTTTTCTAGTTCTGCCAACAGTGGTGGGCCTGGGGGCAGATTAACAATTTGCTTCAGGCAGAAGGGAGGACAAGATCTCAAACCACTCAATTCCTAGAGAAGAATGGCTAGTTCTTCTGGCCAGGGCATGAGGCAGTTTTAGAGGCTGCCTGGAAGGAGGCGAGGCATCTGCCTACACTTGGCAGATGAAGGCTGGGCTCTGAGCTCCAGGAGAAGGTATTCTAATTTCTCCTTTTAAACAACAAGTTTGCTTCTGAAAGGTTCTAAAAGCCTTTGTTGACCATCTTATAACAACAACAATAATAATAATAAAAGACCCTTCCAGGCTGTCAGGAGCGATGCTGTTGACACACCTGAGGGGTACCTCAAGAGGTTTGTGAAAATAGCCAGAGCTTTGGGGTCCACGCATCTGGCTTCAGCCCTGTGCCACCTACCACTTGCCTTAAGCTACTCCCTTTCCAACACTCTGTGCCTCAGTTTCCTCATCTGCAATCTGATGGAATGAATGAGAGCAGTGTTTTTTAAACTGCCAGTTCAGATCCATTTATAGGTAATAAAATCAATACAGTGGGTTGCAACCAACATTTTTTTTAAAGTGAGATAGAAAAGTTTAGCATTTAAAATATCTGAGGGCATTACAGTTAATAGATAAGTATTGTCTTGTGAAACTTTAATTTCATCTACAAACACATATGTACTGAAATCGATATTAAATGTATGTCTCACTCTGGGTTATTGCCTTTATAAAAAGTTCAAAACAGACTATGTTGAGTTTTCAAGGCTTGTTATAGCAGAGACAGACCAATCAATAGGTCCAGACTACTTCTTGACTAATTGCCAGGTTCCCATTATTTACCTGAGGACTGAATCCAGCTCCATACAATTATATATGTACATATCCAAAAAGAATATACTGAAAGTGTGAGAATGCACCCAGATGCCAGCACCATGACACACCCCTCCCCAAATGACAGGACTTTCCTGACTTCTGTCCATTAGCTTTGCTTGTTTTTTGAACTTAGTATAAATGGAATCCCAGTATGAACTCTGTGGACATGATGACCTAGAAAAGGAGGTGCTCAAAACTGCATTTATTGTCCAGCATGACATCAACCAGAAAGCACTGTGAAAATAATAATATTATGATTATTGAGTGAAGGCCTGTTATGTGCCAGACTCTGTATTTGAGTTCATTCTCACAAGGCATATGTGATTCTAGGTCTGTGTTATTAACCCCATTTTTCAGAAAAATCAAGGCACAGAGAAGTTGTGATGTGGCATTCCAAGGTAATAGAACCTGTGAATGGTCAAGGAACGATTGGCATCCTTATCTGTCTGCCTCCAGAGTCCTTTCCATTACACACTTTTTCCACGGGCTGAGATACTTTGCAACAAAGTAGCTGTGAAATAGCAGTTTATTCCATCCGTGCGGAACCAGTCTGTATTGTACAAGTAACCAAGTCCTCCCTGTCTGGCTTTCACCCACACTTGGTGGAATCAAGTTGGTTTACATTTTAGGGAAGCAATCAAACTATGCTTCATGAAGCCAGCGGGTTCCAGAAGGCCTGAATTAAGCCGAGAGGTCTAATTTGGGGACATTCTTACTATACAAAATTTCTTCCAGAACATTTGGTCCTTTGGGATTTCCCCAAATTGCCAACGATTAGACAGAAAATTCCATCTCCTTCTCTCTGGTTGCTTCATAGTGTCCAGCATTTCCCCTGGACCTTACCTATGAGTATAGCTCCTTTTGGGCTACTTTAGCAACACTTCACTATCCAGAGAAATTCAGGGGTCTTTCTTGTTGCTTCTTTAACAAATATAACTACATTTCACTACATTACTAAACCAATGATGTTTAGTAATTTGTTCAGTGTACTCAAGAATAGAGAATAAATGGATCCATGTATCGATTTCTTAATATTAGAGATTTTAGAGTTTTTACACTCCCCATCCAGATTACAATGTAACTGCTACCCTGGAGTGCCAAGAAAATTAGTCAGGCCTTAAATTAAACTTTAGCCTTGTTTCAAATTAAAAGTATAACTTGCTGCATGAGTTTCATATGTTTCTATTTCCTGGCCTCAAAAACACTAACAGCTAGCTCCCTGACTGCAGTAGTTGAAACCCTACTTAGCACTCAATAACTGACACAACATCCCCAACCCCCAGGCAAGCCTAACTGAGCTGTCTTTTTACTCTCATGATGCTTTGCAAAATTTTTGAGGCTTATTCTTCCATCCTTTACCTGCCCCCCAAATAAGTCTTCGACATATGTTGTTGCATTGAATTAATTCTAAGTAAGCTTTTAATTAAAGTAGAATATGCATATAGACAGGTGCACAATTATAAGTGTTTGAATGTTCACAAAATGAAAGAGAGTATATCCAGCACCTCAAAAGACCTGCGCCATGAACCCTCCCCCCCGCCCAGATGACAGGACTTTTCTGACGTCTAACACTGTACGCTGGCTTCACTTGGTTTTTGAACTTTGTATAAATGGAATCTCAGTATGAGCTCTCTTGGTTTTGGCTTACTGTACCATGCTTGTGAGACTTAACCATGTTGTTTTGTGTGGCACAGGTTGATTTATTCTCGTTTGCTACATGCCATTCCACTCTGACTGTGCAGTTATTTATTTATCCATTCTGTCCATGGACATTTGGGTTGTTTCTAATTTGGGGCTCTTATAAATAAAGTTGCTATGGACATTCTTGGATATTTCTTTCTGTTATGTATTTACCTAGGAGTACGATTGTTCAGCTTTAGTGAACACTGCCAAACAGTTTTTTAAGGTGGTTGTAGAAATTGACAAGGTGATTCTAAAATTTACGTGAAAATGCAAAGAGCCAAAAAATATTCAAGACAATCTTGAAGAACAAAGTTGGAGGTCTTATACCACTACATATTATAAAATTACCATAATTAAGACAGTGTGGTTTGGCAAAAATAGACCAATGGGTTGAAAGAGAGAATTCAGAAACAGATCCATAAATATAGGTTACTTGACTTATGATATAGGGGACAATTGCAGTGCAGAGGGAGAAAGAATGATGTTTTCAATAAATGGTGCCAGATCGATTGGATAAACACATACAAAAAATTAACCACACATTAAAATTAATTCCAGATGGATTATAAATCTAAAATGTTAAAAGTAAAACAATATGTCTTTGTAGAAAGATATATATATATATACATACATATATATGCATATATGTGTGTGTGTGTGTATGATGTTATATGACTTAGACTAGCAAAATTTTCTTATAAATAGTACATAAAAAGCACTAACCATAAAGGAAAACTTTGATAAATTGGACTACTTTAAACATAAAAACTATTTTTCAAAAGGCACCATTAAGTGATTGAAAACAGCACAGACTGAGATATTTGCAAAAATATACCCAATAAAGGACTTGCAAATAGAAAATATACAGAACTCCTACATATCAATTACAAAAAGATGGACAATCCAATAGAAAAATATACAGAAGGAGGAGGAGGAGGACGAGGAGGACAGGAGGACGAGGAGGAGGAAGAAGAGAAACTTGAATGGGTTCTTCACACACACACACACACACACACACACACACACACACACACACAAATGTATCCAAATGGCCAATAAACACATAAAAAGGTACAAAAGAGAAATAGACTTTAAAACTGCCATGGACATGCAAGAGAATGGCTAAAATGGAAAAGTCAGGTAATATCCAGTGTTGGCAAGAATGTGGAGTAACCAAGCTCTCATACACTGCTGGGGGCAGTAAATATTGGTCTGTCCACTAAATTTTTTTAAACGGGGTCTGTCCCAATTTTTCTTTCTCTGCAGCTCGCAGGGGAATTGACTGCAGTAGGAGGATGGGGGCTGGGAAACCTCTACGGTTATCAACACTGGCCTCTATTTATTCTTTTTCTTCTTTCTATTCATTCACTCGGCATCAAATATTCTCTGAGCCATATTTTCCGCTTGGCCCATTTGCCAGAGCCTATGAACACCATTGGGAATAAAACTCATTTCTTAGCAGGCTGGCCTCACAAGCTCCTAGAGAAAGAAATAAACACATGCTATAAACATATAATTCTTACCTCATCCAAAGACCCAAAGCTTTCTCACTCTTCTTAAATACGTCCCCAAACTAAATTCCTAGCATATTAATTAATGATGTCCTGTATTCTCCTACCCTCCTCCCTCTCCACCCTCAATCTCCACCTAACTTTTAAACATAACAGTTTATTTGTTTATGAAAAGCTTTAGTTAAAAGTGGAGCTACAGGTGTATTTCTTTCCTTCTCATATTTTTTGGAGAATGAGATAATAGTTACAGTTGACTGGCTCCATCATAGGCAGAGTGCTTTAAAAATCACCTAATATAGGTGGCCCACTAAGTAACACGAGGAATAAAACAAAATGAAAATGATTAAAAAGTACCTATGTCTAGAGTAATTATGATGAAATTTCAGAATACAGAGCATAAAGGAAATATTAAGCAATTTTGTTCCATCCTCTTATATTTGTAAGTGCATTTTCTAGGAAGAGGATCTAAAACAATTATTCAGTTCTCCAAAGAGCAACCAAGA
The DNA here is from genome assembly GCA_028627145.1 of Eidolon dupreanum. Classification (NCBI taxonomy): domain Eukaryota; kingdom Metazoa; phylum Chordata; class Mammalia; order Chiroptera; family Pteropodidae; genus Eidolon; species Eidolon dupreanum. Next base: position 143,695,008 of record CM053509.1, on the reverse strand, counting down.
AGGAAGTCTAAAAACCATTGCCCTCTATAAAGAAAACTTCTCCAAACAGGGGGGCTGATGAAGGAGATCAACCCCATGTTAAGACAGAAAGGCCTAGAGATTGCCATGCGAGGACGGAGGCAGAGATTGAAGTGATGCATCTACAAGCCAAGGAATGGCATGATTGCCTGCTATCACGGGAATCTGAAAGAGTCAAGGGCAGATTCTCCCTCAGAGTCCTCAGAGATAACCAACCGCTGACACCTTGATTTCAGACTTCTAGCCTCTAGGACGGTGAGAGAATACATTTCTGTTGTTTTAGGCCACCCAGTTTGCGATTCGTTGTTATGGCTAAATGAGGAAATGACTACATCCCCCCTAAACGAAACTTTATTTTATAGCAGGTATGAATTTCTGATTTTTAGTGTGAGTCAATGGGAGTTCCAGCTTAACTCCTACAGAGCCAGGACTAGGGTAAAGCATGTAAGGTGCCCAAAATTCCAGGAGACAGTCACTCTTAGGTATCTGCCATCGCTGATGGGGGAGTAAGTGCCTCCTTAAGAGCTAGGCACCTATGTCTGTGCTGGAGTGTGTGGCACAAGTCAGTCTCTCTAAAATACTTTATCTAAAATACTTTATCTAAAATCTTTGAGTGGTGCTTTGGAGCTAATTATAAAGTATAGTTCCAGCCAGCTAGCCCAGGGCAGAGCTAACATATATTTCTCACCATCTCAGAATATTCTTTCTTTACTTAAAGTGGAAGCTGAATATGTCACCCCAAAATGTGACTGTAGAAATTCAAGACATGCCATCCCAAAACACAGTGCTTTGGTATATTAGTTATTTTGAGCTGAAGGCACTTGAAAAACAGCAAATGCAGGGAGAAGCTTTCTCTAAACTTCTTTTTTTCTGCCTAAAGACAGATCCTCCTAAAGGAATTCAGTTGTCATAAATCCCCTCTCAAAGAGTTTTATCAGCCAGGGAAGATTGACTCATCCCAAAAGACTAGAGATCACACCCAGACAAACTTTGTCACAAACTACCACATCTCCGATCTGTTCTTCTATGGACCCATTTCTCTTTCCTAAAAAAATCATTTCCTCTCCTCTAAGTGACCTATATCTCCCTCTCTTTTCCCTTTTAAGATGATATTTGATCTTGAATTCTAAACCACCTCAGGGAGTTACTCATTTTCACCTGGGTATCTCCCATGTATACATGAAGTATACATATTAATAAACTTCTGTTTGTTTTTCTCCTGTTTTTTTTTTTTTTTAAATACCACACATAATACCCCTTCTGTAATAATTCTGAGGTTCTTATTTTCATCCTCAATGTACAGATGAGGAAGGAGAATCTTCCAGAAATGAGGCAGTCACCTGCATTAAGCCACCATCACGAAGGACCAAGATGCAACCTCAGGTGGCTGTGTCTCCAACACCCAAGCTCCATACCCAACGATGAACAACGTGGATGTTGAGCTGGCATTTTGGAGGCTGGGAAGTCAGCATGGCAGATGAGAAAAATTACTTTTTGAAGTATTTAGTGCCTTCTATTTATTCATAAAATGGTCAAGCCTGGAAGGGCTTTGGAAGTCAGCTCACCCAGCTTCCTCATTGTACAGATAGAGAACAAAGTACCTTGTACAGCACAGAACCAAGAGATGTGCCTGAGCTGACTAAACAGTGAGTCCTGGGTCTCCTCTCCCTGTGCAGTGCTTGGAATCTCCATGTGGCCTCAAGATCAAAGGCCCAGAGATGGAAGGGAATTGTGCTTGGCGTTACACAGCCTGAACAATAAAACAAACAAAAAAAGACATTGTCACAGCCCAAGGAAGCTTGCAAATCAGCAAGGGAGAGGATTAAGGCCCATAAATGACAAACACCACGAGTAAGAGGGTGAAAGCACTGTGGGGTCTTTGGAGGGCTCTGACCACTAGCCAGAATCTGAGAAGACTTCTCAGAGAAGGCTGCAGGAGAGATGGGTCTGCAGTAGAAATGACAGGAAGGGCATTCTAGGTGGGGAAGGCACACCTAGAAGGGATTACTAATAATGAAAGCTAACATTTGTTGAGCTGCAAACATGCAGATTTTATGCTAAAGGCTTTATATGTATTAACTCCTTTAAACCCCACATCGACATTCTAAGGTGAGTATAATAATCATCCTCATTTCAGAAAAAGGGAAATTGAGACACAGAATGGATAAATGAATTGTCTAAGAACATATACCTGGAAGGTGGCAGGTTCCAGGATGAGAATGTCAGCTGGAGTGAGTCCTGCATTCTTGATACCTGAGGGAGGACCCAGGGGTCACAAAGAGGACAAAGATATAGGATAAGGGGAAAGGAGATGGGTTTCTTTTTCTAAGGCAAGTTAACTTCCAATTGACCCCAGGCTCTTCCCTGGCCATCTGGGGCCTCCAAGGTAGGCCAGGAATACGCAGGTGAAAAGGGTCAGAACCCAGACCCGTTGGCCTCTGGACCAGCCATGAGACCTTCCGGAGACTATAAGAACTGAGCTAAGGGGCCCTGGCTGAGGGGCTACAGAGGTTGTTTGGCTCACTCTGGGACCACAATATCCAAAAACCCATCCTGACTGATCTTATACGAGCCCAAGGGCTCTGTGGGGCCAGGCCTTGAACTCTGGTCCTAGAATCCAGCAAATATTGTCTAAATGCCAACCACAGCTATGGCGTAGCCCACCTGGGGTCAGTGAGATTTGGAGTTAAGAGCACAGATTGCAGCAAGAGCCCAAGTCTAGCTCTGAGAGCTATGTGACCTTGGGCCAGCTGTGACCCTCACTAGACTTCAGGGACCACCTGGTGAGTGTGTGTGTGGCAGGGGGTATCCTGACCTCACAGGCTTGTTAGAAGGAATCTGTGAAACCAGATGGATAGGTGTCAGCACAATGCCCAGTGTCTACAAGTGTTTAATAAATGCTAAATGATTGGACTTGACCTTTAGGCTTATCTCTTTCTTGGAGTAGGCTAAGAATGGAATGGACATACCCCAGTTCTCACTTTCTTATATTTTCTAAAAACAGATCCACAGGCCCTTTAAGTGTTGACACCGTTACTATTAATCACTTCTAGAAACAAGAGACACAGAAACCAACATGGAAAGTGTGACAAAGGTCTCAGAAGCTATATAAACCCACTCATCAGCAGCCTCCTGCTCCTTCCTTGGACAGAGCCCACTACTTAAAGGAGAGATCTTTCTTCAACTCTCCTCTACCCCAGACCTTCTCAAGATGCCATTCAAAATTTGTTCATCCAACCATTTATAGAACACCTACCCAATATTCTGGACATGAGATAACTAACTCTGAGGCAAATGGGAAAATGGGAAAGCAACCCAAGTAGTGTGTAGTGTACATTGATGGATACTGAATAAACAAAATGTGACATATCTATATATTATATATATACACATATATATATATGTAATCACATTTATATATATATATCACATATATATATCACATACACACACACACACACACACACACACACACACGCAATGGAATATTATTCAGCCTTAAAAAAGGAAGGAAATTCTGACACATCCTATAACATGGATCAACCTTGAAGACATTATGCTAAGTGAAATAATTCTGTCACAAGAGGAAGACTACTGTATGGTTTTACTGATATGCGGTATCTAGAGTAGTCAAATTCATAGTGACATAAAGTAGAATGGTGGTTCCCAGGGGTGGAAGAAGGGGGGGAATGAGGAGTTATGATTAAATGGGTTTCAGTTTGAGAAGATGAAAAAGTTCTGGAGATGGATGGTGATGATGGTTGCACAACAATGTAGATATATTTAATACCACTGAACTGTACACTTAATATGGTTAAAACGGTAAATAAATCTTATGTTATGTACATTTTATCACAATTTAAAATATTTTTATGTCATTTAGTAGATGAATGGATTCATAAACTTAGTACTTCCAGACAATGGAGTATTATTCAGTGCTAAAAATAAATAAGCTATCAAACCATAAAAAGACATGGAGGAGACTTATTTGCATATTACTAAGTAAAAGAAGCTAATTTGAGAAGACTGCATACTGTATGATTGCAACTATATGACATTCTGAAAAAGGCAAAACTATGGAGGTGGTAAAAGGATCGGTGGTTGCCAGGGGTTGGGAGGTAGAGCACAAAGAATTTTTAGGGCAGTGAAAATACTTTGTATGATACCATAATGATGGAGACTTGTCATTACACATTTGTCCAACACCAAGGGTGAACCCTACTGTAAACTATGGACTTTGGGTGATGATGATGTGTCATCAGTTGATAATGTGCCAGCTGTTAACACACGTGCTCCTCTGCTGTGGATGTGACCGTGGGGGAGGGTGTGCATTGGGGGGTTGCGGTGGGCAGAGGTATATGGGAGTCTGTAACTTCCTTTCAATTTTTAGTGACCCTAGAACTGCTTCAAAAAAAAAAAAAGTCTTTTAAGAAGGGGGAAGTTTTGCAAATCGTAGCTCTCCTGCTCCCAGAGATCAACAAGTCTATCTGAGGACGCTGACAGACAAACCAGCAGTTATGAAGCCATGTGTTAAGAGATGTCCATTACGCAGATGGCTGCAGGTGTCTCAGACTGGCCTTGCCCCAGCACATAGGGCAGAAGCTTCTCTGGAAGCAATGAGTCCCTTCCAGGTAGGAGGCCTGCAGCCTGGGCATGGCCATCGCAGTGGGTCCCTGACCCTCACTGGCGATGTCCCTACAAATAAGGGACATTGCCAGCTATTCACACCCTCACAAACCACAGTTAGCTATCAGCTGCTCAATGGGAATTCACTTCTGATAAGTGAGCTTCCAGCATAACAGAGATGAACCTCATGGACACAGCACTCCCCAAATGACCCACTGCTGCCCCTGAACGTCTAACTCAAGTGGCCCTGCTCCCTATTATTTGGTTCTCCTCTTTTCACCCAACCTCTTCTTGCCTTCTTTATAGAACTCTTAAATCTATCTTGACCTTTCATTACCCACTTCTAGGGTTCTAGACAGGGTCTCAGAGGGCCTGATTCTAATGCAGTGGCTATCTACTCACCAGGCCAGTCATGGGATTAGAATTAGAGGTGACCTTGAGATGCCCTACAGCATTAGGGCAAAGATATGCAAAGCTAAAAAGAGATAGAAGAGCTCTTCCAGAACAAAGCTAAACCTGATTTAGGATCAAGGTATTTAAAGAAAGAATGTGTCCATCAGAGGTGGCCAGAGGCAGGAAGAGAAGGAATGTCAGACTCTCAAGGTACAGAAAAAGAATTCATTCATACATTCATTCATTCAATAAACAGTTACTAAACCTTTACTGTGTACCAGGTACTGTTCTAGATATGAGGATGTGGATTGAACAAAACACAGGAGTCCTGATCTTATGTAGCTTACATTCTAGGGAGGAAATCAGATAATTAAAAGAAAAAGAAATGATATGTCAGATGGTGATAGGTGATACAGAGAAAATAAAGTCAGTAAGAGAAGTGGAGATTTCCAGGTTTGAGAAGGAAAGATTGCAATATTTTAAAGATCAGTTACACTGAGAAGTTGGTGCTTGAGCAAAGACTTGAAACCGAGAGAATCTACCTTCTGGATGACTGGAGAAGAGCATTCTAGGAAGAGGAAATTACAGATGCAAAATCCGGAGGTGGGAGAATGCCAGCAGTGTTGGAGGATCTGCAAGGAGGCCGATGTTGGAAGGGAGTTTGCCAGTGGGGAGTAAGAGATGAGCCAGGAAGGAAACAGGGAGCTAGGCTGTGTGGGGCCCAGTAGATCATGGCAAAGACTTGGAAGACATAAATGTAGATCTCAGCACTATTCAGGGAAGAGGGGTCTTTCACCATTGGAATATGGGCCTTCCCCTCCCAGGGGCAGGATGGATGCCTCAGGTTGTCAGGAGCTAATGCCTTTAAAGAATAAAGGCCCATAAGAGAAATGGAGATTTCCAGCCCCACGGGGTAACCTTCCAGTCATATACCCTGGCTTCCCATGGATAGATCTTCTAGAGGGAGAGAATGCTGAAACCAGAGCATTGTCCTCATTGTGACACTTCTACTTTTCATTGTAAATCAATATGTAATATGGTATTACCATATAATATGGTATGGTATGGTATGGTTGGTATGGTATGGTATGGTATGGTATGGTATGGTATGGTATGGTATGGTATGGTATGGCATGGTATGGTATAAACCAGTATAATTAATATAAACATCCATATCTCAGAGCTTGTAATAATGTGACTCTAACCCTGAGAAATGAAGCAGCCATGGGTGGGCAGACTAACCCAGTCTCTAAACCTGCCAGGGCCCTGGACTGGGCGCCAAGGCCACATTGTCTTCACAGCTGTGCCACTATGTGAGGCTGCTCAACAGCCAGTCAGTTGCCCTTCCCTTGGTATTATTCTGATCTCACCACTCAATTTTTGATCCAAATCACCATGTCTCACCCAGCTTCACTTTACTCAACTATAAAATAGGTATAATATTTCCTTCCCGCTTTCGAGAGTAGCTATGGGAACCAATTGAGATAAAATGTCTGAAAACCAGCAAGGCTCATGGCTTCCCATCTCACCTTTCCTTCTCTCACATAGGCCCTCAGCCCACCCTGGTTGGACTACTCCCAGCAGTGCCTCCCCAGCCTCCCAGCAATTATCCTCATGCTGATGGCACACGGCAGGCAGGTACCATTCTCAAACACAGGCCTGATCACGGCCCTTACCTGAGTCAAACCAAAATCCTTTAGCGTGCATCGAGGACCCCGTACTCTCTAGCCTTGACCTAGAAATAGAATATCCATCCTTTCCCCAGTAGGATGTGTATCCTGGCCTTTGCACATCACCCTGTGGTTAGAATGCCCTTCCTCTTCTCTGCCTGATGAACTGCCAGGCATCTTTCAAGTTCAAGCTTCAATTCCACCTCCCCTTCAAAGCTGTCTGGCGCTTGCTGCCTGGTCAGTTCTCTCCTGTCTTGCCTACAGCACCTCACGCTTTCCTCTGTCGTAGCACTTACTGCCACACTGCTTTTAACCACTTAAGGTTTATTTCCTACTAAAACATTAGCCCCTTGAGGACAAAGGGAGGTCATCTTCTCAAATACCATATTTCATCATTTTATGAACCACTAAGAAAGAAAAAATGCTGCCAATTATGTCATGACACATTGCCTTCTTATCACTGGAAATGTCTACTTCATACTTAGTAAAGGGCCTCTTTTGAATTTACTTAGAAATAGCATTTGATATCTTTTATTACTCTTGTGCACATTATATACATTTATATATAAAATCAATCGATTAAAGCATTAACGTGTCATGACTAGCACCTGCCCAATAGCGCTTATAAGAGCCATTGATTGTAATGCCTATCCTGGCTTTAAAGATGTTAAAATAGGAGGGGAAAAAAGCATCCCGAACTCAAGGGAACGTAGACTGACTATATCATTTTCTCCTAGATTAGTGTCTGGCACACAGGAGATGTTCAGTGTTTGCAGGCTTGCTATTGGTTTGTGACATGCTCTAAGTCATTTCTGTATTGTCCTGGGCCTCTCACCAGTGTCCAAGGCTTCTGGAAGGACAGGTTGGCATCAAAGCCTTGCTACAGAAGCTCATTCAGGGAGGAGCTGGAGACAGGGAAACAGCATGGGGCTTTGGGGAAGGTCCTGGTGGACGAGAGGACCAGGAATGGGGTGCTGCAGGCCAGGTAGGAGGTGGTTGTGAAGCCCTTCAAATCCCGAGATGTTCAACAAAGGCTGAGACTATTGAAGTTTGGAGCACAACACCTTTGCGCTTAGAAGGATGTTTTTATCTAAGTGTAAACTTTTGAACCCTATGTCCAGGAACAGCAATGAATATTGTGCTCTGTGCTCTGTCTTCACTCTCCCTCAGTGAAGTATGAGCTGAAAAAGGAACTCTATATTTTTGGATAGCAAGAGACAGGGAAACAGTTATAACCTAAGGAAAATAATTACACGTTCAGGCCAGAAACTCCCCACTGTGTCTCCATGTGAGTGCAATTTTGTTTGAATGAGTTGAACTAATTTTAATTTAGCTGATCTTAAATTTGCAACACATATACACAGACACACACACACATGCATGCACACACACAGATTTTTTTGTGGAAGGAAACAAAGACCCCTATAGTTTGATGTCATATTTTAAGCTTAGATGAAATCGGGAGGCCATTCTCAAGCCTCTAACATTAGGTCACCCTGAGCCTCGCCCTGTGCATGGAGGAGTTTGTTGAAACTCAAGTAAGTTCAGCCAGCCCAGATACTGGACAACACACAGACCAGAAGAGACAGGAGCAGCAGGCTTGACTGTGTCCTGAGAAGAGTCACATGTCTGCTTGATGGCCCTGGGGTCTGCAGGACCTCTCCTCTAGGCAGCAGCAATAGCTCACCACCATTTAACAACCCATTTAGCAGGGGAACTGCCAAGGGTTCCTGGGCCCTCACTAGTGTTTGCAGTTAACCTGTTAGTTGCTGGATGATAAGGAATACTAGGGGAGGAACCAGTGGTGGTGCTGGGTGCGGGGTGGAGGTGGCACTCAGGATAGCTGCAACTTATTTACCAACTGCTACAGTACTGTTATAATAGTAGGACGATCAATTTGACTATACCAGTGCATACTGTATGAATGGCACCCTGCCTATTTGCTATCTGCAAAGTTTATATGACATCATGCAAATTAATGAGTGAGTGAATGGGCATCCTGGACTGTGCTCATGACTCAAGGATACTCTCATCCAGTAAATATTTATTGGATAATCTACAACATGCCAGTTTTCATGTCAGGTGCTGAGGAGGAAAGGCTGATTCAGAAGCAAGCCTTCCTCGGAGAGTCCCCCTTGGGGTAATAAGTGATAGGAAGGCAGGGCACCCCCAGTGGAGAGAACAGTACAAGCAAAGGTGCAGAGACAAAAACAAAAGAAAGCAAAGGCAAGCAAAGAAAACAACACAAGCAAGCAAGCAAACAAAAAGCAGCTTACCTTGTTCTGGAAGCTACAAAGCATTGTTATGGTCAATGCAATGTTTGAGGCTGGCAGCAGTGAGAGATGGGCCTGGTGGAAGCCCAAAGGATGGCTGGTCTTGCGAGAGTTGAACACTGCTATGTAGGAGAGTGAAAGATGGGCAATGACAAGTTATTTTCACAGTAAAATAATCAGTCTAGCAGCAGTGCGGAGAATGCTTTCCCAGGGCTAAGGGTGCAGGCAGGGAGACTGTATTAGGGAACTCCTGCAATAATCCATGTAAATGATGATGCGACAAAATATAAATTGGTGGAATGAATTAAAACTATGAAGTGTTTTTATTTCCGTTTCTTAAAGCGGAAGGGTGAGAGAGAGACAAATAGGGCCCAAACTAGATATGCGAACCCAGGGCTGGAGAGAAAGTTACATAACTAATTAAATACTTAGAGGGTAAGGTTAGTAGGACTGGAGAATTACCTAAATAAGAGGGATAAAGGAGAAAGAGTAGTCCCAAGGCATTCCCAGGTTTCTGGGTTGGGTGACCCAGAGGTGACAGTGTTATAAGATCAAGAGCCATGGAACAGGAGCAGGTCTTGGGGGAAGGCATCAGGGGATGTGTTAAGCCAGAGGAATCTCTCAAACATGTAAGTGGAGAACTTCAGGAGATAGGTTTTGTTTTTTTTTTTCTGTAGTCCCACCAGTTTTCCCGAGATTTGCCTTTGGTCATACTCTGAGCCCTGGGACAAGATAATTCTATGGATTCCAATTGCTTTACCATGATCTTGATTTAAATGAGCTGACGCCTTGTAGTTTAGAATGTTGGTAAGGATCCTGTCCAAACTGTCATTTGTATCCTTTATTATTGAGGTGTAGCCTACAGACAGAAAAGTACACGAATCCTAAGTGTACAGCTCAACAAGCATACTGTTTTGATTATATTAAAGACTAAAAATACTCAGTGATACACACATCATCATCATCATCATCATCATCATCATCATAACTCCTCTTTAAGAACTTTCATTTCGAGAGTATGGACTTTGAGCACTCATGGGTATGACAACACCATTAAGCCCAAGCACCCTACTTTATATGGAATACAAGACCCTTTGAGATGGACACCTGCTCACTTCTCCCTCATAGAGTGCTGATACCACCACCATTTTCTTCCCAAATCCAGTCCTGTCTTCACTAAGCCTCAGTGCTCCAGATCCCCATTGCTTACCTGTCTATCCACACTCACCATACTTCTCATGCCTCCCCGCCACTTCCTCACAGGTCCATCCAGCAAACTGTCTCTTGGGCTTTAAATTCGAATGCTTCCTCTTCTGTGGAGCCATCCTCTTCTATTCTCCTACTCTCACCCCTACTGCACTCCATTTCAGAGGATGCTTCTTTTTTGATTTCTAAACTCTATAACAACACAGTTACGTGGTAGTCTCTCCAGACCAAGAGACTATTTAACTATCTTTAAATCCCATTGCCATCCTTGGGCCATCAAAAAGAAAAAATGTGAGGAAATAAGGAAGGAAGAAGGAAGGAAGGAAGGAAGGAAGGAAGGAAGGAAGGAAGGAAGGAAGGAAGGAAGGAAATATATGAGAGAATTAACTTTTATTCATAGTTCCTGAGCCTGACAAATTTGTTTTTGCTATGAAAAAAAAAGGAATCTGAGGCTCAGACTAGAGTCTGAATTCCACAACTAATGAACTGTGGACCACAGACAAGTCAGTTAACTTCTCTGGACCTGATTCCTTCCACTTTTCAAATGTCCATGATCCTCAAGCCAAGAGTTTAGAATTATAATAAATAGGATGTTAATGATCTCGTTCTTCTATTTCCACCATCTCTCGTTTTGTCTCCATTCATGTGAATAAAGACTGATGCAAAACATATTTCTTTTCATTTTTACACTCTGAAATGTAAACCAGAGGGACAGAGAGGGAGAGAAATAAAGAGATGCTGAATTCTTTCTACACATGATACAATGAAGTTAAATAATATGGGGTTTTAATTGTTCTACAAGAGAGCTAGATCAATAGCATGGTTAGCAACTCCACGTTGACCTTCTCTCTTTCTCTACTAGGGCAATGAGTTGAGTACTTTCTCAAGGGCAAACTGGCTAACCGCCCTGCATCATTCTGTTTAATGAGGCCCCTCCATTCAGACCCCATTTTCTGCCACACAACTCATTTCATTAAATGGCTGCAGCTGCAATTAGGAGTGGGAGAATCCAGGCATGTGTTTGGGTTCGAGATGTGTCTTGTGTGATTTTTCGAATACTTTGGGTTTGGCAAAAGCCAAGACGCATTCTGTCAAGTTCTTGTTCCCCTTCGTTTTTAAGCCCATGTGTATTCAAGAGAAATGTGGTCCATCTGATTCTCATTCATTTTCGCTTAACTCAACAAAAAGTTGTCTCAAGAGCTAGAAAACATCCAAGCAACAAATCCAGCCTTTTTAATGGAAGCCTTATTAGAATCTCGTTCTCTCGACCCCTGACAGTTTGACCATCTCCAAACAGGCCAACAATTTTCATTTTCTTTGTGAGGTTGAACTAGCTCCTCAAGCCTGGAATGCCCCTTCCTTGTACCCCCTTCTCTGCCTTCCTCTTCTGTTGAGTTTTCCTCCTGCGGGAAGGCTCTCTCCAAGGCCTAATTAGCTGTTTTCCCCCCATCCACGGCTCAAGTCAACTTCTGTCCAAAAATATTAAACAGAAAATTCTAGAAATGAAAAATTCATAGTTTTTAATTGCACGCATTCTGGTTAGAGTGATGAAATCTTTCGATGTCATACTTTGTCCTGCCCGGGATGTGATTCATCCCTTTGTCCAGCATCTCTATGTTGTATATGCTCTGCTTCCATTCGTCAGTAGCAAGTAGTCATCTTGGTTATCATATCAACTGTCATGGTACCACAATGCTTGTGTTCAAGTAACCTTTATTTTACTTAATAACAGTCCAAAGTACAAGAGTAGGGATGCTGGCAATTCAGACATACCAAGAAGCCATAAATTGAAAAGGTGAAAGTTCTCAACTTAATAAGGAAAGAAAAAATTTCATATGCTAAGGTTGCTAAGATCTACAGTAAGAACGAATCTTCTGTATGTGAAATTATAAAGGAAAAAGAAATTTGTGCTAGTTTTGCTGCCATATTTCAAACTCCAAAAGTTATGGTTGCAGTGTGTGGTAAGCGCTTAGTTAAGATGGAAAAGGCATTACATCTATGGGTGGAGGACACGAACAGAAAGCGTATTTTGATTGACGAAAACTGTTGCGCCAGAAAGCATTGAGCCCGTATGGAGACTTCAGCAAGGGTCCCCTGAAAGGAGTGACACCAAGCCATTTACTAGAAGTAAGCGATACCCAGAATCAGGAAAATATTTTTGCACTGAAAAATATAAAAATTGCTGAAGAGGCTGTGTCTGCCAATAAAGAAGCTGCTGCCACATTTCTGAGAGAGTTGAGGAAATTGATTAGGGTTCAGTATTATCCATGACTTCAAGCATTCACTGGGGTTCTTGAAACATATCTCCATGGATAAGGGGGGACTCTGTAATCTATGGTCATGTGAGCTCCTGCTATACTTTACCTGTGGCCTTCAATAGCCTTTATTCCACTCTGCTTTGTGTTACAGCTTGTAGTTAAGCCAGGTTAGCCAAGACCTCACTGGTGTCTGCTTCGGTGTTAAACCCTTGACCCTTAATTAAAGGCCTTCGTAAGAAATGACAGACGAAAATTGGCATTTGTGGTAAAGCTGTTGGCCAAAACATTAATTATTGTGTCTATCAATGTCCCTATGTGGGTTTCCAGGTGAGAAGTGAACTTGAGGCTTGAGGACCCCAAATGACGATGGGATTCCTCCTCTATGACAGCGAGTGCTGTGCAAGTCAGCCTGTTCCCTTTTTGTCTTGGCTGACAGGAAGCTAAGCAGCAGTTTGATGTTCAGTCATAGCAACAATATTGCATGCTAGCTTCCTTTTTTTTAGGGACTTGTTTTTTTACTTCTATATTATTGTTACAAAGGAAAATCCAAACTTATCCTTCACTGTTAGTCACTTAAAGTCTTCGTAGAATGGCAGAATGAAATAAAAAGTAAAAAAAAAAAAAAAAGAAAAAATAAGAAGCTATTCATGATAGTTTCTTCTGTAGAACAGATGTAGAATTTCAGAAAATAGGAAAAAGTTTGGCTTTTAATTTCAGATTTTTCATAAACTATTTGACTTTTACCACATATATGTATTAGTTAATATAAAATCAATTTTTTAAACCTGAAAGTTAGTTAATTATTAAAAACACAATTCTTTACACTTCTGACTACCCCAGGAATGCAGCTTCTGTAATTTATATTCTTCTCTGAACCTCCCTTCCTATAGCAGAGCACTTTGTACATAACTGGAATCCAGCCAATGTGCGTTAAGTGGATGAGGAATAGAGTTCACGCAGGTGAATTTGGAAGCCAGAGAGAGTGCCCAGGCTTTGGATCCCTAGACAACGTTGGGTTCAAAGCCCAGCTCTGGCCACATAGCCCTGCGACTGCAGTCCCTTGGATCCATCTGAGTCCCAGTTTCCTCATTTGTAAATGGGGCTTTAATTGCTATTGTTTTAGGGTTGTTTTAGCTCAGAGACAAGATGCTTGGTATTGCAAATTTTCTTCTTTTTACCTATGAGTGTTCATGGGCAGAGAAAACACTGTATGTTTTAAACAGACAACTGACCACCAGAAGCTGCACAGCTGGGAAGCCCAAGGGGAGGGACATTGTCATGGGGTGGACAGTGCATGTTCTTCAGAACCACAGAAATGGGAGAAAATAAAATAAAAGAGAGAATTCAAGCCCAAAGCCTTCTTCCCAGGGAGGCAGTAAACCTTACCTGCTTGTCATAGAAATCAGCAGTTTAGGTAGAAGAGATTCTGCTCGATCACCGATTGTAACGCACAGGTAATGGAAAAAAATAAGTAAACTTTTGGTTTTCACAACTGAGTTGCCCTAGAGTTGAGGTAGAATGTTTGTTACCAAAGCAGAATACAAGTGCCACGGATGGGACTTAAGGTGATTTTATATAGCACATGAAGAGGCATTTATGATTTTCACTGAGATGCGTTTAGTATATTATGTGTTATAACACACTGAACTAGCACATTCAAATTGTGCTATTGATGCTACATGATATTATTCAATACATTTTAAACTTTTAAAATGTCTTTAAAATAAGTGGATTTAAAGAAAATGATCAATCATAGTAGGACTGGTAGAACACATCTATGTCAAAAAACTGAGCGTATTTCTAATATCACTAGAAGCGTAGAATATACTTTAACATGTGAGTCTTGAGCAACTATTTGTTTTAAGGGGAGTCATGACACTGGGCCCCTCAATTTTGATCTCTAAATGACTTTTCCAAAGATTCACCAAGCCCATTCTGGTCTTACTGGGTTTCATAACAAGTTGACCTCCATACCGTGTACTCTCCCGCCTCCATGCCTTGATCTACCTGGAGACCCCTCCTCTTCCCTCTCTGCCATGTGCACCTCAAGCAGAATCAACCGCTTTTTCTTCTGGCTCCTCGTGTACCCTACTTGCTATTATGACCCTTCACACCTTGTGTTACAAGTTTTTCAGGGGTGTGTATTCTAGGCAATGTCTTATTTATCTCTGTGCCCTGAGTCCCTAGCCTGGGGCATTTCATAACTTTAAAATATTAAATAACTTTGAAATATCATTGAGAGGAACATTTAAGATCTTGTTGTATCTTGGCACTTGTCATCAGTTTTGGCTAAAATAAACTCGTAAAAATTCTCTACAGGTTTAGATGTTTCCTATACCATCACAGGGTTCCCATAAACATATGTATTAAATTTGGTCCTTCTCTCTTTTTAAAGAACTAAAATTAAATTAAATTAAATTAAATATCACTGAGGCTATGGTAGGTTTAGAAATTCAAGGGCATAAATACTTGTCATAATCATTTACTGGAGATCAGAGCTCACAAAGAGAATATGACTTTCCTCACTACACTCTGTGCACTCCCCTGCGAGGCCAGCTCCATACTGTGCATCCTCTTTCACAGCAGTTTTTGCAGTTTGCGATTATTTTCATGATTATTTGATTAATATCCTTCTCTTGGCAGTAGACTGTCAGCTCCCTGTGGTAGCATCACATCTATTGTTCATCATTGGTATTCCTGGTGCCCAGCATCAAGCCAGACACATAGCTAGTGCTCCCTAAATATCAGCTGTATGAATGAATGAATAAATGAATAACACAGAACTAGTCTTCTGGCACTAACATTGTTATATAGATTGAGTGGGCAGATGGTTGACACAGAGACCGGCGTAAACTCTCCTGTTGGTTTTTCAGGCAGATCACAGTGGAAACATGATGCTTGCCAACCAGAAGGAGAGAAATTCAAAATGGTAAAAGCAGCATTCTCACTCACAGGCCTCGCTGAGGGCTTGACAAACAACACAGAGCCAAAATAAATTTTTCAAAAGTATACTCCAGCAAAAGAATATTTACCGTGTCCTTTCAAGAATTTTCCCAGCCGTCAAGAAGAAAAACGTTAAGGACTAGAACTTTAAGAGGACTCAGGCACCCAGTGAATTTATTTCTTACACTGATGGCTTCTCGGGACTGGGAGAACACTGAGACCACAGGAAGAAAGAAGAAAGAATCGGTGTTACATTAAGATGAAGGCAAAGCCGCTCTAAGAACTGTTTCTGTCTAGCCAGACAACAGATTTTTTAAAAGGATCAGAGCTACTTAATGAGCTCGATGTTTAGCAGAGTTACAGGGTGGATGAAGAAGAAATTTCTTGGCCTTGAGAGCTAGCAGGTTCGTTCCTTTTTTTTTTTTTCATTTCTTTGATTGAGAATATCTAGGCTGAGGCCAAAGACAAAGTCAAGAATGGATCCAACCACTCAGATTAATCCTGATGCTGCTGAGCCACAAGAGACTAGCTGCCCTCCTTCCTTCATATTAGGGCTGAAGAGCCCGACATGCAGATGGAGCACAAATAACTCAAGCTACACGTTTGTACAAGTGAACCTAGACAAGAGGCCAGGCCTTCCACCTGCATGGAAGGGTTCATGTCCCTGCCCACCCTGCTCCGTGGCTACACAAGACCAAACAGCAAACCTTTATCTCCCTACAACCAGCACACCAAACAAAGCTGAACGACAGCAAGCTTTGCCTTCAGAGCAGCCACGTTTCAGCTCATGTATGGTCTATTATCTCTCAATGCTTTTTCTATCCCTCAGGCATTCCTGAGGCATCCGCAAATGGTGCCAACTTGGAAAACAAGCAGTGAGTCTTTTCTTAAATATCTCCTAGTTTCAGGCAACCTACACTGATCACGTACCAATAGTTTTGAATACCAGACAAGAGTCATTGGCTGGTCCCTGAGCTGCTTGAAAAAAGAAACTACTTTTTATATATCGTGGGGCCCCAGCACCAAGGCTTGCATCTGGCTCACAGTAGGACAGCCAAATGAGAGGCTGTCTGAAAATTACACAGATTCTGAAATTAAAGCCAGAAAGAACTGCATTAGAATCTTTAGTCAGGAGTGTACAAAGGTGCTTAACTTCTGTGGACTTTAACAGTTCTATCTATAAAATAACACGAATAACTAACCACCGCATAGAATCTCTGTGAAGACAGAATAAGATAAAATGTATAGAGTATCAGGCCCACGAGATGCTGCATCAGTCCTAATCCTTACAACGACAGTGTCCTCCGTCAATGCTGATGCAAGAAAAAGATGAAGTAAATCAAAGTTTAAATTGGTTCTTTTCAAGGAGACAAGCAAGAAATAAAGGAAATAACAAATGCTATTACCCAGCCTGTGAGCAGTCAGACTTTCCTTTGCTATTTATTGTCATCACTTAGAGCCCTGTTTTAAAGCCCACCCGCCTCATCCCAACTTCTGCTTCATTTCTCAGTGAAGTCATAATGCTGGGCTAACGCTCTGTCTATTGACACAGAGAGCCTGTGAGTCACAAATTCAACATGATGACTTTGCTGCAGTGTGATTGACTGGAAAATGTTCTCTCATCTGAAAAATTTTTTTCAAGCAAATGGACATGCTTATTTTTGCAACGCGGAGTGTAGGCTCTTTATTTATTTGATGTTGGTGTCTGTGACATTCCAGCTGGCCCAGGGAGGGCTCACAACCTTCATGATTTGCCTTAAGAAATGACATATATTTTTATCCCCCTCCCTCTCCTTCTCCCTTCCTGCCGACTATTATATCTAAAGCAAACAGTTCCAGCACAATAGTTAGATTGCACTTGAATTTGGTGTTTACTTGACATTTACACACTGGCAATGCTGGACAGCTCAGTCATTCCAGAACAGGGTCTCAGCCAGCAGGCATTGTGTTTGACTTGCGTGCAACCCTGAGCAACACAGATCCTGTAACAGCTAGACAATGTCTTGAGAAGGTGCTTGTGCTGCTAGTTTTCATTCTTATGCCTGAATTAGTGCTTTATCAGGGAGCAGGTATCAGAGTGTCTTCAGTCTTCCCAGTAAATATCTCACTTAACCACACAGGGCACACAGATTTCTCCAGCACTACTCTTCCTCACTTTAAATCCAGCTCACACACTGCCCCAGTATTCATTCTAAAACAAATCTAATCTAGTTTCTGATGCTAAATCTCCTCAGGACTCATCACAGATCACTAATTTGATTCATTTAATCTCCCGTTCTTCCATTTTCACCTCTGAATAATAGAATTAATAATACCTACCTCACAGGGTTGTTGTGGGCGTGACATATGCAAAGAACCTGGGGCAGGCTGAAGCTCACAGAAGATGCTCTGAAAATGTGGATTCTCCTCCCCTCTTGAGGTCCATGCCTCTGGCTTTGGGAAGGGCAGGTTGTGGGGGTTCCTGTGCCAGTGCAGTTTGATGCAGGGAAGGAAGCTTGGACTTGGCTGGGAGCCAGGGCATGTTCTCCATAGTCCCAGCTCAGCCAGCGTGTGGCATGGGGAAGTCACCTTCACTCCTGAGGCTCGTTTCCATACGTGTGAAGTGAAAGCCTCCGATTACATTCTAACGTTGTACAATTTCCACATCTTCAGAGTCTGGAGGAAGTCTAAACTAACTGCCATAAAAGGTTGACTAGCCCAAAAGCTGATATGTGTAAATGCCAGTATTTAAAAGGCATACCAAAGAACAAGGTCACAATACCATGCTTCTCAGCATGTAAAGAAATCGAATACCTTCCCATCTTGCTGATGGAGGTGTAAATTTTTTGAGGAACTTGTTAATGGTTAATAATGTTGAACAAGTAAATCAATTGCTATAAATTGAGCCTAAGGAAATAGCAAATATGTCTAAGGGTACACGTGGAAATTTTGTAATAGTCAAAAGTTAGAAACAATCTAAATGCCCATCAAAAGGGGATTGATTAAATACATTAGAAAATACTATGATGTGTTTAAAAATATAAGGTATAGCTATGTATTAATATACATAGATGTATGTGGTACACTGCTAAGAGAAAATAAAAGCAAATTTACAAAACTGTGTGCAAATAATTAGTGTTTTAAAAATAAGTTTTAACATATTCATATATGCATAAAAATTCTGAAAACTTACATACCAAACTGGATTGGTAGGATGTGGCTTTTTTTTTAAACCTGAAACATTCATTGATTAACTGATTTTTAAAAATAAGCAGGCATTAATTTTTGAAATTAAAAAAATTAACTTTAAAAAGTAAAATAATATATGGAGCATGGGATTTGGGTTAAACATGATATATTAAACAAACATGTTTTCTGATGCTCCTTCTGAATCCCCATTCAAGTGATGGTAAATAAATTGAAAAGACAAAGCCGAGCAGGACAGGGAGTGGGAACTGGGAAGCAGATGGACAAACTGGCCACAAACTTAGATTAGAGAAAGTAGAAAAAAAAAAGAGACTGATTTTAAGGTGAAGAGACTGGGAAGGCTTAGGAAGTATAGAAACCAAGTTACTCAGAAAGTAAGGTACATGTGGGAATAAAA
The DNA here is from genome assembly GCA_028627145.1 of Eidolon dupreanum. Taxonomy (NCBI): domain Eukaryota; kingdom Metazoa; phylum Chordata; class Mammalia; order Chiroptera; family Pteropodidae; genus Eidolon; species Eidolon dupreanum. Next base: position 143,676,038 of record CM053509.1, on the reverse strand, counting down.
ATAGGATTATTGATTGAAGGCTTATAGAAGCAGTAGTTGCAAAATCTATCCCTCTATCCATCCATCCCTCCATCATCCATGTACTTAGGCCCTAAAATTCTTCCCCAGCCTGGTACAGCTGCGTGACTGCTTTTTTCCTCAACTTGGGCAAAAGATTAGAGGTTTACTCTCTGAAGAACTTGATCTAAGAATTCTGGACAGAGATAAGCCTGGCACAGCTGAGGACAGGAACAAAGACAACTAAAGGGCAGGCTACATATGTAGGAGTGATGCCTCCTTCCCTGTATGAGCTCCAAGAACTGTGGCTGCCTCACTCACTTAGCTGTGCAACCCTGGGCTAGTCACTTAACTACTCTACACTGTAGTTTTTAACTGTAACATGAGGTTCACAAATGTGTATTACAAGTATGTATTTGTAATGCAAACATGTCTTACAAACCTATTATGAACTGGCAAACCACACTGTGTTCTGGAATAAGAACAAGTCAAGCAGGGTCCTTGCCTCTTGAAGCCTGCAAACTTAGAGAGGAAATGACTTATTGCATATAAAGTGCTTAATACTTAGTGTCTGATAGTCATGATGTTAATTATTAATTTCAATGTCCATGCTTTCCTCTGATTACTAAGGGAGAACACAGCAGAACTCTTCCAGGAAGGACAAGGTCAGAACTTTGCCAACATTGTCAACCAGTATACAGTTTTTTGATGGTGAACTTGACTTTGAAATGCCCACTCTGTTCAACCTAATTCTGGACCTGCTGTTTTTCCAGATTTGACACAGCCAAAAAAGGCCTTTCCAAGTCATAGCATCAACACAGGAAATGTGATTCCCAGTTAATTTATACCTGGCCCTACTTAAAAGTGCCTCTGTAAGGTTTTAGGTGAGCCTGGCCCTTAGCTGTTGCATCTACAGTGATGCTGGGATATTAAAGGGGAAAGAAAACACTGAAAAAGCCTTTTAGTGTTCAAATCAAGATATTGTATTATCTCCCAACATTTGGTTCTGCAGAACTGATTGAGTTTACCAAATTGGGATAACCACCCGCTGGTTTCATTGCTAGAGGGGAGAAACCAAGCATGGTAGTTTTCACATCTATTACCTCACTTAATCTTCACAACAGCATTGCGACGTAGGTACATTCAGACCTGTTTTACAGAGAGGGAAAGTGGAGGGCAGTTAGGTGACATAACTTGCCTGAGGTCATCTAGCTAGAAAGAGGCAGCACAGGGCCTAGAATCCAAATTTTGGGGTGGCAGTCTCAGTCATCTCCCCCAGAGTCTCCGACTACTGTCATTCCAAGCCATTCCTTCATCTCCTATAATCCAGTGAATTCTACCAAGACCCCTCCTTCACTGAGTAATAGTGAGAGAGTACAAAGGATTAAATTTAGATAATGATACTCAGATACCCTGAGGATAGTATCTTCTCTTTAAAGAAGCCCAAATGAGTTTCTTTTTTAATGTAAAACTAAGTTTGCTAAATTTGCTGAATGAAACCCAGAACACTGAAATTCAACAGTTCAGTGTTTGCCATAAACAGATCACTCTGAGAGCTTTGCTGGGTGAAAGTAGCAACCAGAAAAATTCATCAGTAACTGACAACAGACTGGGTGCAGACTTTAAATAGATTATTTTCCTGCATCTCTATTATAATGCTGGGAATTCTTTCAAGAAGCTTCTGATCATCCCTTGATATATAAGAACATGTGTCTAGATTTGAGTTTTCACCTTTAAAAAAATTCATCAAGCACAGTGAGATATTTGAGTGCTGCCAGAAATTAAATTTTGGCCTTTTTTTTTTTTTTTTTTTTTTTTTTTTAACATTAGCACTGGCCATCCCTCCCAATACTCTCCTTACCAGCCAGTACATTAAAATTGATTAACACACACAATGTTTGGGGTGTGGGGGAAGAGTCAACCACAGGGTAATCAAATGCATTGTTATTATCATTATTTTTTTTAAAATCATTTCCTTGGCTCAGTGTACATAATGTCAAATTGGCAAAAATAACCTATCTTCTTATCCTGCCCACAAACTGAGAAGAAAATTAAACACAGAATTGTTTGTTTCTTGTTTGCATTTCTCAGGGTGTGAAGCATTCATTTCAAACCCTCAAAATCCCTATACTTTCCATAATGTAAAAATTTTACTTCTATTCTGATTAAAACCAAAGAACAATGTTTTTCTCAGAAGGGCAACATAGTCTAAGAATCTAAGGGATGGAGGCTTTTAAATTAAGGAAATAGAATCTTTGAGAGTGTAATATCTTAGTTCTTCTTTCAATACCAATTATCCAGGAGAAAGAGTTTACTAGGTCAGGGAAATTTGGTGAACTAAGTCAAAGAGAAAATTCTAGCAACAGGTTTTCTCTGCTGAATTGCTTTCTTTGCTAGTTCATTTACTTTTAAATGCTATATTTACTTTCAAATGCATATGGTATCGGAGGATTCTTCTTGTGGTATTAAGACAATCATACTAAAAAAAGAAGTAAATGCTGGGCCCTAATTTCCTTGTTAAGAGAAACTACTACTATACATCTTACTCGTAAAAGATAGTTCTATGTACTTAAACAGACATTTAAAAATAAACTTAACAAGAGATGGTTTGTTCTGTTTGTTTGTTTCTTCTTAATATCTAATAAGCTGAGGATACTGAAAGGTTGTATTTAACATATTGCTGTCAGAATAGTTCAAAAAATCTTTAAGATAATCCCACTTAGAATTCTTTTTAAATAGCTTAAAGAATGTATTTGGCCTAAATTTGGGGCCTGGGGGTGGGGGGGGTGCTAAGGATGTAACTTAAGTGATCAAACCTAAAGGTTTATAAAAAGATTTTGATTATATTTCTGAGAATTGATTTTTAAATGTAATTTATTTTCTGCTCTAAAAACTTCAATACTCAATGTTTGCATTTCAAAAGGCAATGGATTTGGCTACAGAAAAGAGTTGACTCTTTCTCCATTTGGTTTTGGTTGGGCTTTTGCTTTTGTTTGTGTTTTCTAGTCGGTTTTATGACAATGCCTTGGCCAGGCTGTTCTCTCGCTCCTTGTCCACTGTTTTGAGAGGCCAGAGTTATGAGGGATTTTATTTTCGGTCTTGTTCATATAACTTTCCAAAGTGGGTAGAGAATGAGAAGGGATAGAAACTAAAGTACCTAGCCAATGAACTCTCAACCGGAGATAAATGTTTTGGACAAGACGAAGTCAGGGCTCCCCGGTGAATCATTTTACCCAGGCAGTTTTGCTCACTTCCTTCATTCTACAGTGAATTCTCACTGGGCATTTTTCCTAAAGATGCCACATTGGAACAAAAGCCCAAAACAAGTAACCAGATAATAGCAGTCCACTGGGTAAATGGCATAGCAGAGTCGCCAGACAACTTTATTAGAGCTTAGAGGAAAAAGGACTAACCTGGATGGGGACTAACAGACCAAGGGACAATTTAGAGGGGCTCTGGAGTTTGAGGATGAGGAGGGCCTCTGAGGGGAGAAACGGCTTTTCAGAAAGGAAACACAGCCAGTGAAAATACACATTGTGTATTCAGAGATTTGAGAGAACATCAAGTTAAAGTTTAGGGAGGGTGCGGTCAGTCTCTAGAGATGATCCTGTAAAGTCTGTCGAGGGCCAGAGTAAGAGTTTGGTACATCAGGCTCAGGAGTTTGGTCTTGCTCCTGCAGACAAAGAGAGCAGGTGGGGGGGGGGTGCGGGGAGGTGTACGGAAGTGAACCAGGGTGACTTGTGAGCAAAACATATTAGATCTGGCAGGGAAATTCCAGTGGGGTTCTTGGGGAGGTGGAGGAGGAAGACAGCAGTTTGGAGGCTACAGCAATAATTAAAAGCTATAAATGAGGAGGGCTTGAACCAAGGCAGCCCAACTTATAATAGGAAAAAGAAAGTAGAGCTATTTAGGAATGGAAATGGTTGAACTCTATGGATACCTGGGTGTCCAGATCAAAGAAAATGAGGGAGGAATCAAGGGAAACCTAGATTTCTAGCTTGGGAATCTGGGGAAGTGTGACAAAAAAATGTGGAGAAAATGATTTGAAATGTCTAGGTAGACTGTGGTTCCTGACAAGAATGGGGATTAATGAGAGCTGAAAAGAAGGACAGGCTTCCTGCTAATGGACCATTCAAAAAGGAAAAGTACATTATTCATTCATTCACCAAACACTTATAGAGCATTACCATGTGCTAGACAAGCACTGTACTAAGACTTGTCAATATGGCAGTGAACAAAAAAACAATAGCTCCTGTCCTCAGGAAGCTTATAGTGAATACTGGAGAATATTGGCGATAGTAATACTTATGCATTGAATGTCAAGTCTTATGCTAAGTACTTTACTTGGAAGATCCCATCTATAATCCTTATCGCTTTAAGAAGTAGGTACTATTAATAACTCCATTTTATAGAAGAAACAGATAAATTGAGATCAAGTAACTTGTCCAGCTAGAAAGCCACAGAGCCAGAAAAGAAACCCAGAAAATCTAGTGCCCATTTTCTTAACCTCTCCACAAGATGAGGTTAAAAAGAGGCTGGAGTATACAAGGAGATAGAAGTGGAGGCTAAAAGCTTTCGCCATCTTGTGAAAGGCACAAGCCCCTCTAACAGTTTATCAGTAGGGATTTCAATTCAAAATGATTTGGATACTTAAAATCATCTCTTGCTTTCTCTCTCTTACAAAGCAGCTCTTCCTAAGTCCGGTGACAGTCATGCACACACACTCCAGGTCAGGGTTGCAGCCAGGTACCAAGATCCAGTATCCAGTTTGGTGTGCAGAGCTCTTCACTGAAAGATTTATTCAGCTTCTTCAATCTATCACGCTCCTCCAGGGCTCCACAGTAATCCCCTAGCACTAATGGTTTCTATCACATCTTCTGCCAACTAATGCAGTTTGTGCTGGAAAAAAAAAAAAATCTATAACTCCAAGGACGTTAATAATTAACTTTCATACCACAAAACTAGTAATATCAGTTTGCTGAAATAAAGTCACCAGTATTTAATTCTTCTTTAAAGGGTGTCTTCTATTATTATTATTTTAGAGTGCAATTTAGTCATCAAAGGTTTACTCAGCCTCATGTATATAAATTATATAGGGCAGGGATTTAACTCTTCTAGACCTACCTGTTCTGAAGAGAGGGAGGGTCATAACCTTGTTGTCACACCAGGCACCTGCCTTGAAAGGAGTTGATTTGTGAACTTGAAGTTCCTTACCTCTTTTAGAAATCTGGAATGAATATAGACTTCTCCTTATGATGCAATTAGAGGACTAACCAGAAGCTCTGGCTTTCTTCCTCCAGAAGACTATTGGGAAACTTCAAGTTCATCTTTTTAAATTGAGTTTCAGAATCTTGTCTTGATTATATGACATAATAATAGTGGCTTTCCAATTCATCTGTGTAATATTGTTTTTTCACTGTGGTGGTTACTTTTGTTGAAGGGGAAGGGATACTGCCTTAGAAAAATAAAAGCAAGCCGGAAAAAAACTTCATGCGCTGGCTACCTAAGTTAAAAACTCCAAGTCGGGACTAAGATGTTTACATCCTGAGGATGATGGTTGTCAATTAAGGGCTCATCCAAATTCATTGGGGTTTAGGAACCTTGGCCTTGATGGGAAATTGGGTAACTTTTCCCTGCAATCCTCAGGTCCTAGGATCCTAAGAAATTTTTGCCATCACAAAGGAGTGGGTGAGAGGACATAACAGGTGTTTTCCCTTCTTGATTCCATCTTTTGAAAAGGGCAATATTTTCAGAGTTAAAAGTAATTGGTTTGCACTTATGGGGTGGGGTTGAATCTCTCTAGGCCATGGGAGGAAGGGTCAGGATTTTCCTGCTAAAGCACGCCCATATCCCCAGCAAGTGGCCCACACAGCCCTTGGCCAACTCCAAGCTATAGTATGGAAGTCATTTTCAAAGGAGCCCAATTCTCCGGATCCAGGGCTGGCAGAGAGGGCCTAATGAATTCATTCAGGGCGACATGCATTCCAAGAATGCTTCTGTGGTTGGCAAGTAGAAAAATCAGGGACAACAAATATTCTGAGGAAACCTAACAGGTACCAGAATCGCACGACTCAAACAGGTGACGACTTACAGCACTAGGCAGCTATAACTCAATGGTGGTGAGTGCACACTCTGCCCAGTGCTGCGGCTTCGACCTTTTTCCCGCGCCCCCACCTCTCTCTTCTTTCCTGAACTCACGCCGGACCAGAGCGGCAACATTTACTGGTGAGGAGGATCGGTGGAGAAGGCCAGCGGAACTCTTGGCGCGCCTGAGTCCAAACTAAACACCTCGCAGGCGTACGTTTAGCAGGCGATACCCAACACCACACTCACGTTTAAAAAAAAAAGGCACTGTTTGCAGAGAAGATGAGGGCGAAAACATTTCCCTACTGGAAAATTACTGATCACAAACTAAAGGGGGAGTGGGGTGGGGAGGCAGAGTTATAAGACTGAAATAACGATTGCCGTTTCCTCTTCTCTTCCGGGTGGGCAGGGACTACTACCGCGGGCTCTGGGTGCCCTTGTCGAGAACCTGGGTCCCACCGCATCGCTCCACTTCCTGGCCAAGTTCCCATCAGTGAGCTGGACCGCTGGGAGCGAGACCAGCGAGCGAGTTGCTGCTTGACCTTTACCTCGCCAGTTCACCTCTTTATGACTCAGTTTTCTCAACCATCAAGTGGAGAGTACGTGGCTTGTAAAGTGCTTTGAGATTCCCTGGTTGAAAGGCGTCTCCACGCCTCACAGCCCCTCTGCCCGCCCCCATCCCCAAGTAATTCCTGAGCCCTTTCACTCCCTTCCTCGCTCCTCTAAATGTCAAAACCATTACTCCTTTCCCCATTCCGGCTTCTTCACGCCCTTCCGAGGAGAGGAACACCCCTCTGGTTTTCTCAGGCTCCCTGTTCTCGTTGCACAGCTTTGGGCACTCGCCCCCTTCCCCCGACCTCACCTCGACCTCCACCCCCCACCCAGCAGAGGAGCCCGCGAAGACGCGTGCAAGGCCAGGCCAAGCGCCCGCACTGGCGCTCCGGGACCAGCGTTGGGCTCCCGCGTGCGCATGGGAGGGACGGAGGGCCAGATGAGTCACGCGGATAACCGCGCTCTTCTCTAGTGCGTTACCCACTCCCTCCGCCACCACCAGCCTCTTCAGCCGCCAGCTTCGAACCCAGGGAGCCGACCATAGCAACGCAGACTGCTCAGGCCGCGCGGCGACCGGAACTGCACCGGGCACCCGGAGCCCCGCGCCAGGGCCGCCGCCGCCACCGCCGCCGGCGTCAGCGCGGCTCCCGCCCGCCAGCTGCCGAGCTGGCGTCACTGCCCAGCCCGGTCCCGCCCGCGCCCCTCCCTCCCCCCCGCCCCCACGTGCGCTGAGTTTGTTTATTTAGCTGCCATGGCAACGTGCTGGGGGCCGTGGTGGGAGGGGAGAAGAAAGGGAGGGGCGGGGCCTGGCGGTGGGCGGTGTCGCACAGAGATAGGAGGCGGGGAAGAGGGAGAACGAAGTTTATAAGTAGGGAGTGCGCGGCGGCGGCCGGCAGTTCCCCGGCCCGAGAGATCCAGCGCGGCTGCGGGCGCGCGGGGACCAGAGGCGGTGGCGGGCGGCGGCGGCAGCGGGAGCCGCCAAGTGCCCCTCCCCGCCCCTCCGGCTCCCCACCCACCCACCCGCCTGCGGCCAGCGCCCATGGCCGCGCGAGCCTCGCGCAGCCCCCCGGACTCCGCGCCCTGTGCCGCCGCCCACTCCGCAGATCCGCGCCACCGCGGCCAGTCTCACCTGGCGGCGCCGCCCGCCCGCCACCCCGGCCACAGCCCCAGCGACCACGGCGACAGCCGCGGCGACCGCGACAGCGGTGGGGGACGCTGCTGAGTCGAAGAGAGAGCAGCCGGGCCACCGGACCTACTTACTCGCCTTGCTGATTGTCTATTTTTATAAGAGTTTACAACTTTTCTAAGAACTTTTGTATACAAAGGAACTTTTTAAAAAAGGCATCTCCCATTTATATTTAATCCAAAGAAGAAGGATCTTGGGCAATTTGGGTTTTGGGTTTGGCTTCGTTTCTGTCTTTTTCCTCTTCGTTGACTTTGGGGTTCGGGTATCCCCACTGCTTCGGACTCCCGAGGACCTTCTAGGCCCCCACATTAATGAGGTAGGTGTAGTGCGGGTCGCAGGGAGGGTTGAGGACCGGTGGGACACGCCGGAGTGGCGGCCGAGAGTGGCCCCCTGACTCCTGCCTCCGTGTGCCCCACCCGGCCCACAGGCAGCCACCTGGCGAGTCTGACATGGCTGTCAGCGACGCACTGCTCCCGTCCTTCTCCACGTTCGCGTCCGGCCCGGCGGGAAGGGAGAAGACACTGCGTCCAGCAGGTGCCCCGAATAACGTGAGTGTTGCCCAGGGCGGTGGAGAGCGTCCGGTGGGTTTCTGTGGGTAGAGTGGGGACGGGCGGAGCCCTGGGGTCACCGAGAACCACCAGGCTAGGGAAAGGATTGGCCACCGCACGGGCTCCGCAGCTTTCCCCGGATGGTTCTGCGCCCTTGGTTCAGCTATACTTGTGTGTGGTCTGTACGCTGCGAAGTGCCGAGGGCGCACACGGGGTCCGCACGTCTTCTAGCGCTCTGGCAGCAGGGCGGGTGCGCTGGCCACTGGCGGGAGGCGGTTATGTCCACCGGAGGTGGCTGGGCCCGAGAGAGCTTGACGCATAGGTGTCCCCATGGCTAGGGCACATCGGGAGAGCCTCGGTGTCCCAATACTGGGGACGGCGGAGAGCGGCCCGGGGATCTGGCAGGGGAGGGACCCCGACTGGCGAGCCGCGGCGGCGCTCGCTCACACGCACTCGGGCAGGCACAACACCGTCCCAATCAACGCAATCTCTCGGACCCCGGTGCGGGCCGAGATTGCAGCGCTGGCACCCGAGTCCCCGGGCGCTGCCTGCCCAGTCCCCATGCCTGGGTAGTGTAGGCGCGCGGGGCCAGCCAGTATGTCGGGTGGCAGCTGGAGACCGCCACTGACAGTCTCTTTTGCCCTGTCCCCACAGCGCTGGCGGGAGGAGCTCTCCCACATGAAGCGACTTCCCCCCCTGCTTCCCGGCCGCCCCTACGACCTGGCGGCGGCGACCGTGGCCACCGACCTGGAGAGTGGCGGAGTCGGTGCGGCTTGCGTCGGCAGCAACCCGGCACTCCTACCCCGGAGAGAGACGGAGGAGTTCAACGATCTCCTGGACCTGGACTTTATCCTCTCCAACTCGCTGTCCCATCAGGAGTCAGTGGCCGCCACTGTGTCCTCGTCGGCATCAGCTTCATCCTCATCCTCCCCGTCCAGCAGCGGTCCTGCCAGTGCGCCCTCCACCTGCAGCTTCAACAGCTATTCGATCCGGGCCGGGGGTGACCCGGGCGTGGCCCCGGGAAGCACGACTGGTGGTCTCCTTTATGGCCGGGAGTCCGCGCCCCCTCCCACAGCACCTTTCAACCTGGCGGACATCAACGACGTGAGCCCCTCGGGCGGCTTCGTGGCCGAACTCCTGCGGCCCGAATTGGACCCAGTGTACATTCCGCCGCAGCAGCCGCAGCCGCCAGGTGGCGGGCTGTTGGGCAAGTTTGTGTTGAAGGCGTCGCTGAGTGCCCCTGGCAGCGAGTATGGCAGCCCGTCGGTCATCAGTGTTAGCAAAGGCAGCCCGGACGGCAGCCATCCAGTGGTGGTAGCGCCCTACAGCGGCGGGCCGCCGCGCATGTGCCCTAAGATCAAGCAGGAGGCGGTCTCCTCGTGCACTGTCGGTCGGCCCCTGGAGGCCCACTTGGGCACTGGACCCCCTCTCAGCAATGGCCACCGACCGCCAACGCACGATTTCCCCCTGGGGCGGCAGCTCCCCAGCAGGACTACCCCAACCCTGGGTGCCGAGGAACTGCTGAGCAGCCGGGACTGTCATCCTGCCCTGCCGCTCCCCCCGGGCTTCCATCCCCACCCGGGTCCCAACTACTCACCCTTCCTGCCGGACCAGATGCAACCGCAGGTCCCACCGCTCCATTATCAAGGTCAGTCCCGGGGATTCATAGTTCGGGCTGGGGAGCCCTGCGTTTGCCGGCCCTCTGGGGCCCACGAGATGATGCTGACCCCACCTTCTTCACCCCTAGAGCTCATGCCACCCGGGTCCTGCATGCCGGAGGAACCCAAACCCAAGAGGGGGAGAAGGTCGTGGCCCCGGAAAAGGACAGCCACTCACACTTGTGATTACGCAGGCTGCGGCAAAACCTACACGAAGAGTTCTCATCTCAAAGCACACCTGCGAACCCACACAGGTAGGAGGACAGAGGCCACGGGAAAGGAAGGGGGTTGGTTGTCCAGCGCCATGGGCTAACTGTAAACACTTCTCAGGGCGTCCCTGGGGATGTGGGGTGCAATCTATCTCCTCCATCTCCTGGATCACAGGAAAGAACAGCAAACAGCGCCTACCTATTTGCCCAGGAGCCTTTTGCTTGATGGATGGTATCAGTGCTTGAATGTGCAGTTTTGTTAGGCCTTGAAAGGCAGGGAGATTCCAGGCGGAATGTGGGCCTCTCCTAGCTTAAGCAAAGTACTGCCCTTGTAATCAAGAAATTATACTTAGCAGTGGAAAAGCCTGATGGATTTTTTTTAAATCAATTTTTAATTTTCTAGATAATTTTCACTGGCTGTTTCTTTCCTAGATTCACCCTTTCTGTTTTTAGTTCTAGTCTTAATAATTAGGTTTTATTTAAATTTTAAGAATTTAACTGTTCCGATTGCTGACATTCTGGTTTAAGATTGTACTGCAGAGAATTTCTATGTCAGTGTAAGTAGGTATACACAAGATCGTATAGGTGTAGCATTCAGTAAAATAACAGAAATGTAGATACAGAAAAAGTAGGCTCCTGTGGCTTTTTCGACCCAATTGTAATGGGATAGGATATTATTGCTTGGTTTGGGCTAGGAGAGACACACTAGCGGACATAATTTGCAAATTCATTTCTACCACTCTGATATCGTGGCTGAAAAGAATGAAAATGTGTAGGTTTAGGTGGTATTTGTGTGTTTGCAGTGTATAACTATCTAATGCTCCTTTAAAAATGAGCAAAAGAATACATATAATGTATTCTTATTTATGATCTGAAATTTAATAGGGTCTTTGGTGGCATAAAGACGTTCCTGGATCCTTTCAGAGTGGGATGCCTGGGGAGTTTGTTTAATATTGTGGCTCCAGTTTTTAACATGGCCAATTCTTCATTCTTTAGCAATGGTTTCAATGGCTTTATTTTCCTGTTACAGGTGAGAAACCTTATCACTGTGACTGGGACGGCTGTGGGTGGAAATTTGCCCGCTCAGATGAACTGACGAGGCACTACCGCAAACACACCGGGCACCGCCCCTTCCAGTGCCAGAAGTGTGACCGGGCATTCTCCAGGTCGGACCACCTCGCCTTACACATGAAGAGGCACTTTTAAATCCCCAATCAGTGGATATGACCCACACTGCCAGAAGAGAATTCAGTATTTGTTACCTTTCACACTGTCTTCCCGGTGAGGGGAGGAGCCCAGCTGGAAAGCACTACAATCATGGTCAAGTTCCCAACAAGTCAACTATGTGAATGGATGGATAATCAGGAGACGAGAGGAAGCCAAAAGACAAATCAAAGAACAGATGGGGTCTGTGACTGGATCTTCTATCATTCCAATTGTAAACCCAACTTGAATATTCCTGGACTTACAAAATGCCAAGGGGGTGACTGGAAGCTGTGGATATCAGGGTATAAATTAGATCCGCGAGTTGGGGGGAGGGAAGACCAGAATTCCCTTGAATTGTGTTTCAATGCAATATAAGTATAAAGATCACTTTGTATTCTCTTTGCCTTCTAAAAGCCATTATTATATTAGAAGAAGAGGAAGAAATTCAGGTACAGAAAATGTGTTTTAATAGCCTAAACGATGGTGCTTGGTGAGTCTTGGTTCTAAAGGTACCAAATGAGGAAGCCAAAGTTCTCAAACTGCTGCATACTTTGACAAGGAAAATCTATTTTTGTCTTCCGATCTACATGTATGACCTAAGTCAGGTAAATACACCTGGTTTACTTTAACATTTTTATGCAGACAGTCTGTTATGCACTGTGGTTTCAGATGTGCAATAATTTGTACAATGGTTTATTCCCAAGTATGCCTTAAGCAGAACAAATGTTTTTTTCTATATAGTTCCTTGCCTTAATAAATATGTAATATAAATTTAAGCAAACTTCTATTTTGTATATTTGTAAACTACAAAGTAAAAATGAACATTTTGTGGAGTTTGTATTTTGCATACCCAAGGTGAGAATTAAGTTTTAAATAAACCTATAATATTTTATCTGAACACTATTTTTGTTTTGTTTTGTTTTTAATGTAACAGAAATGTCAGTTTAAACACAGTGGTTAAGGTATGTGAAAAGCACATTAAAAAGCCAATTTTCTCTCAATAGAGATTAAGAGAAGACTTTAAAGGCTACTTAGTTTTATAATATGTACTATCAATGTGGTAGAGCTGAAAGCCCTGAGTTTTGGTGATCATAGAATTAGATATACCTGGTTCAGGTTGCTCTTTCCAATGTATATAAAAGTACATGAAAACAGTTTCCTTACCTGCATACGAATTTATAGGTAGAAACAGCTCAACCATCCTTCAATTTACTCAGTTTATATGAAAGTATTCATAAAGTAAACATATACGTTCCAGTTTCACATTTTAAAAGGTCCTTATGGTTTCCCTTTAAAATTAAATGAAAATATAAAAACTCTCTCTTGGAGGCCTGGCCTTGCATTCAGAGCAATTTGAGTAACAAAAGAATCTTCCCACAGCAGAGAACCCTAAGAACATAGTTCCACAGTGCCCTCCTGAGGATTAAAGGACTCATTTATGCTTATCGTGTGTTACAGATATTCTAGTTATATAGAGGCCTAAAGAGGTCAGAACCAAAGTTTCTAGCAGATCATTTTAAAACATCAGTCTTAAGAAGATGGCTAGCCCCACTGTTTGTTGAAACAGATTGAAACCAAAGAATTAAAAATTATTCAGTCACAAAACTAAGTGTAAAGTAAATTTAAGTAAAATGTTAAATGGTTTTTTTGTAAGCTTGTAACATATATCTGAGGAATTTAAAACTTCACTGAGACTTTTTTAAGGTGGATACCTATGAGTCTGAAGTTCATCTGTAGCAGTCACAAAATGGAAAAAACATTTGTGACACTTGTTGACACTATATATATATTTGTCATGGTGTCATGAATGACTAATTAACATTGTCAAGTAGACAAACTGGCAGTTTTTTAGACTGTTTATTAACTATTCTATCTAGTGTCCAGAAGTGTTTGCACTGGAGGTGTATTTTATTTTATAAATGGAATAAAAAAAAAAAAACTCATAAGAGGCCCAACAAGTGGATCAACACAAAATATTTTCCTTGGCTTTTAAGAGGCCAGCATAACTGGATAACATGGCATGTGTCTTAACTTAAAAGAAAACAGGTGCATCAATAGGATGGAATTTTATGTGGCCAAGCACATATTCAAAGCATACTTAATGACATGGAAAAATGCTCATGGTATGTTAAGTGGAAAAAGCAGGATATAAGACTATAAACAGTATGATTCCAATTGTATAAGTTTAAATGTGTGTGTGCACTGAAGAAGAGAGAGAAGCAATAGAAACTTAAGGAAAAAGAAACACTAAAATATTCACACTGGTTTTCTCAGTTTAAACTTTCTGTAGTTTTCAAATATTCTAAAATAAGTAAAATGGAGAAACTTTAAAAATGCAGGTCCAAATATTTAAGCTTTATTTTTAAAAAAGTAGCTAAAGAAACCTACATTCAAACAGTTTTCTTTTTTTTTCTTTTTTCTTTTTTCTTTTTTCTTTTTCTTTTTTTTTTTTTTTATTAAATAGTGGTCGTTGCTCTTATAATCCACTTTTCTCCTCTACAAAGAGCCTTCTGGCACATGGTGGGTATATGAAAAGTGTTGCTGGATAGTTGCTGCCATCATCTTCGTATTTGCTAAGTGCCTATTACCTCGAATGCAAGAGACATCATTCATAAAATATGACATTTTAAATTTATTCAGATGTTTATGATCTCATAGGGACACATCACTTGCATTAACTTTTTCTAACCGGAGAAAGTTTTGATGTCTAAAATGAATGAGGAAGACTTTACAAAATGTAACAGGATGAAACTATTCAACATGCACAGATACTCTAGTACCTATGAGTTCTGAGCTCGTTAGGTCATCACTGCATTACAGAGCCATTTATACTGTATAATAAAGAGTGCCCGATAATTTAGATGTCTGCTTATTACATTTTCCTTATGAGATTTAATTTTATATGTTCTAGATTTTAACGTGTATGCACACAAAGGATTAACAATAGTGTTTCTTACGCATAAACTTTCAGTCTATCTCTTTTCCAGCAAAATATTCTTTCTACCTGAAAACCTGTTTGACTCTTACAATCCTGTTTTGATTTGTTGAAACTGGAACCATCACCATCTCGAGTAGGGTAGTCAGGGAGAATAATTCTTTTCCTTTCAAAAATTCTTCCAGTTTTAAGAAGAACAACATTTCACATTTGGAGATTAATAATTTTTACATATAATTTCTTTACATATAAGAAAGCCCAGGTGAGGCAGTCCTTATGTTATGGAAGCAAGTCCACAAGGAAAATATTAAAACAAGCAATAATGGTACCTGTTGTACTCTTAAATATGGGAGCATCTAAATTTAGCAGCCCCTGTCAGCAACCTGTTCTATTAAATGTTCTGGCTCCTGAAGCTTTGTTCAGCACACACCACCACACATACCTAAGTGAATTTACAGTCTCTCATTCTACCCCCTCCAACCTTCTCCCTCTCATACGCACATAAACACCATCGGGTCCTACACAAACCTTTTTATTTATATATGCTATTATTTTATCATTTTACTTCTTATGTATTTATTATATTTCCTCATATTTTCTTAGCACCTTCTAGAAGCTATTGTGTAGTGACATGTTTTTGTAGGGCTAAACCGAAGCTATGTCTGCCTCCTAAAGTTTGTTTATGAAACTACCATTGTTCACATTCAGAGTCATTCAATAATATTTCACATAAAACCACCAAGAACTCTCTTCATAATGAATGCTGTGGAATATATCACACAATGTTCTATCTGAAAACGCAAAGGAACTACTGTTATAATCAAAATACTGGATGAAAACAGTCTCTCTTTTTTTCCACACCAAAGGAAACTAAAATGAAAGTTGAAAACACTCTTTGATAGCCTTTACCTTAAGCAGAATATAAATGTAAATTTTTCACCATCTCCTGAAAAACTAATAAATTCTTAAATCCTATGAAGTACCTAGAGCTTTGATGCCCTGGTCACATTCTCCACACAAAGGAAGCCAACTGCTAAAACAGCATAAACAGAAAATCTTTCAGGCTGGCATCTAGGCTACCAAAGCTAGAAATCTTAGTTGGGAAAAAGAGGGCATGTGGATAGAAAATCAATCAAATTGCTTTTCTGGAATCACGCACATCAGGAATCCCATCTTTTTAGTTGTTTTCCGTATGCCATTGATAGAATCACTTTTTCGAATTGCTTCGGTCTTCTCAGCACCCTAGATGAGTCAGCATGTTGTAACCGGTCCTCCCAAAAGTCCTTCTCACTTGTTCTCAAAGGAAAAGGAGGAAATAAAGAGAAATCTCACTTAACAACTACAAAAAATAGATTCGCGGTTCCAGGATCCTTTTGACATATACTTAAAAGAACATTTTTTGTTGATAGAACACAATTACAATGATACCCCAAACTGTGAAGACCATTTGCCACCATTTTGTTTCTTTTCATGTCTATGTTACATGTTATCATCTAAACAAAGAGACAAGAGAAATAGCTTTATGGAGAGATAGGTAGATAGATGATGATGGATGGATGGATGGATAGACAGACAGACAGACAGACAGAAAGACAGACAGACAGATAGATGATAGATAGAGCCCCATGTAGAGGTTTGACAGTTTTCTAAAAGCAATCAAATCTTTCCAGTCCAGGGTATCTGGAGCCAGGAGGTTGAGTGGGGTTATAATACCTATCTCACCTATAATATTTGACCCTGTACTAACTGGCACTGGATCAACAAATTACTGAATGGTGGCCAGATGCAAGCCAATGCGTGCAGATGCTATACTTGCATACTAACTTAAAGATTAGATGGGTAAATAACTTTATGGAGAAATTGAAAGAACTCTACACACACTCTCTGAAAGCCAGGGAGATAAGTGAATTGTTGGAAACCAGGAAGCAGAGTCTCGTAGACACGACAAGTGGAAGGAATTTGTTCAGTAAAGGCAAACACGCCTCTAGTCAGGTCTGGCTCACATCTACACAACTCTGTCTATGAAGCATTTACACTCTCCATTATCTTAATTAATTCTCGCAACAAAAGGTAGGAGTTGGATTTCCCTCTCCCAACCCCATTTTACAGATAACCTAAATGAGGTTTCTTTTGCAGGTAAGCATTTCATTTTTGTTTCTCATGTTTGTTGACATATTCAAAGCATTTCTCTTCTAATACTTTTGTCTTCAGTCTGTTGGGCATGTAGGGCTACAGGCAAAATGGATACACCCCAATTCAGAAGGATTTGCTAACATCCAGGTTCTTCCAGTAAATCTGTTGAAGAGTCAAAAGCCCCAGACTTTCTGTCTCCTAATCAGTATGCTATTTGCTTTGTGAAGGTAAACTGAAAGGAAGCCTGAGTTCCCTTCAGATGTTTCTTGAGCTGGTCACTATATCATGAACATGGCCTACACTCAAAGTTTGATGAGGAAGAAAAAGCTTGTGTTTCTGTCCTCACCTCTGGCCCAACACACTGGTCTCCTGGTCAAACACATCTGGTTAAGCCCCTTCCCTACTTCCCATGGTCCCCCATGCCTAGTGGGTGAAGATTTAACATGGTTATTCCTCCAACTGTGGCCCCCAGCTACTTATTCAGTATCTTCTTTTTAAGTATCCAATCATTTCTTAAGTGCACAGGCCATGCTAAACTATTCTTGATCTCCAACATACCACCAAGCCTGTTTCAGCCTTTCAGCTTTTGCTTGCAGATGTTGGCCTCTGCTGCTTCTGGAAAGACCCATAGTCCCCTGACAAGCTCCTATACATCCTTCAAAGCCTGGCTCTTAAAAAGCCTCCATTCCATTTGATTTAGGTCTTTCATTAAATTCGTATCCTTACATATTACAAGGTTTTATGAGTCTGGCTCCTCCAACAGACATGAGCTTCTGAAGGGCCCTGGGAGCTTTCCTTATGTGCCCTCAAATTTCCATAGCTACTAGATTTAATTAAATAAATTAATCTATTTAGCCTCAAATCCTGGTGTCTCTTTTTAGAGGCCTCTTCCTTGTTAGGTGATTCTTTGTATTGATTTTGGGAAAACTTCTGTTTATTTGGGGTTTTTTTTCTATATTAGGGGAGGCAGATAGGTATCAGGTGATACCCAGGAAGCAGTTAGGGGGAACCACTGGGCATGGCCTTCAGGAAGCCAGAATTTGGAAAAAGGAAATATTTTATCCCTCTCTTTGGATAACCTACGTGCCTCTTTGCAAGGGCAAAAATATAAGTATACGACAAACAATGAAGGTTTTTTTTTTAATCACACTTTAAAAACTTAAAAAAGTCACTTTCCACTCTAGGATCCTGACTGGGCCAGTCTAACCAAATGAGGAAGGATCATCCATCGGTCACATAAGTGGGCCAAGGTTACATCAAAGTCAAGATCCAGACACCAATCAGTGCCTAGGTCTCACTTAACAGTTCAACAGCTAGCTGATGGCTATATCCAGGGAAATGAAGAGAAGTTAGAGGGGAATTAAAATTTTTAAACACCATACAAAATGGGTAATTTTAAAAGAAAAATTTAATTTCAATGTAACATTGTGCTCTGATATCTAAAAACATATTTCATTGTTCTCTATAGTGTTTCTGTAGTGCTATGTTACCAGCCACCTAAAAAAGGATTCTATTCACTCACCACTGTGCCCTTCTAAAGAGAACACAGGAGCCATTCCATAAAAGTGTTCAAATATGATTCTGTTTTGTTCTGCTTTCTCTTTTCGTGCAGTTCCATTCAAATATGTATAATCTGCTCAAGGGCCTACCTTACCAGCCTCTGTGCAAAGGTGGGTGGGGATCAAAGATGAATAAGTATATATAATATGCAGGCCTATAGATACTTTTTCCTGGTGCAATTGCTCCGCAAGGAGTATAAAAAACTTAAATGAAAATCAGCATCCTAGCCCTGGTAAAAATAGTTTACCTCTTTTGGAAAAGTGATGGTATAGTTCTAGGAGAGACTCAACCACACTAACTACAACCACATATACCATTTTTCCCCTCTACAATTTTCTTGATTGCTTATTATTTTAGATACATCCAACTTGTTTATCAAGTACATGTTAAAGCATGTAAAACACGTTATTCAGGTTTAGCATGAACGTTTTGGCCTCATTCAACAAGAGATCACGTACTTCTGTTGGAATTAATAATTCTGGCAAAATGGAACTTAAGCTGCAAACCAAGGTGGATTTCTATGATTTGGAGATTACATATCTAGACCAAGGGAACAATCTGATTTAAAAAAAAATTCTATTAAATTTATTGAGATGACATTAGGTAATAAAATTATATAGGTTTCAAATATACAATTCTATAACACATCATCTGTATATTGCATTGTGTGTTCACCACCCGAAGTCAAATCTCCTTCTGTCACCATATATTCGACCTGCTGATTTTGTTTTAGGCACAACGAACTTTACAGCTAGGGAGCATAACTGACTTTATAAATATCCCTTGGTGCTGAATGAAGCCTGTGGAAACAGGAGGCTTTACCTAAGAGATTCTTTGCATTAAAAACTTTGTTAGGCAAAGCCATTCTGGCCTGGGAGTCTGATTTGCAATTTGTACCTTTGTAAAAGGATTAGAAGGTGGCTATTGTTTAATGTTTGGATCTCAATTTGCATTTAAAAACACATGACCTCTTCCAGGTTTAGAGTTCTCCCTCTGTTTTCACTTTCTTGTCCAGATATACAACCGATACTGTTTGTTAAAAATTTGATAAAACTGCTTGGCCGAATGTTTGCACTGATTAAGGAAGTATGATAGACTGGTTTTTGCTATCGGTGGTGGAGTCTACCTGGGCTCCAGCAATACCGAGCCAGTCAGTAATCTTTTTAGCAATTGACAAATAACTTGCAGGTATAGGTGCACACACATTTCATTTATTTCCTTCATTAGAATGCTTGGCGCTTTTTTTTTTTTTTTCCTAAATAAAGCACTATAGAGGTCTGATCAGATGCTGGATATACAAAAAGAACTGAAAGAAAAAAAAAATCCTCTGACTGCCTCAGAACACATTTGAACGCTCCTGTCCAATGTCTTCCTTTATAAATAAAGGCTTGAGAAAAATTATTTTAGGTTTGTGATAACAATACTCTCAGCTGTACATGATATTTAACAACCTGTCCTTTGGTAAACAATTTTTAACTAACATTTGCTTTGATAATGTTCCCAGATTGGCAACATAAAACCTGGAATAGAAACTGCGTGACCAGGGACAATTTTTTAGTTTGTGGGTTTAGGACATGTGGTTTATTTGTTTATTTGTTTTCTTTTTAACTCTTCAGTTACTCGCATCTTTACTATCACTGACCACAGGACAATATTTCTTGTGTGTCAAGATGAATGCACTTGGAAACTGGACTTGGAATTGCTGGTCGAGTGAGCTGGAGGTAGATGGAAAATATTCACGTTCACCGAGCACCTATGGTATGCCAAGAAATTTGCTATATGTTTAAGAATGTTATCATACCCATTTTGTAATGGAGGAGACTAAGGCCTGGAGTAGGCAAGTGACTTGCCCAAGGTCACACTGCTATAATCAGAACCCAGATCTACCTGACTCCTAAGCTTAGACTTTCTGCCACATCACACTCCCAAATAAAGTAAAGCTAACTTCCTTTGGAGGGATTATCTGCTCCTCACCTCTTTGGAATGTGTTTGTTTGTTTTTTATCTAAACAGGGAATCTGTTTGGGACACAGGAAATTATCGGACAAGAGTGAACTAACCCGCCCCTCTTTCTAATAGAAACAAGTAGTCTTATCTGTCATTCTATTGAAAATACACCACATTCCTGTACGCTCCAGTTTGGATAATGACTCAAGAAAAGGCAATTCATTTCTGCATCATAGCACCCCGAGAGCCTCTATAAAATCATCAAGAGTAAATAAGCTTTCGTTTTTCTTCCCAGATATTTCATTCACTGATTCCAAAGCACTTGACACACGTATTCAATTAGAATAAAGACTAACAGCCCTTTTGATAGTTGAGCCAATTGGAAGGAAGCCTAAGAAAGTACGCATCTTTTGCTGAAGATCACACACTCTGAGGCCCCCTGAATGGAGAATGCAGAAGAGGAAGTCAGCATAAAGGTGTGGCACCTTGGGATGTGGTATTTTGAGCCCACATTTTCAGTCACGTCCCACGGGAACACTGCCTCTTTGCTATCTTCCAAACTGCTCTGCCAAGATTCTCCGAAATGTTCCCAATATCTAAAGAGAATCCCTTTTCCCCTAAACGAGATCTCAACCTAAAATAAATCTATGCATGTGTCGCAGGGCATGAAAAAATGACTCAGATCTCAGAAACAGGGAAGTCTCTTCAGAGCATGGGGTAGCATAGTGTGAGAGCCAGTTAGGATTTAAGGAACAAATGAATGACAGGGCTGGAAGGAGTTTCAAAGAACATGCCACCTAAAGTTCCTTTGCACAAATAAGAAAGCCGTGAGGCCCCCATCTTCCACAATTATGCCATTGCAGAACCTCATTCCAACCTAAGACTTTTCCAGACCCTCATCTTCGGCCTGCACATGAGGCCATAGGTGACTTGCTCAGCAAGACCTGAGGTTTAGTCTGAGGTAGGCTTATATTCAATTCTTTCAGGCCAACAGTAAGTATGGCATTGGTTAATAAGCCCTAGTATGTCCTTAGAACGAACTACTACCATGTGCTATTAAAATTACTTGATAAACAATAATAAATAAGAGCTAATATTTATTAAGGCTTACTATATGCTATCCTTATACTCAGTATTTTACATGCATTTTTCTCATTTAGTCCTCACAATAACCCTATGATGTAGGCAATATTACTCTCCTCGTTTTAAGGATAAGGAATCTGAGGCAAAGAGATCTCACATAATCAGTCTTGAATCACAAAACCAGAGTGCCAAAGCTGGGATTTAAACCTGATTCCACGAGTCCTGTGTTCTTGAGCCATGTACTCTCTACACACAGAAGAATGTTCAGAAGTTAACGGGAGTGGAGAAAGCCTATAATAGTAGAGGGAACACCTTTATAGAGCCAACTTGGTAAAATATAAGTTTTTGTGTTTGGGGTATATTTGCACTGAGAAAATTCTAAAAGGACCACTCAGTGTCAATTCCTTGGAACAGACTTCCTTGACCATACTAAAAGAACTATACCACTCCACCTCTGTTATTCTTTATCTTTTGAATGTGCTTCATTTTTCCTCACGGTACTTATTACCTGAGATGTAACACATACTGGATCCATTTATTATCTAGCCCCTCTCTAGAATAATGGACAGCACAATGCCTTAAAAAGTGCCTAGTATATAGTAGGTGCTCAATAAATATTTGTGGACTAGAATGAATGTAGCAAACTCTTAATGTTGGTTGTTCTTTTTCCTCTCTTGCTGTAAAACAGGAACAATTTAAATTCTTGATACTTAAATAGATTGGATTTTTCTCATGTTCACCTGAAGTCTCCTGAGTTAAGAAAACAAAAACAAGCAACATTCCACTTAGGGGTCAAGAACCTAAAATGGTCTACTTGAAAATAAAAAGGTGACCTCCTTCATGCTGGATATACACACCTTCTCAAGAACAGAAAGTTCTTTTGATTGCAGAAGTAGAGGCCATTGGAAATCTACTTGGATAAACTTGCTTTGAGTCAAAAGAGACTCATTAATGTTTCAACTGCTAATCCATTTAGTGTCCTATTCATCCAGTCGGCTTTTCTGAGCATCCCACTGGAGGTTTTAGAAAGATAAACCTTGGAATCCTTAGGTTCGATTAAGCAACAGCAAAAGACAATTGCCTGCAGATGAAGGCTTTAACTGAAGTTTTTGAGATGAATAAGTGACCGCTTATCTGGCCAATGTGAAAATGAAAGGAACACTTGAAATGAACTGATAGGAGCTAGAGAGGTTTAGCCCAATAATAAACTCTCTCCTTTCTTCTCTAAAAAAGGATTAGGCCTCCCATAAATGGGTGTCTTGTCTTCAAGTCCTATGGCCTTGGCCTTTCCTTATATTGTTCTCCTCACTTTAAACCAGGGATGGCAGTTTGGAATTTTTTATTCTCAGCCTTGTCCTTCTGAAGGGTGACTTTAGCCCCACCCACAGCTTCTAGAACCATCTACATGTCAGGAGCAAAGTACTACTGACTTCCATGCTGAGGAGGATGCTACTTTGGCCGGCTTCCTGCTTCCTCCTGCCCCCACCCCCCCTGCCCCACATCCCAAACAGAACCGAGCTCCTATATAAAATTCATAAATTCTTGGCAGGAAAAAAATCCTCCCATTGGAAGGAACAGATGTTCTAAGAGTAATTTTTGCCATCATACTGTTCCTAATATCGTAAAGTATAGGGGGGATGTTAACTTTTTTTTTTTAATGTCAACATGTTCTGGGCAGCTTTTCCACCTCCATCTGTGGCATGCACATCACCAGTCCTCCCATCGCCCCCTTTTAAATTTCCAGAGACGAGTTGGGAATTGGAAAGATATTAAAATCTTTCCAAAGCGGAAAATTCAATTCAACAAGTATGCTAATGTATAACCTAATGCAGAGAGTAATATGTTTCCCGCCCAGTTGTAAACCTCAGAAACATTCTTCCCTTGTACTCTTAGAACTTGGAGGGGTCTTACAAGACTTTTAACAAGGTAATTATGACCAATTAACATTCAGGAGTTATTACTGGTAACAAAATTCCATGAGAGTAACCTATTCATAAAATTCTCTTTCTAAAAAAAAGCTTCAATCAGGGCATTCAAATTCAAGAGGCTACTAGGCCATTTTCACTTAGTTATCACCTCGTTAAATTGCCCACCTTAAATGTCTGTGTCCCAGGTGACCGTGGGGAAGGGCCAAGGTCAGTCGATGCCACATACCTCGCCTGGGGACAACTTTAGAAAGCGTGACCTCGCCTCGGTAGGACCGAGGTGGGGGTCCCCTCCCCAGGCACAACGATGCCCATTTGCAGCTGCGTTAGCGAAGGCCAGGGCGCCTGCTGGCTGTGACCGGGCCCCTAACATGCCTGACCACGTTTAGGGTTAAAGTCAGAATTCGGTGAGCGCGCTGGGTGGGGTATGGAATCCGCAGGGCAGAGGAGAGGAAGGTGACATCGTAGGCGGGGTGGGGAAGCAGCGGAAAGACATTCAAATATAACAGGGATCCTCCCGGAGTCCCGGCTCTCGGGCCGAGTTTCCCCTCCGCCGCCGGTCGGAGCCAGACGAGTCTAACTGCCCAGATTCCTGGCTGGGTCCTGTACCGGGACAGCCGCGTCCACCCCAGAAGACCAAGTCCCTGGAGCCTGTCGCTGCCGAAGTGGAGATGTGTGAGCGCGCGCAGGGCGGAGGGCGGGGTGCGGGGTGCGGGGGCACTCATTTGGAGAGCAGACCCGGGCCCGCGCCACTACCACCTGGGGGTGTCCGGCAGGCCCGGTGGACCCTGATCCTGCTTCCGCGCGCGGAGTCTGGTCCGCGCTCCGGAGCCAGCCGTGGCGAGGGCCGGGGACTGCGAGAGAGCGACGCACCGAGGCGCAGCAGCCCCCGGGCGCGCGGAGCTGGAAGAGGGCGCAGGGCGCAGGGCGCAGGACGCCGCGCGGTCTGCAGTGCCCCCAGCCGGACGGCGGAGCACAGGACCGCTCCGGGCCGCGGGTCCCTGCGTCGCACCTCTGCGTGGGAGACGCGCGCCCCCTTTCCCTCTGCTGAGGCTGAGGCGGTGTTACGGAATTTAAAATCAGCTGGAAGTGGATTCTCATCCTGGCTCCATCAAGTCCTAGCTTCCGGCTCCAGGGAGCTCTGGACTGCTGCCTGCCTTTGGTTTATGTGGATAATATCGCCGACAAAGTTAATGAAATAAAATGAGAGCACGTACTCAAGTGCCTGGTGTAGAGTAAGTACTTAATAAATGGTGGGCATTATTATTATTATTAATTATTAATTATTATTAGCTGGTCAGGCCTTGGATGGGGATCTCACTGAAGTCTCTGCTCTTCTGTGGCGGGGAAGGAAGGCTTCTGCCTCGCCTCTAAAGTGGAGAACCTGATCATACAGCTGGGATCCAGCCTGGCTGTGCCTCTAACTCCACCTATATATAACTTTGCACTCAGTCATTCCCTCTTTGAACCTAATATCCCCATTGCCAAATAGGAATAATCATACACGACTCACAGAGTTGCTGCAAGATAAGAAATGTAGAGCTGCTGGCACATAGTAGGTGCTCAGGGCAAGACTCCTCTTCCCTTCCCCTGCTGGCGTACTTCCCAGAATACTTGTACCTGTAACACGTGGTAGATGCAGTGCAAGACCTCTGACTCTCCACACAGTGAGCAGGCCCAGGTTCCCTTACAACACATAATAGGTGCTCAAACACAAGCCCCACTCACCCCCAGCAGTCAGTCAGTACTGTAATTTATTGAGCACTTTCTATGTACCTCAGGTGCCACTGTATCCCCCTGTTTGTGACCAGGACAGCTTGGGCTGCAGGAGGCTTTAACTGTTGGAATCTCACTCCTTCATCTCTTCTGGAACGGCCCCCACCCCCACCCCGACAGATGCCTCAAATCCTTTCTGGAAATTAGTAGTGTTAGAAATACTAAGCGCACACTCCTGACCTGGAATAATGGAATGTATAGTCAGAGGATCCGGTTGTTAAGGGCAGCCCTACAAGTTCCTGACGGTCTTTACTCTGCAAACCCTCCGGAACCTCAGTTACTTCATCTTTAAAAATGGAGACAATAACACCTTCTGGAGTGGACCAGTGTGACCATGAATAGATAGATATGTGTGTATAAAAGCACCAAGCACATAGCAGGTATTCCATAAATACTAATATATTATTTGTTTCAAGCACAAAGCAGGTGCCCAACAACTATTGTGAGGTTGAACTGGGCTTCCCTCTTTGCCACGTTCTATACCTAGGAAAACATCCCTTCGGGTGTTCTCCCTGTTCCTGGCTTTGTCACATGTCATACCCTGTGTAATTTTTACCTTCTTTCCAGAGGTTGGTACTTTGCATATAGGAAGAGTGATGGATCTTCCCAGAGTTCAAAGCCTAGTATTGCCTCTATCAAACCTGTTCTGTGATACTTCTTTCAAAGTTAACTGAGATAAAATTTAACATGGAAATCTATTTTTGTTTTCTTGGTAGCCAGTGTGACTTTTATGGGGGTAGGGGGGTGGGGGGTAGTGGCGGTAAAGTGTTATTTAAAAGTCATTTTAAGTTACATGAGAATTTCTTTAACAATATTTTCTGCCCGCAATCCAAATGTGATTTCGTTTGTAGATATGTGATAAGATGCCAGCAACTCTGGGGTCCTACCTTGATTTCTCTAGCACTTAAACATGACAAACTCCAAATGGGAAAGAAACAAACTAAAAAAAAAAACAGTGTCCAAACTTTATATGGGACCTTAGCAGTCACTTTGCACTTTTGTGTCCATCACATCCTCATCCCCTAGGCCACAGACCGGTAGCGGTCAGTGGCTTATTAGGAAGTGGGCCACACAGCAGGAAATGAGCAGTAGGTGAATGAGTGAAGCTTCATCTGTATTTGCAGCCTCTCTCCAGTGCTAGTCACCACCTCAGCTCCACCTCAGATTGTCAGGCATTAGATTCTCATAGGAGTGCAAACCCTATAGTGAATTGCAGACTCATATCAAAACTCTAACAGTACAGTAGCCAGGACATAGAAGCAACCAAAGTGTCCTGCAATAGGTGATTGGATAAAGAAGCTGTGGTACATATATACAATGGAATATTACTCAGCCATAAGAAGAGATGAAATACTGCCATTTGTGAAAACATGATGGACCTTGAGATAATTATGCTAAGTGAAATAAGCCAGACAGAAAAGTTTGAAAACCACATGATATCACTTATATGTGGAATGTAAACCTAAAAGCAACAAACACGGGACAGAGACTCATGGACAGGGACAATAGACTAGTAGTTAAGATGGTAGATAAGATAAAAGGGGTCAAATATGTGGTGACAGAAAGAAATCTAACTACAATGCAATATAAATATGACTTACTGTTGAATTGTACACCTGAAACTTACTGAATTTCATTAACCAATGTCACCATAAAAATAAACAAACAAACAAAATACCCTATCAGTGAGTGGCAAGTGACAATTAAGCTGCATCTGGTGGCAGGCTTTATAGTGGCCGATGAGATGATATGTACTTCAATTGTACAGCTGTATCCAGTGGCACCCAATTCTACATTATAGTGAGCTGTGTAATTATTTCACTATATATTACAATGTAATAATAGAAAAAAGTGCACAATAAATATAATGTGCTTGAATCATCCGTTTCCTCTTCCCATCCCTATCTGTGGGAAAATCAGCTTCCACGAAACCAGTTCCTGGTGTCAAAAGGGTTGGGGACCGCCACATTATACCTATTTAATTCTCAGCACGGCCATTTCCAGATGAATCTCACTGAGGCAGAGTGACTGAACCTGTGCTCATTTCCATGACATAGTCGCCTCTCCAAATCCTGCCTCATCTCTACGCTGTTCCCCCATGCTATGACCTGGGGCTTTTCACAAGCCATTTGAATACGCGTTTTCAGAGACTCTTTAGAAATGATAGTACATGAACTTTTTTAATACAGAGCACTTAACAAATTAGAAAGTTTTCCCATATTACGACAAGGTGTGTGGCAACTGTTACTTTACCAAAACTGTTCATTATGGGGCCGTTAGTTTAAAGGTTGCCCTGGTGGCTTGGAGACAGTGTCTTTTGCTCTCTGACTCATAGGATGCAAAAATAAGTTACTATCAGGTGATGGTCATACTTAGAAGTCAAACTAAAAATGAGAAGGTTTGTCATCCTTGGGGGTAGGGCAGTTGGCTCCAATTTTAAAACTGGTAAATGCTAAGCTGTTCAAAATGTAAGATTGTGTGTGTGTGTGTGTGTGTGTGTGTGTGTGTGTGTGTGTGTGTCATACATTTTAAAAAATCTATTCAAGCATTTGCTGAATAATTATGGTGTGCCAAATTCCGTGCTTGGCAGCACACTAAGGAATATTATGTGGTCCCTGTTATCCAGTGTTTCACAGTCTGAAAAGAGGGCTCTATATATTAAGTGCATTCAGTAGTCACCTCATCTGTAGAGTGAACATAACCATAGGGGCTGAGAGGCCAGGCCACAGAAAGCATGGGAGAGAAGCAGCTGCTGAGGGCCTGACCCAAGGCAGGCTCTCACATACACAGGGGTTGCACTAACCCTATTTTCAGACAAAAACAAAACAAAACAAAAAATAAATAAATAAAAGCAAAAGAAAACAGTCTCTGAGCAGGGAAGAGATTTGCTAGTCCATAGCATAGCCAGGATTCAAATTCAAGTGTTCAATTCAAAGCAACTTTGTATTTTCTCATTCAGATCAGGGAAATTCATTGAACAGCCTTTGGAGGGGCCTCTCTTTAATTGTTCTCTGTGTACAGTGGGATTTAAAGGTTGTCCTGATGTGTGCTAACTCTTTGTCTTATTAGATTTCTCGACCATGTCAAATGCATGCTCCGTCCTCTGCTTCCATTTTCCAGAGTTCTATTGAAAGAGAACATGACTTTTAGTCTCTGTGTTGATCTTGGAAGTTCACATGAAACAGCTTCCCTCACTTCCTCCCAAAAGGATTGATTTTATTTAGCAAACAGATACATCAGGTATCTGAAGTTCTTTGGAAATAAAACAGTTTTGGTTTGTTTGTTTCCTATTCAACTTTATTAAGGTATAATTGTACACCAAAAATTCTGCACATTTAATGTATACAATTTGATGAGTTTGGACATATGCTACACACCTGTGATTCCACCCCCAAAATCAAGGTAATAAACATATTTGTCACCTCCAAAAATTTTCTTGTGTCCCTTCGTGTGTGTGTGTGTTGTTGTTGTTGTTGTTGTGATAAGAATACTCAACATGAGATTAATCTTAACAAAATTTTAAATACACAACATTAGATTTCTAACTATAGGCACAATGTTGCATGTAACAGGTTTCTAGAACTTATTCATCGTGTATAACTGAAATTTTAGATCCATTAGCTACAGCTCTATTTCCTCCTCCTCCAGCCCCTGGCAACCACAAATCTATTTTCTGCTTCTATGAGTTTGATTATTTTAGGTTCCTCATCCAAGTAAAATCATGCAGTATTTGTCTTGTGACTGGCTTATTTCACTTAGCATAAAGTCTTCCAGGTCTACCCATGTTGTCTTAAGTGGTAGGATTTTCTTCTTTTTAAATGAATGGATAATATTCCATTATATGTATAACATTTTCTTTAACTATTCATCTATTGATGGATATGGGGTTATTCTCATATCTTGGCTATTGTGAATAATGCTGCAATGAACATGAGCGTGAAAAGACATCTTTGAGAGCCTGATCTCCATTATTTTGGATATATATCAAGAAGTGAGATAAATGAATCATGGTAGCTCTGGTTTTAATTTTTTTTGAGGAACCTCTATACTGCTTTCCTCACAGTTGTATCATTTTATGTCTCCATCAAGAGTATACAAGGGTTCCATATCTTTACCAACACTTACTTTTGTTTTGTTTTGTTTTGTTTTTAATAATAGCCATTCTAACAGGTATGAGGTGATATCTCTTTGTGGTTTTGATTTGTTTATCTGATGAGTAGTGATGTTGAGCATCTTTTCATATACCTGGTAGCCATTTGTACATCTTTGGAGAAATGTCTGTTCAAATCCTTTGCCCATATTGAGTTGTATATGTTCATTGTATATTTTGGCTATTATACATTGAATATTTTGGATATTAACCCCTTATCTGATAAATGGTTTGCAAATATTTTCTCCCTTTTCACTCTGTTGACTGTTTCTTTTACTGTGCAGGGTGTGTGTGTGTGTGTGATGTAGTCATAATGTAGTCTATTTTGTTGCCTGAACCCTTGGTGTTATAGCTGAGAAATCATTGCCAAGACCAACATCAAGAAGTTTTCCTCCTATGTTTTTTCTAGTTTACAGTTTCAGGTTTTATGTTTAAGTCTTTAATCCTTTTTTAGTTGATTTTATGTATAATGTAACATAAGGGTCCCTTTTCATTCTTTTACGTGTGAGTGAATATCCAGTTTTGCTAACACTACTTGTTGAAAGAGACTATCCCTTCCCCATTGTGTATTGTTGGCATTCTTGTCAAAGACCAGTTAACCATATGTGCATGGATTTATTTCTGAGCTCTCTATTCAATTCTGTTGGTCTATATGACTGTCTTAATGCCATTACCACACTGTTAATTACCATAGCTTTGAAATATATTTTGAAATCAGGAAGTGTGATGTCTCCTGCTTTGTTCTTTCTCAATTTGGGGCCATTTGTAGTTCCATATAAATTTTAGGATTTTTTTTCTATTTCTGTAAAAATGCCATTGGGATTTTGATGGGAATAGCATTGAATCTCTAGATAACTTTGAGTATTTTGGACATTTTAACAATATTAAGTCTTCCAGTCCATAAACATAGGAAATTCTTTTCTGTTTTCTTTAATTTCTTTCATTAATGTTTTATAGTTTTCAGTGTAAAAGTCTTTTACTTCCTTGGTTAACTTAATATTTAAGTATTTTTTTCATTTGATGCTATTATAAATGGAATTGTTTTTTTAACTTTTTTTCAATGTTATATTATAGAACACTTGACTTCTGTATGTTGATTTCGTATCTGCGACTTTACTGAATTCATTTATTTTTAAAAGTTTTTGATGGAGTCCTTAGGAATTTCTATTTAAAAGATAATGTCATCTGTGTTTTACTTCTTTTCAGATTTGGATGCCTTATACTCCTTTTTTTTTTTTCTTTTTTCTTTTTTCTTTTTTTTTTTTGCTTGATTGCTCTGGCTAGGACTTCTAGTACTGTGTTGAATAGAAATGACAAAACTGGACTCCCTCATCTTGGTGCTGATCTTAGAGGAAAAGCTTTCAGTTTTTCAATGTTGAGTATGATGTTAGCTGTAGGCTTGTTATATATGGTCTTTATTATTTTGAGGCACATTATTTCTATACCTAGTTTGTTGACTGGTTTTTATCATGAAAGAGAGTATTTACAGTTTCCAAGGGAGACTACATATCTACATCAAAAAAGAAATCAGATACTACATGTAAATCATGTCTGGGGTTGTAGAAACAGTTGCAAAAATAATGGCATCATTACAGAAAGATTGAAATGGAGTCCATTTCAGCCACAGACTTTTAGCAGGAACTCCATAGACTATACCTGCAATTAAAAGGATAACCCAAGACATTTTTTAGTGATATTTTTCAAAACAATATACACACAAGGAAAAAAATATGCTGGTATTTATTACCAAATTTACCATTTTATAACTTATCTTCCCAAACACTGTAACATTGCTACCTCTCATTGTTTTGCCTGCTCCTAGGTTTCTAACAAGCTCTCTGGGTATTTTTTGACGATTTGTATAAGTATTGACTGAAGATTGATTCCAAGTTCCTCTTTCCTAGGAATTTAGACTGCCCCTTGACAAATGGTGGATGGGCCATCTTAATCCTGTTTGGCTCAGAAAGGACCATCCAGATGAGGTGATGGTGGAGCTGATTTCTAGAGACCATGAGAAAAATGACACTGTCTATTCAGGTCCCCTCTACAGAATACAGAATAATCAGTATCTCATAAAAATAAACCTCTGGAATAAAAGCAAATAAGAAGGCTTCTAAGTGTGTTCTTGTGGGCAAATTGCCTTCTCTGAGCCTCAGTTTCCTCACTTGTAAGATGGGGTTAATATTCACATGGCCAGTTTCTTGCAAAAACTCAATGAGGTAATGTATATGAAAGCAGCCACTGGTATATAGTAGGCATCTGGCAATAACACCCATAGTTAGAGCAGTAGTAGTTCTAGTAATGACAACCATTTCTTGAACACTTACCCTGTGCCAGGCACTGTGCAGAGCATTTGACACGCAGCATTAGGGAGATTCTGTGGGACAAACATGGCTGAATGTGGCTTCTGGAATGAGTTTGGGTTTCAGTTCTGGATCTGTCACTTACTATGAGCTGGAGCATAGAACTGAACCAACCTCTACTTTGGTTTTCTGTCTGTGAAATGGGCATAATAACAGTACCTCTTGAGCAGGATTGCTGGGTAACCCATTAAAGTACATGGTATGATAGTCTCAGGTGCCGAATAAGAATATTGGAAGTGTTTGCTACTGTTAGCTCATTCAACTATCCCAACAACCTTTCGAGGCTAGAAATTGTTATTACTTTCATTTACAGATGAGAGAGCCGAGGGTCTGGGAGACTGAGTCCCTGCCTAAAGTTTCATTGCTAGTCCTCCCCAGAGCCTAAACTTGATCTCAAGACTGGCCAACTCCCAATTCCTTGCATGTTATTAAGTACCTCGCCAGGCCACCATGCTGCACAACTCCAGGGTCCATGTTCATTGTATTTTGTGTAGAGGCATGCCTCGGAGATACTGCAGTTTCGGTTCCAGACCACAGCAATAAAGTGAGTCACAGAATATTTTTTTTTGGTTTCCCAGTGCATGTACAAGTTATGTTTATACTGTAGTATATTAAGTGTATGATAGCATTATATCTTTAAAAACAATGTAATACCTTAATTAAAAATTACTTTTTTGCTAAAAAATGCTAACCATCATCTGAGCCTTCAGCGAGTCATAATCTTTTTGTTGGTGGAAGGTCTTTCCTTCAATTTGTAAACGATGTAATATCTGCAAAGGGCAATAAAGCAAAGTGCAATAAAACAAGGTAGGCATGTACACAGTACCCCCGTAGGATCTTGCAGTGCCTGACATCTTCAGGTGAGTAGACTGAATATGTAACAAGCACCTTTCTGAAAACAGGATCCACACAACGACAGCTGAGGCTCAAAGCAGCAATCTCCTTCCTTTTTTCATTACTCCTCAACCAGTGAAAAATGTTAGTGCACCCTCCCCATTATATACCCTTATTTGTATTTATATCCTAAGCCCATATGTGCATTTGTATATAGATAAGTGTGCACAGGGGTTAAAAAAGATGTGTGTTTTATAATAATTCACTAAACTATACATTTGTATGGCTTTTTTTTTTTACCTGAGCTTATTTTCCAAGGTTGAAAATATCAGAGGTAGCATTCTCCATTTTATATGCATGTGGCTTTAAGCTCTGTTACCCAAAGCAACAGTTAAGGAGTCAGTGGCTGGGGTTTTTCAAAAACCCTCAGCGTTTCGCCACTGGCTTCTTTTCTCACAGCACCATCAGGAAGGAGTACCTGCGGTCTGACACAAGAGAAATAACAAAGGATTTGAACTTAGATAGACCTAGACTAAAGCCTGCTGTCCACATTTTTTACTTATTGCCTTCTACTTAATGGCCAAGCAACGTTGTGTAAATTCCCCAATCCCACAAATCTTCAATTTCCTCATGTATCAACGAGTGATAATGTATTGTTGCGAGGATTGGGTAAAGTGTGTGTGCAATGGTCCACGGTAGATGCTCAAGTGATGCTATTACTATAATTATTTTCGTGAGTCAAAGAGCAGGTTCGCCAGGTTCTAGGACTGGAAAGTGCGTGTGAGTCTGCCACCGTGCTGGGTAGTCATTCTGATTGTTCCCCTAAGTTGCTCTGAGCCCACTAGTTTATCCTCCTACTGCTGTCTCCTTTATCCTGGAGGACAAGTCCAAGCAGGGAAACATTGGGTCATACCTTTGAGGGCTGGGAGCATGTGACCCTTTTGGGGGTGTCCTTCCCTAGGACATTACATAAGGAATCGATGAGTCACCCTTTCAGTGACAAAGTTAATGACAAAAACTCCTTTACTGACTATTGCTTTCCCATCTGGGGTCTGAACTTGGGAGGTGTGAGCTCATCTGCAGGAAGCTTTCTTTTTCCCTGGGTCCATCTTCAGCCAACATTGATGTCTAGAGACGTTTTTTCGTTGTCATAAATGGCATCCAGTGGGTAGAGTCTAGGGATGATTCTAAACATTGTACATCACACAAGACAGCTCCTCATAGTAAAGAATTATCAGGCCTAAAATGTCTCTAGTGCCAAGGTTGAGAAAACCTGACCTAGAGGGAAGTGGGCAAGGTGGCTTGTGACCTTGCAACCTCTAGGTCCCAGGCACCTTGGCATGCACCCAGTTTACAGACAGAATGCTTGAGACTATGAGAGGCTATGTGACCTACTCAAAATCATTGATCTGTCAGAGAGATGGTTTTCTGACTCTATGGCTAATTCTCTGTTAGGGATATGTCTCCTCAAGATTTCCTAGTAACTGAGGTTTACGATGACCCTTTAAAATAAGACCTTCAGAGGACCACTTGAGCCACAGAGGAGGTGATGGCTTTTCCCTATCTTATGAATTGCTCACAGCACAAACTTTCAGTGGTTCGCCATTCCCAACTCTGAGGTGATGCAGCCGGGCCCTTTAGCCAGGCACACAAGTCCTTTCAAGTTCCAGCTCTATTCAGTTCTCCAACCTCACATCACAATTCTCTCGCCTCACACTCACTCTCTCAGCATTTCCCCCACACCCCACATTCTTACTCAGAGCCACACCTTTGTTCACTGTTTGCCAAATGTGGTACCCAGTCTACCTGATGATTATACCAGATGATTTTAGGGAGATAAAAGGATGACCCTTTTCACTTGAATACTTGGATATTTATTGTAATATGTATTAGGAAAAAAAATAGCAAGCAGCCCTCATGATTTAGTGTATCTTTTTTAAATGAATGCATTTAATTTTTAAGAATAGTCAATTAAAAGTATTATCTAGATAGTGTACAGGTGGTCGTCAGATGTAGTAAAAATCATGAAGGTGGTGTGCATAGACCTGATGCATGTCTTTGCTCAAACTCCCTGTCTTTTTTTTTTTCTCTTGAATTTTTATAAGAGTTTATTTGAACCAAACTGACAGCATATGCGGGGGAGCAAGATCTCAAATGCTCCAGAGAGTAAGAGTTTTTCAGCTTCTTCTATGCATTGGAAATTAAGGAAGGAACATAAGGAAGATTACTTGGAGGTGAGAGAAAGCCAAGCGGGGATTGTATTACAGGACAGTTAACAAGATTATGTGCTCTCTTGAGGCTGGTTATGACTTATTTCAAAGGTGGCTCTTTCCCTGTCTTAAAGCCTTTTCCCTGCATGGTCTTCCTGTCTCCACATCTTGTCACGCTGTCTCCTCATTCATCACACCCCTTGCCTGGCTAATACTTACTCATGCTCGAAGACCCAGTTTAGGCTTTCATTCCTCCAGAAGCTTCTCTGACCCCCACCCCTACTTCTAGTCCAGCTGGGCCATGTTTCTTCTGTTCCAGGATGCAGGACACACAGCTAAGTTAACTCTGAAGTAGAGCTGCCTGGCACAGCAGAGACAGAGTTGGGGCCCTGAGGACCTTGCGGTTGAACAGCAGGCACGAAACACTGCTTATCACCGTAAGGCTGCAGCCTTCAGCTCAGCCTTTCCTGAGAAATGAGTTCTGACCAGAACGGAACCTCAGCCACAAGCCAAGGCTTTAGAGCAATTCACCTTCATCTCTGCCTTTACCTTGGACAGACACCAACTACGTTGTATCGTTGTACCTCAACCTCATCTATACAGGCTGTTGCTACGTGCCCGAAATTCTGAACTCGTGAATGGAAGACCTTGATCTGTCTGCACTGGGCCAAATCAGTTTTCCTCTCTGAGCTTCATTTTCCCTATCTGTAAAATGGGAGAGGGAAGTAATAGCCACCTCCCAAGGCGGTCATGAGTTTTGACCTGAGTGAACAGCTGCGGAAGCACTTTGTAAACCATAAAACACTACTGAATGAATGGAGGAGGTTGTTATTTTCATGCTCATAAACGAGGGCACCCTGGTGCTATGAGTTTTTCAGTGTGATGCTGTGTAACTAGAATAACTGGATTGTATATTCATGCATCTATACATACATGCATGCACACACCCTGATTGCAGAATGTGGCTTTAAGGTCTCTCAAAGCCCAGGCACGCAAGTCACTTGGAGAGGACAATGACTGCTCTACAGCTTAGAAGGGCAGAGCCTGAGAGGAGAGAGGCACGATCAAAATTCAGAAACAGTTTCTTCCCTTCAGACATTCAACAGCACTTGCTTGAGCAGCTCCTCTGAGCCAGGTCCTGACAACATGAAGACAAAAGTTATGTCTCTGGACTCAATAAACATCTATTCTAGCAGGAAGGTCCTCCTTGTGAATAAGCTGTTCCATGCCAAGGGATGAGGGTAGGACTCATACCGCAGAGTACCGTGGGAATTCCCAGATGTAGCCCCAATCCTGGGGAGCTAGAGCTCTCATCAAGGCAGATGAGAAAGAGGTTGTCTTAATATGAAAGAAAAGAAACACTACTTTACTAATCATCTTATATATGATTCACAAGAAAAATATAATGTCTTTATTTTAAATGTATTTTAAAACTTCCTAAGTGTTTGAGGAGAGCAAGAACTTGGCATTGAGAAATGCAGTTAAGTGGCAGGCCCTTCTGAAGGCTAAAATTGTGTCTAGTACTTCCCAGCATCTTCCCTGTGTTGAGCAGAGCTCTGCATAATGATCAACGATGCTGATAAATGCAAGGTCAGCATCATCATACTCGGACAACCAGCCAACGCTGCCTTGCCCAGTCCTGTGCAGGGCTTGGGTTTGGAGGAGGATGGGAGGGTATACGCTGGCTAGGAGTCAGGAAGTCAGACTGCAAAGGGGTAACCGTGTGATGATGTCTGATGCCGGGACTGCCTCTGCCTGGGTGGAAAGCAAACCAAGGAACCTGCGCCAAGGAGGACATCTATGCCAGTGATGAAACCAGCTCCGTTCCTGCCCACTGTGGCCTCCTCCAAAACAGATCTTTGGGGCCATTATCTGAGACCCAGAAGAGCCAAGATCTGATTCCTTGACTTCGTGCATCCCTACAATTCTCATTCTTCCAACAACTTTAGCTCCTCTAGACCACGGACTGATGCTTCTTTCTCTCCAAATCCATGACACAGTGTAGGGACTTAGAGAACGGCTGTTGAATGAATGAAAGATTGGAACAGTACTACATATATATAGGACTGTCTGGGAGAATGCCACAGGCCCTGAAACCTTGCATCTCAAGAATTACAAGTGGCTCTAATTCAGATCTGACTCATTTAATTTGAGCATTTCTATTAGACACCTCTGCATTTTCTTGTCAAAATTATTAGTTGTATTAGGAGGCAATATATAATGTATACAAAAGATATAGATAGATAGATAGATAGATAGATAGATAGATAGATAGATAGAGAGAGAGAGAGATAGATGTATATATATAACATATGTAAATTTTGAAATATAATTAAAAACTGAATACCCATAGACCACCACCCAGCTCAGGAACTAGAACATTCTTAGTACTGTATATCCACCTGGACGAGCCTTTCCTAACTCATTCCCTTGCAGACTCTTGCAAACCACCCCTCATGCCACTATCCTGAATTTTCTGTTCATTATTCTCTTTATTTTTAAATGGCTTCAATCCAAATGTGTATATAAGAAAACAATCCATTATTTAACTTATTTTGTTTGCTTGTTTTGCATCTCATAAAAAGGTGTCGTACTCTGTCAAATCTTGCTCATTAATTCCATGTTGTTGCTTGTGCTTATGATTCAATCATGCTCACCTCTGTGTAGTGTCCCATTGTGTGAATAGCCATCACTGTTATCCATTCATCTGTCAATGGACATTACACTCACTTCAGTTGTTTGACATTATTTACAATGCTGCTGTGGACGTTCTGTGTGTATTTTCTGGTGCACACAAGTTAAGACTTCATGTAGGATATATACCAAGAAGTGGGTTGCTAGGTTGTAAGGTTTGGGAATTCTCAGGAGCTGGTAAACTACATTCTTGGCCTGGAATTCTGAGTTATCTGTGATCTGGTCCACAATGCTGTCCAGCCTTGCTCCCGAGACCCTTGCCAAACCTACCCCTCTTATATGCCATTCCTGGGCTGCTGATTTGCCCTCTTCATCCTTTCTTGCTCCTCTTCCATCTCTCTGCTCTCAAAGTCCAGCTCAAAGCCCCACCTCCCTGCCTGATGGCCGATTCCCTGGGTACCTCTGCACGCTTTGTTTGGGGTTAGAGAGGAAATAACCAACACTAAGTGGCAGCTCTACAGTCTCCTGCAGTGACTTTAGAGAGTTTTTCATCTCTCTGAACCTCAGATTCACATACCTAAAACAAGGAAAATGCTACAACTATGGAAAGTTTACTGAGGCCACACTTATATTTTTAACATGCATTCTGCAATTAATACATGTGGTGTCACATAATGGTAGGATCATTCGCTTTGGAATTAGATCATCTTGGGCTCAAGCATTAAATAAGTCAAATATATAGAAGACTTAGCACAATGCCTGGCACATAGAAAATGCGCAGTAATTTCTAGCTGTTGTTAATACTCACACCCTTATGAAGGAATTATTATTTCTATTCCCAACTTACAGATAAGGAAACTGAGGCACAGAGAGAATATATAGCTTGCCCAGGGTTGAAACTTAACAAGCTCAAATCCCTAACTACTTCGCATAAAAGTAATTTGAAGACGAAAGTCTAAAAACAAAGTATGAACATCTCCTTTTCTGCCTCCTGGATATTTGGCCAAACCCCTTTGACTTGGGCCTGAATCTGTATTTTCTCTCTTTGAAAGTAAAAACTTCCACGTGGAAAAGCCTGGCCATTTTTGCATCTGGTACCTTCCTGGGATAGCCAGGGCAAAAGGATGCATTTAAATTATCAAATAGTTCATATAGGGAGAACCTCCTTGCTAAGAGTCATTGCCTCTCTCTGTCTTTCTCGTGCCTAAATTAAAAAAAGAAAAAAGTTTATGAAGTAATAAACCAACACTATAAACATGTTTTCCAATTCACTACCAGCTGTCTGGTGAATCATAAAGTTCCTTGGAATGAGGTCTGAATGAGGATCATCTCAACAGAGGAAAGATTAGACATTAGGCTTATAAAGTGGTAAACTGGTAACCAGAAACCTTCAGACCATTTAAGTCTTTTGAAGAATAAACACCCTGACTTATACTTCCCTGGCCTTTTCATCCGGGTACCCCAAGCACTCGGTGACAGGATTTGATGTTCTGCTAACTTTGTGCTAAGAGGCAACAATTTTATGGCATTTTACTTTTAATTGTGATACAAGACACACATAACAGAAAATTTGCCATCTTAACTGTTTTTACCTGTACAGTTCACTGGCACTAAGTACATCCACACTATTATGCCACATCATCACCATCCATCTCCAGATCTTCATCTCCTCACACTGAAACTCTGTACCCATTAAACACTAACTTTCCACATCTTTTTCCTCCCAGCCCTTCGTAACTACCATTCTGCTTCTTGTCTCTATGAGTTTAACTACTCCAGGTAATTTATATAGGTGGAATCACACACTATTTGTCTTTTTGTGACTGGCTCATTTAACTTAGCATAATGTCCACAAGTTCATCCATGTTGTGGCGTGTGTCAGAATTTCCTTCTTTTTAATGGCTGAGTAATACTGCACTGTATGTATACATCACATTTTGTTTATCCATTCATCTATTGGTGGACATTTACGTTTCCATCTTTTGGCTACCATGCAAATATGGTTGTACAAATACCTAAGACCCCGATTTCAGTTCTTTTGGGTATGTACTCAGAAGAGGAATTGTTAAATCATGTGGTAGTTCTATGTTTAATTTTTTTTGAAGAAACACTGTACTGTTTTCCATGGTGGCTGCATTTCCATTCCCACTAACAGTGCACAAGGTTTCAATTTCTCGATTCTCACCAGCACTCATTGTTTTCTGTTTTCTTGATGGTGGCCTTCCTGATGGATGGGAGGCAGCATCTCACTGTGATTTTGAAGACACCACGTCTTACAAATTTGACTACTCGACACACCTCTTGTATTAATCCAGGTCCTCCATGAAGTAGATGTTGAGATGGAATTAAACATAGAGAGGTTTTTATTAGGAGAAGCACCTGTGTGAGAAAACCAGGAAGGAGCAATGGAAGGCTGGGGGAGCTCCAGGCATCGGCGAGGAGGTAGAGTTGCTTATGGAGTTATCTCAAGAGTCAGAACAAGGGTGGATGCAAGTCTAACCCTAAGTGAAGGAGACCAGGAAAGAACCTAGAGGAGAAGAAGCATCTTAATTTGCCATGAAGTCAAAAAAAGGTTCAGCAAGGTTGTTAGGGAGTCCTTGAACTGACGTCATCTCTTGGAAGCATCGGTATCTCCCAGAAACAGGGCGGCCTTGGTATGTCTGCTGCACTCAGTCAATGGCTGGGAACAGTCCGCAGGAAGTATGGCCAGTACAAACACAGCAATGGATTTCAGAGTGGCTCTGGGTCGATTATGGCCAGTGATTCTCTGATGTTGGAAGTCTAGGTTGAATGAGACCATACTAGATAGAGTAGGGTGGGCTCCAATCCAATATGACTGATGTTCTTATAAAAAGGGAGGATTTGAATGCGGACACATATACAGGGGAATGCCATATGAAGATGAAGGTGGAGGTAGGCGATACTTTTACAAGCCAAAGAATGTTAAAGATCGTTAGCAAACTGCCAGAAGCAAGTCGAGAGATATAAACAGATTCTCCCTCAGAGCTGTGAGAAGGAACCAAACCCTGCCGACATTCATCTTGTTCTTCAAGTCTTCAAAACTATGAGACAATGAATTTCTGTTGTTTAAGCCTCTTAGCGGTATTTTGTACAGCAACCCTAACAAATTAATTAAGAAAGAGAAGAAACCAGATTATCATGATGATTGCATTGGATATTTACTTTTTTTTAAAGATCATCTACCCTACTATAGGATTATATTAAAGAAAATAATGTTACTAGAAAAAAAAAAGTTGCTTATCAGGAGATTATTCCGATGTGGCAATACACAAATGTTTTCAAACAGCTGGCACCTTGTAAAAGGAGGCTCTTGTAAACAGGATATTCCTGTTGGCATGGAACTGCGTATTTGCTTTAAAAAACAGTGCCCTGTTTCTGCAACAGTCAACTAATACAAACAAGGAAATATAGCTGGAGAAATTAGAAAATGCATACATTGCAGAAAATCCCCTGGACATGAATGGAGACAAGAGTACATGAAAAGTGACAAAAGATATCTGGCAAACATAGAGGCTTGCCCTTTGAAATGTTTGACATTTTCCTGAAAAAGTCATACTCAGGTACATTGAAAAGGAAAAGTGAGTGTAGACTGTCCAAGCAGGAAGGGTGCTTAGAGATAATCTAATTTTACTGGTTGCAGAAACTGAAGCCCAGAGAAGGAAAGGAGCTTGCCCAGGGTCACACGGGAGGCAAGTGGCTGCTGGGAGTCCTGAACCCAGTTTTTCTGACTCCAAGTCAATGAATCCTTCCTTCCCTCTCTGCCATCCTTTCCTCTTTCATTCTTCTGCATCTCTCTGTGCCTAGTTCCCAAATGAGTTGTTCGAGTGCATAGGAGAAACTCACTTCCTAC
Source organism: Eidolon dupreanum (assembly GCA_028627145.1). Taxonomy (NCBI): domain Eukaryota; kingdom Metazoa; phylum Chordata; class Mammalia; order Chiroptera; family Pteropodidae; genus Eidolon; species Eidolon dupreanum. The sequence goes on along the minus strand of CM053509.1, from coordinate 143,635,178 downwards.
TGGCAATGAACTCTCCTCACTGCTCCTGTCGTCCCTGAGATTTCTGTGGGGCTGGCTTTCTACTCTTTCTCTCTGACCTGGGAGTGTCTGAGAACTGTTCCAAGTTATGTCAGTGGAGATGACAGGCAGGTTGACATACTTCTCCCCTAGACCTTGGTTTATTGCCTCATTGAAAAAACAATGCCTAGCAAAGTGTTTCTTCCCTGGCTCTCTCCATCCCCATGAAGACTTCAAGGAGACCCTTCACCTTGTGACAAGTGTGACAGGAAGGGTGGGGGGCAACTGCATCACAGCATCCAGCACATACCACATGACACATTGAACCTTCATAACGCACACAGCCACAAAGCCCCTGGATGAACAAGGCAATTTCCTACAGAATTGGTGTGGGGAAATATGGAGTGGTAGAGGGGAATGCGCTTCACCCCGGGTTTGAATCTGGCTCTCTCTTAACCTTGGGCACGTTTCTGAACTTCTGCGAGCTTCCATTTCAGCATCCGAGTACAGGCTGTTGGGAGGATCTTATGAGAGGATGCACATCGAGTGCTCGCTCCTGCGCTTACTGCCTACTGCCAGAGGAGTGGTCGCCCATGTTGCTGTCTTTGTATGCACTGCTGCTCATCTAGGTTTCTGATTACTTCCCACTGCCGGGACTCTGGGTACCAATAAGACTAAAGGCTAGTGGGATCTGAGAGACTACTATGACAGCCTTCTAACTAGTCTCTCCGCCTCCATTCTCTCTTCCCCACTCCACCTGCCCTCCAACATGATCTTGCTCAAGTGCCAATCTGTTCATATTCTTCCCTCCACAAGACGCTCCTTTGGCTGCCCTTCACTTCCAGGATCAAGTCCAAACTCCGAGACTTGGCATGCAAGTTCATCCTCTTCAGTACCTGGCAATCCACCATGTTCGAGCCTCACAAATTTGCTCGTCACTCTCTCAACACCTGTTGCTTTTTCGCCCTTGGGTCTCTGTACACACTTCCCCCGCCTCCTGGCAGGTCCTTTCTTGATCTAGTTCTTGACCACAGCAGCCGCACCCACATGGAGCTTGTTAGAAATGCAAATCCTTGGGTCCTACCTCAGACCTCCTGAATCAGAAACTCGAGGGTGGGGACCAGCAATCTGAGTTTTAACAAGTCCTCCAGGAGACCCTGATGCATACCTAATCTGAGAATCACTATCTAGTGAGAATGAACTCAACCAGACTCAAGGGCTGCTTTTTTAAGATGTCCTGCCCAACTCCCTGCTGCCCTTTGCAGAGGGGACACTTCCTTCTTTGAAGCTCCTCAAAGTGTTCAGAGAACTCCGAACATACCTCACGGCGCTGATCACATTCGGTGGTTTTCTTAGTGTCATTTCTTCACATTTATATTCTCACCATAAGTCAAGAAAGCCTCGAGGCCAGGGACCTTGTCACACTTAGCCTGTGACTACTCTAGCACTCAGCATGGGACCTGAAACATGTGATGAATGTGTCAGTGAATTTGAGCCAATATATGCCAATATTTGTGTCCTGAAAATTTGGAGAACTTAGATTTGCCTGTTTATAAAGCACATCCAACTCTTCAACTCTGGATCGAGCTCAGGAGCATAAGCCGACAAGGCCTCTGGAAGAGGTTCTCATACTCCTCCAACTGTGATCTGTGAACTTTGCCTCTCTTCCTTCCCCACATTAATTTCCTCCCCTCCCCTCCCCCACCCACCAAAAAGCTAGAAATTTTTGGAATCTTGCGTACTTATGCATTCTATTTTCTGCTAGTTTTCTGTTTTAATTTTTTTACCCCTGTCTTAATTTTTAATTGTGGTAAAATAAACATGACATTTACCATCTTAACCATTTTTAAGTGTACAGTTTAGTAGTGGTAAGTATATTCTCTCTATGCTAGTTTTAATGAGAAAAAAATTATTTGAATTACTCGAAAACAAGCAAAATTGGCAATCCAAAATATTTATCACTTCTATATTGAGATTTAGAACCCTCCAAGAGGTATGTGTGCCCCACTTTGAGAATAACAGTCACGGCTAACATTTATTAATTGTTTATTAGGTTCCAGGCACCATGCTAAGCGCTCTCAACCATATCCTATTTAATATTTACAATAATTCTAGGAGGCAGTTATTATTACCACCTCCATATTACAGAAGAAGAAACTAATGCCTAGAGAAAAGAGTAACTTGCTAAGGAGCTGTGGATCTCTGGATTCAGATCTCAGAGCCTCTATACTGAAGCTCCTGGAGCTACCCAAAGCCCAGGTCCCAGCACTTTAGAGAGACCGAAGTCTCAGGCGACAGCAATCCCTTCTGCCTTCCAGATCCATCCTCAGCTAGTTAGCCTTTGCATCTGTGGTCCATGAATGACCCAGGCAACCTTCTCTCCAGTCAGGCTGTTTCACTGTCATCCAGGCTTAATCTTTTCTCAGCCTCATAGAATCACAGTCCCTTTTTAAAAACTGGACCAGGGCTGAAGTCCTGAATCTGCCATTTGGAACCTCTGTGGCCTAAGACAATTTACCTCTCTTGCTGAGCCTCAGCCTTCTTACTTGTAAAGCGGGAATAATCCAGGGTCACAGTCTCTTTCCTAAAACCCTCCAGGCCAGCTGAGTCTCAGAGGTCAGCTGTGTTTCAGATTATAGAAAGGCAATAGGCATACACACTGTGTATTACATAACGCCCCCCTGGAGTCTGGACAGCACCCCCAAAAGCAAACATATCACTATTTTTGCTACAAAAGTATAAATATTCGCACTAAGTGGGATGCAGTCTTCTGCTTATTTCAAAGTAGGTTTTACTACTAAATAAGTTACAAAAGTGTTGTCATTTTTAGAGCTTTCTGGAATTTAGAACTGAGATTTTGGATTTATACCTGCCTCAGAGGGTTACTAGGGGAGCTAAATACACTCAAAGTACACGCAAATACTTTTGAGTTTGGGGTCTGACTCTTCGGAGGAACAGAAGGTACTTAACATAAGGCAACCCTTCCCTTCTCCCCTTTCCTAATCCTATACTTTTCTCAGGCCCCTTCCAAACAATCTTCTTTGTCTTTCTTGTTCATAACCACCTCTTCAATGTGCTCCTCCCAGACCAAAACCTGCTTTCCTTATAGCCTCCTAACTGGAATCTCTCCAGATAAGTACAATCATTTGATCTCATTCTCCAGCTTGGAAATGTCAATCCAATCATACCTGCCTCTGTCAGCTGGTTTTTTCCATTTTCTTAGGGCTGTTCGAGGCAAGCTACTCCTAAAGTCAGGTGCTTTCTTGCAAAAGCATGCAACCCAAGTTTTTCTAGAAATATGAGCATGACCGCCCCAAGAAAGCCCACACAGAACAGCCCGTTCTTGCTGACAAAAGGCTGAGGACTGGTCAACCAAGAGGTGACGAACCAGCTCAGCTGATCTCTTCATCTTCTAAGGATCAACCAACTCTGGGTCCCTCTAGGGTCTAGCACTTCCCACTAGTCAGGGTGTCACCGTCTCAGGTTTTGGGAATGAAACTGGAGTGCATAGAAGTGTGGTGACGGCGGAGGAAAGGCACCCATTGTGTACGCAGGTCAGCTTGTAGAGTGCCGTTGTTGCTGTTATGACGATATTGTACCTTGGAATGGGACACGCTCTTCCCTCATCTAAGCCATTATTATGTGGGTCCTATTCTGGCCACAGACATCACGTGGATAGTCAGGGCTCTGCTGTTATTTCAGCCTCAGGGGTGAAAACATAGAACAGTGGAATCTTTTTGTTGCTGGCTCCAGCTTGGAATGCAGACTTTGGATTCACCGTTGTTTGTCTCCACCTCTCACTACACCAGGCAGAAGGGCCTCCTGGGACACATCTACTCTCCTTCCTGTGTCTCTGGCCTGTTCACAGCTGGCACTCTAGCTGCCATCTTGGCAGAGGCTCAAGACCTAGCAAATTAAGGAACCTAGGCAATCGCTGGGGACACAGTCCTGCAGGGTTAGGGGTGAGGCTGATAGAAGGAATATCATGGTGGAGGTGGGGGCTGAGCCGCGCCAGCCAGCCTGGAGTCGACATAGGGAAGCGGGGAAGGGCATGCCTCCCTAGGGGGCTGCGTAGCACCCAGCACCAGCCTTATCTGCTGGCGCCCCTCGTGACGCTCGCAGGAACTGCAGGTCCTGGGTTACTGTTATTGTTAATTTCGCCAGCTTTCATGAGAGGCAGGAGCAGGCTTCTTCAGAGGAATGTAGAGGAATGCAGACCTGTCTGCACCCGAAAACCAAAACTGAGTCCAAGAGGCGTGGCCAGATGGCTGGAAGAGAAGCCCCATTTCACCTGGGCGGATACTGGAATGAGGCCTGGCAGAGAGGACCCGGGAGTTGGCTCCAGGCCCAGGGCCAGCCACGCTGCTTTCTCACGTGTGCTGGCATTGGCTTCCCAAAAACCAGACTCCAGGGAGATGGGGCGGGGGGAGGGCTCCCCTGTTGAGCAAAGCTGGGGGCTTTCCCTCTGTGTGCACACACCTGCAGCTTCTCCAAAGAGCTCACATGGGGGCTTCCGAAGGGATTGTAAGGATTAGTCCTGAGATATTCAGAACTCTAGACTCCTTCATTTCTGATCCCCGGCTTAAAGTCCTACCAGAATGCCCATCACCACCCGCCGTCCTTACCAGTACTAACCACTGGGCGCATATGTAGCTACTGAGCACTTGAAATGTGCTCCTGATCTACCCCAGATTTCAAAACTTGGTATGAAAACAAAGATTGTAAATATCTTTATAAAAAAATTTTGTATATTATGTTTAATAAAACATACTAAAATTAATTTTACCTGTTTCTTTTCATTTTTTTGAAAAACGTGGCTACTAGAAAATTTAAAATTGCACAGGGGCCCATGTTGTATGTCTTGCTAGTCCAACACGCCAAGCTTCTTTCTGGCCTCAGGTCCTTTGTGCTTGTTCTTCTCGTTGCCTGGAGTGCTTTTCTTTCAGTGTGACTTCCTTGCTTCTTATTATTCATATTTCAATACAAGTTTTTCATACCTGACTACTAAACAGTCCCACCCCATTCCCCTTTCATCATATTATCCAGTTTTATTGTCTTCGGTAGCATTTAACACTCTTTTCCGTATCATGTTTACTGCCCCCCTCCTCCCGCCCCAGTCTCTCTTCATCCTAAGGATATAAGCTCCTTGAGAGTCAAGACCTTGAACATGCTGGTTACTGTGGACTCCTTGGTGCCCACAATAAATACCTGTTGAATGAATGTTGAGAGGTTCCTCCAGGGTGATGGTGGTGGAGGGGGTAGCAGGGCGCGGGATCCTTCAAGTGCCTTTGTCTGCCTTCAAGATGGCCAATGCCAAAAATCTAGTCTGTGTGCCTTCAATGGACATTCTCATGCATCCTTTGTTTTGCCTCCTCTGCTTACTTGTCCCGGGAAATAGAAAAGCAAATATGAATTTGCATACATTACAGTGCTGTCTTTTGTTGGTTTGTAATTGAGCTTCAAGGTTAAGAGTTCAGGCTTTAGCGATGAGGTTCTTTAGCTATTCTTGGTTCTGCTAGTCAGTTTTGTGACTCTGGACAGGTCACTGTCCCACTCAGAGCCTCGGTGCCCCCTAAGACCTAACCTCTAAGGGTCCTTCCAGCCCAAATGTAAGGATTTGGGTGTTTGGACCAAGGACAGTGTAACTCATTTTGTACTCCAAAACTGCTTAGCTGGCATGGCAAAGTCTCCATTAGCCAGCCAGCCAGAGTGCTTGGGGTGAGAGGTGTCTTGGTTAATTTAACTTCCTGGCTAAGGGTCAACTAACCAGAACATTCTTATTGACAACATGACTATATAGGAATCCATTTTCCAGTTCTAGAAAGTCACTTCATTGTACACAATTATATATTCTTAGAAAGTATAGTAAGGCAGCATTGCTGTTTTTTTTTTTTTCTCTCAGAATTGAGACTGAGCACTTGGAGTTGAGTCAAAGAGAGCCTTTGGGGGTCCCCGGCTCTGTTAAGCACAGCTGAAGCATAACTTCAGGCAAGGCACGGCCTTAACCTCCAGGGTTTTCCTTTTCCTATAGGGTGACATTACCCAGCTTCCAGCGAAGTCGTGAAGATGAAAGTAGGTAACACATATAATGTGTTTAGCACAATGTCTGGCACACAGCAAGTGCTCAGTATTTATTATTATTCTTTGCAATGTCTCTGACCACTGAAATGTACTGAGCCCCACATTTAATTAAAGAAGGGCAAATGCCAAAACAGAGCTGTCCTCCTGTCCTGGCCGGCCTGTGAAACACTCTGGGGTGCTGGGCAAGTGACAAACTGGTCTCAGTTTCCTCTTAGGTAAGAAGATGAGGCAGTCTGGCTAGTCTCTGATTCTCATGCAGGTGCTGGAAGCGGCTGGGCTGGGGTCTTTTCTTATGTCAACCTTGAGTCTCATCCTGGCTTTGGAAGGTTGAGCCCTCCTCTCCCAGCCAACTGGCTCCTTCCAGGGACCTCCCCAGGTGCTGGCTTCCAGCCCAGCTCTAGACTGGGATTCTCAACCCCTGTCTGCAGCAGCTGCAAGTTCACCAGCCCCCACCTGGGAAAAGCTGTCCTGTGACGCCCTCTGGAGGACACAGAGCTTACTCCCCTCTGCCACCAGGTGCATAGCTTCCAAACGTGGGACCCAGGGACTGTACCCAAGCTAAACTGAAGAAAGAGAAAAAAGTGTTAAATCTGCAAATGCATAGCTAATGGGAGCAGAGGTAGACTATTCTTCCTAATCTTAGATCTCAGGCCTTGCTCGGGCCTCCTCTCTGGGCTCCCTGCCTGCAAACTCTTCCACTAATGCCCTCCTGGGCTGCCCAACCAGCTCCTGCTCGAAACCCTTCAAGGCTATTCTGCCAACAGGACACCCAAAGCCCAGCGGGATAGCAGCTCATGGGCATTTCTGGGTTCATTTGCCCAGCGATCCAATCTCCAGGACTGATTTATCAGTTAACAATTACAGATGTAGCTACAAAAAGATTTCTTTCCAGAGCATCTTTCTATATACATGTATATTCTCCAAAAATTATAAAACAAGAAGGCTGCCAGGTTTAATACATGTGTAATTAAAAGTCTACAGTAAATTATGTCAACTGTGCAGATGGTCTCAGCTATTAAATAGCTATGTATAACTCATATTTAATATGCAATGTGGGTGAATTTTAATATGCCTGATATGACGTGGAGGTGTGGCCTTGGAAAATAAAAGTGCCTGGGGCCTCTAAAGTCTAAAACCATCCCTACCCTTCACACCTTCTGCTGTAGACTTCTGAAACACTGGCTGCTCCTCCCACAGGCTCACTTTCTCCAGATTCCAGGCCTTTACATCTGCTCCGAATACCTTCTCTCTTCCTCCTCCATCCCTCACCCTCTCTACTTTGCCCATGAATCCTTCAACCGACATCCCAGGAGACTTCCTCTGACAAGCATTCTGATATCCAGTCAGGAACCCCTGCTACGAGCTCCCTTTCGCTCATGTCTGTGAACAGAGGCTGAAATCAAGGTGTTGGCTGAGTTGCACTCTTGTCTGAAAGTTAGGCTAAGAGATGATTAGCTTCTAAGCAATCTGTTAGCAGAATCTATTTCCTTGTGACTGTAGAATTCATGGCAGCTCGCTTCTTCAAAGCCAGTAATGGGGCGGGGGCAGTGGGGCAGGAGAGAGACTCTGCTCCTTGGAGTCTGATGTCAGGGAAGGCCTGGGCCTGTCCTTTCTTAAAGGGTTCACCCAATTAAATCAGGCCCACCCAGAACCCCCTTTTTTGATCAACTCAGAGCCAGCTTATTAGGGACCTTGATTACATCTGCAAAATCTTGTCACTCTTGCCATATGTATAATGTAAGCACGGGAGTGCAATCCCATCACCTTTACCATATTCTGTGGGCTGGAAGTGGACCACAGGTCCTACCCGCACTCAAGAGGTGGGGATTATGTTGGGCAGAACAGTAGAGGGGCTGTCTTAGAAGTATGGCTACACTCATCTTATTAATGATAATTCTGGCTTAGGTCAGAATTTCCACACTTGCCCATCTACTGTATAATGTGTTGATGAGGACCGATAAGCTGCTTGAGTCCCTCGGTCTTTATATATCTGAGAATAAGTACTTAGTGCCTCGGATCTGGTCCTAGCTCCACCGCCAACTCAATGCAGCAGTTTGGAGGACTTCCTCCCTTTCTCCAAGCCTTGCTTTCTTACGTGACTTACAGGGATGGTTGATAGTCGTGCCTACTTTGAAGAGTTGTGAGGATTTCTGGATACAAGCTCTTTAAACATACACCACCACCTCCCCACCACTTTGGCCCTCACACCTTATCCCTTTAAGCCACACAGCAGTCTCAACTTGCATGCCCCATCTCACGGAGTCACACAACAGGCCTCTGCAATCACACCTTCAAAACTACCCAAGAGGCCTCTGCAATCACACCTTCAAAACTACCCAAGGCCTTGGCTCTCACATCCCTCCCACCCAGCTGGTCTTACCCACGCTGGTGCAGTGAGCATGCCAGGCATATGTGATTCCACCTTTGCATTAACGTGTGCATGTGGAGCTAACATATGTCTGTCGCCTAAGGTGGGGGAGACGAAGAAAAGCTTGACCTTCTAAAAGAAAATGAGCACAGCACACACCTGTCAAATCGAATGTAAATTCCTACCCTCCTGATGGCCACCAAAGCAAGGATGAAGAGCTGCACTCACCCTGACTAAAGGTATCATTGGCTTTTACTCCCTCTGGATTTATGATGACATTTGTCCAGAGTGGCACAGAACCAGCTTTAATGCCTATTGTAAAACTGTTCACATGAGCCCGTCCATTAAAAGGGGGCTGAGGCCTGGATGGCTGCCAATGAAACCTCAGGACCTCTTGGGGTGATTTCGGCTTCCTCTGCCATATCACTTTGCCACCACAGCGGCCTTTTCTGCCCTAGGTATCACCCCTTTTTTTCTTTTTTTTAAATTATTCTCAGAAATTTTTTTTAAAAATTTCTTTTTTTTAAGTTTTACCATTTTAACCATTTTAAGTGTACAATCAGTGGCATTAAATGCAATCATATTTTTATGCAACTATCAGTCACAATATCTTCATCTTCCCAAACTGAAACTCTATACTCCTTAGACAATAACTCTCCATCACTCCCTCTTTCCAGTCCCTGGCACTCACTATTTACTTCCTGTCTCAATAAATTTGACACGTATACGTGGCACCATACAATATTTGTCCTTATGTCACTGGCTTCTTTCACTTACCACGTTTTCAAGATTCATCCTTGTAGCATGTGTCAGAATTTTATTCATTTTAAGGCTATGTAATATGTCGTTGTATGTATATACCACATTTTTTTGATCCATTCATCTCTTGTTGGACATTTGTGTTACTTCGTCTTTGACTAGTGCTATGAATATGGGCATATAAATATCTATTTAAGTTTCTGATTTGAAATCTTTTGGAAGTATGTTCAGAAGTGGAATTGTTGGGTCATGTGATAATTCTACGTTCGATTTTTTGAGAAACTGCCATACTATTTTCCACAGCGGTTGCACCATTTTATATTCTCATGAGCGATGCATACAGATTCTAATTTCTCCACATCCTCACTAACACTTGTTATTTCCCGGGGTTTTTGTTTGGTTTGTTTGTTGTTGTTATTATTGTTTATAATAGCCATCCTAATGGGTGTGAAGTTGTGTCTCATTAGGGTTTTGATTTGCATTTGTATCACCTCTCTTGACTCAGTTAAAATCTGGTCCCCCTGCTTTGGCTGAGCCCCTTCTCTGGGGCAGCATGCCTGCTGGGCTTGTCCCGGCCTACCAGGGACCCAGGCCATTCTTCAGATGTCAGCTTAGTCCTAAGGCCCAGTCTAGCCAAGAGAATCTGTGATTGTTTTGAGCAGCACTTTCCTCCTTTGCAGGCTAACTCAGAGACAAGTCCCAGACTTATTTTGGACGGCTTGCCCTGGGGGCTCCTGCCAGTGTGGAAAGAGCCCAGCCAGCCCCTCCCTGGCCCTGCCTCACCTGAAGCCAGGCTTCTGTCTAGAGGAGAAGGAGGGCTGGAAGCAGCCAAGAAACATGAGGGACAGCAGGATGCACAGCCCCGCAGGGCCATGCCCTCCAAGTGCTATTTTTGACTGGGCTGTCATTAAGTTATTTGGAGCCAATATAGAACACTTGGATGAATTTACACAATAATTTATATTGGTCATAAGTACTACATCATGGAGCCCTATTTGGGAAATGGAGGCTTCCAGGATATGTTTTTTGGTAAAGTTGATGTATCCTTAATACACAGTTGCTTAGAAACAACAGTTTCTAAGGTATACAGTAACTATAGTTTCCAAACCCAAAATCAGAAAACTAAGTCTGGCAAGATGAGTGCTTTTATAGGGACACAGGACATTTAAAGCTGGAATTCTACCAGAAAAACCCAAAGGTATAAACTCCCTAGAAAGTCATGGCACACTAACAGAGCTCACAAACAGGATGGGATTCCTGGTGACTGATTTCTCCATATTCACAATCCTGATCTTATGAATGAGCTTCTTTCTGCATGGAGCAGGGATTGCTTTCTTATAGTTTGATTTCAAAAATTCAAACAATGCATAATACATTCTCACTGGAAAAAAAAAAATAAAACAATAGTAATAAAGCCAGTCTTCCTTGACTATTGTCTCCAATTCTAGTCCCATTTCAGGAGTAATTACTGCTGTTTGGTGTGTTGCCTTCTTGAACTTTTTCTATTCAAGTATATATGTATATGTGTTATTTTATATTTATTATTTATATTTATATATAATATATATTACATTATATAATTGTTATAAATTGCATATTTTTATATTATCTTTCCACTTATTATTTTCACTTAATACATATTAGATATTTTTCAAAGTCTGTACATTTAGTGCTATCTTATTATGCCTGTAATTGTAGTTTATGGCTGTATAATATTCTATGACATGGAGATATTGTGGTTGACTTACCTGCTCCCCAGTAGATAAGGATTTAAGTTATTCTCAGCTATTCATTATTATAAGCAATGCTACAATAAAATATTTAATCATGTTATTTAGGATGCATATGAAAGTGTTCCTTTAGGATGAATGTTCAAAGGTGGTTTCCAAAAGTGATGAAGAGATTTTTTAGAAAGTCAAGTTGATTGTTGGGGTGTGGTTTCCCGTCAACCTGGCTAACGATGAACTTTTTTACATACAAGGGAGACCCGGCTGAGCGGAGCACACAGGCAGCCAAACCCTAATGTCTCTAGGGGCCAGGTATTAAATATAAATGAGTGAGCCAATTGGACATGAGGCAGTCCGGAGGGGGGGTGGGGAGCATGGTGAACAGCAAGTCACCATGGCTCTGTGCCTGTGGCCGTCTCTACTCAGCTCCCGCCAACTCTTGACGTATGGGAGTGAAGATTTGCTATTGACAGATACTCCACCATAACCTGGAATTTTAAAACATAAAATCTGTTTTTTAAATGTTGACACTAATGCCATTTTTAAAAAACACTGTGAGGTCACGTAAAACAAACTAGATTCAGTGGTCTTTGGGCTGGCCACCAGCATCTGACCTCTAGGGAGTGGATGCCATGGGGAATGGCTACCCTGGACCCACTTTTGACCAATGGGATGGATTGCCTGGTGCAATGGAGGAGGCAGTAATGTTGGCAGAAAGTGGCTCTCCTCCAGGGAGCCAGGGAAGGGCATGCCAAGCAGAGTACCATGCATGACTCAGAATTCAGGGAGACGGTGGTCAGGAATTGAGGAAACCCTGCATTCCAGTTGCTGGGAGGTAGCTCCCCACTTCCAAGAGTGTGCAAAGAGAAGCTGCCTCTCCATCCAGAAGGGATGTTATAGCTGAGATTCTGGCTTGAGATGAGGGCTGGACCAAATGGACAATTAAAGTTCTGTTCGGTCTTGAGATCACAATTTATATTTAAATTAAACTGTTTCTTAATGAGACCCTACTGGGTGTGAAAGAGACCAAAGGCTTACATTTGTAGAGTCACTTCTAGATGGTACACATGCTGTGGTAACACTTTCGCAGACATCATTAAATTCAGGCTTCCCAACAATCCCGCAAGGCAGGATTGTTTTTTTACTGATGAAGAAAATGAAACTTAGAAGTTAAATGACTTGTCCAAGGTCATATGGCCAGGGAGTGGTGAGGTCAGGCCTTGAACACCACCAGTCCTGGTTCAAAATTCCAGACCCTCTCCACTATGGTTCTCTAGACCCATGAGGTCTCTATTTTGTTTGTACCATGTAGAAAAGGGTTTTAAATGATGATAACAGCCCATCCAAGTGTATGTTGCTCTAGCACTTACAAAACATTTTTTATGCATTCACTTTTGCTAATTCCCAATGAACTCTGTTGAAAGCGTCAGAATCACCTGCCTGCATCTCTGTTATCCTGAAACATTTGCTCATTACCATTAGTCAGCAAAAACCAAGGGAGCCCCTACATGGGTGCCGTTTCTGCTTCTGGGCCAGAGCGAAGGTCGTCCCACAAATCGGCTCTCGAATCCCCTAACGGCGTACAGTGAGAATCATGACGTTAGTTTCCTGTTTTCAGGGAAACCCTTGCTTTCACTCTATGAGCACTCTATTTCTACAGCTAGAAAGGCTCAGTTCTTTGGAATGGGATTTGGCTGCAGATAACAGAAACCGAATCACAGAGGTTTAATAACCAAGGAGTTTCATTTTCTGAATATATCAAGAAGTCTGGAAGCAGCAGCCAGGAATGAAGCAGTGACTCTGTGATGCCACCAGAAATCCAGGTTCTTCCATCTCCCTGCTCTACCATACTTAGCACACAGCCCTCTTTCTCAGGCTCAAGGACCACCCCTAGGCCTTCATCCTAATTTCAGGAGTGAAGTGGAAGAAGGACAAAAAGTAAAAATCATAAGCCTGTTATTTTTACCAGGAAAACAAATAATAGATTCCTTAGATGCCCCACCCACTGCCCTCACTGGCCACCCCTTGAACACAGGTACCTGGGATATTGACTTTGTCTTAGCTGCCTTAAGAGTTAGGGGTTTGCGATTATGGAAACAGGGAGACTAGATGGATATTGGGTAGGTTCCTAGCAGTGTCTGCCATTTTGAACATGTTCTTTTCCCAGATTATAGCATATTTGTTTACAAAATATTTTTTGAACTTTAGCAATAGTCCAGGGTTATATCAGCTTAAAAACTGTGGCAATCCATGGGCTCAAACCGTCAAAAGCTTCTGACCACAGAATCCACAGAATATAAAGAGTGACAGAGATTTTGGGAGTCAGCCATGCTGGTCCATTTCTACGGAGTTGAGGAACGGAGGCATAGAACAGCTGTGGGGCTTTTTCCAGAGACAGTGGTAGACAGTCTCTCCACCCAAGACTCCCAGTCTGGTGCACGATTTTTTTTACTTGCAAAAGGTCCCCTCTCGGAAACGAGTTTCCTCTCTGTTTTCTGACTTTTTATTTTTCAAAATTATTTTTATGATAGCACAAAACATGTATATAGGAAAGCACACAAATCATATTAGTGTCTAATGAATTATAATAAAATAAACCTTGCCTGGGTCAAGAAAAGAAAAGCTTTGTCATAATTCCTTCCTCTCCCCATAAAGAATTCCATGACTCGTTTATATTACTTCCACATATTTTTTAAAATAGTGTTACCACTCACATGTGCATCCCAAGATTTAGTTTCATCTAGCCCACTCTTAAAATTTGATGTTTTAAAATATATTCTCATCTTTGTTTTTCTCCTCTGTCTCCTTCATTGCATTATAACTCACCAGCTGACAAAGCCAGGTTCTGGACCCATAGAGTTTCCACAGTAGATTTTGCTTATTGCATACTTTGATGTAGTTCTTTATGTTCCTTTTTCCTTTGTATTTCCTAGAAGTTGACAGCTGGATCCCGACACAGGATCAGGTTTAATCCTTTTGGCAAGATTATCAGCAGTGTTTGTTCAGACTATAGGAGGCACGTCATGTCTGGTGTCTCTTTTTGTGACCTTAGCAGCCATTGAGATCTGTGTTTTCTTTCAATCTTATAGGAAAAATGCAGAATCTGTAGTGACTAAAGCTTCTTGGAACTTATGTCTTCCTGTCTTCCTTCTCCCAGGGGATGTTGTACTCCTAACTCCTTAAGTTTGAGGAGACACTTGTGCAAAATCATGGCTTCCTGTGCCTCCTGTGGAGATTCTGAGGCTCCTCTGCTGCTGAAGCGGGCTTAAGATGGATGCCCACCTCTCAGTCCTACTCGGTCTTAGCGGGTGACAGAGCAATCCACTGGCCTTTGTCACTGTTTTTGGTGTCATATCCAAAAATCATTGCCAAGACCCATGTCAAGGAAATTTTTCTGTATATTTTCTCCTAGGAGTTTTATGGTTCAGTGCTTATAGTTAAGTCTTTAACCCATTTTGAGTTAATTTTTGTGAATGGTGTAAGATAGGGGTTCAGTTTCACTCTTTTGCATGTAGATATCCAGTTTTTCCAACTTAATTGTGGAGACACTATCTCTTCCCCATTGAGTATTCTTGGGTCTGTTGTTGAAGATCAGCTGACTATGTATGTGCGGAATTTTTTCTGGGCTCTCACTTCTGTTTCATTGGTCTAGATGTCTATTTTTGTGCCAGTACTATCATATTTTGATCACTATAGCTTTACAGTAAAGTTTAAAATCATAAGTATGATACTCCCAGCTTTATTCTTACTCAAGATTGTTCTGACTACTCAGGGTGTTTTGTGCTTCCTTATGAATCTTAGAATTGTTCATTCTATTTCTGTGAAAAATGTCATTGGAATTTTGATTGCAATTGCATTGAATCTATAGATTTGGGTAGTATGGACATTTTAACATTAATTATCCTGACCTTGGAACACGAGATATTTTTTGCATTTATTTGTGCATTTATTTATTTTGCATTTATTTATTTTTGCATTTATTTTCTTTCATCAATGTCTTGTGGTTTTCAGGGTGAAGATTAGATTTTAATAGCATGGTCTTAAGCACTGGTTCTTAAACTTGGCTAAACATTGCCCAGCTAAACATTGCCTGAATCTCACCCTTAGACATTCTGATTTAATTGGTTCAGGATAAGGCCTGCGCATTGAGATTTCTAAAACCTCCCCCAGGTTGTTCTAATGGGTGGCCAGCTGGGCCAATGCAGAGGTTATAGGTGGGTGGCCTTAGAGCCAAATCCAATCAGCACGATTGTTTGGTTTGGCTCACCCAGTGTTTTAAATTTGTTCCACTGCCAACATTTAAAAAATAGAAATTTCATATACATGTACAAACAAAAGCCTACATTTTCAGCTTTTCCTGAAAAATCGGAAAGTCTTGTACTCTCAGCTCAATCCCTATGTGGCCACAATAGGTGGCTGTTGAGTAGCTGTTGTCTCCTGCAATGACCCATCAGAAGCCCAGTCCACCTCCCTCCGCACTATGGCCTCACCCCCACTGCTTCATCCTGCAGACATTCAGGGTTGCCAACATCGACTGGACCCAGAGGCACCCACTGGACCATCTCCCTTGTATTCTGTCTTTGGCTGTGCTGCTTGGTTGAGAGAAAAAACACTCCTTTCCAAAATCCTTTTTTAGATTTTTGAATGGCAAAATAGCCGGTATGTTGTAAACCTGGGTATCGTGCCCATACATCTGAATCGTCAACATGTCGCATCCTGCACAGTATTGTTTTATAGGAAATTTTGAATGACCCAAGACAAATTATAATCTCTCGTTTGTAAACCATATAAATCAGTTGATGAATCCAGTAACTGGTCGGTTTTGGCATTTCAAATCAATGCATCTATCTCACTATTCACTTCCAAGCATCAATTATTTGCATTTGTATAGAGAATAGCAATGCCTTCTGTATTCAAATTTCTGAACAGTTTAAACACTCTTCCCCAGACACACTTTCATAGGATCTTCACAGGAAACGGAACAAAAACAAATATGTTATCCTCAGTTATTGACAAGAAAAACGAGGCTCAAAGAGAGTAAGTGACTTTCTTAAGCTGACCTGGCCTGCGATTCGAGACTCTTGAAGTTTTACTGATTCTTAACCCTGCACTTTCAACTCCCCCATTCCTCATGCCCCCTCTAAAGCATACTCCTTTAAAGAAATGCCCCTTTAAGAAATCTCATGAGAACTGTGACCCCCTCATTTTAAGACATTGATATGGAAAACACAAAGCTTTGGAAATTCTCACTCCTGAGGTCACATCTGCTTTCTGACCCCATACTGTTCAGATCAGAATGCTCTTGGAAAAGCCTTGATTTATCAGAAAAACAGAAGATACCAAAGGATGCTTGGTACTAGAAAGAACATGGACTGTAGAGTCATATAAACCTGGGTTCCAAGAGTCCACATACCTCACCCCCACCAGCTCAGTCAAGGGATACCAAGATGCACTCAATTGGCTGAGCATGAATCAGAGCCAAGAGAAAGAAGAGCAAAACCTGGGGGAAAAGAAAGGCATTAAAAATAAATAAATAAATAAAAATCCAAGAGGACTATTCGATGTAAAGAAAAGAGCCAAGCAGAAAGAAAAAGACAAATTCAGTCTGACTTCGATGGGTTTAGAAGGGCAGGGAAAGTAAAGAACTGTCTTATACCATCTTTGGAACTTAGCGTGTATACACAATAGTTTGTGAGGGTCCTCTCTAGTATTAGGCGGTCCCTTTCCAACTTCCCTTTACTAGAAAAATACCTAAGGTATTATGCTTGCTTAGCCAAACTCACTCCCTTGCTGGAAAGATGTGCAAAAAAGTGAAATCGATGTAAGGTATATCAGATTTTGTATCCAAGAATGTTTTTATTAATTCTGCTTCTGGACAAAAAGGTCAGTGGAACTCACCATTCCCATGTGTCTGCCCTCATTTTTGCCCATCATCTTACATGGAGCATGGCATCAGCCTTCTAAATCGCCTCTCTTCTTCTCTATCCAATCTATCCTCCATGCTATAGTTAAGAAGAGTAGTCTCATCCTTGCCCATATGCTGGAATCACCTAGGAAGGTAAGGTAATAGATGAGGGAGGCTGTGGCCTTGTTGGGAATGGTTAGATAACACCAGTTATAGGACTCAGACTTTATCCTGCAAGTAGTTTCAGAAAGATTATTTTAACACCATAGCCCTCAACCTTGACTTTACAGCAGAATGAGCCGAGGAACCTCTAAGCCTCTCCAAAATGGGACACACCCCAGACCAATACGTTAGCATCTCTGGGGAATGAATCTGGGCTTCAGTGGATTGAAATTTTCCTGGTGAACCCAGTTTCATCAAGGATTAGAACCACTGCTCATAGCTTCAATATTGAAGATAGATTGGAAGAAGAGACACTAGGAAGAAGCAGAAAGGTAGATTAAGAGGCTGATGTAGTAGTCTAGGTGAGAGATGATAAGTCAGGAACCAGGGCAAAGGCAGTAGAAATAGGAAAGAAAGGATATGAATTGAGTTAAGGAAGGAGATGGCTGGGGTAGACAGGACAAGAGAGTCATCAAGGGGGTTTCCAGGGTCCTGCTTGGTCAGCTGGTTGGATATGGTGTCATTCATGAATATGGGGAAGACTGGGAGAGAAACAACAGGGGTGAGGAGGAGATTTTGAATGTATGTCTGAAGTTCAGAGACTATACCCAAGGGAGAGACTATGTGGTTCTGCCTTGGAGCAGGAGAATAGTTTGAGAATTCTGAGCATCTATAGTTGAAACTGTAGATATTGATGAGTGACTGGGGAGAAGGTGGGAACAAAGTCAAGAACATCAGCTAAAAAGGGGAAGTAATTAGTAATGAAGTAACATTAAACAAACAAAAAAACTGTGACTGAGGATAAGGCCAAGGCTTCTTATCCCTCAGCATTCTAGAGGGCAAGACAGAGAAGAGAGGCAAGTAGAATGACTAGCCAGCCTTGGCTCCCAGCTGAAGCTGCTGTTTTTGCCTAACATATTGCTCCAATATTTTAAAGAACAGCCCATGACCCCACTCTACCATGTGCCCCTAGCCTGAGTTAGTGATTACATCCGAATTAAGAAAATAAATATGAATGCAACATCCTGCTCTTATCAGATGGACATCAAGAATCCCAGTTTCCCTCATAGACTTGACATCAGGAAGTTCAGCCTTAGTTCACAGATTTGAAGCTGAAGTTCAGAGGGTGAAAATGACTTGTCAAGGTGCCACAGCAAGTTGGTGACAGGGCCAGGAAGTTGGAATCCAGGCCTCCTGAGGACCAGTCCATAGCTCCCTTCATTGCAGTTTTAGACATTGTATCTCATAGTTGCAAATTCCAGCACGGCACTCAGCATCTACCCAGGTACTCAGCAAATCAAAGGCAATTTATAAATATCTGTTGAAGGAATAAATATTTTAAAAATATCTGAGATCTGACAAAATGGGAATTATTAAGAGGAAGGCAAGAGGGTACCAGGCGTCATTAGCTTAAAAGCATTCATTTGGATACGATATTTGCTAGAGAAGAATAAAGCTTAGTATAAACAGTATTTCTTTGGATAATTAACTTTGTCCACAGGTTGGTCAAACAACCATCAACAGACTCTGGCTGAGGAATGGTCTGAGGTCAGGAGAGTGGCTACGTAGGAGAAAGAGTAGTGGAATAAGACTTAGGAGGTCATGCCGCTTCTGCCATTTCTTAGTTTCTTGAGTTCATCGAATTCCCTGTCTGGGTTGCCTGTCAGATGATGAGGTCAGACTGAATAATTTTTGAGATCCTTCAACATTAGTGACTTGGTTTATCCATTGCCTTTCCCCAGATCCCCAAGAGATAGCTACCGTAAATTCTTTCCCAAACATGGAGTGAGGACTCTGCCTTGCCCAACGCCTGGCTCCCTTCTCCAGGTGGAATTAATTAGCTATCAAGGCTTGATGTGGGGAAAAAAGAATTCCATTCTCATGTTATATTTGTTAAAAACACATTTCCTTATAAGCACATACATCTGTCTTTGTGCTTGCACTGAAAGAGCCTTCTGCTGACAGTTTCTTGGAGAATTCAGAGACCAGGAGGCCTCTTTTTCCAGCACTCGCCTCACTCAGGAGTGAGGGTTTTGAAGCCCAGTCAGTTGCAGACTTCATGGTGTTAGGGTGCATGTATCTCCCTTTGTAGCTTACAAGGTGCTTTCCCAGAAATTATGTCATTAGGTCCTCTTCACAGCTCTGCATTCTGTTGGTGGGGCATCTGCGGTTAGGACAGGTTAAGTTACGTGGACAAGATCACAGTGGTCTGGTAGAGCTGAGATACCAACCAAGGCGTCTTGACCCCACAGTCAACCCTCCGACCGTTACTCATTCATTCATTCATTCATCAATTTGACATGCATTTACTAAGAACCTCACAGGAGCCAAATGCTGTGACAGGCTCTGAAAACACAAAGACCAGCAAGACACAGTTCCTCCCTTGAAGAGCTCACAGTTGAATGAGATGGGAGACAAATCTGTAAAGCATTAATGGCAATATAAATGCTGCGCTTTGGGAGGGGAGGAGAAAGAAACTAACTCTGCCTGGGCAAACCTTCTTAGAGAAGCAGATGTTGCAACAGGACTTTCCAGAGCAATAAAGAGGGAACGAAGCACCGCAAGGAAAAGGAACAGCAGGGGTAAAGGCACAGAGGCACACTGAAAAGTCCAGTATGGCTGAAGATGAGGGTGCCTGGCAGGCTATGGAGGGAAGTGAGGCCGAGGGGTTAGCAGGGACTTAGTGGTGAAAGCTGCCTAGCTTTCTGAGTGGAGCCGGTCATGCTCCAGTCAGTGATGGGTAATTGAGTAGTCAGTGTGTGGACGTTCCAGATTTTCCTGTTCGGTATATTGTGTGTTGGCTGCTGCCTGATATATGGTCACCTACACAGTCCAATTGTCTCCTCTCCCCTACACATGGCTGACTTGACCCAATTATTCCAGGACATTGCTCAACCTCTGAATAGCTTCCATAAGAGGGAAAAAAAAAAGAGAGAGAGAGAGAGAGAGGAGGAGAGGGGGAGGAAGAAGAAAGATGCTTGAGCAATCCAGGAGGCCCAGCAAGGATCTAGCCTCTGAGAGGACTATGTGGGTTTCACATTCTCAGGAAAATATTTGCCATCTCACAGGTAGAGAAAGTGGAGGTTCTGTATGCACTGTTTGAACACAGGTCTAGGCCTGAATGGCAGTGAGTCAGTGGCCTCAGAGCAGGATTGGAAGGGAGCTGGTGATTAACAAGACAGTAGGCATGGGTGGAGGTACTGGTCAGGGAGATTTTCCTCCTTTTGAGCCTCTTCCATATCATCAAAATGCCCTGTATTTCCTCTTGTCCCCCTCAAAGACAAGGGTAGGAAAAATATTGAGGGTGAAGAGAAAACCGTTTCAACTCTTGTGTTTCTAGTCTTCGTCTATAGTTAGCAGCTTCCAACAACAAATACAGCATCCACTGCCTAATATTTGCATAGCCCCTTAGAGTTTATACTCTGACAGGGAGGCTGCTCAAATGCATATGTTCTACAGAATCTGAGTGAGAAGGCCAAGAAGTGAGTTATAGAGGTTGTCTCTGGTGGGTTGGGTTGGTTGTGGCTCCAGAATTACTGCTGGGCCTGAGAAAGCTAGAGCTTAGCAATGTAAAGGGCAGAGCCCCTGGCTCTAGCTCCACTCCTGGGATACTGCGGTTTCCTCCTTATGCTGTCCTGATTCCAGCTAACTCCAAGGAGTCTTCTAGACTCACTGCCTCTCTTTCTGAGTGACAAGGCAAGGGACCCAGTAGCCACCACCCTTCCATTCTCATGAATGGCAACTTGCACACAAGGTAATGGCAACTTGCACACAAGAATACACACTTGGAGAGTGTATTCTTTTTGAGCTACTCGTGTATTTCATTACGTGAGTCTACATGGCAGAATTACCTCATCCAGGACTGCTTGTTCAGGTGGCTGCAGGATCTTGCCAAGTTTTCTCTAGAACAGTGTGAACCTATTAGGTTCCTGTTTGTCTGAAAATTTCCTCTCTTCTCCTGTGAATCAATGCCTAACGTGATCTAGTCCCTCGCTGCTCAGAGTGTGGACCACAGCTCTGTTGCATCAGTACCACCTGGGAGCTTGTTAGCAATACACAATCTCAGGTCCGACCCCAGACCTACTGAATTAGATTCTGCATTTACCACACTCGTAAAGTTTACAAAGAATGGCTCTAGAGACCCATGAAAGTTCAATTTCAAAATACCACCGCCTCCTAAAATAAATTTAATATAACAAAGGATTGAAGATGATGGTCAAGTGCTACAAGATTGAAACCTGCCCTCGTTTTCCTCGTGAAAAGAGTCACCTGCCTCAATTCTCAGGTCGATAACACCTTTCTTTGAAAAGAAGCATTGCTGACGTTAGAAAAACAACCTGAGGACACCGAGACCTCTTCCCTCGGCCTGTTCCAAGTTCCCTGCCTTTCCACAGCTGCCTAAAAAATGGAAACCAGTAAGTACTGAGTGCCTATTAAGTGCTGTGCAATTTTTTATACTTTATCCCTCTGATGGTTTATAACAATCATATATGGTAAATGCTATTATCCAAATTTATAGACAAATTAAGTAACATGTCCAAGGGTCACATAGCTAGCAAGTGGTAGAACCAAAATTCAAACCCAATCTATTATTGGGTTTCCAAATTGGCATGTCTTCTATGTCCATAATTTCTGAAATGAAATCCAATAATCTCCGTGTTGCCAAATTCTATGGTCACTTCTTAGTCCTCACCATAGTTGATGTTTTAGCAACATTTGACACAGTTAACTCATGCCTTCCTTCTTGAAACATTTCCTTCCCTTGGCTTATATGAAATCTCACTTGCTGATGTCCCTCCATCACTGGCTTTTCCTCCTCAGTCTCCTTCTCAGATTGTCTGTTTGCTGTGTAATCTCTCAACTTTAAAAGACTCAGTACTCAATCTCTTCTTCATCTATCCTCCACCTGGATGATTCTACCCATCTCCTGGTGTAAATACCACTGTGTATAAAGGTTTCTAGATCTGCAATTCTTGCCCTGCTTCTCTCTGGATTTCCACACTCACATAATCAACTCTCTGACATTTCTACTTAAATAATAGTATTATTAATATTTCTCCTAAAAAATTTGCTTCTCTTCCAATTTTTCCCATCAGAGTACACAGCACCCAGTTACCCAAGCCAAAATTCTAAGAATTATCTGATTCTTTTGTTTCCTTATACCCCATGCCCAATCCTTCAACAAGTCCTATAACCTCTACCTCCAAAAAAATACCAGCATCCATTTCTCTACTTCTCCACTCCCAATACCCTAATCTAAGCCCTGAGCATCCCTTGCGTGGATCACTTCAGTGCCCTTAGAACTGGCATCCCTACTTCTAATCTCCCTGAAATGCATTTGCCACACAACAGCCAGAGAATCTTTCTAAAAACACAAATTAGATCAAGTCACTTTCTTATTGAAAAACCTTCTAGTGACTTTAGTGACTTTCCATCTCACTTGAAATAAATTCCAAAATCCTTGCCTCCCCTCACAAAGCCCCACCTGATCTGACTTTATCTTATGCTATTGTTACCCTCACCCATAACACTCCAGGAATACTAGCCTTCCTTCATACCTCACACCCACCAAATTAGGTTTTTGCCTGAAAGGCATTTGAACATGCTGTCCATTGACCAAAATATTCTTCTCCTGATCTTCCCAGGTTGGTAGCTTCTTGTCATCAGCTGAAGTGCTACCTCCTCAGAGAAGACTTCCTTGACCACCAATCTAAAGTAGCCTCACAGTCAGTCACTATCACAATCTTGTATTTTAATTCTCTGCATAGCACTCATTACTTTCTGATAATTTCTTGTTTCTATATTTGTTGCTATATTATATTACATTCCTTATTATAAATCAAGATCCAAGACTTTCCCTGTCTTGTTCCCAATTATATATCCAGTGCCTAGAATGGTGTCTAGCACATAGGAAGCTCTCCACAAATACCTGTTAAATAAATGGATGACCAAGAAGACAAAGCATTGATGTTTGTAATTCAGAGAGACAAAGTCAGCAAACAGCCTTTGAGGAGAGGAAAGTATGGTGAGCTAGCTCAGTGAGGCTTAGGCACATGAGTCATATTCTTTAGAGATGAGGCACTAGTCTGGGGATGCTTGCAAACCTCCTTCACATCTTCAAGGACAAAATCCATAGTCGGAATTTACTTCCTCTCCTTTCCTTCTCTTTCTTTCATGTTAATTATAGATTGATATAAAAAAAAAAAAGCTACACATAATCCCATCACCTTAACAAAGAAACTTTTTCACATCTGCATATTCCCTTCATGTCTTTTTCCATGATAGATAGTTGGTTTTTACAAAATTTCTGTTGCAAAATATATAGTATTCAGTGGACTTTTTGCATCTTCTATTGTGTCATAAATGTTTTCCAGCCCACTCCAGATCTGCTTATTTTTCTATACTATTAATATTAGCTGGCATACACCGAATGTCTGTGTCAGCTACCGTTCGAACATTATTACAGATGGTCTCATCTCATCTTCACAGTAACCTTACAAGATGGGTACCAATAGTATTTACATTCTGTAGATGTGGACATTGTGGTACAGAGGTTAAATTTGTCTGAAGTAACCTAGCTGGAAGTGGCATTCTGATTTCAGAGGCTGAGCTCTTTTCACTATGTTTCACTGAAAGTTACATTATCTGACTATTAGATATTCATTTATTTACCTGTAAAATGGGAATACTAATAGTGATTCCCTCATAGGGTTGCTTTTAGAATAAACTGAGAAAATGTGTAAAGTGTATGAACAGGTAATTTACAGAATTCAAACAGCCAACAAAAGAATTAAAAGTTGTTCCACTTTACTAGTAACCAGCAAAATGACTATTAAAACAGCAATGAAAGATCAATGCCAAATACCGGCAAAGATTTGGGAAAGGAAGCATGTTTACACATTGTTGATGGGAGAAGAAATTAGTGAAGATTTTTTGAATCGCAACTTCGCAGTTGCAAGAATAAGCATAACCTAGGATCTGGAAATTCTAGGAAATTTTAAGCATCTCTCCTGATAAAACGCTGGACCCTGGCCATAATATGTTTGAACAAGAACATTCATAGTAGTATTGTTGATAATATTCACAGTACACCACCTAAATACCTAGGAAAAATAGAATGATTAAATAAACTATGGTACATCTGCACAGTGTAATAGACTACCAGCAAGAAAAGAATTGCACAGCGTTACATAAGCTATAATGAAAATAGATGTCAGGTAAAACAGTAAGATTCGGAACATTATGCACATTATAACCCTATTAACTTTTTTACTTGAATAATTATATGTGAATGGACAAGCAAAATGTAGCAAATACATATAATAGCATGCTATTCAGTCCTAGAAGAGAAAGAAATTCTGACATATGCTACAACATGGATAAACCTTGAGGATGTTATGCTAAGTGAAATAAGCCTACCACAAAAAAATAAATAAATAAAAAACATACTGTATGGTTCTACTTTTATGATGCTACAAACTGAATATTTGTATGCTCCATAAATTCAGTGTTGAAATCTAATCTCCAATGTGATGGTATTTGGAGATAGAGCCTTTGGGAGATGATTAGGTCATGAGGGTGGAACTCTTATGAGTGGGATTAGTGCCCTTGTAAAAGATACCCCAGAGAGCTCCCTTGCCCCTTCTACCATATGAGAACACAACAAAATGACAGCTGTCTATGAACCAGGAAGTAGGCTATCACCAGACACATAATCTGCTGGCTTCTTGATCTTGGACTTTCAGCCTCCAGAAAATGTTGTTTATAAGCTTCCCAGTCTATGATATTTTGTTATAGTAGCCCAAATGGACTGGGACATATGAGGTATTCAGGGTACTAGTACTCAGATATTCAAAAAAAGACAACAAAATGTTATGATTCACAAACCTGGGGGAAAGATGAATAATGTCGAAGATGATAGATGAGACTAAGATAGATAGATGATAGACAGATTAGATAGATAGATAGATAGATATACAGACAGACAAATAGATAAAAAAAAAAAAATAGAGCAGTGGTTCCCAGGGCCTGGAGGAAGAAATATGGAATTATTGTTTAATAGATATAAAGTTTCCATTTTGCAAGATGAAAGTGTTTTGTAGATGGATGGTGGTGATGGTTGTACAACAAAAGAATGTACCACTGACATTGAACTCTATACTTAAAAATGGTTAAAATAGAAAATTTCGTTATATGTTTAAAAAGTTATATGGAAGTTATATATAAACATAATGTGACTATATGTAAAGAGACAGGAATAGGAGCTTGTATGCGAAACCATTGACAGTGGTTAGGGAGAGAGGAAGATGTGGCGATGTGATGTAAAGAGGGAATTCCATTTTTTCTATTTTATATCATTCTAATACTTACATTGAGAATAAGTTGCAAATGGCTGTTCATACAAGGTTCCTTCTGTCTTTGACTATGTCCAGTGATTGGCTCAATTGCATCATTTTGTGCCTTGCCTTCCAGCCACTTCTAGGAGAAAGCCTAGTTCACCGTAGATGCCAATGTGGAAATTTATAAGATTTTAAATTCATACTGCAAGATAAATAAATTGCTACTTTTTAAATAGTGAACTTGAAACATGAGAAGAATGGATTTCTGAATTCGAATTTGGATTTAAAAGTGGGTGGGGGAATGGTGTATGAAACACTCCTCAGGGCCTTGCCTTCCTTCCCCCTTTTTCCAGGTCTTTCTCTGTTGTGCTCCTTTGTTTTGAAGGGTAGCTAGGGCGTGCTAAGCTCTTGGTGGATGGATTGGAGATGGAAAACTCCGTTACACAATAACTAACAATAAATGGTTGTTGAATGTAGGACCGAGAGAGCAGAGAGAAACTGGAAGAATTACTTCAAAGGGACCAAGAGGCACACAGACCTTTGGCCATGGCAACCACATAATGCCATCCCACGGGGATTAAGGAGGAGGGCGTTACCTTAGTTACCAGGGTGTAGCTTGGCCATTCTATCCTATGTCAGATGGGGGTGTCGGGTCGAGGGAAAAGCGTTGTCCCCTATTATCCTGAGGGGGAATATCAAGAGAGTCAGGCTGAGGATCTCTTGTCTGAGAGGAGATGTTGGCTGCCGTTTGGTGCTTTCTGCCTGGCTTTGTTACTAAAGTGTCAAACAGCCACCCAAAGCAGTTGTGGCGACTTCGACCCACTTGTTTGGATTCTTAAAACCCTTCCCACAGGATCAGCTACATCATTTGCAGGTCCTGGTACAAAATGAAACGTGACCTGTTCAAAAATTATTAAGCATTTCAAGAAGATGACATTAGACGATTGGACCTAGCACATGTTCCTTCTAAGCATGAGGCCTCATGTGGACTGTCGGGCCTCAGGCCCAGGAAGCTGACCCTGCCGTTCACATAAACACACACTCTGTCCCCATCTTTCTCCGAGTCCTCAGTCTCTCAATATCCATTCCTCCCACACACTCTTCTTAAGCCACCCCTCAATCCAGTGTCCCCACACACCCCTGACTTGGGTAATTCATCCCTGATAAATTGCTTGGATCATATCCCCCGAGTCAGGGATAAAACCACCCCAGGGGTAATAAAATCACCCCTCAGTCCAGTGTCCCCACCTTGTCCTCATGTGGTAGAGTTCTAACTCTCAGTTCTTGCGTTTCTCAAACTCTGGACCCCCAAGTTTTGACAGTTATTATCAGAAATGTTCTTCTACCTGTTTTCTGAGTCAGTTTGTGGATTGGGAAGAGGAGGGAGTGGGGAGGCTTGCAGTCTCCCCAGCAGAAGAAGCTGTCACTAGCTCCTTCTGAATTACCTGATGGCAACACACCTCATCCCTGAAACCATTAACTTTCTTCCAAAGGTAACAATCTTGTCTTTTGGGTGAATATATATTTCTTCTATTAAGAAAATATTGATACTTTTCCTCATTATATTATAGTCCTGGTATTATTGTGCTCAAAGAAACTCCATTGTTGTTATTACAAAGAGCCCCACATTAGCTGAATTTATTTTACGACTGAGGCAACTGGAACTATTCTAAATAGTTCCTCTCTGATTCCCCAATTTTTTCTTTGACAGAGAGAGGAAGCTGAGGTCTTGTCATCCCACCACATCTTAACAGGTCAGAGAGAGCAAGGGTGGTAAGCTTGATTCCTAGCGACCCTTTCTGGGTGGGTAGAAATGCATTAATAATGCTTGAGAGATTCCTTCTTTGTAGTTTTGATTAATCCTAATCTGGGGATCCTATGCTACCTCCCCTTGTCCTTCTGCCTCGTCTATTGCCTCCTTCTGGAAGAGCAGTGCACATCACCAGACTCTCAACTCATATTGATAAAGTCAGTGGACCCCTGATCTTCTTCCAAAATCTTTTTTTTTTTTTAATTTATTTATGCTTATAGCACCTGGTCTTCCTAGATAGTCTCCCATCCAAGTACTAACCAGGCCTGACCCTGCTTAGCTTCCGAGATCAGACATCAGGCTTGTTCAGGGTGTGAACACAGCACCTTCTGCATATAAAGCAGATGTGCTAACCGCTACACTATGGAACCATGTCCCAAAATCTTTTTATCTAGCCCTTGTATCTTTGCTGTTCTAGCCTTTCAAAATGTTTTGCCTCTTCTCATACCCGAAACATTCCCCAATGTCTTTCATCCTAAGAATGTTGTCTTCTTCTACACCAAGCTTCTCCCCATTTTAAAATATCTGTGTCTTTGCTTATCTTCTTTCTTTCCCTTTACTAGTGCTTGAAATCCCTTCCATCACCTTCAAAACTCTGTTCCTTTCACTTCCCTGTCTTTCTGTCTTTGATCTCCAATCCTTCCTCCTCTGGGTCCCTACTTTCTGCATATAAATCCTCCAAATATCTCCCATCTTGAAATAACTTTCCCTCCCCCCGCCCCCAGCTTGACCTTAAATATCATCACATCTCTTTCCTTCACTTTGCAGCCAATAAACTGAACAAATATCTCTCAACTTTGTCTTCACTTCCTCACCTCCCTCAACCCATAGCAATCTGGCTTCCTTCTGATTTCTCACTGAAACTGATATGACAAAGATTGACAACCTCCTTTTACCAAGCCAAATAGGCACATATAAGTCCTTATCTTCACTGGACCTCTCTGTGAGAGTCTTATAGTAGTTACTTCATTCTTCATGACTTCATTCTTCATGACACTCACTTCCCTGAGTCTCCATATATTTTTCTCAAGATTAAACTCCTACCTTCTTGGCATATCACTCCTTTTCACTTATATCATCCTTTGTCATAATGATGACAGAGAGACACCACCAGTAATTACAGGTAGTACATGAAACTTGGGGTCCCACTGATGTTGTTTACTGGGAATTAGAATCTCACTAACTGCTAACCGAGAACTTGGCAAACCCAGCACAGAGGTGTCTAAGGGGCTGAAAACATCTGTGTCCAGCTGCTCAAGCAAATACTATGAACAATTCTGCATTATCTTTCATCTCTTCCAACTATCTTTCAAGTTCCCAGAATCTTTCCTATTAGGATAGCGATATCCACAAAATAGAGACATGGCTCCAGCACTCAAGAGCCATCTGGCTCTATGACATTGAATAAATCAAAACAGTTCAACCTTACAACTCTGAGGATGAAGGGTGAGGAAGGATCGATGTGTGGTCTCTCCCTTCATGCACTGTAAGAACATTACCCTAGGAATTCTTCCCCTCTCTCCCCTACGTGATCAATTTCTTCTCTCCATTGGATCACTTCCATCAGCATACAAACATGCTGTTATTCTTCCCATCTGTGAACAGAGTAACACAGTATTTGTCTTCCTCTGTCTGACTTATCTCTGACTTAGCATAACGCCCAGGTCTCTTAATGTTGTCAAAAATGGCAGGATGTCCTACTTTCTCATGACTGAATAATACTCCATTGTATACATATCTCACATTTTTATTCATCCATTCATCATTGATGGACACTTAGGTTATTTCTATATTTTGGCTTGTGAATAATGCTGCAATAAACATGAAAGTTCAGATAACATTTCAATATCCTGTTTCTTTTACCCAGAAGTGGGATTTCTAAATCATATGGTAGCTCTATGTTTAATTTGTTGAGGAACCTCCATGCTGTTTTTCATTGTGGTTGTACCAATTTCAATCCTCACCAACAGTGCACGAGGTCTCCCTTTTCTCTACATGCTCGCCAACACATATCTTGTACTTTTGATGACAGCCATTTTAGCAGGTATGTGGTGATAGGTCATGATGACTCCATGAACATCCAGGACACATACCTCTTCTGTCTTGTTGCATTGACATCCTTAACAGAAACTTTCTCCTTATTGACTGAAATGGCTGCTCAAACTCCAGCTATTGCATCCACATTCCAGTCAAATGAAAGGAGAAAAGAGAAAAAAAATATATCCCCTTCCTTTACAGATACTTTCTGGATTGCAAAAACCATTTTTCACTTAAATGGCATTGAGCAGAACTAAGTCTCATACATGCAAAGTACCTGGCATAGAGAAATAAACAATAGCTTTCTATTTTTTTTGTTGTGATGGTCCATAACTAGTAAAGGATTTGTAAAACTTCATGGAGAAAGTCCAGTATGCATGAACCAATGATTAAGGGCAGAGCCATGTCATGTAATCATGTCTTTTTATTCTGTATGGTTTGATACTTTGACATCCTGGGGTCTTGCTGACTCTGGAGGGACTGTCTCCCAGGGATAGTTAATTCCTAGAGATAGTAAATAACTGACTTGAGAGCATATCTTTCATACGCAAACCAATCAATTCAGAGCCCTGCCCCACCCCTCCTCTATCTGGCTTCCAACTCTGAATCACTCTCTCTCTCTCCTTGCCCAAATGATCCCAGAGTCAGGTACCAGGCAATAGGGACTGCCCACCCCGCTGCCCCAGAGCCCACTAAGATCATTCAAACTAACCAATCCTCAGCCTGCTCACCCCACCTTTGCCTCTTCCTTCCTATGGAAACCACAGTAAAGGCTCTTGCCTCTGTTTCCCTGGCTCCCTCTGCCTCTTTGACCAACCCTGGTGCTTCTGCCTGTGGCCCTGCCTTACATGCCATGCCTGTTTCTAGAGAACCATGAGTATAAACTTCTTCCTTCATGACAGTCATTTCCATGTCTGCATATCTTACCATACCTGACTGATCAAATCCCGGGCACACTTAGAACAAGAGGCCAGGGCAGGGGGCTGTTGCTTGGATCCATTGGGACTCATGGTGTGACTCTCCGAGAGGTTTGATTTATTGCTGCTGCTGCTCAACCCATGTGATTTACAGACTCAGCCTTAGATTAGGGGGCTCAATTCATCTTGGGCAGACGGACCATATTAGTAGCAATGGTGGCAGCAGCCATGTTTTCTCTGCCCTTGGAAATCCTCTGCTGGCCAGGCCTTTAGAGAGAGGGTGCAAGGTTGCCAAGGGGAGGTGCGGCCTCGGCAAGGACAGGAGATGGGAAGCAGTTCAGGCAGCTCCTCAGGGCAATCAGGGTTTCTGTGGACCCCTCCTCCTACCAATACTAGGTCTTGGGGTCTCCTAGAGTGGCGAGGGTGGGGCAGCAATGCGACACCATTTGCAACTGCAGACCCTGAGTTTCATCTTCAGACTTTCAGAGCATCTCAGCCTCAAGTCAGCTAGTCCAACCTCCGTCCTGATGACTCCTTGGGAGTTATACGTAAAGTGAATTTTCATGAATTGAATGCATTTTTCTCTGGATACCCATTAGCATTTCACACATGTAGCTTCCATCGAATTTTTATGACTTCCAGGAGGCAACATAACACAGTTCAATGAACATGAACTCACATCGGAAAGACTTGGGCCAAGTCGCAGCCACTTACCAAGGTGTGTTACCTCTCAGACTCCATCCTGTCACTTGCACAGGGAAATAGTGGTACCTGCTCCAACGTGCTGCTAAGAGGACCAGTCAGGGAGCATGATAAGTAAAGCACTTTCTCTTTCCTACAAGTTTAGTACAACTAGCTGACCAAAGGTCAATTAGTCATTCATTCAACAGGAATAGGACTACACAACAAAGACCTCAGGAAATGTCAGCTGTCAGACTACCTTAGTTTCCTAGCTATCTGTGGGGTCGCAGCGGCAAAGCAGTGTGTGTTCCAGGTGCCACTCATCTCAGAGCATATGATGAGCTGACCCTTGGTACCAGATGAGGCAGGGACTTGTTCTGCGGAACTGGATGGTAAAGTGTGGAGAGACCAGGACATCGGCTCTCAGGGTGGAGGGTGTTGGTGATGGGAGAGGGCTGACTAATTACAGTGCTTTGCTTCCTGAGAGCTGAGCCACTTGAGAAAGAGACACAAGAGTTAGCTGGGGATCAAAATGCCAGGTTTTGGCTGTAAAGTTGGACTGGGGAATGTAATTTGTACCTGCCTACGCCTTTCCCCCTGCCATGCAGGTGAACCCTAGCCGTGACCTTAATGCCAATCATAACCATAACCCACCCAGACTGAGATGACCTCTGGCCTTCACAGGGACTGGCTAATGAGCCTGTGGACAGGAGGAGAGTGTGTGTCCTGGCACAGCCTGGAGGAACAGAGTGAGCACCGGAGAAGCTGAGTGACTGCATTCTTGCCCAAGTGACTGCCTTTCATGGGCAGAAGCGAAGGTAGAGGAGAGAGAAAGGACACCCCTCCAGGAATCAGAGTGAAGTTCCTGTCATCTGTGTCAGGAGGGACTGTTGGCAGCCGATGGGACAGCCCTCCCACCTCCTCGCCTGCATTACTATAGCTTCACTGATCCAGTGGAAGCCCCAGCCCCTAAGGGCACAGGTCTAAAGGTAGACTCCAAGTTCACCACTGAGCAACAAGGACAGCTGGGACTAAAGCTGTTGACTGAGCGGGCACTCGCCCTCCCAGGTGTAGGATGTACTGGTCTGGGAGCCATGAGCCCTCTGTGTGTGTGTGTGTGTGTGTGTGAGAGAGAGAGAGAGAGAGAGAGAGAGAGAGAGAGAGAGAGAGAGAGAGAGAGAGGAGGGCAGGTCTAAGAGCCCTGTCACTGAAGCACTGTCCCTTGGAAGCTGGCTTCTGTAGCAGGTGTCTCCCCTGAGGGTGACACTAAAGGTAGAATGGCCTCCCATTCTGAGACATGGCCTGGGGGATGAGCATGAGTGTCTGGCAATCGGCAAACAGAGAAGTGCTTGGACTTTCACTGAGAACTTAAAGGGTGCTGGATCAAGACAGAGCAGCGGCAGGCACTGCAGGAGGCAGCATGGTGGCCACCATGAGCTGCCATCTCCTCTGCAGCCAACCAGACCTCGGCCAGCACAGGGGGCCTTGCTCCCCACAGGTGGCAGCACGGTCACCTAGGACTACCTCTGAGATTTTGAATTTATCAGAGTAGGGGAACCAGAAGAGGGGAAAAGATGTCTTCATAAGCAGTCTTGGAATTATTCCATTTGAATGTTTGAAGAAATCTGACCTTATTTGAACTCTAGCTGTTAAAGCAGCACATAGCAGTTATTTAGTTCATTTTGGTTATCTTTCACATTGAAATTAGATTTTTTTTTTCTGATCACATAATAGTACATGATTTTTAATCATTAGAACTATTCATATAAATATCTTCACAACAAATGTCACCTAAACTCATATGTATATAAATGCTAATAAATGAAAAGGTATCATTTTTTTTGTAAACCACGGACACCTTCCACTCCCATCCCCTACCCTCTCCACACCCCACAGGCATTCCTCAGTTCAGGTGTGAGTCTTTCCTTTTCTCCACCCCCACATAAACCTATACAATTTGTTGTCTGTAGCTTTATACTATTGGTCTTTGTTCGAGAAAATGAGATCATTTTCTATCTTGCTTTTCTCTGTCAGCGGCACTCCTGGAAATCCCTCCAGGTCACCTGGAAGGGCTCCAACTCTTCTTAAATGGCTGCTAACTATTCTCTGGTCACTTAGGTTAAGTTGAAATTTCCCCACCTACTTTCTCCAAGGACTTTGAATGTGCCCTGGGAAGCCAGTGTGGGGCAATGAGAGACCAGGAAGTCTGGAGACAAAGGACCTAGTTTCCTTAGTCTCTGGTGAGCGTAAACCAGTTCAATGATGGGAAGAAAGCCTCTTAAATAATGATGATGTGGATGCTGAGGATGACAATGGCTATTATTTGCATTTATTGGTTTTGACCTTCTTACTGAGTTTATGGACTTTTTTCTAAGTTTACTTTTTCAATAAGTAATACTTTCCCAAGGTTGAAAATATCAAAACCTATAAAGGGTACAGAGGAAAAAGCCTCCTTGCCACTTCTGTCACCCAGCTGCCCAGTTCCCCCCCCACATAGAAGATCCCGATTATTGGTTCTTGTGTCAGTACTTTAGACATTATAAAAAATTTTGAGTTTCTTTATTCCACTTATTCCTCTTACTACAGTAAAGTGGGTAGAACAGATATTACCCAAATGAGGAAGCTGCGAGTCCAAGAGTCAGATACTAAGCTCAGCCTGGACTGGGACCCCCGCCCTGCCCAGTCTGTCAGAACCCAGGCCCCCTGGGCCGGGCGTTCCATTCACCAAACGAGCTCACTGAGCGGCTCAGTGGAAGAAAGCACACCGCAGACCCTTCTCTAGAGCAGCCCTCGCCTCCTGTGTTGACTTCTCACTTTAGCAAGCCTGGGTTTTTCTCCCCAGAGGCTTTTTTTTTCTTTCCTGCACAGCAGAGCTGATTCCCTGAGCAGCGGGATGTGACCAAGCCAAGGACTGTCTCGTCTATGTTCTTGCGACATCTGGATGAACTTCTGGAGAA
>CM053509.1:143488247-143600938 GCA_028627145.1 Eidolon dupreanum | reverse complement strand
TAATCCTAGAAACTGTGAATATGGTAGGGTACATGGCAAAGGGGAATTAAAGGTGCAGATGGATTAAGGCTGCTAAGCAGCTGACCTTAAAATAAGGAAATGATCCAGGTTGGCCCAATGTCATCACAATGGTCCTGATAAGAGGAAGACAGGAGTGTCAGAGTTGAAGCAGGTGTGACAATGAAAGCAGAGGCCTGAACGATGTGGCCACAAGCCAAGGAATGTAGGTGGCCTCTAGAAGATGGAAAAAGGCGAGGAAACTGATTCTTCCCTGGAGTCTCCAGAGGAGAACACAACTCAGCTGACACCCAGATTTTAGCCTTATGAGACCCTCCAGAATTATAAGATAATAAATCTCTGTAATTTTAAGCTGATAATTTTGCAGGTTTGTTTGTTTGTTTGTTTGTTTGTTTGTTTTCCAGCGGAAATGAGAAACTAATATAATGCCCTTACTTGCTGACCCAGGAGCTGAGCTCTTCCACCCACCCCAAGTCTCACTGTTTATTCTGGGCAAATGTCCCTGGCTGGCTCATGAGAACTCACCAGTGCCTCTCCCATGCTCTTCCACCCCAGCTCCTTCACTGATGTGTGATGCCTGTGTTGCCTTTGGGCTATGCTTTGTCACTGTGGCAGGGGTCCCCTGAGAGCACCCAGGCCCACCCCAGGGATCATCTTACAGGACACATAAAGCACAAAATGCTGTGTTTCCAAAGCGTCACTGTCTCTGCTGCCTTCATCACTTCAGAAGCCCGCCGCTGTCCATGAAGGAGCTGAGAAGTCTTCCTCCCCAACTTCCGGTTTCACGTGAGTATCTGGTCCCAAGGGAGTGTTGCTCATGCCCCTGTACACCTTCATCCTGTATGCCCACCCCCTCGGGGCGTGGTCTCCAGGAAAGACTGGGATCTGTGCCTGAGATGCGGGGCTGGCCACCCCACCCCAGCCATCTGTTCCATCCTGGCTCCTCTGAGGCTCTCGCTGCAACCTGCCCTGCTCTTTCAGCCAAATGTCCTCACCTACATGAGCTTCCACAAACACGCCCACTCTCACCGGATGGGCCCAGATGCAGATGTATTTTCGCCCTTGCGAAGGCCACTGGGATCCCCTTCCACAACCACAAAAGTGCTTCACCCCACCCTGCTCCCTAATCCATGTTTCTAGAATCTTGAGTTCTTATACAGTGAACTTGGCCACCATAGGGGTTTTCAGGACCTTGGCCTGCCAGGAGGGAAGGCCCATTGAAATGCTTTACTCTGGGGGTCGGGGAAGTCCTCCCATGCCACCATGCCACCTGCATCTGAGCACACTGAGCAGAGAGAAGTCAGAGCCTTACCCAGGTTTGTGAGTTCAAATATTTACCTGCTAAGGAAGCTTCTGTGGGGTTGAGATGAGGACATAGCAGGAATTAAATTCCGTTACCCACCGCCCAAATTCATCACTCCCCGCTAATCTTACCCACAAAGCTTCTCAACCCTCATCCTTGATGGCCATCAGGAGCAGGCAGGGGCAACCCCAGCCTTGTCCCAGCCCCAGCCTCTCTGCCTAGCCCAGGTGGCTGCCTTTGGCAGACAGAGCAGTTGGGGGGAAAGGGAGGAGTCTCCTGCAAGCTGGGCTCCGGCCCACCAATCAGACCGTCTCTGCAGCTGAGTCTCTTGTGAAGTTCATTTGCATAATTTGGTTCAATATTTACGAAGCCAACCTCATTTTCTGGGCCGTCTCCATGGCCGACAGCTGGGAAGCCTGCAATTACAGCATTACACGCACGCAGGGAAGCCACTGAGAGCACACACTGAGAGACAGCTTCCAAACAAACGCAGCCCTAGGGGAGCCCCTGCCGTGGTCTACCCCAGGTCTCTGCAGCTGGAGCTCTGCCAGGGCTGCATCTGCAAGCCAGGCTATACCTAGGCACAGCCGAAGTATATTATGATTATGCCAATCATGATTGCTGACTTCTGCTGAGTGCTTAGGTGCAGGCACTGGTCTAAATTCTCTACATGAAATTTCTCACTTAATCCTCACATCAGCCCTGAGAAGGAGGGACCCCATTAGGAATGTTTCAGACCCTTGTTTAGACAAAATGATTTCCTATGGACTACTTATGTCTCCTGATACAATAAAGTAGTTTTTAAAAATAATAACATGAATTATTTTTTAGCATGGTTTGCCATTTACAATGCACTTTGACAATAATCTCATTTGATTTTCTCTAAACACCCACTAAATTAGATAATAACTTGTATTTGTCGACAGTTTATCCATGCCAGGCATGGCTCTAGATGCTTTGCATCTGTTAATTCCCTTCATCTTCACAAGACCCCTATGAAGTAAGTGGATGTTATGCTTCCTGTGTTACACACGAGGAAACTGAGGCACAGAGAGGTTAAGTAACATGACAGTGGCCACACAGCTGATAAATGGCAGAGACCCAAATCATCTGGCTTCAGCCTACCCTCTTTAAGCACTAAGCCAGATGCTGTTCTAGTTGATTCCATGAGAAAACTGGACCTGGAATAATGCAAAGGTCTCACAAGTGGTAAGTGGCAAAGCTGGGGATGGATTGCAGTCATCTGTGTCTTTCAGGTGCCCAGCCAGCAAAGCTTGGTCTCTCTCTCTCTCTTTCATTCCTCAGTGTAAGGTAGTGAGTGTGCTTGGAGCAGCTGCCCATGGGCTCAGGCCCAGAGCAGACACACAACCTGCATTTATGAGACCTGTGAGGTCGCAGGGTGGTTTGAGGGTGAGAACAAGGATCCTCTGCTTAACTCCTTTGTGCTTCAGGCAACACCTGCAGGGCCAGTGAGCCCAGGCGATGGTGGGTCAGAGAGAAGGGCCAAGCTACCTGGTAGCTCTTGGAGAGCAGGGAGGAGCCTGAAGAAGCTCTGGTGCCCTGACACAGCACCCAGACCCGTACCCACAGGAGAGCACCAGGAAATGGCTGATGAGCCTAATTAAAATGAGCACAGAACTGAGTTGGACCCAGTGGGAGTTTTTTCCACATACCAGCAGTGAAGAGACACAGAGAAAACAGTGAGCAGTCAGATGCCACATCCAGGGGCTGCCCACACACACACCTGGGGTAGCGGGTGGCATCTGAATGGTTTTTGGCTGCAAAATCTTTGTGGGAACAGCAGCCAGTAAAGCGGACAGGTCAAAAGTTTGCACTCAAGAGTCTGAATCTCTGTGACGCTAAATGCAAGGCAGTGACTTGGAGTTGATCTTGGAACAGTGAAAGGACAACTGTGGAAATCTACATAAAGTCTGTGGTTTAGTTAAGTACCAGTGTTCGTTTCTCCATTGTGACAAATGTACCATGGTTATCAAAGATGTCAGCGTCAGGGGACACTGGTGAAGGGTATACAGGAGCTCTCTGCATGATCTTTTTCTGAAAGTTTAAAATTACTCAAGAAGATTTTATTAAAAGCACTTAAAATTTACTTATTGGACAGAATCCCAACTCCATCACATACTATACAACCTTGACTAAGTCATTTCACGTGTGTTTAGGAACGTGGGGATAGTAATATTCCCTGCCTTAGTGTATAAATGGCACTAAGCCTCAGTGTAAATACTCATAAATGTTGACTATTACTATTAATTATCTGCACAATCTGCTTTCATGCATGAACTGTGTTCACAGATTGTGGTAGACATGGGGACCACTCCCAGATCCCCCTTCATAGAACTTGCAGTCCAGCTGTGGAAAGCAGCCTTGCCCAAGGTCATGTCCTTGCTTGGGCAGCCACACCTGGTCACTGAGGGATGAAAGGGGAGTGGTATAAGCCCAGCCACTTCAATCAGATATGGGACAGCTCTGCTCAGCGAGGCTTGCTCCAGGTCTCCCTATGGACTGGCCAAGGCTTTGTCAGGCATGCATCTCAGGTGACTTCTTCCTCCACCCAGTTCCTCACAGGTGTTGGTCTCTAACATACATCTCTCCCTGAGCCCTATTTCAGTGTTTGCTTCCTGAAAACTTTACCTGTGGCGGCTGTTACTGGGAGTGGTCCAAGAAGGCAGGCAGTTAGATGGGACTTGGGACCTGCACTACTCTCCCTCTCAGCAGGCAAGGCGGACCCCATCGCTGGTGGTAGGTGAAGCACACACAGGCCCCAGCACAAGGTGGCTTCCAGTTGTTAAAACTTGCACCGGTGGTGAACTGGATGGTGCACCCACGGTGGAGTGTGCCAGCAGGCAGTGAATGGAATGTATTAGGCATTTGAGACTGAGGGAGTGGGGGCAGAAATAGTAGCTCTAAAGGTCACAGTGTTAGATGGCTATGGCTAAGCATTACTGACGGCTCCTACAGAAAGATGATGAACAGCTAAGGCTAGTAGCAGGTAACAGAAAGCCACCAATGGAAGCCTCAGGGCCTCTTTAATTGCATACAAAGAAAGGTTCATCTTCTACAGAGGGAGGGGAGAATGAACCCAGGACACACACAAGACCTAATAGTCGGAGTGGCTAAACTTCAAAGACAGTTAACTGCCCAACCAGGGTAAGTCCCTTAGGCCCAGATAAAGTCCCTGGGATCCTGACCAATGGGAAAGGGACATCTGGGCAGATGCCTCAATGTTTCAATTCCGCAGACTCCTCTGAACCTTCTGGGCAGGAAGAACGATCCAGCCCTCCCCTCCCACCATGACAATAGAGAGGCCTCTTCCTGCTGGGTAACAGGTGGCCCTCAAAGCCCATTTCTACTTCCTCTTCCACGTTTGGGATCTCCTTCAAGAAACCCTTACCTTCCCTGAGGTTAAAATAATACTCATATTCCTTTTACCACCCCTCCGCCCCCATTTGTCTGCTTTGTCCTGTGCTGCTTCCTTGGCTTTGGTTTTGTAATATGTCTTAACTGCTATATGAGGTAGGTGTAAATAACAATTATTATAGTTACAGATGAGGACACTCAGGCCCAGAAAATACTAAAAGTTATCCAAGATCACATGGCTAATAAGTGGCCGAACCAGGTTTTGGACCCACAGCCGCATTATTTCAAAGACTGGGCTTTTTTCCCATTCCTCTAGCTGTTTTCACCGTTGTCTCTTTCCCAGGAAGGAAAGGGGTTGGGATAGTATTTTGATTGCATTGGCTTCATGCTCTCAGCCTCGAGAAGGAACTGACATTTCCTTTTGGCTCCGGAAACCAAAGGAAGAAACCACATTATCTGCTGCTGTTGTCTTCTCGTGGGAGCATCCAGCAGGGCCCAGAGAACCAGTTCTGAGCTCAGAGCCTAGAGAACCAGCCGCCCTCACCCCTTGCCCTTTTGTGGGCTTCCTGCTTCCTGTATTGTGGCTGCAAGGAAGGGCTGAGAAGCCACATAATTATCTTTATCTTTTTGAACACAGATTTGACCACATCTGTCTCCTTTGCTAAAAACAAATTAAACAAAACTACCCTCCACCACCACCCTCCAAGGAAAATAAAACCTGCAGTGACTCCCCAATGAAGCAATAGGTGGCAGATTTGTTTTTGTGGTTCTTTTGAGCCAATAACCCTCTTTTTTCCTGTAATAGAATCATATGCAATTGCCTCAAATGTAGAACATTAAAAAGGGTAGCTTTAGAAGCAGGTGGCCTGTTTAGCCTCCTCCTTGTGCCTGTTATATAGTACGTACAGTAGGTGCTCACTAAATATTTACAGATTTAATGAAATAGGCATTATGGCCTGTCCACAGAACCCATGAGGCGACCCACCACTGATCTTGAACTTGTGAGTCTCCAATATTGCATCTGAGTGCCTTATAAATTTGGTCCTAACTTCACCTCTTAGCTCCTAGACCAATGCCTGAGCCACATCAACAGTCTCTGTTCCAAAATTTGCTTGGTGCTTTCTTGCATGTATACCATTGCAAAAGCTGTTCCTTTACCATGGAGCGCCTTTCCTCCCATTTCTCCTGTTGTGTGCACTCCTATCAAGCCCTTGCAGCCCAGCTCACATATCCCCTGATGCATGAAGCCTTCCTCCATTTCTTGCCAACGCCCCTCTAAGTCCCATCTTTGTGCTGATGTACATCTACTATTGTTCTTGTTACGAATTGGGGAAACTCTGTCAGTAGAACTCCTCGAGCCTTTCGTCCTTGTCCTCAGCCTAGTACTCAGTCTGGTTCTTAGTGCTCAAGAAACATTATAGGAATGAATCAATGAATAAGTGAATCAATAACACAATCTCAACACATGAATATGGAGACACTGATCAACCCATTGGACGTCTGTCATTGCAGAAGTCAGCCCAGGACAGAGGAGCAATGGCAAACACCTGGCAAGAACATGGCTCTCTCTGCATCAGGTCTGGGAGGGGTTCCAACCACCTCCAGTGAGAAGCAGCAGCCAATCAAGAGCCGGCTCTCATAGAGGTAGGGGCCACCTCCTGCCTCTTCTCCACCAGTACCCAAACCTCCCTCCTCTCACCCCAGGTGTGGGCCTTGGAGAAGTGCCTCCCACCTCTACAGGCTCTAATAGGCTTGAGGGAAGATCCCCTGCCACATTCTGAGTTTCCTTTGGAATTTTGTAGTTGGGTCTTCCATGGGCAGATGCCACTAGCCCCTACTGTCCCTGAGAACTTGCCCAAGTCCCCTTCCCAAATGGTGATCCTTTTGGAGATCCTGCCTCATTAATTGTTCTCTGCTGGACCAAGAGGGTGCCTAGTGCTAGGCTTTGCCTTAGTGGCTCAATGAATATTCTCTCTCCTGCACAGCCTGGGCAATCGAGGGCCGGTACGGGCTGAGTTTTCTAGACCAGCATCTTCCCTTCCTCCCCCTAGCCTGGTTCCCGATGGGTGCTTCAACTCTTCTATAGCCCCGAGGTACTGGTTCTTCCTCACCTGCCTGGCTCTTGCCATAAACTTTGCGCTCCCACCTGAAACTTGGCTCTCCCTCACCACAAGGGGGCGAGGTGGAGAGCATTTCCTCTACGCCTTTCCAGCCTGTTCTGTCAAGTCCTGGCATTTCCCCATCACTCACTTGGGCTTTTCATTTTACTTTCCCTCTACAATGTCAGACCAACCCTCTCCCACCCCAACTCTGCAGCCAAGATGTCAAAGTTCTCGTTAGCCATAGGTGCTGAGCTCCTCCTGCTGCTGATTGCTATGGCAAGTTTTGCTTCTGGCTTTGACACAATGTTCATAAAAAAAATGTGCAAATAAGTAATTGTGGTCAGATATGCACAGTTCATGTACTACATGTTCAGAGAGTGGAGCAAGGGAGTAGTTTGTTAGCTGGGCTGGGAAAGTCTTCGCAGAACACCTAACACCGAAGTGGGTTTTAAAGGTTAAGGAGTTCAGATGAAGAGAATTTCTAGGCAGTGATCAGCACATCTATGTGTGTGGAAGTGTGAAGGCCCAAGTAACAACGTCCTGCTGTTTGTGACAGAGAGGGAGAGAGGCTGAAGGCGTAAGTTGGAGCAAGTCTGTGAAGACTGTTGAAAGCCAAGCAGAGGAGTTTAGAGTTATCTTGAAAGTGGGAATAGAGGGCAGTACGGCAGAGGGGCATTGAACTATCTCCAGACAGCTTACATTCAGCAGCGTCTGCAGCAGACAGGAGGTAACATGTCACCGGCAGCCCAGTGACCTCCCCAAGTGGTGTTTTCTGAGTTGCTTAACAAGTCCAAAATGGGGAAACCATCACCTAACACAGCAGTTCTGAAACTTTCTAGTCTTAAGACCTCTTCTCCCTCTTAAAAATTGAGAAACCTGAGTTTTTGTTTACATGGGTTATATCTATCAATATTTATTTACTTGATTAGAAATTAAAATTGAGAAATATGAAAAATTCATTTAAAATAAACCCACGTTAAAATGTTAAAAAATCTTTATGAAAAATAATTTTTAAAAATTAGTGAAAGGTGTTGTACTTGATTTTTGCAAATCTTTGTTGTCTGGCCTCATAGAAGACAGCTGGATTCTCACATCTGCTCCTTCATTCAATCTGTTGCGATATCTTGTCATATTGCTTCTGGGTAACTCCACTACATCTATGACAGCAGAGTCTTAGTGTTATTATGAAAGTAGTTCTGACCTTATAGACACCCCACCCCCCGCCCTGAAAGTGGTCCTCAAGCCATATTTTAAAAACTGCTGGTCTAGCAATTTCCAGGCAAATCACCAGAGGAGCAAATAGTTGTCCAAACAGCAGGAATTAAAAATCACAGGAAGAGAATTAACCCAGGGAATGTGAGCAAGCCTGAATGAGAGCAAGGCAGTGTCATTAAGGTCTCTAGAGCCTGACTCTGACACTTAATAGCAGTGTAACTTTGGCCTGATTGACCTCAGTTCATCCATCTGTAAGATGGCAATAATGCCAGCACTTAGCACAGGGGGACATCTGGACATGTAAAGATTAGCTCCCTTCTCTTGGGACAGAATGGAACTGTGAAAACAGCATTTGCTCCATAGCTAGGAGATACATGTAAATGTGGGGTAGGCTTCTTTTGCTTCTGTAATATGGATCAGATGTGGACTCCAAATGCATGAATACCTTAAAAATGGCAATATTAGCACAGCTGATCAATCCAAGGCCACAGTGTAATGTGGCTGTCAAACCAACAAGCTTAAATTTAGGCTGCATGAATAGAAGTATCATTTGCAGAACAAGGGAGGAGAGCTCCTCCTATAGTTCATAGTTCAGCATAGAAAAAACTTGACCAGAGGATGAGAGGTGGTCAGGGAGAGAGAGTCTTCTTAAAGACCTAAAAGGCTGATACGTTGGCTCAGAGGGACCCCTAGAAGTGAATTAGGGTCTGGGGATGGCCTATCCAGAGGCAGAGAGGAGAGGGGAACCTGGCAATCACTCAAACGTCTGAAATATAAAAAGTCTGGGCTGGCGGTGGTGAGTGCCAAGTCACTAGCTGTGTTCAAGTGGAGGCCAGAGATCAGGCATTAGAAGTACTGAGTTTGATCACTGAATGGCAACCACAGACTCCTCCTGAATCTGAGTTCCTGTGCCTCTGGCAGATTGGAAAGACTGTCAGAAATCAAAAGAAAACATTGAGAATAGAGTCCTTTGGGATGGCTGAAAGGAACACTGAGCATTTTATCAGGCAGGGTTCCTGGGTTCTCTGCCAAATTTGATCCAGAGGTGAGATGCAGCTAGCTGTCAATCCCTTGGCCTAGAAAATGACAGGAGAAAGTTCACCATTGCTCAGAAACAGTTCATAGAAATCAATACCTTCCGTGCCTGAAATCCCAGATGTTTGAGCCATGCTGCCCAGCTGGGTGGGAAGCCCACCAACCTCTTGGAAAAGCTGAGGCAACACTGAAGCAGGGAGGATAAAGAGGCACAGTCAGCCACACTCTCACTCCTGTAGTGGCAACCTTTTCATCACTGGAGAAGGGCAGGGAACTTCTCCCAGACTTCAGTGTCGGCAGTCAGCTTCCACATCAACGACCAAGCCTGCCTTGGTGAAGATGGTCTCCAGTGAGCTCTTGTCACCTGAGTCCCACCAGCAGCCTAGAAGGCAGGCTCTATTTTACAAAGGGAAAACCAGGACACATGTAGAGCGACATAGCTGAAGTCACGCAGGTGGTGTTGAAGACAGAAACCCAGGCCCAACTGAGCCCAAGTCCCTGTGACTTGGTTTCTGCATGAGATTCCTGGAGTGCAGCTGTTGGTCTGCTCTCCATCTAAGTCTCAGATGTAAACCCATTTGGAATTCGTCAACAGAAGTCTGTTGTAGTATGTGCCAGGTCTTTCAGAATCTGGTACAAAGGTCCCTGGGCTGAGGAAAGAAAAGGAGAGTAGCCTGCAGGATACTATATTCATTGTGCTCAACTCAGCCGGCTTTGGAAATTTGAAGGGGTGGCAGAAGAGGTTAAGGAGAGCCTACAGCTACAGGAAGGATGACAAACTTAGTCCCAATTATTTGTTCATTGCCTGGTTATCCATCCGGTATCGACTGACCACCTCTTTGGTCCAGCCCTTCACAGAGATGAAAGGCACAGACATTGACTTCAAAGAAACTTTCCAGATGCTCTCATTCACCATCTTAGTGTGTGTGTTTCACATCTATGGAACATATTTACAAGTGGCTGAGAAAACAGAGAAGTCTCTGACCCAAACTGCTACCTGCTACCTAGAAGAGGGGCCTTGTATGGTTTTAGACACTGAGGAATTAGCAAGATAAGAGGTCGGAACAATTCCAAACCAAATGCTTGGCCCTAAGTGACTGCTCATTATCTGCTGAAATGTATGAACCAGGGAAGCAACATGTGCCAATATTAAGATGTGACAGAGCAAGGAGGGAACTGCTAATAGTTCAGTGTGTGGGCTGTATTCTCCTCCAGTCTGCTTCTCCTGCAGTCTCCTTTACCACCACGAGCACCTGTCGCAAGCCCCAACAGAAGGTAACTGGGAAAACTCACCCAGCATTTTGACTCCATGTGCTGAGATTCCAGGACATCTAGAGACAGATCTGGTGGCACAGACAATGCAACAGAATAAATAAGGCCTTCTCTTGTGTAGAGGGTCTGTTACTGGGCTGCTAAATTCAGAAATCACCTAAATATATTTTTGCCTCCATTTTAGTCCATTGACAAATAACATGTAAAATATTAATGCAAATA
This sequence comes from Eidolon dupreanum, assembly GCA_028627145.1. Taxonomy (NCBI): domain Eukaryota; kingdom Metazoa; phylum Chordata; class Mammalia; order Chiroptera; family Pteropodidae; genus Eidolon; species Eidolon dupreanum. The sequence goes on along the minus strand of CM053509.1, from coordinate 143,590,396 downwards.
ATGGAAAAGTGGCCAAGGAGGGTGGCAGCTTAGCACTCAAAAGGCGGCAGCTGAGTGCCTAAGATTGGTTACACACATGGGGAGATGAAATAAGTAAACCTATTGAGAATAATGGGTGCCAAGTTTCTCACTAGGAAAGGAGAAATACGAAAAGGGTGAAGACAGAAGGAACATTGTGGTGTTGGATTAGAATTAAAGGTACCTTTGTGAACTCAAGTTTTTCAATTATCTATTATAGAAGTACAGATGCTATTGTGTCTACATGTGCGTTATTTTTTATAAGCCTACCCAGATGGCTTGGGAGCAGTAGAATTAAGTAGTGAGCAAATCTAGCACAAAGTTTTGGTTTCTAAATATAATCATGAAAGGGACCCAGAGCTCCTTGAAGAAATGGTGAATTCCAGGGCTGGGTGGCAGAAAGTACAGGAACCTGGAATACACTGCTGTGCCAGAAAGGAAGGAAGTACTCAAGAGTAATAAGGGCATGCCAAACACAGAGGCCAGCTTTAAGAATGCACATAATGGCAAATCTGGGCCAATTCGAGCATCAAAGTAAGGATAGCAATGGATCACCTATTGTTGAGTAAGAGGAATCTGATTCCATAGACAAGCAAATTTTAAGTGGGGTAAAGAGAATGTAAGAATACAGGAGAATACGACCCAATAAATGCAGAATTATGTAATTGAAAAATCACCTTAGCAATCATCTTAGAAAAAATTCAGGCAAGAAATATCAGTGACTACTAATGGGTTAATTTTGAAGAGAAATAAAGATATTTACAGTCTTAAAATACCTGCCCATAAAATATTAATTACTGGGTCAACTGCAAAATTTAAATAGGTTTGGGGAGTGGAAGTGGAGGACAGGGTGATAAATAGGAGCTCTGTGCTGTTCCTGCAACTTTTCTGTAAATTTGAAATTGTTTAAGGATGAAAAAATTGTCAATGCTCTTTGCAGAAGTGAAAATATGGTGTAAAAATTATAACACCAAAGTTAAAGATATGAATATATAATACAATTAAATAAGTTCAGTAAAATATTTAACTTTCCTTTAATTTCCTTAGAACTGGAAACAATATAAGAATTAGTTAAAGTGCTGCCAAATAAGTAGAAGGCCTGACCAAAAAGAAATCTGAAAACAAAACCCCCAAAAAGCCCCTAAGCTAAAATGCATAAAAATCACTCCAGGGTTCATAAAGTCTTTAAAAAATAAGAACCCTAACCCCAAGTTGTTCTAAGGCATATCCTCACCAGCCCCATTCCTTCTTATCCAATTTTTAACTAATTTATCAAGTGTTCTTCTAATCTGCTATTGCAAAATAAAACCCAGACTGGCTTCTGTAATTAACAGCCAAACACTTTGAAGGCAGTTTTGAGACCAAAATTTTGGACTTTGTTAGAGATATAAGCCAAAAATACCCAAACCAAGATCCACACTGAACTTCCTTTGAGCCTTAAGGTGGTTATTCCATAGGCAGTAACCAGCCCTGGCGGACACATGCTTAAGTGTGGAAGGCCATTAACAGGTAGGAGGCCCGTCTAGAGAGTTACTTAGTACAAGTGAAAGATGGAGCTTCCCACTATTTTAATCACAGCATAGTACTGTACAAAACACTAGGAGGAGGAGGGTGAAGCTGCTTGGGCTGAGGGTTGAGGCCAGGTTCCCCAGGTGTCCTAAAGACCACCTCATGAGCCAGAGTGGACTGCTGCCTCTGAACAGCTATAATTCATTCTAAGTCAAGCGAGAAAGGATCAACAAGAAAATTGAGTGAGAGGCAGAAGTCCAGGAGACTATTTCCTAATTCATGCTCCTGGGAAGACAAGTTCCTCGATACCTATGGGAGGATCCTTTACTACTCAAATGATTTCTGTCACAGTATTTCAAGCTCAATGGCAGAGAGACCGTATTTCCATTCATTTTGGAATTGGCAGCACTACACGTGAAGCAAATTTGTCACCACTTATGTTTCTGGTGCTCCCAGCCTGATCTCCACAGTGAAAACCCCACTTGAAGGAACCACTGTTTTAGAAATCTAACCACATCATGATAGGGAAGGCGTTTTACAACCAACTTGTCACTATCGCAGTCCCTGTGGTTTCTTAAACATTATTGCACAGTGCTGTCTTTTTCTTAGCAAGTCCAAGCCTTCACTTTCTGCCTCTGTCACTGCCCTTCCCATCGTCTCTTCCCCGCTACCCACACATAGTTCTGGAAACTAGTCCCAAAGAGGTCCAACTGCTACACTTCTTCCTCTAGGGTTCTACCCACTTTTCCCAGCTGTTCAACTGTCCCAACTCTGATCCCAGGGCCCAAGGATTCATTGAACTTTTCTGTTCTGGTTGATTCACCACTATGTCAGGTGCTTTTGATAGTGTGCTTAGTGCTGAATTTCATTATCTTATTATAAAAGCAAGGAATACTGTAGCAACAGCAAAGAATTTCAAGACACCACATACATGCTAGGTCAGCACATCAGACACAATGCTCTTTCAATAGTGGAGACGTGGAGGTGGTACCACTCCTCAGGAAAGAACCTGTGATAGTAACAAGCAGACCAGAGTGAAGCTAAGACCTGTAGTAAAGAGGCCAGGAATGCCAAAAGGAATAAAAAACATCATATAATTTAACATACGATAAGCTAGTTGCAGTTTAGAACAGGGATGGCAAACCTTTTCTGTAAAGGGCCAGATGGTAATCATTTAGGCTTTGCAGGCCTTAGTTTCTGTTGCAACTATTCAACATCAAACCTTAGCACAAAAATAGCTATAGACAATACGTAAACAAATGAGCATGGTTGTGTTTCAATAAAACTATTTATGAACACTGATATTCGAATCTTAATTTTCACACATAATTTTTTAAACCAATTAAAAATATAAAGACCATTCTTAGCTTATGGACCATACAACAGGCAGTGGGCCAGATGGGGCCCATGGGGCTGTAGTTCGCCAACCCCTAGCTTAGGAGTATGAAGTGAAACAAAATGGACATGGGAGGCAACTGAAAGGTCATGCTGTCCTTGTCTCTGAAATTGATTACTTTTGAATATTTTGTAGTAAGCAGTCTTAGGCTGGCTGCTTTAAGACAAAAAGTATGGGGAAAATGGGGATTTACTAAAATCTCTATAAGCTCTCATGAACCTTCTTTTATATTCCACAAAGTATCCCATCTCTGTTTTGATGTTTTGGTTGAGAAAACAAACAGGAGACCCAATAACACCAACCTAGTGCCTTCTACATGCTACAATCACCACTTACTAAAGAAAACAGAAGAATCAGTGATAGAGGCATTGTCAACTTTCAATCTAAGATTCTATATGGCAAAATCACTTTAAAAAATGAGAAGGCAATGCTGGATGTATTGAAAATATTTTATAATTAATTATCTAGAATCCTAGCCATCTAGTACAGGAAAAATGATCTGGTGGAACACGTCAGTATTTTTAAACAATGTAAAGACATATTTGACTTGAGGATGGCAATAAGAATTTAACAAACTTAAGCCTCCTTACATTTTCCATAGAGCAACAACAATAAAAACATTTCAAGAAATAGATGACATAATATCTCGAATGCAAAATTCCAAAGTCAAATAGTCACTTACATTAAGAGATTTACCAAAACTGTGTGTAAATTAAAGACAACAGCAAAATCACAAAAAGCCTATTTTTTTCAAAGTGTCTTGACTGGTTCTTTAAGCAGATAAACAAGGTATTGTAAAAAAAATTGGTCAAAACTTGGCCTGAACTGTCTTCTGGTAATTATTATTCCCACTATTTGTAGTTTTGTTGTCCAAGGACAAAAGCTCCATGCCACCAACTTCTGCTGTCACTTTCCAGAGTAAGGAAGAGGCTGTTTTTTTTTCCTTTTTTCCAGTTTTCGCTATGTTCTGAGCAATTAGGTAACAGAGAAAAATGTCATAAAATAAACGCAAGTATTCCATTATCCAATCAGAAAAGCCACCCCTCTTCCCAACTCATTGCTCTGCCTTGAAAGATGAATGTATTTACGAATCCTCATTTTATTCTCCTGAGACATTTTGCATGATCCATTATAAAACATATAGGTAATACAAAGTTCTGTTGTGTTTATGGAACAAACACATGAAGATTAAACTACATGATTAACATTGTGGGGAGAAATCAGGTTTCATTTATTTTCATAAGAGACAGGTTACGAATGCATGACGTAAAAGCTTAAAAGTCATCACCAAACAGTACTAAGGATTATTGCAAGAGATTATGCAGGGAGAAATCTGTGCAAATTCATCTTAATTCAGTATCAGATGGCAGGAAAAAAATATTTCTTTAAATAGTCTTGTTTATATTCAGGAAAACAGATTTGAAAAACTGAACAAGTAGACATCTGCCCTCTCTTTATGACAACAATGTCAGTGAAGGAAAATTCCAAAGAAAAAACTGAGATGGAAAAAAATCCAAATAAAAGCCAACACTGCTATTAAGATTTTTCTTTTAATATGCCACGAGATATCCTGATTGTATATTTTCCAAAGTACTTTCCCGGCCACATCTCCCAATCCTACCAAAAGATTTCCAGAATTTCCAATGTAATAAAAGATGCTGGATTATGGTTTTGTCCACCTTCTTTTTGGAAACAATATAATCCTAATGACTTTTATCTAAGAAGAAAAACATTTACAAATATTAGAAACCCAGTTCTGAAACATTTGCATTAATTTTTAACTAAATCAGCATTTTGTGGGTTTTAAAAAAGGCAGCAGTTTGAACTCACGAGTTGCTGACACACACATTTCTGCTGAGGGAAAGGAAGAGAGGGAGAATGAATGCTGCATTTCTCCATTGGCCCCAAAGTGCTAATTTCACAAAGGGATACATCAAAAGCAAACATGCAATGATGGTTTTAAAACTTTTACTGCAACGTAACAATGAAGTAAACAGTAATTAGACACCTACCAATTTTCCCCCAAAACAAACCAAAAAAATGTAAACAGGAAAATAACTCTGCCTATACTTGTACAGCTTCTCAAATCATGTTAGAAGTGTCTCACATTCAATGATCAAGAGATTTTTAAAATAGCAGTAATTATTTTCATTTTAAGAAAAGGTTTCCCCTCCCCCCCAAGTATTTAACACAAAAGAATGGGCTTTCTTGACAGTAATTTCATACTTATTTGAAGCAGCAACAATAACCATCAATAATTTGGCATTTCTGTTTATAGTTGTTTCAAAACTTTTTCAATTTCACAAAGCCATTATCCAGTGTTGCCATGAAACAGAGACTGTAGATTCTAGGTAGCAAAGATTCTTTCCGAAACCAATGTTAAGTCAAAGAAATATAAAGCAGGGCATTACACTAAACTTCTGGATCTAGCACACTAAAAGGAGTGAAACCTAGGAAGTTACCTACTGTTTTATACAAGAAATAAAGACCTGCAAAAGCTGATTTTTGGTTGTATATTTTACACACTGTGGATTTGCAGCATCTGCTAATTGAAGCAGACATGCACTGTATTTATCCCTGCCCTATAACCTAGCTCCCTCCCTCCCCGCCCCCAACAATCTACCTTATACCAAGTATTATGGATATGAGCCCAAGTCATCCCAGACAATCCAGTGAACAAAGTTAGTGTAATGCACTGGTGTGAAGTGTGAGATAAAAAAAAAAAAAAAGTCCCTTTCAATCTTCATCGAAGTTTTGCTGTAGAAGAAAATTGGCAGCCAAGTTTTCATTCTTCTCACAAGCAAAATATGCTTGTATCACAAGTCCTTCAGGAAACCCTAATGCCTTTAACTGAAAGAAAAGAAAGAAAACAAGTTATGGATTCCAGCGCGGCACCACCAACAGATCATCACTTGAAAACATACTATAAAAGACACAAAAAAGTTGAGAGTTTTACATGAATTCATCCCTATCTGAATATGGAGTCATTGTCCAACCCAAGGGGCTAGATGGAACCTAGACCTTTTCCTTTATCAACCACCTACAAAGTCCTCTCTTCCTAAAGCTATTAGTCTAACAGATACTTCGCTAGCACTCACTGGCATGAACACTGAAAATTGCCTACTGTGGCAGTTTAAAAATAAATGACCCCACAGAAATTTGTAAATCAAATGGCTTTTAGTATATAAGGGGTGAAGATACGAATGAGAACTGGAGATGAGTTTAATTACCTCATCTAATTATTATTAAAGAAAATTTATCTTTCATTAGGGTCATATATTATTCCCAATCTCCTTGCCTTATGAAACAATTCATACTAGAAAAATGGGTGAATTATTAGTAATATTACAAGATATATTGAGATCAAGACATATAGTGTTCTATTTTTATCTCGATTTTTACAGCATTTTACATAGTAATACGAGCCATTTTCATTTTCTTAGTCTATTAAAAATCACAGCTTTAAAAGCCTTTAAAACTCTGGTCAATGATCTGATTCACTAGGTACTATATATTTGTCAGCCAGATGTTATTTATGAACCTCCTCCTCAACTGTCTCAATTGCCTTGCATTAGACTGTATCAAGAAATGGCCTTAAAAAACTTGGCGTAAGTCCCAATTCAGCATGATTAACTATTCATCCATGAAAGGAGAAGAAACTCAAAAATGATTTTGTTACCTAGGTCTTGTCCAGATTAAAGCTGGGCTAGCTGAAGTAAAAGGTAGGGCACGATCCAACTATATGCTTCTATAAGACACACACTTTAGATTTAAAGACACAAATATGCTGAAAGTAAAAGGATGGAAAAAGATATATACCATGCAAACAGTTACAAAAAGAGAGCTGGAGTGGCTATATTAATATCAGACAAAACAGACTTTAAGATAAAAATTGTTACTAATAACAAAGGACGTTTTATGATGATAAAACATCAGGAAGATTTCATAATAAACACATATAACAGAGACCCAAAATACATGAAACAAAAACTGACAGAATTGAAGGGAGAAATAGATAACTCAATAATAATTGTTGGAGACTTCAATATCCCTTCTTTCACTAATGGATATGGCAACTAGGTAGAAGATAGACAAGAAAATAAAAGATTTGAACAACATTATAAATCAGCTAGACCTACCGGCCATTTAAACACTCAGCAACAGAAGATTACACATCTTTCTCAAGTATACATGGAACATGTTAGGGCATAAAACAAGCCTCAATAAGTTTAAAAAGATTAAAATTATACAAAGTATGTTCTCTGACCACAATGGAATGAAGTCAGAAATCACTGACAGAAGGAAATTTGAGAAATTCATAAATATGTGGAAATTACCAAAATCCTAACCAATGAATCAATGAAGAAATCACAAAGGAAATCAGAAAATACTGAGATGAATGAAAACAAAACCACAATGCAAACAAAAAACCCCACAATACACAATAACTTATGGGTTGCTGCTGTAGCTGTGCTTAGAGGGAAATTTATAGCTGTAAATATCTATATTCTTAAAAGAAAGATCTTAAATCAATAATAAGTTTCTGCTTTAAGAAACTAGGAAATAGGAACAGGAAATTAAATCCAAAGCAAGCAGAGGAGGTATGAAATAATACAGGATGGAGAGAAATTAAATAAAATGGAGACCAAAAAACAATAGAGAGAATCAGCAAAATCCAAAGTTGATTCCTTTTTTTTTTTTAGATCAACAACACTGACGGACCTTTATTAGCTAAACTGACGGGGTGGGTGGGGGGGGAATATCTGAGGACTTAAATAACAAAAATCAGAAACAAATGTGGAAACATTACCATTTTTTTAATAGAATTGAGAATTATTAATAAGGAAATACTATGAACTGTATGCCAACAAATTAGATAACTTAGATGAAATAAATTCCTAGAAAAACAAAACCCCACCGCAATTGACTCAAGAAGAAACAAGGAGATCTGAATAAACCTATAACAAGTAAAGAGACTGAATCAGTAATCACAGAACTTCCCAAAAAGAAAAGCTGAGCCCAGTTAACTTCACTGGTATATTCTACCAACCACTTAAAGAAAAATTAACATCAAGTCCTCATAAAAAGATTAGGAAATACATCTCAACTCATTCCATAAGGAGGCCAGGATTACACTGGTAATTCTGTGTAATCAAAAACCGGACACAGACATCACAAAAAAACTACAGACCAGTATTTCTTATGCAGAAATCCTCAACAAAATACCAGCAGACCAAATCCAACAACATATGAAAAGGATTATATACCATGACCAAGTGGGATTTATCCTAGGAATAGAAGGTTGATCCAACATATAAAAATAAACAAACAAACCAACATAATAAAGCATATTAACAGGAAAAGGAACAAAACCATGTGATCATCTCAATAAACTAGGAATAGAAAGAAACTTCCTCAATCTGAAAAAAGGAATCTAATAAAATGGATGGCTAACATCATAATAGTGAAAGACTGAAATGTTTTCCCCTAAGATTTGGAACAAGACAAGCATGTTGGCTCTTGTCATTTCTATTTGATAATTCACAGAAGGTTCTGGATAGAGCAACTGGGCAAACAAACGAACGAATAAGGGCATTACACTGGAAAAGAAGTAAAACCAGGTCTACTTGCAAATGAATATATCTTACATATAGAAAATCCTAAGGAACACATACAAATGATCAGAATTAATACATGAGTTCAGGAAGACTGTGATATATAAGATGAATACACAAAACTAAATTGTATTTCTATATAACTAGTAAGGAACAATCCAAAAATAAAATTAAGAAAACGATTCCAATTATAACATCAAAAATAATAAAAACACTTAGTAATAAATTTAACACAAGAAGTACAAACTGAAGACCACAGAACATTTCTGAAAGAAACGACAGAAAGTCTAAAAAACAGAAAGACAGCTCATTTTCATGGCCTGGTAAGACTTAACAATACTAACACTGTAATACTGCCCAAATTTATCTACAGAAAAAACACATTATCTATCTAAATCCCAGCCATATATATATATATTTTTTGCAGAAATCAGAAAGCTGATCCTAAAATTGATTTGGTAATGCAAAGGATCTGGAATAGGCAAAATAATCTTAAGAACAAAACTGGAGCACTCACACCTCTGGATTTCAAAACAATACAAAGCCACAGTAATCAAGACAGTGAGGTACTAGCATAAGAATAAATCCTTACATTTATGGTCAACTGATTTTCAATAAGAATGTCAAGACAATTCAGTGGGAGAAAGCAGTATTTTCAATAAACGGTGCAGGGGCAACTGGATAACAAGATGCAAAAGGATATAGCTAGACACTCCCCCGCTCCCCGCCTCACACCATAAATAAAAATAACTCAATATGGATCACAAAAGTGAATGTAAGAAGAGCTATAAACTCTTCAGAGAAAAGAGTAAACCTTCTGACCTTGGATTCAGCAATATTCTCATAGACACTAAATGCACAAACAACAAAAGAAAAAAAACTCTCCAACACGGAAATCAAAAACTGATATGACTAACCTAAAAAAAGTTTCTATAGAACTAAAGCAAGTGTCATTTACTCACTTGTTATTTGAGGGGGAAAATGCCAGAACAATATATAAAGTATCTTTTAAGAAATACATAATTATATACCTGAACACTTGATATGTTTGTATTGTAAGCAAGGAAAAATTATTGTCCAAAGGATTTTCTAAGTATTAAGTTAAAATGCACTTTATTGAATGTCCATTTCAGAATACTTTGTAAGAGAAGACAAGGCAAGTACTATAATTTCCTATTTACAAGTGTTAACAATGGGGCCCAGAAAAAATGAATGACTTGTCATGGTACAAAAACTAGGTTACTGCAGTGCTACGACCTATACTGGTCTACTTGGTAAGGAAGGAAAGAGAATCAGGATACCAGGCTCTGATATTTACTGTACATTTTTTAATATAACTCATATACATATTTTTTACATTATAGTGACAGCAGTGAAGTAAAATTTGAAATATAAAAAATGGATAATCTTGAACTGGGTATACAACTTAAGAACATTTTTTCCTTCCTGTATTTGAAAACATCAATGAAACATTTAATTTAATATATTTATAACTATTTCATGCTAGGTGGGTATTCACTACTAGTCCCTTGGCTTCACAAAGGCCAAGATGGGAGAGCAGGGCTGGAAAGAGACTGTCTTTACTGTAATCCCTAGGGTAATGCTCTATTTGGCTCTGTCCCATAGAACTACCTCCCGTGATGGAAATATTCTATATCAGTGCTATCCAATAAAGTGGCCATAGCCCCATGTGACTACTGAGCATTTGAAATGTGGCTACTGTGACCAAAGAACTGAATGTTTAGCTTTACTTAAACTCACCCTTTCTATAGCTTCTTTTTCCTGAGGCGTTACTTGAATGTAGTTCATATGACCACTTCCAGCTTCTGCAATTCCTCCACTGCCACCTCCACCCCCTCCTCCTTGACCACCAGCTTCTTGAACTGGTTCATTTAACATCTGAATAAAATGCTCCTGGTGTTGGCTAATTTGCTGTGGTGATTTGAAGGACAGAGAAAAACAATACATTGATATAAAGTATCTTCAGGAAAATAATTCTAAATACAAGTGAGAGAGAAAGTGGTAACTTTGCAACTACAATATTTTAGAATGGTTTTAGATTATTTAGTCTTTGCGAAGATACGATTTCTTGCATATTATTAAAGCTCAGTATTTCTGAGCAAAGTGAACAGTGAAGAATTAAGAGAATTCAAATTATCTTTCACAAATGTACCCTGTCCACCCCCGACCCCAATTCAATGCAAAAAAACTAGTTGGTGATTATAAGAAGAAATAGAATTTACATATATCTTCCACACCAGTAGGCAGCACAATGCTGTACAAAACTTAAATACTTTGTGATCTAAGTATTAATTAAGCCCACGGTTATGTGTGGGATAGTGCTCCACTAGCAATAAGCTTGGGAAAAAAAGATTTAACAAGTTAAAGTTTCTTTGCTAAAGAGTTTCTCAGATTCTTTAATCAAGTGTTTCCCATACTTATTATTTGACCAACTAAAATTAGCCAACCTCTACTTACTCCCTAACTCCTTTTTCAGTACATCTATCCATAGCACAGTCTACTGAATGTAGCTCAGAAGAATGGTTTATAGAGTTGGTGGAGAGGACAGAGGTGCTTATGCATTTTTCCCAATGTGAGACACTCTAAACCCACTTTTGAAATTAACACTGATTAAATAAGTTACCTGCAGTAATTGAGGATTTTCTCGACCTATCTGTTGTAGCAATGCTGGAAGCAGGGAAGGATTCTGTTGAATAATTTGTCTCATCTGTTGAAACTGAGGCTGATTCCGTAAAAATTCAAGGGGATGTCCTAAAAACACATATAAAACATTTAAACAAAAGTAGCATTACATATACAAAGAGCTGGTTCAATCATAATTTAGACAGCAGACAGTGGAAAGTAAAAAATATAATTCAGGTTCTCAGATGTATATAAAATGAAATAATGACAAAATCTTCAAACTATACCAACTTCCAAGTCCCATACCGCAGAAATTATCCTCCATTAGCAAAGGTAGAGAGTACAAAACACTAAAAGAAAGAAGCTTTCCTCTAACTGCCCCAGGCATTCAGTATTATCAAGTAATGTTGAAGACTTGTGCCCTGTATGCACTCTAGGCAAAGTAAAAAGTACTAAAAGTTGTTATTGTTGCCTGAAAGTTTCTAAGAAAAATATATACCAGGACTAACAAAAACAAAAACCCATTTACTTTATTATACAACCAAAACTCTCAAAGAAAAACAATCTGAGCTTAAATTCCTGGGAAATTCTAAATCAAATAAGTGAAAGGTTATTTAATATTTAAAAGTTAATAGTTCAGGTCTGCAGATCAGAGTTTTACGAATACACACTGAATTACAATTAGAAGATTTTTAGTTATTACTATCAAATTTCAAACATTTGTAATCTATAAATATTTGAGATAAGCCACAAGACAATCTAGTACTAATAATATACTTAGAACTCTTTAGCCCAAGATCCCTTTATTTATTCTTTTGTGTAACACCAGTTTTACAGATGAAGAAAATGAGACTCAGAAACTAAGATACCCAATAAATGCTGCTGAATGGGACAGCACCCTCAATAGGAACCAAAACTTTGGCCGCCATTCCCATGCTGAATCTTAAGAAATGAAATCCTGTCTGTCCTTTGGGAGATATGTACAAAATACTTTGGGATTTTGTTAACCAGAGCTGATTGCCATAACAAGAGCTAAGAAAGGCATCATAAGTGGCCTCTTCAAAATTAATAGTTTGAATACTTTATCATTATAGAGAGCAAAACTGAAGGAAAACTCTAAGTCATTCCTGTGACTACCAAGACTCCAGGTTTTGCTTTGTAGACAAACTTCTAGCAATAGAAAGGTGGGTGCATGCCAGTAAAGACTCTTGAATTCAAGTGTGCTTTCATCTCTAGATATCAGATTTTAAACTTCTTGGGGTTTTATTTCCTTGGTTGTATAAAAACCACAGATATTACTAGCTTTAAAATTAGACATCTTGATAGCATTTATAAGGAGAGAAAAAGACAGGGTGAGCAAACCATTCCAAATGGCTTCAGAACATAACATGGAATGCAAACTGGGACGTATCTCTTCCTTATAATAAACTATAAACAGAATATGCCCTTTTGCCCAAACTGCAGCAATGATGTTTAATACAAGCAAGTGTATCTTTTATGTCCACTTGGTAAACTTTCTTTTGGGCCCTTCTCTAACATTAATGAATAAAGAATGTGCTTTAAGAGTTATCCAAATGCTGCGGGAATGAAAGGAACCTCACTTCAAAATAGTTCAGATTACATTATTTTACAGTAAAAATCCAGGACCATGTCTTCCCCATCCAAAAGATTCCACTGTACCTCCAGAACTTGTTGTCGTAGTCGTTGCTGTTGTAGTTGCTGCAGCTGCAGCCACTGAAGACTGAGGAGCCCCAGTACTAGCTGCTGGAGGGGGATCAACCACAGCCTGACTTTCTCTATCTCCAGGGATTCCCTATAACACAATTTCCAAGCTTTAAAATATCCTGCCATTTAAAGTTAGCTAAATATTACATAGAGTAAAAGCTTTATTAATCTCTTTAATATCCTTGTCTAATTTCCAAAAGCATCAAACAGATGTCTGCTTCAATTAAAAGTAAAGGATCAAGACTTATCTGAAAGCTGTATATATTTAAATTAGATTAGAAATGGCCTGAGTGTGGTGTGAAGCCAGAATCATAAACACATAAACAATCAAGGCTTTGTAAGGCATATATGAACCCACACTGCTGGACCCACATTGCTGTAACATAAGGCAGTACAATCCAAGAGAATTTTCCATGATGACGGAAATGTTCTGTATCTTTGCTGTCCTATAAAATACCCATTTGCCACATGTAGCTGCTGAAAACTTGAAATGTGGCTAACGTTACTAAAACACCCAAAATTTATAATTTTATTAAATTTAAATAGCGACTTGTACTTACTTAACAGCTATCTTACTAGATAGTGCAGATCTAATGTATAAAGTAAGGGATATTGTAATTTAAAAAATAAGTCACGAAATGTTTATATAGCAACACGTTATATCCAACACCAAAGTATTAGGGGCAAGAACCTACACTTGTATGTAAATAATAAAAAGCTAATGATTTAAAATTTAAAACATCAATACAAACCTTATTAAAATTGGTCTAGCCAATATACTGTATACTTGAAACTAATAAAAAAATAAAAATAAACCCAAAGAAAACTTATTAAGATTGGACATATCTGGTCTTTATGCTATATATTGTTCTGGCTGATTTTTGAACTTCATAGAAACTTTCACCAGCTCAATAATAGAAAGGATTGCATTTCTAACCCAGGCCTTAAAATCATCAAAAGAAAGAGGTTTTGATGCACACATGGCAGTTCTGAAATGATCTCTGGAAAAAAATGTCCAATGGAGACAGAGCAGGTGATGACAACTGCCAAAGAAGAAGGATCTCCTCTATTTATCATGGTTCTGAGGAAGCATTATCCAGAAAGTAACACATATTAAAAATTAAAACTGATGATTCAAAATTTACAAAAGTAAATAAGAAAAAAGAACTTTTAAAATTATTTAGTTGATGCTTTTTCTAAGCACTTATCTTTTGAAGTTACTATAACTTAAAACTGCACTAATACTTTTGACATGCCCTATTTTGATGCAAATGATTTACAAAATTTCTCATGTACAGCCCAGTAAGTGTCTTTAGGATATCCTCATAGATTTTGGAAGAAGAATGGAGGAAACACTGCCTTTGAATAAGAGATTGTAATAGTAAATACTTCCATTTCCCAATAAATCGGAAGCCAAAATCATAAACATAAAGAATCAAGGCTTTGTAAGGTCTATAAATGTCTGATCACTACACTGTATACTTAAAAGTAATATAATATTGTATGTCAACTGTAATTAAAAAAAAAAAAGAAAGAAATCAAGGGTAATAAGCAGAGTAATGGCTGCCTGCATTAGACGTCGCTCCAGGCATTGGGAAAAATGTTTTTGAGAGAGTCCACCAATTCGAACCCTTAGATGAGGAGCTATTAAGTTCTAACAAACTATACAGACTCGGGGGGTTCTAGTCTTTCTCAAATTCTCAAACAGGTTTGTTAAACTAAAAAGTTAATCACTGTTATATATCTACCTCAAATTCTCACTGATGGTATTTAGCATTTTATTAGATCACCAGTTCTTCTTTCTATCCATTCATCCTAATTTAAAAGGTCTCAAAAGCAAGTAACAGTTAAAGCAGCTCCCTTTTTCAATCTATGAAATGAATGGTAAATATATCAAAAATATGTTTCATGAACTCCTCTCATCTATTTGTATTTGATGCTAAATAGTAGCACCAACTTTGAAAATAGTGATTCGTTTTTTTTTTATGCCTCATAATTTCAATCTATTAAAATATCTGATACTATTTAACTGATGCAGAATTCCAAACCAGATATAAATTAATGGCAAATAACTGGAGGAGGAAGAGCAGTTATTTACTCACGACCGTGATTCTTCTGAAACTATCTTAAAAGGAGTTTCTAACAGAAGTACAACCTGGAAACAAGGGAATGGGTTAAACTGTGGGCTGTATTTTCCAAAGACTTAAGATTGTGGATTTCTAAGACGATATTTAGGGCAATTTAGACTTTGATAATACTTTAAAACACCAGATAATGATCGGATAAAATTTAAGACTGAAGAAAAATTAATCTACTGTTATCCGAAATCTATGCTACTACTCTAGCCTGTGCCACATCTGTGAAACTAACAGACATTGTCATAAAATATCGAGGGTTTCAGTCCACGCCGACAACAACCTATTTCTCAAAAACTTTTATGCTAGTAAAAAACGATAACTTATCCAAAATCCCCTCGACCTCTACCAACTATAAACAAGCTAACAATTCAAATGCCAAAGGAACCAGGCAAGTAACTTCATGTTAAATTAAAATGCATAATGCTATGTCAGGTAATAGTGAATGGATGGGGAAAGAGCAAATTGAAGAATCTATGCTCTAAAACTTTTCCTAATCCCTTGAGAAAATATGGGATCCAAGTTGTCCAGAAAAACTAGATTATTGGAATTTTTAAGTGAATCCCCCTATTTTTAAAAGTTAGCAACCAATCACAAAAATTAGAGTACAAAGCTTGGGCATTTAACTTGAAATTTCTGCTCTAAATAGTACATATCCAGGATTTTGCTAGCAGCCACAAAAGCTACTAGAATGAGAGATTAGATGAAAAAAAACTACCCCAACACACATCCTTTGAGGATGACATAATTGAGGTGGAAGGTAGTAAATACTTCAAATGGATAGCTAATTTTATAACTGATTTAACCATGTTGTTTCATAACAAAAAGTCATTTTATCAACACAAAATGTTAACATTAATAAAAATAAAAAGCATTATGTAAATTAGCATATATTATTATTTTCCTATGAATAATGTTACTGTTCCCTTAAAATATATTTGAGATTTTGGTCTTAAAACAACTAGAATGAAGAAAATAAAATGTTTCTCACCATTAAAAGATACTCCACTGCTCTGTCAGGATTGTTGAAACTGGCTCTCAGGGCTGCAATTACTTGTTCTCGTTCATAGCCCATTGACATGATCTCAGTTACCATATTCTCATAAGACTGACCTGTCACTATAAAAAGGTGTGTGGGCGTGGGAGAGGAGGAAAGAAAGGGAACATTTAATAATTAAACAGTCTTCACATATTTCTTGAGTGTATACGTGTACACAATGTTTCAGGCACTATAGACAGATAACAGTATAAATGACAACATACATGTGCCAAGTAGAATAATTTTTCCCCATACCCTACCCCTGCCAATCCTTGGAACTGATAAATAGGTTAGGGTACCTGGCAAAGGAGAATAAAGGTTGCTAATCAGCTAAAATAGGAAAATAATACTGGATTATGAGTGGGCCCAATATAATCACAGAGTTTTTAAAAGTAGGAGGGGTGCAGATAAGAGGGTTAAAGAAACAGTGGTAAGGAAGAGAGGACAAAAGCAGAGTTAGAGATGCTATGCCCCTTTGATAATGGAGGAAAGGGCTATGAGCCAAGGAATGCAGGCAGCTTCTAGAAGCCAGAAAGGACATGAAACAAACCCTCCCCTACTCTCCAGAAAGGAATGCAACTCTGATTTTAGCCAAGTGATTTAGTCCTTTGACTTCTGTCCAGTAAGACCTGTGTCAGACTTCTAACTTACAGAACTATAAGATAATACTCTGTGTTATTTTATTATCACTAAGTTTGTGTTGGTAGAAACTACAGTAACAAAAGAAACTAATATAGTATGTTTAATAACTACAATAAAATACTGGGTACAAACGTAGCACAAATATAGGGCAGAATTATAGGAGGTCAGGGGCTGCAACCATGAAGAGACAGATTAAATAATTTTTGAAAACAAGAGGAACATTTCCAGCAATCAACTCTGCTGTAACAAGCTGTCTTCCTTTGACACCTTTTATTATGAAAGCAGAGGGGAAAAGGAGGTTAGAGGCTAGAAAGTTAGAATTTCACATACCATATACAAAGCTGGTACTATGCCCCCAAGTACTATCATCCCAGTAAATCACTTCCCGTAGGCTTTCTCCAACCGTAATTCACTCTTCATGAAAACGGCAAGCAATAGACAACACTGATAGAAAGAAAGCCGACTCTCTCCCACTAAACCCACCTCACTTAAGCCATCTTTTCTTTCACTTGTGTTCTGGGTACTATTCTTTCTTGTTTCCTCAAAGAACTGGACCTTTTGGTTATCTTCTCTCTTGCTCATCCCCCACCCTTTCCTCTCCACTTCATTACCCTGATTGGCAGGTAACTAGGTCCTCAAATGTCATCCTAAAAACAAAAACATGTGCCTCCCTTGATGGCATCCCAATTCCTCTTTCAGAAACTGGTCCATTTGTATGCTCTCTTCCCTTCAGAGCCACAGCTGTCTGTCTGCACATGCTGTGTCCACTTCCTCATATTCTCCTCATTCCTCAACCAGTATGTGTTTGGATCTCTAAAGATTTTCTCCTCAAATGTGTTCCACCAATACCTGCCATCTTCATTTCAATAAACAAACCTCTATCCATCCAAGTGCTTGAATCAAAAGCCTCAGTGCTTTTAATCTCCTCTCCCACCAAATCTAATGTACTAGCTCATCTGGTAGGTCCTATCTCTAAATTGTATCCCAAACCTATCTAGTTTCTTTTTTCCATTGCCTTCACTTAAGCCCAGTCCAGAACAATCTCTGGTCTGGATGATACCCTGCTTCTTCCTCTCTTGTCCCCAAGGCTACAACTCGTTCTTCAGCTAGTTGCAAAAGTAAGCTTTTAAAAAGAATATCTCATCTCATTTTGGGTTTCAAACCTCAACAATCCTCCACACACCACATGCCAACCACCCAGATCTCCAGTTTACTACTCAAGTCACACGTTCCCTGCCCTAGAACCTTTACATACACCAGGCTTCTCTAATGGTCAGTTTCTTTACATACTCCAGTTCTCAATTAAAATATTATGGTCTCAGTGAGGTACTGCCTAACTATCCTAAAGTATAAGTGCCTTCTGTTTTTGTTTTTTTTTTATGAAAACCATTAGTTTTTAAAATATCATTTATCATGATTTGCAATATTGTTACATTTCCCTCCTTTTTCTTTCCCCCATATGAATGTAGGTTTAACTGTACAAGAAAGCGTGTTATACTGTATTGCTGTTTCTGTGGAACATAGGTGACATTCATTATCAGTTGAATGATTTTTTTCTACAGAATTTTAAAATAAAGGTATTTAACACAAAAGTACATTGTAAAAAACTAAATATCACTCAGGAAATTCAGCACTTGCTATCTTGTTTAGAGTAATGACTTTTCCTTTCTCATTCCATAAAGGACTTGTTAATATAACTATTTTATTAACTACCCATTGATATAATGCTAGCACAAATCCATTCAAGTGTCAATACACTTTCAGTAACCTAGTTCCCAGATACAGAAATTAGCATCCATATAAATAAAATTGAGAGTTGTGAAGCATCAGAACTACACTATTTTATCATATATATCAGAACTACACTACACTATTTTAACATGGTGTTTCTCATTTAATTATTAAAATAATTCTATGAGAAGGTTTATTTTCCTCTCCTTTTAAAGATGGCTTAGTAAGATTAATATTTTGATCATGGTCTCAATGGCTGAGTACAGAGACACAAACACAGGCTGTCAGACTCCAGAGCCCTCAACACCAATCATTATGCTATGTCTTCTAAAATTATGCTTCCTAATTAATCGAGTTATAAAAAATCATAAGACACATCCATAGCAGCTTGATACTTTTCAGATCTTAAAAAAGCAAGGGCAAATAACTTGCAGAAAAATTAGAGATAATGGACAACACAAGACAGATAACAGGCTAAAAAAGTAGTGATGAAGAACCTTATATATGTCATAAGAGTGAGTTTTGGATTTATTGTCTAGGTCACCGAGGAGCTTTAAAATGAACTAAAAACAACCACATTAGATGTACCTTTTGGAAAGTCCACTACAGTAGGGAATAGAGCAGATAGGAGAGGACAATGTAAGAGTATCAGTGAGGTAAGGACATGAATGAAGGCATTAAATGGCAGTGGAAACAAATACTCCAGAAACTTTAGGAATGAGGAGCAATAGAACTCCTGGGCTCAATGGGCCAAGAGGCAGAGGGTCAAGGATAATGTCAATATTTTGTACGGGTGGACGATGATGCAAGCAAGGAAGGAAGGGAACAGAGGAGGAGAATCAGATGGGTGAATAAATGATGAGTCAATTGGAACCTAAGGGGTTTGTGGGGGTTATCGGTTTCCCAGTTGGCAGTTTAAAGATTGAGTGTGGGAGCTCAAAGAGAGATGTGTACTGGTGTTATAATTTTGGGAACCCTTATAGTATATGGATGGTATGTCATTCCCATAGTTCGAAGTATAGCCTTGAACAGAACCATAGAAAACACATATATTTAGGGGCCAGGTAAAATAAAAAGAACTAACTAGGAAGCCTGAGGAGGTATAAAGGTATGGATCAAGAAGAGTAGGGTCACAAAAGCCAAAGAAGGAAGTTTAAAGAAACAGGTATCAACATAAAGACTGGGTAAGTGAAAGATTAAAGAGTAAAGGGATCCCAAGACCATAAAGTTGAGTGTAGCTGTGCTAGGAGATATAAATAAGATGTAAAGGCAAGACATCACCATCAGCAGCTAGAGCTGTGGACTCCTGGGCTCAGCAGCATCAAGGGCAAGTGCCAGTTGGTTCCAGCTCTAAGGCTATAGAGCACTTTACTGATACCTGGGTAATCTCCTTGAGCCCTTCCAGTACCTCTGCAACAACCTCCTAAGATTAAGTCTTTCCCTATTTGAAACAAGAGTGATTTCTGTTTTTCCTGACTGGACACTAACTCGTGCTCATTTGATAACAGGATAATCCCAGAAAAGTCTGTGTGAATGTAGGTTTGGTACATCCAAGTGATTTTAGGTTGATTACTTAAACAACTACTTTGCTCCTAAATACTATGGGCAACGAGTATGCAATTTTTGTTGGCAATAAGGGCACTGTGAAGTTCAAGTTCAATTAGGTCAGAGAACTCCAGATCTTACGAGGTGCTACTGTTGTTGAAACCCTTGCAGCAGCTAAGCAAGGAATCCAGAAACTCATACTCCACTGAAGTTACTGTTCCCACCTGTTCCCAGTCTTCTAGCTCTCTACAATTTTTAGTAATATACAGAGTACCAAATGGCAGGAAGGTGGTTGCCAGGCAATAGACCAATAACTAGCAGGCACAGCAGAAACTGTACCAAAGAAACTGGAAGAGAAAAAACGAAAATCAATTTTGACAGATTAGATGTGAAGGAAAGACAGACATTCAATGGATAAAATTAAAAGTTGGGATAAAAAGGCATTTTCGTTGCAAGTACAATAGAAACAACAAGATGTAAATGGGAACCCATAGTTATATGCTGAAACAGGCTGGAGGTGAATATAGATGAGATATGAGACAGATTTAATAACATTTATACTCATTCCAAAGACGTTTTGTAATAAACCTGTTCATAGATCAAACATTAAGATCTCATTTAAAATTCACAGTTGGAAAATAAAAATTATTTGCTTTAAGAAAAAAGAGCAAGCTTAACTCTAACAGTATAATTTAAAAACCTCAATGTGTAAAACATTAAGATTTATAGTCTTTAGTAACATTAATTGAATAACTATCTAAATCAATCATTTAGGAGCTCAATTTTAGGAAACCATGAAAGTGAACACATTATCATGATCTAGAAAAATGAAACTTAAACCTCCGCCCTATCTTTATAAAGTTAATTACAATATAGATACTTACCAAGTGCACTTGTTGCATCTTCAAAAAGGTTTGACCGAGAAGAATCTCCTGATGTACTGTAAAAGGTTTTTTGAGAATCATATACCACAAGTATGTAAAATTTACATTAAAGTTTAGTAGCTCTCATTTTTAAAGAGATTCTTTGATTTTAATTAAATGTGAAAGTCTGCGTACAGCATTAAAACAGTTTTCCAGATTAACCTCCAAAGCTTTAGCCATGACTTTTATGGCTTAGGAAGACCTTTCAATCCTAATACTCATTCTACTCTACAAATCCATCATTTTAAATGCCCAAAGATATAACATTCTTACAGATATCTTACTATTTAAAGAATACAAAAAAAAAAAGCACAACTATTTCCCTGAAAGAATTTACATGAAAAGTTCAATAATCTGGAAGTCACGTCTCAGTAGAAGAAGTATCAAAAGCAGTACATGATAAATAGCACATGTAGAAACTTCATTAGGCTAGAAAGGCCTGGGAAGTCTTTACATAGTGGAATTTCAGTTAGATCTTATAGGTAAGTTTTGAATACAAAAACTGAAAGAAGGCATTCAAATCAAAGAACATAGATAGCATAAGCAAAAAATGCAGAGGTGGGATAAATCCAAGTTGTAACCAAAAGTAAATCAGTTTAAAAAAGGACTAAGTTTCTGTTGGGCAACTGCAGAAGATGAGTCTGGAAAACAAAGTAGACAAAAACACAATTATGAAAGACCAAGAAGAGTAGGCCACAGAAAAATAAATTGACGTTTACAAAAGTGGAACAGGTAGTAGCTAGCAGTCTAGATTAAAACACACATGACACACACTTATACCTTTGTCCCAATTTAAAAAACAAAACACAGTAGATCAGTTATGAGAAAACCCTGAAGCACAGCAACACCAAGGGAAATACCTAAGCCTGAAATCATAAATTAGTTTCTAAGCTTCAGTTTCTTCATCAATACAATGAGGTCAACAACAGCATCCATGTATCCCAAAATGTGGGCAGGGCTAACTGCTGGTAAAATGCTTAGTAAAGTCCCTAGCACTATAATATCCAATATGATTATTATAATCCTTTGGAATAATCTTTAAACTATCATCATCAGACAGTAAAATTAACATGTGTAGAAGGTTAAACTTCAAAAAGAACTATGGGGAAACTAAGGGTCTCCTGCCCAGAGACACTATACTACCTACCAGTTTCTATGTAACAACCACTTGTGTCTTGCTTTTGTGTTTTATTTAACTTACCAATATAATGCCACGTCAGCACAACCACAACTGCCTCAAGTTTTTCCAACAGATGCACAGTATTCTACTTAATTAATCAAATTAAGCTTCTATTAAGAAATTTTTAGTTTGGCTGTCAATTTTTAAATTCTTTCTGTAGTAATATTTATCTATTTTTCCCCTTTTATGACTTTTTAAAAATTATTTTTATTTTCCCCATGTTCTCCTGTAGTTTATGGTTTCATTTTTACATTACACCTTTATGCATCTAGAATTTATTTTTAGGAGTACAAAGATTAATCTTTCTTCTCTCCAGATAGCTAGGCATTTATCGTAACAGCATTTTTCCCACAGTGGTCTGAAATTACATCTGTATCTGATATTATTCTGGTCTGTTTCTAGACTATTGCCTATTTCACTGTCTTTCTAGTAAGAGTCATTCTAAATTGTAATCGTTACCATGAATAATACACGTTACTACCTGGTAGGATTAGTCCCCTTTATTACTGTTCTTTTACAGAACAATTTGTACTAATTTTTTGCATACTATTTTAAAATTTCTTTTTAAACATTACAGATAAGAATGATGTCTCATTTAACCACCATTCTTCATTCCTGATTTTGCCTCACCACTTCTCCACTTATCAGTTGTGTTGTCCCTTTGCTACTGTTTTTCTACTTTTTAATATACATATTTACATACATGTATATAAAATGTTTTGTGGCTTTTGTCTGGTTTATGGTTATTACCTATATTGTACTGCAATCTCCTTTTTTCACTTGATAACAAAGCCTTGAAACCACATTCCCTTAATATGCATATATACTGCATACTTTAATTGGCCTGTGGTACTGGGTATCAGGACTTCCCCAATTTTAGGAAGCCTAAGAATTCACCAAGAGAGCTTGTTAAAATACAGATTTCTGGAATCCATCTTCAGGTAATTCTGATTCAGAGGTCTGGGGTGGAGCCAAAGAAGTAATTTCAAACAAACTCCCAGTGATGCTGACTGTACTTTGAGTAGCATTGTTCTCCAATAAGTCACAGGTCAAGTCATTTCCTTACTAATGAATATTTAAGGTTGGCTCCAATTTGTCATTAATTACAAATGATACATTTCTTGTGCACAAGTGCAGTTTTTCTAGGTCAGATGTCAACCTTAGAAAATGAATTAGAGTGGCATCTGCAATGTAATAGGTGGTTTTTAAAGAACAAAACTACCTAAAGAAACAAACTCCTAATAATAAAATGTCAGGCCAGTGGTGATGGACAAACTTTCTGACACCCCTCAAATTCACATCAGAAGATCTCTTGATAATTATCTAAGTTTTATGCTTTGCAGGATACTAAATGTTTTATAGCACAGATGTAGGAACTAAGGTACAGATAATTCACTTGTTTTCTGAGTTTCTCTCATCTTTCCCTTCCTATCTTATCCTTCTCTGAGGTGAATTATTCTGAGAAGAGTAAATAATCGGTGTACAAAGCCCAACTAAGTAAGCAACTCTAGTATCTATCTGCTCTTCCAGATCACTGAACATCAACTCATTTATGCGCTCTTTGCAGGTCTAAAAAGATTAATCCTGACTCTTGAGAAGAGGTAGATAAAATTCTACTCCCAAGAAGAAATAAAAAGACTAGCAACATAAAGAAATCTGAATTGATGGTATTAGTATTAGCACATTAATGTGTATTGACCAATTCAGAAATAATTACACTAGGATGTTAAAGCATTTAAGAAAATATATAGTGTACTGACTCAAGACATATTTAATTAAGTTTGCAACATTTAAATGGTTTGAGAAATCAATCTGTTATATTTTTAAGTTGCCTCCCATATACAAAAGTGACCAACAGCCATTTGATGAAATAGCTTAACCTGACTCTGGGTTGTCTCCCACCAAGAAAGAGTGTTGAATACATTTCTAGCAGTTCATGGGAGAAGTATCAAGTTAGACAATGGTGTCTCTGAATGCCTAAAGCAAAGTGTATATAGGGAAAAATATTCTATTATCTGAGCCAGCGCTTTCCTTTCAGGGAATTAATTCCTTGAAAAGAGGCCCCAAGTGAGCAATGAACCAGGTGACTCAAAGCCCTCCAAACATGGTTGACTGGGTCAGACACAGAAACTGCACTTAAAGGCAGAACACTACAATGAAGACTCATGACTAAATTCTTTCTAATCACTGTTGTATTTATCACAAACATCCTTTCATGTCAGTAATTGTTCCCAATTGCTACAGTTTTCCATTGTGTGTGGTTCTGATTTCAAGGCCTCCAGCTATTGCCATTGAGGTCCTGAGCTGCCCCAAAGTCACAAAATACAAACATCTCCAAAGTTAGTGCACACTGGACATAATACAACTCATGCTCTCAGATAAAGTAAGGATTCCTCTGTATGATTTCCAGCCAAAAGAACTGAAGCACTTGCTTTGGTTATTTTATTTACCATTAGAGAAAAAAATCTTTGTCATAAACTGCTCAATATCCTAATTGCCAACTTCCCACAAGAAATTATTTCTTGCTCCCAAAATACCCCAGCACTTTTTCCTTTGTTCTAAAGATCCACACAGGCAAAAACTTAAATTTCTACAAAAGTTCACAAAGATACTGAAAAACTGAAACAATCCCTATGTTCAATAAAAGGTGGTAGGTGAAATAATCACAACAGTTGATATTTACTCAGCACTTATTATATGCCACATGCTATTTCATATCTGTTACACTCATTATTTCATTTAATCCTTTTAACAACTCTATGATAGGTCCTGTCCTCATTTACATTTTACAGATGAAGAAAAAACCCAAAGATGTTAATTAGTTTTTTAAGATTAAGAACTAACAAATGTCAGACCCAAACACACTGCTATGTAGCAACTGGAAATATTAACTGACATGGAAGGAAGCTTATATATGACTATTAGAAAGAATACAGATCAAATATAAATAATAATTGGGGGTGCAATGTCAAGTTATTTATAATATGTCAACTATAATATAATTATTTTATAATTCTTTTTGGTCTTTTGTATTTCCTAACTTTTACACACACACACACACACACACACACACA
The DNA here is from genome assembly GCA_028627145.1 of Eidolon dupreanum. Classification (NCBI taxonomy): domain Eukaryota; kingdom Metazoa; phylum Chordata; class Mammalia; order Chiroptera; family Pteropodidae; genus Eidolon; species Eidolon dupreanum. The sequence goes on along the minus strand of CM053509.1, from coordinate 143,565,221 downwards.
CACACACACACACACACAAAATGACTCGGGCCCCCTTTCCCTTCTCTTTGGGAAAAAAAAATAGAGTATAAAAATCTGAACTATGGAAATTTAATTAGACACCAGTATACTGTTTTCATTGGAGTTCAAAGTTTAAAAAAGTTTAACATACTAGTTTGATCAAAACAATCATCAAAATATATACATGCATGGAATTCTTGTTAAGAACATATTTTGAGAGCTAATGTCCTAGAATCCAGTTCTTACCTGTCAGTTGATGTTGGGCTAGTAGCCACTGGTGTTTCTGCTGGCTTTTCTGCAGGGTTCTCTTGTTTTGTTGCACTAGCAGGTGCAGGTTCAGAAGATGCTGTGGTTGATGCTGGAGTGATAGATGCAGGTGTGGGAGTGGGAGCCAAAGCAGGGGTGGGGGTTGGGGTCTGAGCCACAGCTGGTGCTGTGGAGGAACTAACTGTGGTAGTAGTGGCGGGACTTGATTGCTGAGTTGTTGTTGGTGCTGGTGTTGTCACTGCTTTGGGCTAAACACATTAAAAAACAAAATAATGAATTATGATGAAATACTACTTTATTATTTGATCTCTAATTAGATTATACTGTTATAGGATGCTACAAATGTAATAATACAAACTTGTAACTTGAAAATAAGTTTGTAAAGTGACATAATAGTCAATATTAGCACTGTGAATCACTACTTATGTTACTCTTCCAAAGCTGATGAAAGCATACACACACACACACACACACACACACACACACACACACATATATTAACTATCAATCTCAATTAGCTTCAGCCAACAGTTTTGGCTTTCATATCAAGTTAATATGAAAAAACCAAAAGAGTCAGTGTAGAAACTGACAGTATACATACAAAGAGGTTAACTAATTTTTGAAATGTGTGTAGTTAAACAGAAAAATAAAGACCAAATTAAGTTATAATCACATGCTCCACACTTTCTGAATTAGAAGCAGAGCCACAGAGGCTCCCATAGAGCAAAGCAATTATATAAGGGTAAAAGAATTATACTATATGAGTTTTATTGTTCCCACTACCTGTTTAACTCATAACTTTCCTTAAAACAAAACAGCTGTTTTGATGAGAGATGGGATTAAAGTTCAACAAAATTTGCTCCCAGTATAAATCATTGCAGCAATGAGCTGACCGATGTCTTTTTTGATTTGAGATAGTACAGAGTGCACTGGAAAAAAAGTGGCTAGTGCAAGGTAGGGGGAGGGAACTTTAGATAAAAAAGTGATTTAAATGTATTGTGCCCATTTAATATTTTTCTTAAGATTATTTGTAATCAATATAATACTGTAACATACCACGTCCTCAAGGTCTCTGTTGCCACAAAAACTTATTTAAGCCTCATTCTAAAAAGTAGGGAACCTATCCACTTCTCGAGTTTTTCTGCTCACTTTTCATCCTAATAGCTTTTTCCTGTCTTCTTTTAATAAGGTCATTTCTCCTTGCTTCCATAATGCCTAACTATAGCAGCCTTCTTTCTGTTCTAACAGCTGGCCTCTACTATTAATTTGAAAATAAAACCACCACTAATATCACTAGAATCCTATATAAAATAAGAATAAGCTTGGTTCAACCTTGGCTCCAACTGGGTATTCTTCAGTGCATGTACAAATTCTGAGACCTATCTTGCTTAATTCTTAATTATGTTTTATAGTCAAGGGTACTGTAATACTAAAGGAAATAAGACCAATAACAATGCATATCCAAATGTGGTTTCCACATTTTCCATTATGTACCATGTATGATAAAATTAGATGAGACAATAGATAATTATTCTGCCCTAAAAAGGATGGAAATTCTGGCACATGCTACAACATATATAAACCTTGAAGACATTATGCTAAGAAAAATAAATCAGTCACAAAAGGACAAATACTATATGATTCCACTTATATGAAGTATGTACAACCTGGGAAAGGATAGATGGAAAGTATTTAATGGGTACAGAGTTTCAGTTTGGTTAGATTAAAAACGTTCTGGAGACTAATGGTGGTGATGGTTGCCTAACAATGTGCAAGTACTTAATACCACTGAACAGTACACTTAAAAATGGTAAAACTGATAAATTGTTATGTACAGTTTATCATAATTAAAAAAAAAAAACTAGTAAGACGAAGTTTCTTCGTATGATTCTGTTCCTCTGTATTTAAAGTTTAATATTTAATAAGTGCCTGAATATTGCAAAATTGATGATACGATCAGTTGCTTTTGTTCCTCAGTACAACAGTGTGTAGTAGTTAAAATCTATTTGTTCAACTCTATTTTCTACTACATATATCAATTTTTTTGTGATTAAAAAAACCTCTGCATTTATTCTATTTTCAGTCTTTGATAAGTAGTTTCTAATTACCTATTTAAACCAATTTTCGGTGCTATGCAAGTAACACTGTTCTTCCCAGATTATGACCATTCAATCTTGAAAATTAATGTCATGAGTACTACCACTTTCTATTTGTCTAAACTCTTCACTGCATGCTTATGTATCTTTAAACAAGCGTAAAAATAAAACAAAACCTCTGAAAGAACCCATATTCATTCTCTGCTTTAGAGAAAAACTTTGGCTTTTATAAACTGTCCCAAATATACTTCGGTCCGATAAATCACAAAGAATCCTGTTAAAAATTTCCTCACAATAATCATTCCATCACATTTTAGCTGCCTTTTCCTTTCTTCAGTTTCTAAAAAGCTATCCCATCAACTAAGAAATAACAATGAATTATAAGTCTACATCCCTCTGCTACAAAACCTTGAGGAGTGTGTGAGGACTAGTATATTAATTTAACAAGACCCCTTTAGGCATCCTTATTAAAAAGTACAAAATAAGAAACTTTAGTTCAATTTCTAAGAATTGCATTTTCTAATACATAATTAGTAATTTTATAATCCTGCAAAACCTAACAAATTTTAACATGACATTTTACATAGCAACTTTTATTTAAAATTATATTCAAACTACAAATGTATAAAATTATAATTTATGGTTGACCCAAGGTAAATTGTTAAAACCTTTATAAAACAGTTAAGCACAGACCACTATGGATGTGCATAAACTATATTCATAAAAAGTGTAGACTGGACTTGGGATCATTATTATTTAAAAAGCTCATATGCACGAAAACATACAGAATACAGTTGAAACTTACTTTTGTCACCATGACCACCACAAAGTTTTTCTCATCAATTTTATATTCTTTTAGAGCAGTATCATCATTGAGGATTTTGCCTAGCACATTAAGAAAAAAGAAAAAATATGTCGTTTAAGGCACAGTAACCTTTGTCTTATATACAACTGAAGTTAAAACAATCACCAGCATCAATTCTATCAGTACTTTTCCAAAAGAAAAACATTAACCGACCAAAGATAAATATAAATGGAAAAACAGTATATAAGCAAAAGGTATAAGCATTTGACTAAGAAATATAAAACACTAGTATATAGATATCCCAAGCAATTCTTAAAGATTATTTCTTTTAATAAAAAGTACTTTAGAAAATGACCTGGTATACAGAAATGACAAGATGGTATGGAACTGAGTAAGGCACAAAGAAGTACATAAGATTTTGACCATGCTGAAGGTCAAATGGTAGGTCAGGATTCCTTTTCCTTTTTAGTTTTCCATTTAAAAACAGGTAATGAATCAAAAACTGTAAGCATTAAGACAGAAAGGAATAGTGTTTCTACTTAACAGGAGGAAAGCAGACCAAGACGAGGAACTAGAAATTCTAGTTTTATGTCTGCTACCAGCTCTGCCTTTTTGGGATTCTGATTCCTGATTTTGAGGTTAGTGTTTCCTTTAAGCCACCTCAGTTAAATAATACTACAAATTTGTTATCTAGGAAGAGACAAGAACCTATGGGCAATCCAACACCCATCTAACTGACATCTACAATGACAAAGTTCATTTTGAAGAACAAAGAAAAACATTTTCTTCACAAAAGTCGCACATCAAGTCTATTTTTAAAATACATTTTCCTGGTTACTAGTGAGGCTAGTAATACAATTTCCTATTCATATCCTTTGTTGCTCTTTTTACTGGGTCATCCTTTCCTTACTGATTTCTAAGAGCTCTTTATATAATCTGAATATTAATATTTTTCCTTTCCTGCCACTTATTTATAGTGTTCTTTGATAAATAAGGTTTTCTATGTTCTTCAGCCAATTTTGGGATTTTATTTTATGCAAGAGTTAAACTGAAATTTAATTTCACAGGAATGACTTCAAGTACATCAAAAAACATAATCAGTATAAATGGCTTCAATTTCACTTCTGGGTATATACCCAATGAAAACAGAATTTTAACAAAATATAAACACTCCCGTGTTTACTGTATTATTCACAATAGCCAAGATATGAAAACAACCCAAATGCCCATCAAAGATGAATGGATTAAAAAAAGATGTACATGTACACAATGGACTATTTGGTCATGAGAAAGGAAGATATCCTCTCACTTCTGACAACGTGGATGGAGCTTGAGAAGATTAAGCTAAGTGAGATAGGTCAAAGATAAGTACTGTAAGGTATCACTTATATGTGAAATCTAAAAGAGTTTAAACTTGCAAAAAAAAAAAAAGGAGTAAAATGGTGGTTACTTGGGGATTGGTGGGTAAAGAAGGGCTAAGAGTGAAGGTGTTTAAGGGCACAAACCTATAACTAGTAAATAAGCCAGAGAGATCTAATGCACAGTATAATAAATATAAAAAGTACTGTACTATAACTGTCACAAGATAAATGTGTTTACGACAATCATATTACAATATGTAAATATATCAAAACATGCTGTATACCTTAAACTTACACACTGTTACACATCAAATTTATTCAATAAAAATGAATTAAAAATACAAAAACTTACAAAAGATGAAAATGAACAAAATTATTTAACATCATTAGATGGAGAAATATACAAAGCAAATGTGAATAAAGAGGAATGAATATTAATATATTCAAATGACTGCTCATTCAGTTTCCATCTGTATAATCATGCTTCTGACAGAACCAATTTGTATGCACTACAACTCATAAGATGATATCTAAAAGAATGTCACTGTAAGAAGAAAATGGCATATTCATTTCAGTATTTAATCCATACCTGCATAAATTAATTTTTGACCTGCTACAGGAAAGGCATCTTTCCCCTTTTCAGATTCAATCTTCTCTTTCAGTGCTTTCACCTACAGGAAAAATAAGATTTTTTTGGAAAGAGTCTAAACAACAAATGACAATCCAGAATCTGAATGATGCAATAAAAATTTTTTATACATATTAATACTTCCAGAAACTTAAAGACCATATCTTTACAATATTTTACCAAGACTTGTTATGAATTCATGTTATTATTTACAATAGGTATACACTTTGTTTTAGCACCATCTGCTATAGACACACAGATTTTTTTAAAACTTTACCAGTTAACTTGATAAATCTATTTGACGGTTTCGACATCAAAGCATTTTGATTCTCATTATAAAGTTTATGAGCTTATTTTCCACACAGTAAGAAAGTAAAGCTATCTAACCTAAAAGGTCTAAGAAATAAAATGGTCTCATCTACAACAATAATAAAAGTTAAATGTGAATGTTAAAAGGAAAATGATTCACTTTAAAAATGGGTAATGTTTTAGGAGTAAAGTTGATGATGACATCGATCTCTTTGGATCTGATGAGGATTAGGAAAGCAAAGAAGCGAAAAGGTTAAGAAACATATGCTTGTACAGTATGAGTCAAAGAAAGCCAAAATCCTGCATTTGTTGCCAAGTCTTCTAATTAGATGTGAAACCTTGGGATCACAAGGCAGATATGGCAAAATTAGAAGAGTGCATCAGAAGCAATCAAGCAGACGGCTTGATCTGGGCTCTTCTAAACTAGTTCCAGTGCAGTATGGAATTAAAAACCTTCGATACAGAGTGTAATAGATGATAAAGTTGGAATAGATACGCTGTTGGAGCAGATCACTGCTTTTGAGGACTATGTACAGTCCATGGACATGGCTGTTTTCAATAAAACCTAAAATTCCTCATGGAGCATTGCTTTTAAATAAAAGCTTAAAAGACAAACAAACAAACAAACAAAACAAAAGGAAAAAAAACCCACATAATTTCTGAGGATGGGGCCTGGGCATCCATATTTTTAAAAAGCTTCACAGCTTCAAAGCTTCAAAGTTCAGCCAAAAACTACTTAAATGATCTTGGACAAATAGCCCAGTTTCTCTCAGCATCAGTATCATCTTTAAAGAAGGACTGGAATATAGTACATGATCTTTATGGTCTCTTCCATTCCTAAAATTACATGCCAGTAGACTCATTATGAAGTATTTAGAAAACAAGTCTAATATATTTCTGAAACTAACTGATCAGAAAGTAGAGTGACATAGGAGCAAAAAAGGCAAGGAGAATAATGGAACTAGTTTCATTACTTTACAGGAACAAGAAACAAAGTGGAAAATTCTATTTCCTTCTTTTTCCCAGAATTCTTCTGAAAAATGTCTAAGTTGATAGTTCTAAGCTTTAGATGAAAAACTGATAGGGATACAGAGAGGGTTCCTGTGTACAATTAAAAAGTGATGGTGTATTCTTCTAAAACGAAAAAAAGATAGTAATGTTTATATAGCTTCAGATATATTAACATACACATTTTTACATAATCCTCAAAACTCTAAGACAAATGGGAATATCATCTGCTTAATTTTATAGATGAAGAAATAGAAATAAAGAGGTTAAATCTCCTCCCCAAATCACATTGCTATTAAGTAGCAGCTGAAACCTAAAATCAGCTCTTCTGTTTCATACTTTGGATCAGAATATTTTGCAAACAATATATTTATGCCTACAGCACCTGGTCTTCCTTGGTAGTCTCCCATCCAAATACTAACCAGGCCGGACCCTGCTTGGCTTCCGAGATCAGACATCCAGCTTGTTCAGGGTGGCATGGCTGTAGACCATGGACTGTGGCTCACTGGGGCGTGAACTCAGGACCTTCTGCGTGTAAAGCAGATGTGCTAACCGCTACACTACGGAACCATGTCCTTTCTTTTTTTATTTTGTTATTTTTTAATTATTTATTATTATTTATGCCTATAGCACCTGGTCTTCCTAGGTAGTCTCCCATATAAGTACTAACCAGGCCCGACCCTGCTTTGGCTTCCAAGATCAGACATCAGGCTTGTTAAGGGTGGCATGGCTGTAGACCATGGACTGTGGCTCCACTGGGGCATGAACCCAAGACATTCTGCGTGTAAAGCAGACATGCTAACCGCTATACTATGGAACCACAACCATGACAACTTTTTTTAAAAAGCAATTAGAAAATGTGATCTCAACATCAGTAAGCTCTGGATATAAATTTCATGGTAATATCCAATTCAGTATGTTGTTCTATTAAACGGTAAACTCTATGCTAGTTGTGGTTCAGAATAAAAAAGTACAAGGAGTCTACAACTTCTTTAATAACTCTTTATCTGTCTTGCTTTAAATAACATTTATGCTGACAGTTCTGATTTTACCTATATAGTCAGTTAGCACTTTATGATAACAGTGGGAAATGAGATGCTATCAAATTTCTGAGATAAAGAAACCTTTAAAGATCATCTAATTAAACCACTATATTGCTAATGGATGCTAAGGCCTAGAGCAGAGATTCTCAGGGTGTGATCCAGGAAGCCCTGGAAGCTCTTAAGACCCTACCGGGTGGTCTGCCAGGTCAAAATAAATTATTTCTTTTTTCACTCTCATTCTTGTCCTAAATATGCAGTTGAGTTTTCTAAAGGCTACAAAGCATGTGATGTCATAAAAGACTGATGTGAATCCATTTATCTTCTATTAGGCAAACACTGAATAGACTTACAAAAAAGGAAAACATCAGTCTTGTTTTTTTATTGTTTTGGAAAATAGTTTTTCATGCAAAAATATGTTGATTATAACATTTAGTGGGTTTATTATTTTTAAATGAACATTTAAAAATTGTTTTAAATTTCTAATACAGTAAATATCAATAAATACAAGCACACTCTCTTTCCATAAGCAGACTTCTGAAAATAGTTCACTATTTACTTCACCCAGAAAACCTCACAAAATCATGCAAATCAAGAGGTTCAAATTTTCGTGTTCACTTTAAGAACACTCATGAAACTGCCCAGGACATCAAGGGTATGCATATCTGAAAAGCCACCAAGTATCTGAAGGATGTCACTTTACAAAAGCAATGGGTACCATTCAGTCCTAACAATGATGGAGTTGATAGGTGTGCCCAGGCCAAACAGTGGGGCTGTACACAGGGCAGTGCCTCAGAAAGGGTGCTGAATTTTTGCTGCACATGCTTAAAAATGCAAAGAGTAATGCTGAACTTGAAGGTTTAGATGGTGACTCTGGTCATTGAGCACATCCAGGTGAACAAAGCTCCTGAGATGCAGCACAGAATTTACAGGCTTGTGGGTGGATTAACCCCTACATGAGCTCTCCTTGCCACAGAGATGGTCCTTATCGAGAAAGAGCTTACTGTTCCTAAAACAGAAGAGGAGGCTTCACAGAAGAAAAAAGTATCTCAGAAGAAACTGAAGAAACAAAAACTTACTGCCAGGGAGTAAGTTCAGCATCAAATATATGCTAATAAAAGTAAATAAAAATACATATATACAAGCACAGAGAGAAAAGTTGTCCTGGAGCCCTCAGTAATTTTTAAGTATAAAGGGGTATAGAAAACAAAGTTTGAGAACTGCTATCTTATTTGCTGACTTGCCCGAAGTCAACTGAGTGGTGGCAGAGCTTTGCTAGAGCACTCCAGTAAATGATAAATTTCTTTCCACGCTTTTTTATTTGGAGAGGAAAAAGAGACGCAATATTTATAACTATGATTGCTTGTTTGGTGAAAATCACAAATTACAGACTACATGTGTCACTATGAGTGAATCTAATTCTCAGAATAGGACATAGTAGTTTAGCACATAGTGCTCGATTATTTGCTGAATGAGTAAATTAACATAGCATAAAAATATGCGAAGAAAAAAGGAGATAAAAAATATATGAAGCAAAAAAGTAAAAGAAATAAGCAAGAATCTCATTCCTTGACAGGTCAGGATGAGTAGGCAATTAAGATAGATGTAACTAATATATATATATTTTCTATCCAACAAAGTATTTTTACTTCTAGCATCTAGTATATTTTAAAAGTTTAGGCCACAGAAATATTTCAATATTTTTAAAAGCCTACATAATGGGTCCATTCTCTAGCTTTGTTTATTAAAAAAAGGAGGGCACAACAAAAAACCTTTGTAAGTAGGACAAACAACAATAACAAAACACCTCCAATCATTTACTAGTAACATTTGCTTCAAAGAAACAAAACTATGATTAAAGCATATTAAGAACATAACAATGAGAACCTAGAAGGTTTAGCTAAAAAAGTAATCAAACTGACACTTAAGGTGTTAATTATTAAACAAAGAAAGAAAATTACTCAGCTAAGCACACAACTTGAACAGAAATAACAAGACAAATACGAAAAGGAAAAATCCGAATCAAAGAAATTAAAAATGGTAGAAAATGGTTCTTGTGACAACAGAAAAATGGACACATGACAGGCGCAGGCAATTCACAACTACACAATAGGAGAGAAAAGTTCAAAGTTATTAGTAACCAAAAGCACAGATTTTACTGTCAGACATCTTTAGTCCAATAGACTGTCATATGGGAAAAGACTGTCTTGAACAATTCTTGGTGTTAAGTGTGAAGAGATACATTCTCAGAATGAGTATCAAGTGATAAAATATTCTGAGGGCAATATGCCATAATGTCTAAACTTTTTGGGGCGTGTGTGGGAAGGACAGGGCATTCGATCCAGCAATACCACTTAGAGTAATGTATCTAAGAAAATATACTTTGGAACAATGCCAAATTCAACACAATGATCTTTACTTCCAATCCACTTAAGTCATCTAGTAGTCACAGGACATTGGTTAAATCCTATTATCCCCAAACTGTTCTTTCTTTTAATTTGTAATCAACCTCCCACTTCTACCAGCTATCCCAATTCACTATACCTGGTCTTGCATCTCATTAAGACTTTGGTCCCTAGAGCCTCAAATTTCATTTTGACCTTTACTGCCAGCTCTATATAGCACAGACGATAATGCCACTGCTTCTATCACCTTCTTCCTAATATCACAGACTTGTCTTTCTGCTGCTCCTGCCAGACAAAATTTCATATTTGGATCAACACAATTAAATCATCAGTAGTCATCACATTTCAACCACTCTGTAGAGTCACACTCTCCTATCTTACTTAGCTAACAAATCTCACCATTAACTATCTGACTCCCCATCCACATTTATATAGTATTCTAAGTGCAATTGGAGGAATGATACCCTCAACCCTGTTATTCTGGTTAGCCTGTTCCTCCATTTTCCAAGAGGGTATTTCGAACTTGCACTCATTCTCTAAATCTGATTCCCAACACTATCCCTCACCCCCAGCAAAAGATGACCATTTCCAACTTCATTTAAAACATGGAAGACATCAGAGATCTCATTCTCAACTTTCTACTACTACACTGGCACTTTTTTTTTTATTTTTGCATTCAGATCCACCTAATCTTCCTACTTAAAGAAAAGAAGTATCCCTCTCTTTCAAACTTAATTTTTCTCTGTCCCCTGGTTCTCCCTCCAGTGTTCTTCAGCATCTAGCTAGATTCATTTTTTCCTACCCTCCCCTGCTTTATTTCCAACTTCTTCCTCAAAGCCAGTTCATTTCCATTCACAAACAGACCCAATTCTCCATCATCTTAAAAACAAAAAACCTCACAACCCCTCGTCTCCTGCCAGCTATTCTCCTTCCCTTAGTCTCAAGCATTTTTTCAAAAAATTAACTACCCACATTACTTACTGGTTACCCTACACCTATTACTCCAGTGTGCAAAACAGTGCTGATAAACATATGCATGGACTTGGTTCTCATTTTTGCTTATTTTCTCCAGTAGTGCCTACTCCCACAATTCCATTTAGATTCCATTTAGTATCACTGATTTCAGCAACATCATAATTAGACAATTCTTTGTCCTTCCCTACCTTAGCTGACCTGTCACATTTGACAGTACTGACCTATCTCTCTCTCCTTTTCATACTATCTTCCTCTGGCTTCTACAACACCATCCTTTTCTGGTTTTCCTCCTACTTCTGTATACTCCTTTGTGAAATCCTCTTCCTTGGTTGCCCTTTAAGTGTTACTCAGGGTCATGCCTAAGGCTAACTTTTCTTCCACATAAACTTTCAAGATAATCCATCTCATCTACTCACAGTTTGAATAACCATCCAGATGTCATCTGTATCTTTAGCCCAGTTATATTCTTTCAGTTATGCATACCCAAACTCTCCTAGACACCTTTACTAGATGTCCCACAGGCATTTTAACTATGTTTTTGTTGAAGGATGGTTTCTAGACTACTTTGTCTAAATCTTCCCAGACCCAATTAAATTGAGCACACTTTAAAACGGTTTATAAAGATCTCTCTGGATGTTGCAAAGAAGGAATAGGTACCAACTCTGCACATGGTTTCTCCTGGGAAAGTTATGACTGGCAACAGATGCAGTTATGACTCCAGTAACTGTGCTAAGCTCTGTGTCAATGCTCTCATTCCAATAAATCATCTCAACAGGATGGATCTAAAACTGAGCAATACAGTCCCAGTAAATAACCAAGGCTAATGAACAAGAAGCAGAGACAAAGCTTTCATTTTGTTGCTTATTTCCTCCTAGATAATGAATGGAAATTTATCACTGACAACTAGAAACAAAGCATGGTTAACACCCAAGAAATCTTTTTTTCTAGCCAAACTTCCCTTATGAAATTGTGCACTTTAAAACATACTCAATACCCAACATGAAACATAGCTGACATTGGCTTTTATTTTTTTTTTCCCCAAAGGGAGACAATCACAATAATACGGTCTTAGTGCATTTCATGGATGCTGCATTTTTATGAATTAAAGGCAAGACCTTCCATCAGCAGAAAGGTTACAACACACTTTATTGTGACACTCGTTGTACTGCAATAGTTTGGAACGAAACCTACAATATCTTCAAGGTATGCCTACAGTCTATTAAAAAGTGCCAACACAAAAGCTGATTGGTTATCCTTTTTTTAATCTCATTCCCTTGTAAGGTGCTTGTCTCTTCTTTTTTTCATATTCCTCACATCAAATCATTTATCTAGTTCCGACTCATCATTTATTTTCCAATGTGAACACTACATTGCATCCCATGGCAATACCCTAGTTCAGGCCAACAACAATTAAAAGTAGTCATTTTCATTCAACAAATTTAAGTTGTATGTTTCAGATATCAAAATATCTTATATCTCCGAGAACAGTATGTTGTTTTGCATGTCAGTCTTCTTACACAGCACTTTTGCATAAGGTTTCTAGAACTACTGCTTGATTAGATCAGCAACTAAATATTTATAACCCAGCTCCCTCAATGTTACAATATGCTTTCCTCATTACTATTGTAACTGTGTTGTCCCTTATTACTACACATAGAAAAAAGAATTATGCAAGCTTCAATAGTCCTGAAACATAGCAGCTAAATGAATAGTAACAGCTCACAGGTGTTATGTACTTACCATGTGCCTGGCAGTACACAAAGAGCTTCACAATATTTAACTCATTTATCTGTGCTACATCTCTATTTGAATCCTGGCTAGTTACTCATATGGAAGTTGGTATTTGTGAACAAATACCATTGATATTTGTGAGCTCTGATGTAGACATTTTTGAGGCAACTGCCAGCACCTTTGATTCGATAATTTCATATCCAGAAATCAGTGCTAAAAAGATGCTCACACAAACACTTCAAAGACATATGAACAAAATATGTGCACCACTACATTATTATTTGTGAAAACCCTACATTCATCAATGGTGAAATCGTAAAATGCATTATTGCACATGCATTCATTCATTTGAATACTATGCAATACAAGAATGATGTCTATATATGCAAGGCATTCACTGAATGCATGTGCATATGAATGAATGAAATATTTACAATTATCTTTATGGAACAAAAGTGAATTGCTAAGCAATGGCTTTTTTTAAAAACAAAGTGTAGTTGTGTTTATGGATTACATGTAGGTATAAACAAAAAAGACTAGAAGCATATACAGAGTCCACAGCAGTTACTTAGAGCAGAGGGGCCCAAAGCCTTTCAGTTTTTACTTTATTTACTTCATTATTTTAGTAATTTAAGAGAAAATTTAGAGTTTAAAAGAAAAAAAAAATCTCATTGCACTCCCCCAACCACTGCTTACTAATATTACCCAAGAGTATACTGCAATTTGGGGAGATTTCATTAAAAAAGAAAAGTCTGAGGCAGTAGTTCTAATACTACATAGACTAGCATATAAAAAAAAAAAAAAAGCGCAACTAAATTTTGGTAACTAACCATTAGCAAAAGGAAAGAGAGTCCCAAAGCCAAATATGTTTACAAGGGGATTTCATAGATTTACACTATGGATAAAGCTCTTCCTTCCCTTTTTAGTTCACTGGGAGGTATCCTTCCATTTGAGAAAGTGGCACAGGCACCAAGTAGTATCTCCTGAATTTCTCCCCAAAGTAGGTTCCTGCTAGTTCTAAAAATTGAATTGACTAAAAAGATATCAGTTGAGTTCAGTGTAACAGGTAAAATCTCCCCAATGAACACAAAGAATGAAAGAATATAGTGTAAGAATAGTAATATTTTTATTGAATAACTTATGTACATTATAATAACATATGGACAGGCAATTCATTCTTTAATTAGGGTTATGATCCCAAAATATACTATTTAAAATATAATATCCATTTTTCCCCACAGAAACTATTTAGGCTGTTAAGCCAACCTATTCATGCTAATTTAATCTATTCTATTCTAAAATATACTTCTAAAAGTATGATTTCAATAAGACCAAAACAGGCAGAGCTTGAAGGCAAAGTAGGAAAGTAGAAATTCCCAAGATACCTGTAACTTTAAAAATTTTTATATAGGCAAAGAATGGATCTAACGTACAATCAAAAAGCCACCTACCTAATTCAAACAGAAGTGTGTGGGGAAGAAGGGAGAGTGAGTGACAAATAATTTTTATTTATCGGAAGTATCTAGGACCTGTTTATATGTATTAGTCATTTGTAGCCAGTCTATCTCCTCTGCAGGAAAAAGTTTATGTAATGTTTTAAAGCAGGGTCCCTGGGCCATGGACCAGTACTGGTACCAGTCTGTGTTCTGTTAGGAACTGGGCCGCAGAGCAGGAGGTGTGCAGTGAGCAAGCAAGTGAAGCTTCATCTGTTATTTGCAGCAGCTCCCCAGCGCTAGCATCACCACCTCAGCTCTACTTCAGACCATCGGGCAGTAGACTCTCATAGGAGCACTGGTCCCTGGTGCCAAAATGGTTGGGGAACCACTGTTCTAAAGTCAAAGTGTTTACAAAGCTCATTCGGCCATAAAATTAGCTCTTGGAGACACTACACAAAAAAAATTCATTTATCCAAACTTATAGGGAACAGATGGTGTGGTGTCCTTCGGCAGGATCCACTGTGCTATACAGCAGGCTTAAATTTGGCACATCTTTCCAAAAGTGACAAATTTTATATATTACCCAGCAAATAATCGCACAATTTCCAAGCTAAAAAAAGAACAGCTTTTAAAAGCTGTTTGAAATTGCTGATTACGTCGAGAGAATGAGAATACCTCGTTCACACATTTTCAGAAAGGTTAGTAAAAACACTGATCAATAAGAAACTGATAAAAACAGTATTTGTTTTAAAAAACTGCATTCATTTCTAATTTCACAATTCACTAAAAATTTTCAAATCCATGATCTCACGTGATTTTCACGTCAACTCTATGAGGAAGGCCGATAGGTTATTACTACTATACTCCTTTTTACTCATGAGAAAAGAGATGTAAGTACTGTGCTCAAGGACACAGGACAACAACAAAGTAGGAGAAAACTCTCTAGTTTAGAAACAATACGATGTACTTGAAAGAGACCAAGATGCGGAAAAAGTAAACACTCAGAGCTGCTCCTAAGTTTTGCTGTAGCTAAAGAGATATGTGGTGTCAAAGGAGGGTTTTATTAAGATCAGAGAAATGTTTGTATACTCTAGAAATGGAAAAATCAATGATGCAGAAGAGGAAAAAAAGGAGAACTGATGGAGTGATGTCCTTCACAGATGACAGAGTAGGAAAGACAGTGGCAAAGTGGAGAGATGGCCTCAGCACCATCCACAACGGACAGCTATCCACAATAAAGGGAGGCTGGCAGGTAGCTCTGGTAAGCCCTTATAAAAATTCTGTCTCAATTGTTTCTATATTCCCAATAAAACCTAAAATTTCAGTAAGATATGAAATCCAGGTCATCAGCTAAAAAAAAAGAGAAATAATATGAAAAATAAGGAGGATAATCTGCCTATGGAGCAGTGGAAGAGTGAATGGGCTAGTGAAATAAATGTATGGTCTATTCAGGCAGAACTAAGGGCCTAGTTAAGGTTAATGTTCGTAAATTCAAGTGAGACAAGTCAATGTGGCGATGTGTTCATCTTCTAGCTGCATAGGTACAAGCACAAACATACGGTTGAATTTAATCACATTTGGGGTTCTCCAAGCAAAAACAATGGAGTGTGAGTGGACCATGTTGCCAAGCACTGTCATGGTTCTAAGCATTCTATGTATATTATCTCAAACTCATGTAATCTTCAGAACAACCCTATGAGGTTAGTACTTTCAGTAGCTGTATTCTCATTTTACAGATGAGGAAACAGGCACATAATTAGGTAACTTGCCCAAGGTGACATAGCAAATGCTATAGCCAATATCAAAACTCCTGGCTAAAGAGACATGCTATGCTGACCCTTGCAAGAGGGTGATTTTAATTATTGGCCTTAATTATAGCTGGGCAAGGGTGGAAGTGATAACATGAAGGGAAGACCAGTGAAAAGAAGTATGAATAAAATGGGTTATAGGTCTCATTAGAACTGGAATAAGAGGGAAGGTAATGCAGGATATCAAAAACAGGTAACTGGGAATGGGGAAAGAGCTACAGCTAATGGCAATGATAAGCACTAGTTACTAGTCATGGGACTAAACGACTGAGGAAGATTCGTAGAAGGAAAGATCACTAGATGAGAAATTAAAGAATAAAAAGCCAGGGTATGGGCAAGACCATCTTTCAGAGCTATTGAAACTATCAAGGTCATTGACTGTGTCCCCAGATCAAGTTACTAATCACTGTAGTCTTCCTTTCTTCTTTTTAAAACATACACTGTTACATACTTTTTACAATTCTAGTGTTTCTTTTTTAAATAACGTCTACCACATGCTATAAGCTCTGAACTGTTGTGATCATTTTCACGTTTTTAGCCCACAGGTAAAAGTAGCTCCACCAAGAAAAAGAACAATGTTGAGGATAATTAACAATATATGTCCCTAGGTACTATTTCTACTTCATCTCCCATTCATTCTTCAATCCACTCAAATCTAATTTCTGATCCCATCACCTTAGAGACTACTCATCAGAGATGCTAACAACCTCCAAGTTGCCAGAACCAAAGGTCAGGTTTTTTGTTTTTATCTTACTTTTGATTCCTCAATCATTAGACACATTTGACCCTTTCCTCCTAACTTGAAACATTTTTTTTTTCTTGGATTCTTCCTACCTCAAAAGTCACTCCTTAACTGACCTCTTCACTATTCAATCTTCACAAGTTAGAGCAACCCAGGATTCAGATCTAGGCCTCATCCTATTACCCAGCAGCAACATTTATTTTTCATCAAGGTTCCTCAACTCTAGTAGCACAGATGTTAATTACATACAATGAATATTTCAGGCATTAAAGCTTAATTTTCTCAAGGAATGAACATTAAAAGACTATTAGATGATCTCATCTGGTCCCATGGACTGAAGTTAACCATATATCCTGCCTGTTGTCATGTCTCTATCTCCAGCCTAAACTTCTCTCTGGAATCAAGATTCATAACAAATCTTGTCATCTCCACCTGGATGTTTAATAGGTATCTTAAACTTAAGTCTTGAGTTTCCACCCCAAACTCCAAACCTGCTCCTCTTTCAGCCCTCCACATCTCAGGAAAAGAACATAAGTATTTACATAATTTATATAACCAAAATCTAGGTTTTTCCTTTGATTTCTCAATTTTCCCACTCCAACCCATCAAAAAATTCTCTCAACTCTACACTCCCAAACATACCTCAGATCCATCCACTTCTCTTCATGTAACTACACTACTTCTACTTCCTTGGTCAAAGCCTCAACTGCTTAAGGCTACTGCTTTCACTCTTGCTCATCCTACCTACCATTCTCTACACAGCTTAAAATCCCCCAAAGGCTATTTTACCTTGAAACCCCGCTGTTGATTACAAAACCCAACAGGCTCTGGCCCTTTACCTAACCTTCCAATCTCTAATTTCTCTTCCCCATCCCCCACCTCACCTACTGGATCAGCAATACAGGCCTGTTTTGATTCCCAAAACAAACTCTAATCTTAAAGGTCTTTACCTATGGAAAATCCTCTCTCCATCTCTGAGTGCTTATTATTATTCAGAGCTCAGTTTAAATGTCACTTTATTCAGAAAGGCCTTCTGCAACCAGTCAATTTAAAAGTAGCCACTCAGTCATACCCGATCACATTACCGCACCCTATCCCAATTCTCTACATATCTCTTACCATTATCTGGTTTTTAAAATTTGTTTTTTAAATGATTTATTCGGCTAAATATGTGCACCATGACAGCAGGACCTGACATTTAGTTAAGTACTCAACATATATAAATGAATCAGCATGCAAACAAAAAGGATCACTGACTTGATAGTTCACCGTAAGAATGTATTCAATTTATTCAAAAATATTTATTAAATGCCTACTGTATGCCAGGTATAGAAAGAACAAAAGTCTGGTGGAAACCCTACGAGATTTCCCAGGTACTTCACGTATTCTGATATACCAATATGCCAAGAAACCTTAGTTTCACCTCTGCAGTATAATATTTTAATACATTTACTACTCCATGTTTTAATAATCTAGGAAACTTCTAAAATACAGCACTATCTCGAGCACAACTATATTAAAATACAATAAACCACAATAGGAACTATTCAATAATAAATAATGGTTAGCAAATTCCATATGCAGAACAAGTACTAAAGCAGCATTTTATAACATTATCGCCAGCATTATACAGGTGAACTGCACAGGGAGGCAATTCTTTGCAGATTACTGTACAGCACACTAAACACGCTGTCTATAGAAATTAAAACTACTGTATCTTTACAATTCTCTTCAAAAACTTCCAGTATATATAAGCAGCTTTAATGTCACTTATATAGTAATATAATCACATTTTAGCTTGTGCATTTAAAGTCTCATCTCAAGCTTATTGCTGGTTTTTTTTTCTTCCCAGTTACTGAAAGAACATAGTGGCAGGGGTTAGCAGATGATTAAAGGATTATAGCTGTATACCACATGTTCTTTTTCTTGTCATCATTTTCAGTGATACAATAAAATTCGTACTGTATTACAATAATCTCAATTTTTTTCTCCTCTAATCCACCACCAGTAGTTAGATTTATACTTTACACCACAGTCTAAAATATATTCCAAATGAATGAATGGGTTTAATGGCAATATGAAAAACTAATGGACTTTGGATCTCAGCTTTAAAAACTATGTGTACTCCACTTAGATGTCCACCACACCACCAACCTTTAGAATTTTTAAGAATTTTGTATAAGTATCAGTCTATTAGATATCTTGAAATGCTTTAATTATATAGATTACTTAAATTTCTCCTAATTTTTTTTTGCAGTAATTCATCTATTTAAAATAGAACATCACACAGTGAAGAATATTCTCTTTTAGCAATAGTCTCCCCATCCCACCTTCTCGTTTTGTTTCTACATAATCTGAATATTTTATGAGGATATGCACTATTATTTTATAATAAAAAGACTCTTTTGCAATGGTTAACACTAAAGGTAATGCATGGTAATGGTCAAGGAAATGGTACAAAATGGCTGTTAAGAAAGTTTTGCTAGTTAAAAAAAAGGTAGGACTTTCAACATTCAAAAACTAAAACAAATACAAACACCTTAAAAACAAATCCCCTTGCTTCTTTCACTTTGTATATCCCCAACTGTATAGCTCTAAGATACAAGTAGGTCAATAAGGTTTCCAGAAGATCCAGACAATGTCCCACAAGTCCTATACTCCCCAGTCCTGCCAATCAAAGCTCACTAAACATTTATTTGTTCAATAAATGAATCACTCCCATCATTCCCTTATCTCTCAGTCCTTTCACTAGTTTTTGCTACTGCTCATCTCAAGCTCACAAGTTTCTATACTGGCCATTTCAAGTTAATTTCCTCAGTTCATTCTAAGCAAAAATCAAACAAGGACAAACCTTTGAACAGCCAAAATGGAGATCTCGGAGACCAAAATTTGTTCTCATTTTATGTGGATTACCCTACAGATCTCACTAAATTTCATTTTTTCCCTATTTTTAGACCTATTTCTAATATCCTTGGTTTCTAGTCTCATATTCTGTACCCCCCAAAAAATTAATTGAAAATAACTGCTACAAAGATAGAATTAAAGTACTTCTATATTGAAAAAATTTCTGAAATTTAAGCCCATTAATGAAAACCTACAAGTCATTTTAATGTAAATGTTCCATATATGACTGATTAAACATTTTCATTTCTTGGCCCAGACTAAATTAGTTTTTATATTTATGTAAATAGCAACAAAATTATATTCAGACAAATAGCAACAAAAAAGGTAAAAAGGCCACTATAACAATAAGCTTTCTGAAAATATACTTCTTAAAGTATATTTATAATTCATATAACTAATACACTGCCTTGGAAATAAACTGGAAAATAGCAAATACAGTTAATCTATACAAATACAATGTTAGCTCTTTAAGATAATGTATGTAGTGCCTAAAGAGCTACACAAATCTTATAGAACAAATATTTCAGTGGAGCTGTATGCACAAAGTCACTAAACAACTTCACTAAACCTAAATATTTAAAAAAAAAAATCCTTTCTTGTAATAATTCTGGAATTAATTCTGACTATTATTAGCTGGTAAAGTTCCTGCAGCACCAACATTTAAATACTACAAAAAAAACAAAAGTCAAATAGATATTTTATTAAAAGTTTCATCTGAAAACATTAGACAACTGCATTTTAACTTTCATCCTCTAACTTATTTTAACACACACTGAGCAGTAAATACTTAAGAATTTGATTTCTATTAGTAATATCAATCCACAGGGTGTTAATTACTTCTGAAGACACTGAGGTTTCTGATCTATAATTGATATCCCCTGAACCTTTAACATTTTATCGCACAGCATACTTCCAAACATAATTAAATATCTTGAAATAAAATAATTGTGTGCCACAATTCCAAAAAGATTGGGAACTGTTTCTTAAATAATTAAAAATATAGAAAACTTCACATTAAATGAGGTAAATATGTCTTCACTCAAAGGTATCCATTGATGAATAATCAATTCCATTTACTGACCACCAATTAAATACCATTTAATCTTCACATCTCTGCAAGGTAGATACACAGCAAATAAGTTACAAAGCCACAAATGAAACTCAGATCTATTTAACACCAAGTACCTCGATTCCCACACCAAAAATAGAGTTAACTATTTTTTTAAAATATACATGAGCAGAAAGTTGTGTTTAAATTTAGTATTATGACAATTTTAACGGTGTAGAGAATGACAAGTCCTGAACATAAGCAGTAAATTTACGCTTATGGCATTTTCAGATTCTTGGCATAAAGTTGTACTGATTTCAACACAGTGGCTCTTTTTGCAGTCACAGAGAAGATGGCCTGAGAACTCACCACGTGGACTTCTGAAGTGTTTAAGGGTTTAACTGCAGAAGAGACTCAAAGTTTTCTTTTCTTGTTTTCTCCCCTGAAATGCTATCATTTGGGGAGTGAGGGGAGGATGTAGGATTCCAACTCCTACAATTCTAAGACTTCTAAAGGGCCCGTTAATCAGGAGTTGAGTCTAAGCCTGGATTTGAAGAACACTAAAGAAAAAAATCATCATCAAAGAGGCCTAAAAGTGCCATCTATGTATGTGTGGGTTCCTTGGCGGGAGAACTGCAGCCAAACGATTCTCTCTGTCTCTCTCTCTCTACATATGTAAAGTAAATAAGAGGGTTACCTATTCTGGGGGGAAGAGGGCATTGAATTCACCTTACCCACCACTCACCCTGCTGCTGACGGAACTTATCTTTTTAAAAATGGTTATCTCCTTTACCACCGAAAGCTTAGCGCCTAAACCCTGCCACGCAGAACACTGGCGACGCCTACATCTCCCTCCCCCGGCTATGCACCCACCGGAGTGCCCCGCTCCACCGCCCAGGAAACTCTGACCGCCCCCCCCACCGCCACCTCTGGACCCACTGAGAGCTCCTAGGCCGAGGCCTCCTGTACCCCGCGTGCGTCTGCTCCACGCTATCTGCCATCAGGGTTTGGGGTTCAGCCACTGCTTCCCCTTACTCCTGCCACAAAGCTCGTGGCCGACGGCCGCACTCCACGGAGGCCGGCATCCCAGGCCCTGCCCGCGCCCGCAGCCCACAGGCCTCATCCAACGCCCGGGGCCCGAGCCCCACGTTCGCTGCGCCTTCCTGGGTGAGCCTTGGGCTCTCCCCACTAGCGCGCACGGCCGGGCTCTCCTGCTCAGAGCTGAGGCGGGGACGCCGCGACACCCCCCGCTCAGGCCCGGCGGACCCCTCGCGTTTCCCGCGGCTCGTGCGCGGCCGCCCTCTCCCCGCACTACCCGCCTCTCGCACCGTCTCCTCTGGGTCGATGTCGATCTTGAAAGTCTGCTGCTGGAGGGTCTTCAGGGTGACCTGCATGGTGCCGCCGCGCAGCTCGGCTGCCGGGCCTGCTCCGGGTGCTGGCCGCTGGGCGGGGTCTGTGGCCTGGCGGGGCCCGGGGTTGCCCTAGCTCCTCGTGCACTCGGGAGGAAGGCGGTGGGGGTGGGGGCTTGTCACATTCGCCCTGTAGAGCGGCCTCTCCCCCAGCACTGGCCCCGGGCCGCGCCGCTGCCTCCGCGACTGCGGCCTCCCCCGCGAGCTCGGGCCGCCGTGCTTCCTCACGCGTCCGGCGCCAGCCACTGAGTCTGCAGGAGACGCGACGGGCTCTTTGAGACAAGCTGAGAATCCGCTAGCTCACCACAGGCTGGTAGCCGCCATCATCGTGACTCGCCGAGACGCGCCCCCGCCCCCACCCGAAAAACCTGGGGGATGGGGCCAGGCGGACGAAATGCGCAGGCGTAGGTTGCAGCGAGGCTGCGCGCAGGCGCAGATAAGAACTCTGCCCCGGAATTGGCGCGCGGCGGATTGCGGCTCTGGAATGTCGGCAGCCTGGATCGGGCTTGCGCAGGCGCAGTTACTGTGTCTCACGGCGGTGTGTGGGGGGGCTCTCAGGGGTGCCTCGTCGCGTCTGCAACTGGGGCGTTCTCGTGCCCGCCGCCGCTCCGCCTACGTCCAGACTCCGCCCCGCTGCCCGAATTGCGCAATCGGTAGCCGGGGAAGCGCTACGTGGAGACCGGACTAAGTGGATGCCGAGCTCTGGAGCTGGGGAACTAGAGGGCGGTAGGTTGGGCGGGGCTTAAATGAAAGGATCGTAGCCACCACAGTAATGGGCCGGCGTTTACAGGGTTCTAGCTGTGTAGCTAAGCCTTTGTGTTGGTGACTGATTTCTTTAATTTTAGAGAACACAGACTTTAGCGCCAGACTGCCTGCACCTAAATAGAAGGACCAATAATAGGAGGTCAGGATATATCATTCTTTTGGGCAGAACTGTTCAGTGGTTCCTCATCTTACCCAGAATAAAAGTCTACAAGTTCTTAGAACAGGATGCATAGCCCGTCTCTCACCACATTTTACAATCCCGTCTTGCTCTTGGCGGTGTTGGTGGATTTTACGCATATGCTCCCGCCTGAGGGTCTTGCACTCGCTGTTCCTTGCCCAGAATCCTCTTTTAACGAATATCTGGGTGGCTCGCTGTCTCTTCTTCGAATCTTCGCTCAGATGTCACCTCAATGAGGTCTACTCTGGATACCTGACTTAAAACTGCAACTTCACTCGCTCCATTATCTGGCGTTTTTTCTATACTATTTATAATTTTCTAATTATCCTGTAATGTACATCTTTATTATATTTTTCAGCTTTCTCCTCTCCTAAACCTCAGACTGAAACTGCACAAAAGCAAAGTTTTTGTTTTGTTAACTGTTGTACCCCCAGCACAAAGAAACACGGCTAGCACATAGTAGGCACACAAAATATTTGCGGAATGGGTGAATGTGCTTCTGGTTCCTCATCAGTATGATTAGGATAATAATAGCGTTCAACTGTATTGATTATGGGGGCGGGGAGTGTTGAGTAATGTATATAAAATCTTAGTATGAAGAAGCTAATAAGTGGTCCATAAGAAATTAAGTGTTAATAGTATGCCTATTTACAGATAAGAAAACTAAGATATAGAGATGTTGAATAATGTGCCTGGAGACACCATCCCAGGAAGTGGCTGATTGAGAATTTGAATCCAAGCAGAATGGCTCCAGAGCCTTTGTTCCTAGGTGTCTGGCTCCTTCAGCCTCTTAATAGGGCACATTAAGGCACTTCCTGTGGCACATTTTACTTTAAGTGGTTCAGGTATAAAGCAAAATCAAAACTAGACCACTATCTGTAACTCCAATATTTTTCTGTGGGCCAGATAGAGTGTCACTAGTCTGTGTTCCATGGGTACTAGGAGTTTGCATATGATTCTTCTGTGCAACTTTCCCTGACCAAATCCCCTCTTCCCCTTCATAGCAAGTATCTACCTGTATTGTAATTCAATATCTAATCTTCTGCCCTCTGTCTTCTATATTTCTACTGTTAGTCACCAGGTGATCTCATCTTGTCCCTTGTTTTGAAATACCTTCAGCCTGGACTTCTCCCCTTACCTACAGAGTTAGCCAATTGCCTATGCAATATCTTCACTTAAAATAGAACAAGCGTTTGAAATTTAACACAGCCAAACAGAATCATTTATTTCCCTCTGGATCTCCATCCTCCCACCCCCGAAAGCTGCTCTTCTCCCAGATTTCCACCATCTTAGTTCATGCCACCATCATCTTAATCGGGTTCTCAGACCAAAAATCTAGTCATCATCCCTGAGATCTCCTTTCTCCCTTCCTCCCCCTCAACCACCATATCCAATCCATTATGAAATGCTGTTAACTTTATTCTGCAAATCCAAAAATTCACCCATTTCTCACCATTTTTGCTTCTGCTACCCTAGGCTAATTCATCATTGTCCTTCCTCACTTGCCTCCCAAATGATGTCTCCACTTCCACTCTTTTCCCCCAATAGCCTCTGCAGCAGAATCGTCTTTTTCAATTATAAATCAAATCTCATCACATCTATTCTTGGTACCTAATTACACTTTAGAATAAAATGCAAAATCTTTACCTAGCCTTGGAGAACTCATGTTTTCTGACTTCCTGCCAAAGTCTCTGACCTCATCTCTCCCTCTCTATCTCACTGTCATACTTCTGCACCACCTTCTTTCATCCCTCAAACAGGCTAAGCTGGTTTTAGTTTCAGGGACTTGCAGTTGTGGTAACTCAGCTTGAAACTTAGTCTTCCCATATCTTTAAATAGCTAACTCCTTTTCATCATTCAAGTCCCGAGTCAAATTCTACTTCCTTAGAAAGGACTTCAACAACTTTCATAATATTCAATAAACATATTAACCCTTTACTCTAGGCAAGGCACTGTTCTAGGTACTTTACATGGATAATCTCATTTGAGCCCCACAAAACTCCATGAGATAGGTATAGCTTTACCCTGGTTTAAATTTTTTCATGAATCTATCTGAAATTATTATTTTTAAATCTCGTTTATTGTCTGTCTCACATTACTACCCACTTCTCATGTCTGCTTCTTGGAGAGAGGAACTCACTGCCTTATTAATGGCTCTTTCCCCAGCACCTAGAACAGTGCCTGGAACACAGTAGGTGCTCAGTAGCATGTGTTGACTGACTCCCAACTCAGTTGTAAGCTCTATGAGGACGGGTATTGTTTCAACCTCGTTCATAATGGTAACTTCAGAGTCTGGCACAATGTGGATGGTTGAATACATTGATTGGAAAAATGGTGAAGTCATTTTAGTTAAAATTGACAACAGTTTTAAGAAAATGTGTGAAAACATTATAAAAAGTAGAATATGCTCAGCGATTTAGAAGATAAGGTAGTAGAAAATACCCAATCAGAACTGCAACAAGAAAAAAGAATCCGAAAACATGAGGATAGTTTAAGGGGCCTCTGGGACAATATCAACTATACCAACTTTCGCATCACAAGGATATCAGGAGAAGAGAGCAAGCAAAGAATTTAAAACCTATTTCAAGAAATAATGACTAAAAACTTCCTTAACTTGGTGAAGGAAATAGACATACAACCTCAGGAAGTGCAGAGAGCCCCAAACAAGATGAACCTAAAGAGGCCCACAGCAAGACACATCGTAATTAAAATGCCTAAGGTTGAAGACAATCTTAAAAGCAGCAAGAGAAAAACAGTTACCTACAAGGGAGCCCCCATAAGACTGCCAGCTGATTTTTCAATAGTAATTTTGCAGGCCAGAAGGGATTGGCAGGAAATATTTAAAGTGATGGAAAGCAAGGATCTACAACCAAGATTACTCTGCCCAGCAAAGCTATCATTTAGAATCTAAGGACAAGTAAAGAGCTTCAGAGGCAAGAAAAAGCTAAAGGAGTTCATCACCACCAAGGCAGTGTTACAAGAAATGTTAGAGGGACTTCTTTAAGAAGATGGAAAAAGAAAAAAGATACATTTGAATAATGAAATGGCAATAACTGCATATTTAGCAATAATTAAATGTAAATAGATTAAATGCTCCACTCAAATGATAGGGTGGTTGAATGGTAAGAAAACAAGACCCTTACATATGTTTCGTACAGGAGACTCAGATCAAAAAAGACTGCAAGTAGAGGGATTATAAAGATGTTTCATGACAGTGGAAACAAACAAAAAGCAGAAGTAGCAACAAAATAGACTTTAAAACAAAGGATATAAGAAGAGACAAAAAAGGACCCAGTAATCCCACTTAGAGTATTTATTTAAGGAAACTCAGAAGACTACTTTGAAGGGACATGTGAATCCATATATTCATTGCAGCATTATTTACAATAGTCAAGATATGGAGGCTACCTGGGTGTCCATCTGTTAACAGATGAATAGATAAAGAAGAGGTGGTACACATATACAATGGGACATCACCATAAAAAAAGAATGAAATCATGCTATCTGCAACAATATGGATGAACCTGGAGTATATTGTGCTGAGTGGAGTAAGTTGGAGGGCGAGACAAATGTTATATGTGGAATCTGGAGAACAGGATAAACAACGGAAATAAGCTTGTAGATACAGAGAGCATTTTGATGGTTGGGGAGTGGGAGAATGGGTAAAGGGGAAGAGATTGAGAGGTACAAATTCATAGTTACACAGTAGTCATGAGAATGTAGAGCATAGCATGGGGAATATATTTAGCATTGTAATAACGTGTCAGGTACTGGATTTATCGAGATGATCATAAGTTACATAAATGCCTAATCACTGTTGTACACCTGAAATTAATGTGTCAAGTACCACTGAAAAAATATAAAAATTAACAAAAATATGCTGTATAGAGTTATAAGATTCACATGTTTCCTGCTATAACTACTACTGTCTGCAGAAAAAAAGGGGAGGCGAGAGATGCTGCTCCACATATTAATGTGTATTTTTAAAAAAGTAATCTTTTGTTCATAGCATAAAAAAAAAATTCAATAGTATAGAAAAGGAACAGTTGCAAATAAAAATCCTTCTTCCCCCTTCGTAGAAATAATTTTGAGTGTCTTTAGAAATTTTCTAGATAGATACAAGAATATAGTCCCCCAAATAGTTGTGACAACAATAGATTTTAAATGTCAGTTAATTGAAAGAATCACCCCATAACATTTTCTAAAGTACAGTGTTAAGATAAAAATTGTTTTTATTTTCTTTTAACAACTGGAGAAACTTTTCCAGACATACTTATGCTTGGTCCAATAGCACAGGTCAGACAGGCTATATGCCTCCTTGTAAGGTCTAGTTGCCTTTGCCAAGAGTCCTACAGTTCATATAACATGACAGGATGCCCACCCCTTAGTGCAAAGACCACCAAGGTGGAGAGCACTTGTGAGCAAGGCCTTATAGGATAAGCCTAGGGCTTCTTCAAGAGCTGTTGGGCAAAGATAAAACATGGAAGGGAGTCAATGATTCTAAATACTTGGTAACAAGCCAGGGAATTTTGTTTGTATTTTTGGAAATCAGTCAAATGATTTCAGGGAAGAGGATGAGCCAGCAGAGATGCAGCATCTGCTGACTTAGAAAATATCAGGGTAAAATTACCAGATTTTAAACTATTCAGCAAATAGTCATTGAGACTCTGTATCCTAGGAACTGTTCTGGGTATTGGGGATACAATAGGGAACAAAACAATGTTCTTGTCCAAAATTAAGGCATTGGCAGGGCTATGCTCCTACTCAGACCTGTCAAAGAGAAACCCTCCTTGCTTCTTCCTAGCTTCTGGTGGTTTGGTGGCAGTCGTGGATATTCCTTGTCTCCCAGCTGCAGCACCTCAATTTCTGCCTCCATCATATAATGTTCATCCCTTGTATGTCTGCCCTCTTTGTCTCTACCTATAAGGATACCAATGGAATAGGAAAAACTATTGTTTCTCCTACTGTATTCACCGTTCAGTTATTACTCTCAATACTTCTGATCATGAAATATGTGTTTTTTTTTTCCCCCACACCACACAATTCTTTAGTTATCTGCAAACACCAGTTAGATGTCCTACAATTCAATTTGGCTCTAACATTATTTACCTGGAATTAGCGTCAGACTCCATAAGATAAGGGCTCAGTCCCACAAGGCTGTCCACACTTCAGATGCCAATTATAAGTCCCAGCTTGTCACCTGTACTTCAGGCCAGATGTCTATAAATGGGTTTTCATGACCCCTCCTTCAGTTTGATAATTTGCTAGAACAGTTCACAGAACTTAGGGAAACATATTTACCAATTTATTATATAATAAAGGGTATGATAAAATATATAGCTGAACAGCCAGATGAAGAGATACATAGGGCAAGGTTTGGGAGCATCCAGAGTGCAGGAACTTCCGTCCCAGTAGAGTTGGGGTGCGCCCCCCTCCCAGCACATGAGTGTGTTCCCAACCCACAAGCTCTCCAAACCCTATGCTTTTGGGATTTTCATGTAGGCTTAATTACAAAGTTATGATTGGTTATTAACTCAATTCCCAGCCACTTCTATGTCTGAAGCATGGAAGGGTAGGTCTGAAAGTTCCAACCTTCTAATCATGACTTAGTCTTCCTGGTGACGAGCCACCATCCAAGAGCCCACCAAGAGTTACCTCAGAACAAAAGACACTCTTATCACCCACAAAATTCCAAGAGATTTCGGAGCTCTGTGTCAAAAACCAGGGTAAAAGACCAAATATTATCAAGAACCAGGGGCAGAGGCCAATATATATATCTCACATTATATGTAAGACCAATATCTTATTTCACACCAGCATATTGGACTAAGGACTCACCCTACTGCAGTATAACTTTAGTTGTATCTGCAGTGGCCCTATTTCCAAATAAGGTCACATTCAGAGATGCTGAGGGTTAGATCCTTATATATTTTGGGGGAACACAATTCAACCCATTGGGTACGTTAATAGAACCTAATTTGAATGCAGTATGTTTTTCCGCTGAGACTGATAAACGAGTTGATCAAGGAAAGTCTCCCTGATAAGGTGGTACAAGAATAGAGAAAAGCCAGGAAGCCATGCAAGATACCAGGGAGAAATAGAGGAAACCAAACAGAAAACAATAGTAATTGTCATAAATATTTATACTCATATAGCATTATGTGCAGATGCAAGGCATGAGGTCAAGACATCCTTGGCATATTGGAGGAATACCCAGGAGGTCAGATGGAGGAAATGAGGAAGCAATGAGAAGAAGGCAGCTGATGACATTAGAGATGTAAAGAAGTGGAACAATGAGCAGAAATCCATTGTAAAGATTTTGGCTCTTATTCAGAGTAATGTGGAAAGTCATTGGAGGGTTTAAGGCAGAAGAGTGACAAGATCTGACTTATCTTTTGAAAGGATTACTCTGTTTGCTGTGTGGAAAACTTCCTGGGGGGAGGGCAGGGATGGGTGCAGAGAGACCAGTTAGGAGGTTATTGCAATAACCCAAAAGAGTGGTGATTTGTATCAGTGTGGAAGCTGTACAAGTGGTAAGAGGTGGTTGGTTCTGGACTTACTGTAGAGCTTACAGGCTTTGTTGATGGGAGTTATTGTAGGGTGTAAGAGATGGAGACCACACATAACTTCATGTTATGACACTCCTTGGAATTCTCTGGTCCTCCTCATTCAGGAGTGTCTCCCTGACGTGATAGTCTGCAGGACACCAATCTATCCAGCAAATGTTCTCTGAGAACCTACTCTGTGCAAGGCATTGTGTTGAAAATACAACGATGGACAGTCTGATTAGGAACCTGTTCAGAAAAATAACAACATTTGACTTAGGCCCTTCCTTAGGCAAAATGCATGGCTCCCATTTCTATTGTTTATAAAAATTCTATTGGTGATTTCTGACAAATTTTCTGTTAATAGAACCTCTTTCCAAGTTCTAGGCTTTTGTAGAGTGATGCTAACCATTATTAAAGGAATTTATACCATAATTAAATGCACTTTTCAAAGCATTTTCAGCTTGTAACAAATTGTGCCTTAAAAATATCTTTTGTCTTCTAGCTTGGACTTCTGGCTTCTTCAACTTCCATCTTTATTCTCCCCCCTCAAATTTCTTAGCCCTATGAATCTCATTTATTTTCAGTCACTATGTCAATTTA
The DNA here is from genome assembly GCA_028627145.1 of Eidolon dupreanum. Taxonomy (NCBI): domain Eukaryota; kingdom Metazoa; phylum Chordata; class Mammalia; order Chiroptera; family Pteropodidae; genus Eidolon; species Eidolon dupreanum. The sequence continues at coordinate 143,535,158 of CM053509.1, read as the reverse complement.
GGTCTGTTGAAAGAAACAGCCACAGAAATAGAGTTAGGAGTACACGAAGTTTTTTGGTGGGTATCAACAGTGAAAAACAAAGGGAAGGAAGCAGGATTTGGCAAGGAAAGCGTTCAGACTACAATGCTGATAAGTTTGCTGTGAAAGGATAGAGGGAAGGAAGCAGAATTGGATAGAGAAAGACTTAGACTGTAATGTCTGACAAACCCTTGGCCAATCCATTGAGCAGCTCTGGAGTAAAGATTACTTGTTAGAGCAGTCACTCTGTACAGAATTTCCAGACTGTTGTAGTCCTGTCACATTGAGTGGATAGGGGCTATCCAGGAAGACCTGTTGGCTAACTGTACTTCTCATAGGTAAGTTTTTTCTTGAAGGGTGATCCGAGTAGTATATGTCTCTAGCTGCCACAGACCTCTCTTTGTATTTGCAAACCCACTCATCCATACACACTCAAGAAACCCTGCTCTAGGGGTCCATTGAGCATCCCTTATTAAAAGGAAACTTAAAAGAGGTAGGATGGTGAGACAAACTACATACTCCATCCAGCACTTGGTTGGGAGGGTCACTACTAGTACTCATTTTCCTCCACTTTCCATACTAACTTCACCTTGTTCTCATCTGTCACCTCTGCTGGTCCTTGGCCATTATCTAGTGGTGTGATCCAAACCTTTATTCCTGAGGAGAATGAGCCTTCGGTGACTATACTTTTTTCAGTCCAGGGTTGCTACACTTGTCCATTTACAATCACAGATGGCCAAGCAAGTAGTAAGAGACTTTCAGGTCAATTCTACATATATTTCTTCCTGTCTGATGTGTAACAGTGGTCCTACTTCCTTTTGCTAAGAACCAGTTGTCCCTACCAACCTGATGACTCTTCTTGCTTATTGGTTCCTTAATATAAATAGTGGCAGCTATAGCTTTTACTTTAGTGGGACCATTGCTATATGCCCTGGTGAACTGTTCCCCCTTTGAGGACCAGGACTTCTAACCCTGCAGGGCCCCAGGTTGTGGGACAGAAATTTTCTCTGTGGGTCACTGGGAGTGGTAAGTGGGACCAACCCTACTTCCCTACCTTGGTTCCTGTACCCAACTAGTCTTCCTGCTGGGGATATAGTACCCTGTGGGATTCTCTGATTCAGTGTATACATTGCATCCTGGAGAATGAGACCCTCTTTTTGCACAGTGTTGCCTGTAAGGTGATACTGTAGCTGCACCATCAGTGGGCCGTTCCATTGCTCTTTTTCAGGCTGGCTTTTCTGGAGAGAGTGATATGTGATGAGACCAATGACCATGGAATCACTCCCAAACCTTCACTCTAAAGTGGGTCCCCTGGTTGATGCTGTAATGGTTGGTGTTTCATGGTAGTAGATAAGACACCCTGTAAACTCCTGTATAGTGATACAGGCTGAAGCTCTGCTGGCAGGAAATGTAAACCTATACCCAGAATAAATGTCTATTCCTGTAAGAACAAATTGTTTGTCTTTCCCACATGCGAAAGGCCAATGCAATCAACTTGCCACCAATTGGCCAGTTGATTCCTCAAAGAAGAGTGCCATTTTGGCATTTCAGCACTGGTCACTTTCTGGCAGATTGGTCATTCAGAGGTGATAGGAGCTAGATCAGCCTTAGTGAGAGTCCACGCCAAAGGACCATGGGTAGTCTCCATCTCTGCTACCATGATCACTCCATCCATGTGTCCATCATGTTTCTACTCTTGCCTTATAATCTATCCTAAATAAAATAGCCAGATCTTTTTAAAACATAAATGAGATCAGTTCACTCATACTCAAAACCCTGTATGGCTCCTTACTTCACTCAGTAAAATCTCATCTTTACAACAGCTTCACTCCCCCCTCCTCCCCATTACTTTTCTGATTTTCATCTGCACCTTTCCCCATGTTCATTCTGCTCCAGCCACACAGGCCTCCTCACTGTCCTTTGAACTGGCAAGGCTCATTCCCATCCGGATCTTGTTCTCTCTCCCTGAAATACTCTTCTATAGATATCTACCCTCTCCTTCACTTCCTCCAATCTTTGCTCTAATCTCACTTTCTCAATAAAACCTACCCTGACCTCTTGATCACCCTATTTAATATGACAAAATGCCCTATACTCCCAGTCCAGCATTCCTGATTACACACACCCTCCATTAAATTTGCTGTGTAACACACTACATCATTTATTATGTTTCTTGTTTAGTGTCTGTCTCTCCTGCTAGAATATAGGGATCTTTGTCTGTTTGGTTCATTCATATTATTTAAGCACCAGGAAGAGTGCCTGGAACAGAGAAAGAGCTCAATTAATAATAAAAGGAAAACTTAGCCACTCATCAAAAAAAAGAAAATCGAAACAAGGTGATACTGTTGTGTATTAAAAGTAACAGTTAAGACTTAATAACCTCCAATATTATCAAAAGTGGGAATGATGTTTTCATAGTTTGCTGGTGAGTTTACAATTTTTTACAACCTTTTGGAAAGCCATTTAGCCATATGGGGGGTTCTTAACTTCTAAAATTTCAACTCTTGTACACACTAAATACCCCTATAAGTATTTTTCTCAGCTTAGCTATCTAAAAGTTGATTTAATGGTGCAATGAGCCAGCTACTGGGGCAAAGGCCTGGCATTCACGTGTTTTATGTTTAAATGGTATCATTTACATAACCCAACATTCCTTTTCTCATTTGACCTGATTTTCTCAGTTTTGCAAGAGAGAATAGGAAAATCATTAGCAATAAATTGTGAAATAGATCTTTTGCTAAAGTTCAATATGTTTAAAGATTTTGAGTTCTTCAGTTTTTTTTCTTTTTTCCTAACTCAACATTTTTTTTTCACATTCAACAGGTTTTTTCATTTCCAGCTAAAGCTGATTTTAATACATGATTTATTTCAAGCATACCAGGCTCATCTTTTGAACTAAAAATCATACCTGTTCTTTTTGTTGGTATCATGTTTATCTGTTAATTACTTTATTATCATTTATTCTCCATATTTATTGAGAAGCCATTATATGCCAGGCCCTACCTTTGTTGGATGAGTCTCTGAATCTCTGCCCTTAGGAGGTTAGTAGGAGAAATAAACAAGTAAAACATGTCTGTTATACGCTGGGATTGAGGCAAGTTCCAGGAAGGCGGTGAGGCCTGACTGACTGGGTATGGTAGGAGATGGAATCAAAAAATGTTCAGCTTTCTCTATCTCTCTTTCACAACTGGTTATCTACTCTACATATTGGCCAAATGTTCTGAAAATTGTATTAGAATTAGAGTATTATCTTGACATAAAGAAACTATGAATAAATCAATATAATTCTATGGGCTTCTCTAAAGAAACTTTATTTAGAGCATTAAAACATTTTTTTTTAACTTTAAATGGAAAGTGTGAGTTCCTTTATCATGGACTCATGTTTATTATTTGCCTCTGTTTTGCAGAGCTGTTATACTATATATTAATTAAGAAGAGCCCCAGGACCCAAAGTGTTGAAAGTTTTGATAGCAGTTGTCCCATTGAGACATCCTTTCTTGTACATATATTGTCATTGAAATTGGTTTTATAGTTTCTAGTTCCCCTTGGTATTCCCAATCTGTCTCATTTCTTCTTGGATTTCCTCATGGCCAGTTCTAAATGATTATAAAGTAGATGTAGCCCATGTTATAGTTTAGTTAAAAATTAAATAAAACCACAGGGGGGCCATGAATGGGGTGTTCTCCTAAACATAGCAAAAACCGTACCTTTTACTCTTCCATGTAGCTTTCATAGCAAAACCAGTGGCTCTGAGAAAGTAAGGAATGAAGAAGACTCTGCTGGTCCGAGTGCAGATTTTTGGCAGAGGGAAATAATTTGGTTGTGTTGTCACATCGTTTGACAGTTAAAAAAGTCATCATATTTAACTACTTGTCAAAAATGATTATGTCACTTAAAGATATACTCTTCTCATGTTGATATAAGAATAGACAGATAAAACAGAGTAAAAAATGATAACCTGAGATTTTAGTGTATATCCATGTAATTTATGATCTGATGGTATAATGAAAGATTATTTAATAATATTTAATAGGGAAAAGTGTTAGCAGTGGACTCATTGGTTAGCTATTTAGAAACTGTTGTGTGTTGAATTGTGTCCCCTCCAAAAGATATGTTTAAGTCCTAATACCAATACTTGTGAATGTGACCTTATTGAAATAAAGTATTTGTAGATATAATCAAGTTAAGATGCAGTCACACTGGATAGAGTAGACCCTAATCCAATAACTATAACTGGTATCCTTATAAGGAGACAGAAATTTGGACACAGACAGACACAGGAAAGAATGCTATGTGACAATGGAGGCAAAGGTTGGAGTGATGCTGCCACAACCCAAGGAATGCCAGGAATTGTTAGCAGCCAGCAGAAGTTAGGGAGGCGCAAGAAAGGATCCTCTTGTAGAGCCTACAGAGAGAGCATAGCCCTGCCAGCACCCTGATTTCAGATTTCTAGTCTCCAGAATTGTGAGACAATAAATTTCCATTGTTTTAGAAATAGTAGTTTGTGGTGATTTGCTATGGCAGCCCTAGGAAACTTATACAAAAATTTCTCTTACCCTGATATAAATTACAGATGAGCCAATAAATAAATATAAAGTCAGACTACAGAAACAGAAGATATAAAAAGCAAGTATTTGTAAAATTTCTGATGGCTAGCAAATATTCAAGCTTAAAAAATACCCACAAAGGAATTGAGTATGTCAATAATTCATTACCTTATCATGTAATAACAATGTAAACAGAAAAAAAGCATGCAGCAAACTGTATGATATAGAATGTTCATTCTTTCCCCTAGCTTAAAGAGCTCTGTGCCATCACTCTAATTTCTTTAGGACTCTACCCACCTCTTTCCTCTTCACTGGAGTTGCCAAAATTCATGCTTCTGAACATTTGCTGGTACTGTCTCCTTTTGGAAAATGGTGAAATTATGCCTATATTTTCTTAAAATATTTTGAAATCTAGCTTACTAAAGTCCTGTGTATATATTTTATCCAGCTCAATCTTGTCCTCTCTTGAAGGGAGCTCATCCCTTCTACTCCAATAAATGCCTTTTCCCATTGGTTGGAATCAGTCAGAGCACAGTTATTTTTATTCCTTCTACCTTCTAGGGCATGAAATTGTTTGGAAGGCAAACAATTTTATCCGAATGAAGTATCCAGAATGTTACCCCCATTATGTGTGTTCTGTCAATTTTGTGCCTTTTTTCTATGTGGCTCAGCTCTGCTTCCATAAAAACATTACTTGTGCTCCTCTCCTTTCATCTTCGTCCAAGTGTTCGGGGATTCCTCCCAATCAATTGTTGTCACTGCCTACAGTGCTGCTCCATCTCCTCCCAACAGGTCTTTTGTGTACAGCACACCCTTCTATCATTATGTTCCCATGGATCTATTCCATCCCGCCAACTCTCAGTGGTATCAGTGAGGTCTTGTTTGTCACCCTGTGCAATAATCTCAAGGTTACTATGTTGCTCATGTTCCATGCATGATACCTGGACATCTGCTGCCTACGTTTTGTTTCTGATGTCCTTTCCAATTGTTTTCTCATTGAATTACTCAGCGCCTCCCTCCTTGTTGAAATTCTTCCCAGGCCTTCCTTAATATCATCCATGGAAACCCATTTCAGTTTTATCTAGGTGTTTTTTTCTCCTTTCCCATCTGTTTTCCATTTACGGCACTTTTGGCCAGATAGTTGGTCTCTGACTAAACACATTCTTTTCAGTCTTTGAAAAATACTCTCCATTCTTAGTCAAATATCTGTCATTCCTCCATTTGAAGCTGTAGCCCTGAAATAAAAAATTGCACTAATGTGTACCTAGTTTTTCATATTTCATATCTTTTGTTCTCAACAGTTGTGCCCCTAAGCCTTTTATTTTACATCCCAAATTTCACAGCATCTCACTCCATACTCTATTTTATGGTTTTCATTTCCTTGTAACTTGGCAGTTGATAGCTTTGACCAGCCTCAGCAGGCCCTGCCATATGCTAGGCTCATACTCCATGAAGATAAGACTCCTTCTTGCGTAAGGGAGTCCCCAAGTCCCAGCATGTGACTTCTCTTCCATAGCTTTACCATTTCGTGTGTCTTCCTCTTCTTTGAGAAAGGAGTATTAGAGGTGGTGTGATATAGTTGAAAGGAGGCTTACTCTCCTACTTATTACTGGGTAACTAAAGAGGATAACTAGGTGTACTTGCTGAGCTTCAGCTTCTTTATCCTTTAGATGGGTTGTAATACTGACCTTAGTGATGATTTAATAAGGTACTCTATATGAAACCACATTGTATCCTAAAAGTAACACAAATGTAGATTTTAATAATCATTGGATTATTTAATTTTCCTACAACTAGCAGAGCACATGCAGCTATATGAGAAGTTGCTCAAGCCCATCCATATTAACTCATTTATCGAGTGCTGCCTAGAAGCCAGATCCTCTGTGAGGAGGAACAAAGGCATGTGCACAAAGTCTGGTGACGGACTTCTCAGCCAGGAAGAAAGTGAATTGGGGAGCATGCCCTTGCCCCAGAGGGTTAAAGTGGGCACTTGTGGTAGCCTGTGCACGCCTACAAATGTCTGTGTCTGCCCTTGTTTGGATTTTATCGCTGTCATACACAAATATTTCTGGGCATCCCAGAGGCCATCCCAGCTGTGTGCAAGAATTTGCTTATTTTCTAGAACCCAGGGCAGTTCCAGCCTCTAGCTCATGCAGGATTCACCCTAAGTAACTTCATCTGGGAACGTGCCACGGTTCACCCTTCTCTACCCTAACCGTGATGGGGAGGCATGGTTCTCTAGTCTGTAGAACAATCACAGCCACCACCACCCATGATAATAGCAACTACAATTTTATGTATTGAGTACCTGACTTATATCACATACTCTGCTAGACTCTCTATACATCAGCCATTTGTCAAAATTACTGCTCTCGTAGGAGCCTTTTGAGACATGTTTTTCTTAATATCCCCTCCATGAAATTTTAATACCACAGATAAACTTGTTTATTTGTTTAGGAGCTATATGTATATCTGTGCTTTATATATAAAAAAAGAGAATGCACTCTCAAGTTATATAATCTTATATTAATATATATTAATAATGCATTCTCAGTATTTTTTCTTTCATTCTCTCTTCACTCATTCCCTCAGTAATTTCTAAACTGTGTGCTCTGTCCCTGAACCTATTACACAACTATCGACACCAGTAAAAGAAACCTTGATTCAGAGGTGACAGCAAACACTCCACTTGGGGAAAGGCTGCATTTCCCACCTAGAGCCCAGCCCCCAGGTCAAGCCTGGACATACCCCAGCTGGATGAAGTCCTGTGGTCTCTCGATGCACACTAGTTTCTTTGTGATCTCCTCCCCCAGGACCTTGAATGGGATGCTGAACATTCCTCCTGAGAAACCTGAGGAGGAAACTAAAAAGACAGCCACAGTTTTCCTACTGCCTGCCGCCAAGTTCCTTCAGGGTCCAGCTGTTGGGGTAAGATTTTGTAGAATTTTAAAAGATACATATATACTGCAATCTCTGAGGTCACAAATGCTGCCTTTGTTTTCTGTGATGTCAAAGGGCTAGAAAATGTGGAAATGAGAGAAGGTAGTGGCAGAAGGATTGGTGAAAGAGAGGAGAGGAGGGAAGACCAGAGTAGGGCGGGAAGAAAGAGAAAGAAAGGGGAGGGAGATAAAGTATAAGGGAAAGAGCAAAGGCCTTGGACTCACACAACTAACTGGCTTGGTTACTTTGTCACCTTGGGAAAGTTACTTAAACACTCTAGGTCAATAATAATACTTGCTTTTCAAGGTCTTTGTATAATATCTGGCATATAAAAGGTGCACAACTCTGTAAGCGTTATTATTATCACACATGAATATTGATAATTAAAAAAATGATAATCAAATAAATTCACCAGTCAGGTTTTCTTAACTTAGAAAAGGCTTGTGCATACCAGTGGATATGGGCACAGCCAGAAGGCATGCTGGGACCTGAGGAGTAAAGGCTAATGGGAGAGGACCCTTTTGGAGATTCTAAGGGGCCCAATAAAGAGCACCTCTTTTCCCCTCATTCAGTTTTTGAACCAGCTGAGGAATAAGATAAAGCAATGGATATGAGCTTCCCACCTTCCAACCTGCAAATGACTCAAAGTCAGTAATGGGAGGTGAGCAGAACTAGGAGAATATGATGAGTCTGTAGAACTGGTGCCATAGTAGAAGGAAGGGATACTGTAGTGTGCTACAAATGTTTAACAATTAGCTCTCTGGAAAAAAATTATATCAATTTGTACATTTACTAATATAAAGGGTATGTAGCACACAATATATAAATAATAACAAGACATATGATACTCTTTAAATTCCATATAGCCGACTGATTCTTCCTGAGTTCTTTCACTGATTTTTGCTGAACTTTTGCAACCATAGTTAATGTATGGTTGCAGTTCAACCATGATTTGACAAGTGGAATAATTTCCACCATTCAGATAACAATAGATAAAATAACTCACAGGTGTAGACAATAGTAAAATGTAGTAAAATTATTAAGAAATGATGAGTTTTGAGTATTTATGATCTTTTAATGTAAATCAATTCTAAGTTTATGTAATTTAAATTTTAATAATGGCCGTATTAAACAGTCCAACTTGTAAAAAGCCTGAAAATGTGTTAGTCAGCACACCCCTGAGGGATATCCCACAGTTCTAATTGTTTTTCACAGGTGTGGCAAACTACAGTTAAATCCCCAGCTGCAGAGATATTTGGGTGCCACATGTGGAGTGAGGGGTGGGCTGGGTACAGGGATCTCCAGGAAGACTGGCATCCACGAGGGGGCAGTGTGGTCCCAGGTGGTCCAGTATATAGGGAGCCAGGCTTTTGATTACGAGAGGATTAAGGACAAGGGCCACATCTGGGGGCAGAGGGCTGAGACTCGGGGTTTCTCTCTGGGTGTTGACCAGGGGAGCAATCAGAAAACCAAAACAGAAGTCCTGAGGTGCTACTGGAGAAAGGGTCAGGGGAGAAGCCTGTTCGTGCATCCGTCTGGCTACATACAGGGCAGAGTAGCAAACCCCATTCTAGAGCCCATTCTCTGGAGGGGTGAAAACTCACTCTGGACAGAGGATGATGAACTTGGGCTCAGGAGCTTGAGTGAGACGGAACTTAATTACTCAAAATGCGGCTCAGGACCTGTAGTTGAGAGGGCCAGGGATGGGACGCCAATACTTAGAAGCAAAGCAGGAATTTCTGGTCAGTTAAACAATTTGGAGCTTGGAGAACACAGGAAGGATCACAAAACTTCAATTTCCATACTGTTCTCTTTCATACATATAGGAACTGTTGTTGTATTTTTAAGCAAGAGCAAGTTACATGGCATAACACACACAACACATCAGCAGAGGCTCTGATATTTTAAATACTTTAATTTTTCCTAATTCATTTTGTATGCTTACAGTCACTTTCTGAAAGGTCCACTTAAGTCTTAAATGCCTCCTTAGGAATTTGAAAGTATACTATCTTGGTGGCTTATTTCTTCCTTAAGGTAAATCTAGCCGCCCTAACAGAGCAAAAAAGCATAACTAGTACATGGGAAAAAATCACATTTTCTTACTAATTTAGGCAAAATTGCCCCTAAAGTTGTATAAACTATTTGAATCATTTCTATAAAGTTTTTGTTTTGTTTCTCTACACTCACCTATTAGGAGATTCAGTTTACTGCCTTGTTTGTTTATGAAGGTCTAGCTTTGTATTGAAACTTAAAATGCAGGATTTCAAAAGAGTTGTGCTTATCTCTTTGCTTGCTTCAGGCATGAATTGCTCCCTAGCCAGCAGGATAAAAGTTATTTTATAACTGGTGTGTGAGCCTTAGGTTAATAGAAGATCAGCTAATTTCGTTTGAGACAATGTGTGACTTCATCTTACATTGTTATTTTTAATAGTTATGAACTGCTAAACTCAGTGGTATATTAGAAATAATAGTGAAAGTAAATTTTGGGTGATTAATGTCTAGCATAAGTTAGTTTAGGTTGTTAATTTATTACAAAAACGCATTATGTCTATGTTAAGAAACGATCATGTTTCGTATATAAGAATAATAAAAAAGATACATAAAATAAATTAATAAGTAGGATCACAATATACATACTGTTTTATAACTTTAAAAAATTTACATAATTTAAGTACATAATTTTAAATGTGCATAAATAGAGAGTATAGTATACTAAACCTTCAAACTTTGTTAATCTTGTTTTATCTATAGTCTTACAACCCTATCAGCATTACATTTCATCTCTCAATATAGAGGTTAAAAATAATATGCTATTATCACATTTAAAAAATAATTTTAACAAATTCCATGGTATCATTCTATAACTAGTCATTGTTCAAATTTCCTCAATGTGTATGTGTGTGTATATGTATATATGCTTAGACAATACAATACATTGTGATTAGTTAAAAGGTCTCAAGTCTCTCTCACCTATAGATTCTTATGTCATCATTTGTTTTATAATTTATTAAAAATAACTTTTTTTTGCTTAATATATCACAAACCTTTCCCCATCATTCTTCGAGGCTTCATAATATTCCTTTGGGTGATTATTCCATAATTCATTTCCATAATCCTCTATTTTTGGATAAGTAATTGTGTCCAGTATTTTCCAAATATTCAACCTATCACAATAAACATCTTAATACAATATCTTTGGAGACTTGCTTGATTATTTCTTTAAGAAAAAGTGATAGATGCAGAATTGCTGGTTGAAAGGATCTCTTTCTCCTCCAATGCTTTTCCCAGTGATTTGCTTTACTTCTAAAGTAAATGTATGAGCTTGATTTTGAATGTGATTTAAGTTTAAACTCTCCTGCAAAAATATTGAAACCATTTTTTATAATACCGATAAGTTTCAGGATTTGGTAAACAGTGTCTCTCATTACAGAGAGTCAGGGAGAGATTTATGACAAGATGTGACAGGTGTTCAGCAGTCAAAGAACAGGTTAAACTGGAAGGTGTCACATGTCGTCAGTGACTCACGCCTTTGGCTTGATGAGTCACCTTACTTTAACTGAAAATGTCACCCTCTTTTATATGATTGATGAAAAGCCATGAGCATCTAAATAGAATACCTTGGAAAATGTGTTCATTTCTTCTTTGACGGTTGTGCTTGGACTGTAAGGTTACAAGAAAGTCTAGTCTCCATGAGAGAATATGAATAGTTGTTATGGCCACAGGGTAAGATTCCATGACTTCCTTTGAAAGCTTTCGGGAATTCAATGTGGGGTTGAGTGATTGGGAAGAGGGAAGGAGTAAAGATAAAACAGATCAGCCATGAATTGATAATTGATGAAGCTAGGTGATGGGTATGGGTAATTTGTTTTACTGTTCTCCCTAATTTTTGGTATATGTGAAAATTCATGTCCATAATAAAAATTCAGAAAGTCTCTCAGAGCAATATGGCCAATTCATGGCCATGTGCCCCTGGGTGGCTTTCTGGGGCTCCAACTACGGCCCTTGAAGCAAGCATGAATGAATAAGATTTCAAATAAATTATTGTAATGGGTGTTTTTAAAGAAATAACAAGTCCTTGGAGAGATTTCAAATGATATTCCATGCAAACATGTGCCACCATTCACTTTTATTTCATAAGGTAAATGAATCATATAGAAATATTTTCAAGGGAAATTATTGTAGCCACTTATCAGTGACACTGGAGGATTTTGCCTTACACACTTTTTCAAGGAGAATATCCTTTTAAGGCATTGTAGTCTTAAAAAATTTTTGCAATCAAGAAATTCTACCTTCGGTATCATCTGGTTTATAAAGGGTTCTGAAAACACCTGTGTTGTACCAAATTTGGATTCATGAGATAATAGTGATTTTTTCCTTTTAAAGGAATACCCGAGGACCTCAAACACAGTAGGCCGTCACCTAGAGTGGCTCTAGAAAATCAGATGTCTAAACTTTTAATTGTTAGAATTAATCTCACGTCCCAGTGGAATAAATTTTAGATATAAAGAATACTTACATTAGTTATCCAGATATTCGACCTATTAGATGCCTCCGTACAGTAGGCTAAAGACTGGGTGTTGAAAATCCAAAGTCAAATCACTTAACTGGCCTCAGTGGTGATTCTCTGATATACAGAGGAGAAATTCTGATTGTGAGTCAGCAATCACTGGCAAGTAGATGGCTGATTTTTGTCTGTGTGTGTCCCCACACTCTGACAGTGAAACTAGAAAGCTAAAACCCTTAATGGACATAAATTAGATCTTGATTGTAGAAGACCTCATTTCATAAAATAATAAAGATTTTATCCCTTTAAGAGATTCCTCATTTTACACATAAAGAAACAAAGGATGAACAAGTTTTATAAGCTCAAGATTAGATTGAAAGCATTGTTTGTTGTGATTTGCCTACATAAAATGGCAAAAGCTAAAATTCATCCTGGTGACTTCCTTCATAAAATAAGAGAATATTTTATATTCTCAGTGGAAGAAAATGCATTATATTTCTGCCTGCCATCAATGACTGTTTCTCACTAATACCAGAGTACACAATATCATTTCCATTTAGAGTTTGTCTAGAATAGAGTTACAATACAATGGTGAGCAGAAACCAGCTTGTATCAGCTCAGGAGAGCTAGTTTACACTTGTCTTTCCAACTCAATGTTCTCTAGCATCACCTGGAGCGGGAGGGGCGGAGGGATGGGTTGGGATGGTGGGAATATTTATACCACAGAAACTAGCAAACACTCCAACCACTAATTTTCTTTTAGTTCGGAGAGTCAGTTTGCTAGTACAGCACTTGTTATTCTACAGATACTTAATAGTCAATGCTTTAATATTTATAGTATTGACCCATTTGCCAATAACCATCAAGGCTCATTACATTTTGCCAAGGCACTAATCAAGTCCAAAATCCTCAGTATGATTCTGTATGGTTTGTCCCTTGTCAACCTCTTAAGCTTTGTCACATGTCATCTTTTTACTTGCTGACTCTTCTTCAGATCCACAGACATGCCTTCATTCCTTTAAAAACTCGAGTTTTCTCTGTGCCCCCAAGCCACCTGCTCCTAGTTAACACTTACCTGTCCTTCAGTTCATAGCTGAATTTCCACTTCCGCAGGGAAACAGTCCCAGACTTCAAGTCTAGGTCAGGTACCAGAGTTAAAAGCTTTCTTTGCACTCTAAACCATAGCTTTGTAGGACAGATCGAAGTTTGTAACTCTATACCTGCTTGTGTTTGATTTAGGGCCACCTCCTTCACTAGGTAGTGACTCCCATGGGAGGTGGGGTGGTGTAGGATTTTTCTCCATATGCTTTCCCTACTGAGTAGTAGGCATGGGGCTTTTTAAAAATATGTATTTAGAAAATAGTTCAAAGATTCAGAAAAACATTACCTTGAGTGTTAGACGCTTTAAGCTCTGTTAACATGACAAAGAGGGAGTGTTGAGTAGTGGTGAAGATCATGGCCAGCTGGGGTGAGGTCTTTATGAGCTGAATGATCTAGAGCTGTGTGATCCCTGAGCAGCAGCCTGGGCATCACTGGGGAACTTGTTAGAAATGCACATTCCTGGCTCCCACTGCAGACCCACTGAATCAGAAACTCAAGGATTGGGCCCAGCAAGCTGTGTTAACAAACGCTCCAAGTGATTGTGGTACACACTAGTTTGAGAACAACTGATTTAGGCCAAGAAATTTCAACCATCTAAATCTCAGTTCACTTATCTGTAAAACAGAAATGATAATATTTACAACACAGGATCTCTGTGGGGATTAAATATGGGTTAACATTTATTGAATACTTCTTGCAGTGCCAGGCATTATTTTTAGCACTTCCCATATTTTAACTCATTTAATCTTTAAATTAACTCATCACAAATAAAAAGAGATTAGGAAAGTACCTGGCACATAGCAAGCACAGAATAATTGTTAGTATTCCACTATTATTACCTTTTTGAGTCATAAAGATTAAATGAGATGATATGAGTACTTAGCACAACATCTGATGCACAGCATGTGCTTAACAGGTATTAACTATTTGCATATAAAAGTTTTTGTCTAAATAGACATTGTTCACATGGATCATTAGGGAAAGTGGGGTCTGGTCTAAAAGATAACTGGCAGGGAATCTCTCAATGTAAAAAAAAAAAAAGGCCATTATAGAGAAAAAATTTATAGATCCCATTTCAGCATTTCTTTTTCTGATTTGTCATAAGTCAAGGAAGCCAAAGACAGCTCTTTGAACTAATTGGGAGGGCCAATTAGCTAGTCTCTAATCAAGCTGGTAATAGCTGCCCTCTGTTGGAGAAATCAAAAACCAGAGAAACACTACCTGTCAGGACTTCTAAAGATAGGCAGCTCTCAATGATGACAGCCTTGATGTTTTTGACCCCACAAAGTAGCTCAGAGAAAGACTTGGCTCTGTCTATTGGGGACCAAGGGGAAAAAGAGGAAGGTCCAGGTGGGTAGAGAACAGTTCAAGGTTTGTCACGAATGTGTTCACTTGTATTTGGCCATTGGTATTTGTTTTAAAATATTACTCTGAATTTTGTGCCTTCTAAAATAAAAAAGTCACTAGTAATTGCTTTGCAGTTTTTTGGCACTTGTCTTTTTCTTGGTCTAGACCAGTACTGTCCAATAGTGTGAGCTACATTTGTGACTTCTTTAAGACACTTTATTTTCAATATTGGTTTGCTTATCTCATTTTTATATAATATAAAAATAAAGTTTTAGCTCAATTTGAAATTTGGAAACTTTCTGTTTATATTAAAATCTATGAGAGTATCTAAAGTCAAGTTTTAATTTGTATGTATTGCATTCGGAAAAATATGTCAACAAGATTACCATTTGTGTGGTAAGTATTTCACAGTATTTGAAATAAGGCATTTCATGCCTCTGCAATTACTCTCAGAGAGCTTTTCTAGTCTCAGTTCTCTTATTCTGTCTAATTACAATTTCATTTTAAAAGCAGTCAGGAGCATATATACCCTGAGCACTTAAAAATGTTACATTTAATGTATCTAATGGGTTTTTAATTCCAATGTAACAAAAATAATTGAAAAACTGAGTTGCTAATGGGAGCATGCTTCTCTACATTATCTAAGAGAATTCTAAGTTCATTATAGAAAATTTGAAAATCACAAGAAAGTATAAAGAATGAAATAAAAAACAGCCTTAATCACACTACTACCTCTCACCTAATCTTGAGCTCTTACAGTCTATTTTTCAAACTTGGCATAATAATGTACACACTTTTTAAAATCCTGCTGTCTTCCTACTGAACGATATAGTGAGGCTATCTTTTTTCTTGTTCTGTTTTATACTCTTCAACAACCTAGTTTTGGTGACTGAACTGTATTCTATCATATTATAATCTATTATAATTTATTATATTACAATTCATCTGATATATAATATCCTAATATATAATCTGGTCCTATTATAATTTATTTAACAGTTCCCAGCATGCTTCTTTTTGGAAATTATAAGAGCTAATATATATTTGGCTTCTGGCATGTATTCAGTTTGGGTGTTTTCATTCTACCATCAGTAACTTTACCTTAAATTTTTGCCAAATTGCAGACTTCAGAGTCTATAAACAATTGAAGACCTGTTTTAAATTCAGCAAAAATTAAAAGGTCACAAACTCTTTAGGTTTCTAAAATTGCAGTCTTCACGATGGTATCTCTTCCCCTTTCTTTTATTTTCTAATTCCTTGTTATCTAGCTTTTTCTCCCCTATTGAATTCTTTTTTACTTCTTCCTTAGTCTCTCTTCAACATGAGATTTGTTTTTATTGGAATTTTCCTTCTAAATGCTTATTATAATAAAAATACCAATACATAAGGCTTGTGAACTTTACATTTGTCTACATATCATACATTTGCCTGCATGCCAAGGGTAGAACCATCTAGTGAGAGATTCCTATACACTAATGATCAGAATGCCAGTTTTTAAATTTACCCAGTGAGCAATGGAGTTGTCACATGGCCTGAAATGCTCTACTATGACTAACACCTTCTCTTACTGGAGATGGACCTTCAAGGAAAGCCAAGTCATAAGCAGAAGTTTGCTTAGTAAGTATGAAACCAGAAAAAGGGTTTAGGATTTGACATTTAAAATATTGGGTGGCACCAGGCTAAGGCAGCCTTATATATGCATTCTTATAATTAAGGTTAAATGTGGAGTTAGGGTTAGGCTGAGGGGCAGATATTGTGAGTCTAAGAAATCTATCAAGGAAATGAGTGCTGTCTTGAAGTGCCTCTCATGGGACAGCCAGCTGGCCTTCTTGTTAAATTCCCCTGCCTTACTATGCACGGTACACTGTTCTATAAGAAGCTTCTGCATTAATAACTTACTTCTTTATTCACTCTCTCTCATTCCTCCTGGTCATTCATGATTCCTGCTTTCTTGGTCCTCCTCTTACATCGAATTGTTTTTTCTCTGTCTTCTTTTCATGGTGACTCTTAGTTCTTCCGTCTCTGGAGTAACATGTTTATACAAATTCTGTCCTGTGCCTTGGGGTAGTCATTAAAGTGGCTCCCAATGTCAGCGCTCCTCTCTTTTAACAGATGCATAGTTGGATGACATGTCCTGCTTTCCTTGTGGTTGGGTGGGGCTATGTGATGAGTTCTGGCCTTTGAGTTATGAACAGGAGCAATGTCTGTCACTTCTGGGCCAGTGCGTTTAATTGCCAACATGAGACCCTTCTTTCCTCTTGCTGCAGAGACCAGCAGTGTTCCAGGTGTATGGTTGCTCATCAGTCCAAATCGCAGAGGGAGACGACATTGAACAGAATTGCTAGTCAATTCCAGACATAAATTGGATGAGAAATAAACCTTTGGTATATTGATTCACTGAGATTTTGGAGTTGTTTGTTCTGCAGCATAATCTAGCTCTACCCTGACTGAAATAGCCTTCTATATTTTTTTCAAACCCTTCATCTTATCCCCTGATGTGTTTATCCAAGATTATGGCTTTCACTGTATTCTCTAATCAAATGAATTCCAAATCTATTGAACTAAACTTAAGTGATCCCCTGAGCTCAGGTTCCAGTTTTCTAGTTATCTTGTGACACTTTCAGTGCTCATAAGAACCTCAACCTGATCCTTCTGCAGGTATCTCAAATTCGCCATGCTCCAAACAAACTTATCATCTTATTTTTCTCAAAGGCTCCTCTATTCTCTTGCAGATTTCAGGTCATAACACCACCTTCCCCAATTCACTCAGCATTTGAAGCTTGGAAGTGTGTGAATTTCCTCCTCATGAGTTAAGTAGGGCAGCCATACCAGTGGAAGGTTCAAAAGGCAGAGATACCAAGTTCAAACACAAAATCCAGGAACCAGAGGAACAAGACAGTTGAAGCCACTTAGGTCCCTTGAAACTGCTTCTCTTAAATTCTTCAAAGTGTGAAAGAAATTCTCAGTTTCCTTTCAGACCATGCGGGTCGACTTTCTCCATTGGCCACCCAAAATGATGAGATCATTCTTTTTTGTTTCCTTTTCTTTGTCTTTTTTTTTTTTTTTTTTATACATTCAAAGGATGCTGTAACAACAGGATTATAGTATGTGTCAAGCATGTTGGCTGCTGCAGGCTCCATAAACTATGGTTAGTTTTCTGAGCATCACCTTCTTGTCTCCATTACATAGTCAATGAGGAGCTGGCATTTAGCCCCTGAATGTGGCCAAGGGAAATCAAGGCTGATGTTTGAGTGATGAGATAATATCAAGTCTATGGTCCCTGAACTCAGTGTCTCCAACCCAGGTTCATAATTTGTGTCTGCAGGTTTATGGCAATTGCAGATCTGGAAGGCTGCCATTCCAAACGTCACCAGTGCAGTTATTTATTCATCAAAACAAGCCCATGATCCAGTTGTTCCTCCAATCATCAGCAAAAAAAGGAAAGAGTGATGAAATCAGTCTTTGGCTACATTGTAGGAGTCAGAACATATTGGGGATTGGCTGCTATAGCTGCAGTAGGTTATTATTACAAGAGGAGAACAGGAATTGAGAGTCAAGTACTATCCAAAGAACAGAGGGTTCAGGGGGACAATCCATGCTGGTCTTTGCTAAGGCAGTTCCTCAATATCTCTGTCGGTTGAGAACCAAGGCTATTTCTTCAGTAAAAGTAGGGGCTGGGTGGATATGCCATACCAAGCACTTACAAGAGGCAAATGCCATTATTTCGTGGGAGCCTATGTGTGAAGTCAAAGCTGTGGAATCAAGCACTTGGAACTATGTGGGGTGGGATGAAAGGGGAATGCATCAAGATGAAGCTGCTAGTGCTGCTATTGAGAAGATGATGCCATTCTTATCCCTAATTCTTTGTGACTAGTTTTCTCTCTCCTGTCTGCAGTTTTAAGCTTGAATGGCAATATTTCTGAGAACTAACATGAAGAAGGGGGGTGGAATTGGGTTGGACTTGCTGTTTCTTATCTGATTTTTCACTTAGTCTCCCTGTTTAAATGTGTCGACTCATTCCATTCATAGCTGTGTCTGATGTTCCCAAGTCTGGAACACCTCTGCATGACATATTGAGGAGGGGACACTTCTGATGTTCTGGGGTAAGGACTGTGGCCGCCTGGCCACACGGAGCTGGTGAGGGGACCTGGGAGTTTACTCACCCCTGACAAAGACTTGTAATCAGTTGTCCTGCTTTCAGACCCACTCAGCATTTCTGCTTTTGGAGGCACTTGGCATCCTTAATTCCAGAGACTTTCTGGGGTTTCTGAAGCATAAAATGATAGGCTTCTCCTGCACAAAGTGGTTTGATTGACTCCTCCTCCCGTGCCCCCCATTTCCTTCCCCTCCTGGGGTTTCCATTTCCAAAATATTGTAGCTGTCTATCATCTGCTGTCATCTCCTTTTCTTTTTCCTTTGTTCTTGTGGGTTCATGTTTTGTCTTTTCTTTTAATTTTTACTCTTACTTTAGGGTTTGGGAAGGGAAAGGCAAGTTTGTATAAAATTTCAAGTTTACTGAAATTCCACTTATTCTTCTTGATTATGTCTCTCATGACACTGCTGAATGTGTCTTGAACCCAATAAGTACTAGATACAAAGCACAGCAGTTATAATATGATAAAGTGCTTTCCTGACCCAAGGCGGGAAAGGCAGGGATTAAAATTACCCTACATGACGATTTCAGAAAACAGCAGATATTACAATATTTATCCGCATTTCTTTTGGATAAATGAATCCCTGCATTCATTTCAAAAGTGAGCACCACCCTCTAATTTTAGTGCTAAAATGTGGATAGAATAATCAGAAATCTTAGAGCCTCTTCTGGTAAACTTCTTCTGTGTTTCTTCACATGACACATAGTAGTTCCATCACTAGCGTGAACTGACCCTTTTCTATAGGCCGGAGTGACAGAGGGGTGACTGACTTTACAGTAAGAAAATAGGCGTGCCATTATTGCATTTGCCAGGAGGGAGAGGAAAAATTGTCAGGGGTTTCTCTTGGTCTTTGACAAGAATGGAGAGATGCTGGGGCAACGCAGATTATTCCAGAGGTACAGACTCTTCTGTCAGTTTCCAAGAATTAGTTTAGCTTTATCCACAAAGACCCTGGTGGAGGGTCTGAAATTCCTCTTTTGACCAGTCCAAGCATGGCCTTTACACTGAACATTTCATGATGCCAGCAGATAGTTTCCAGAGAGGAAATGGGAATTAAGTTGCACTCTGGCTGTGGATGATTCTTTTTCATGCCTAGCTACCCAAACAAATAGAGTGGGCCAGAAGCCAGATGTGCAAGTGCACACCCACAATGGAGCTGGTGCTTGGGAATGCGCAATGCTGTGCCTAATTGAACTGGTACCATGATGCTAGTGCTGGGGATTTCTCTAGGTCCCAATCCTGTATTTTTGCAGCTCTCTCTTCCCTACTCCCACCATCCCCTTCCCCAAGTCCTCAAATCCATTCATCCTGTTGTCTGGAAGGATCGGCAGTGCAGTAATTGGTGTTTTACTTAGCTCGGCCTCTTTTCTCTGTGTGTTTGATCATTCTAATAATGACAGCTTATTTCCTCTTCCTTTTACCATCGGAAAACAAAAAGAAACTCTTGAAAAGAGTTGTGCAGGTATATTTGAGCTTGGTGATGTACTGCCATAGGAAATAAAATTCGTATTTTAAAATGTTTTCCCGCTTCCATTCTCCTCTCCCTCCCTCGTCATCCTAACAGTCAGTACTGATGGGAAACATTAGTGCTGAGAATTGTTTTTTCCCTTAGAAGATGTTGTGACTATAGCGGCAACATCCTTGAGAGCTGACATGTCAAAATGTTGATGATCTCATTTAAGACCTTCGTCATTGTCATCCTAATTGGTGCCTCCATTTGCTAGACTCTATTTATGTGCATTTGATTTCAAGTGATATTTCTTAGGATAATATTCACAAGGGTCTGAGGCTCCTGGAATGAAAAGTATAATATAAACTGAAATGCTTACCCCTTGGCAAAAGGTAATCTCCGTTGCACACACCATCTCACATTTGCACAGTGTTTTGTAGTTCAGAAAGAATTTTCATGTATATTGTTTCATGTAATCCCCTTGATAACACTGTGAAGAACACATCGTGGATGGTATGGCTACAGGAACTACCCCGCACCACCATGCCACAAGGCATGTGTGCTTCTGTCTCTGATGTATGGCTAACTTTTCACAGCTGTTATTGTGCATCTCTATAGAAGCTATGTCCCAGGTGGTTCGGTCTTGGAGAAGAGTCAGATTTATAGAGGCACAAATAGCACAAAATAATTAGAGGAACTCTTATTTTCTTGTGTCTCCTAAGGAGGAAAACTGGGCAGTTAATTAATTATAGGATCTCCTTGGCAGGCTGGGAGAGAGGGGAAATCTGTGAATACCGCAAAATTAATTAAATTTATTTCATCACAACGATATAAACATTTCAGTTACGGATACATGTAATTAGGGAAATAGCTATAACACAAGTTGGGTGTATTATGTGATTTGCCATAGATTAGGATACTATTTCTTGTGAGTAGCAGCCATGCACTATTAAGCAAGTGGCAAAGAATAAAAAAACTGTTTGTTTACTGGGATGTATACAACCATTGAACTGATATTTTATAAGAGAGCATTTCAAGGCAGTAAATGATTTCTCTAGAAGAGCATCCTTCTAGAAGAGAAGACTAAACAATACTATAATAATTGTGGGTGTAATTTTCTTTGGAGGCCTTGCCTAGAAATCTGGTTCTTGAAGGAATGCCTTAAATGCAAAGCAGTTAATACACAAAGCTGTAGATGTCCACATAAAGCTGTGGGGGAAAAACATGGACTTTTGGGAAGAACACAGGCCTTGGACAAGCTAGAGTGGAGGTCAGCTCCTAGATTCTTCATGTATTGGTTATACAACCTCGGGCAAAGCTTGATTTCAGTGAGCCTCAGTTTCTCCATATGAATATCGATGGATTAAAAATGTCTTATTTACAAAATAATTGTGAAGAGTTTATCCCACTGCACAAGTGGGATAAAATGTGCAGTGACCCTAACATAGAAATAGCTCCACAGACCATGTTCGTTCTCCTTGTGTTGTGATGTTACTTCCCTTCCCCCTGGAACTTACATACGTTTGGGTCAGAGACTCAGTTCAGCTCTTTTTTCTGTTCCCTTGAAACCTCAAGTTGTAAAGCCTCCCAGAAAGGCCTTAATTTGATCATAGCTAGTATCTATTCATCACAGCCTTGCTTCCAACTCACATCTGGATTGATAAATTGGCACTACTGGATGAGTTTTAGAAAGGACTGTTAAAAAAAACCATTTGAACTGATCACACATAGCTGATAATTGATCCTGAATCTGATTTGTATGGATGACTGTCAATAAGAATCAACTTTGCATTCCTCTTGCAGCTATGGAAAAAAGGTGATAGCTTTATCACTTAAATGTCTCTCACCTACGAGTTCTGGAATCATATTTAAGGAATATGGGGGCCATGAATGCACTTCCCAGAATCTGAAGTGAGACTCACACTCACCCTACATTTCTTTTTCTTTCCATTATGCTCAGCATGGGATCCCTGGTGAGAAGGCACCAATCTCAAGATGTGTCGACTAGCCATCCTTCTACTGCACACCAAGCATCTCACATAAATAGACCCAGAAGAAGGAGCTACAATGAACTTGAGAGTGAGCTAGTATACTGGTGAAAAACTTGTTGGAAAACAGAAATCTGAACATGTCAGCTCAGACAAAATAGGACAATTATTGGCTCATACGACTTGAAAATTCAGGGATGCCGCTGGCTTCAGACACCAGGTTATCAACCCCAGTGGAAAAAAAAAGATTCTGATTATTCTGGCAGAAAAGTCCTAGGGAGATCCTGCTTACATGTGATATGCTGGACTGGCAAAGGAAAATTGCACTATCCATGTCATATTCTATTATTTATTACAAAAATCACTTGGGTTTTTTTGTGTGTGTGTGGTCTGGATGTAGATCCTTAAATATCCTTAAATATGTTGTTTTCTATTTCTATTTCACTAATCAGGACTCCGCTTTTATCACATGTTCATTTTTAAACCGTTCACCATGACCAGAGGGACAAGCACATTGATTGGTCAGCCTGGGCCATATGACCACTCAGATTGGGAGAAGGGTGGCATCATTATTCACAGATTCATCAGGAAGACAAGAACTGGGGAGGATGCAGCGCAGACGAACAACATATGCCTACTACACCCATCCCTGTGTTATACCTTTTCTGTTGAGAAATGTAATCGTTGTGACTAAACTGATTCCCTCTGGCTCCAGCTCAATCCCTTTCCTCTTCTGCCAGCTGGTCAGAATCTTTTCATGATTCTCTTCAAACAAAGGCAACAGTTAAACCCTTAAGGTTCTTGAGAAGTTACATTGTTTTATAGCCTTTACAAACTTAGCAACCAGAAAAACAATTTCCATTTCCATTAAGTTTTCCCAGGCTGAATGTCTAAGTATTTTGCCATCTTCATAGTTTTGATAGTGTTTTATTTTATTTTTGCCTTATCTAGTTCGAGTTTCCAAATGGAGCTGAAGTGAAGTTTATAGTATAGAGTATTGATAAGAGAATATGAATTTCTGGGTCAACTGACTTGTGTTCAAATCCTTTTTCCACCAGCAGTGGTTATGGGAATGCAAATAAAATTGCAATTTTTTTATTTTTCGTCTATCACACTGGCAAAACTTTAAAATATCATTGTAATATACACTTGTTTTTTTTTTTCCTGCTCTGCACCAGTTTCTTCAGTTCCTTGGCAACAATATCATATACATTTTGCATTAAGCCCTATCTGAATCCACATCTACTCCAGGACTTCCTAGTTATATGAGCCAGTGCATTCCGTTTTTAGTTTAAATCACTTTGGATCAATTATCTATTTCTTGAAACTGAATTACAACTCACATAATTGATAATTTCCCTTTCTTGGGAAGGTCTGGGGAAGGAATCAGCCAGGCACCTGACAAGAGGTTGACTATCTCAGCCCGCTTCCTACAACACCAGTTACAGCAGTAGGAACTATAGCTTTTTCCAGGAAGCCTCCTTTCTTTAGTCTTTTGTAGACACCATGGAAGGCCACTGCATTGAAGGCTGCCTGACGAATGGGATTTAATGTAGGGCAAGAGTGGATCTCAGCATTGCAAGAAATGTACTGTATCAGATGCTTTGTGTGTGCTGCTTCACATATCACATCTCAGTGCACATTTTACCCCAGCCACCGCTGTAGCAACGGGCTTTGTGCTAATATCTTTGACAGCGCCTCACTTCATCTGCATCACATCTCCCTGCCTGGGGACTTCTTAAATGCTTTGCTGTAAAGTGGCTGCGGAAGCCCACTTAGGCATGCACAACCTGAAAGGGCAGGAGAGTTAAAGCCCAGTGGGGCATCCCTTTTCTAAAGGGGGATGGGAGCTGGTATGTAAATGAGGCATATTCTGTGGCTCCTTGGAAGATCTTAGTAGGTCAAGCCCTAGTTACAGCAGACCAACTTGATAATATGATCTTGTATCGCCACTCCCTCTTGCTCTCACTTTTTGGATCATTTCCCAAATAAACTGCTTGCACACAATCCCTTGTCTCTGGCTTTATTTTTGAAGGAGAATCCAGAATCACCACAATTCCAAAGAGATTCCCAGATTTAATCCAAGTTTCCTTAAGTGTTACCTGCATAAATAGGCACAGTGGAGCTCAGTGTGGGTAATGACCAAAAGGTTTTAGCTCTTGCTCCAAACTGGATGAGTCTATAAACAATGATCTCAAGTTCTTCCTCTCTGGTTTACACAGCCAGTGTCCATCAACTGAAAAACTCCTCAGAGGTCATGCCAGTGATGCCACTGATGCCAGGACCTGTGGCGACAACACTAATGTCTGTGCTCTCAAGTATACCCTAGAGGCAGACCCTGACTCTCTAGCTCCCAGGTGGATCAGCACTCTCTCGAATCTTTTCTGTGGTGAATCCATGCAGCAATGAAGATAAGATCCCTCTCCTTGTCTGGGTGACACTTAATTCTCCAGGTCCAGTGCACTGGGAGCAATAACATCATGTCTCCTTTTGGTTCTGCCTGCAGGCCAGAGAGGTTAGACCTAGTTCATGGCCAGGGAGTGATATACCAGGCAGGTCCCAAACCCTTAATTTCGTCACCATCCCTCGGACACTTTTCTAACCTTCTCCACTATCTTCCTTCCAAATAGCCCCATAATTCAGAAAGCCCCTTCCTCAGTGGTTATTCAGTTATGGACTGTCCCTTTGTTTGACTCATCAGGAAAATCTGAAACTCAGCAGTAGATATATCATAGGCTCAAATGGAGTCCTGCCACTTTTTCTTCCATAATGTTATCCTGAGAAAGTGAACTTGGTAACTACAACACCAGCCTTTAAATAGAATGGAACGTCAACAAAATCCTTCTTGTTATATACTGTGATTCCAAATGTGACTTATGGGTGTCCATGACTCACCAGCCTCTGATTACCATATAAGGGCATATTTCCTTTTATGATCTAAAGTAAAATGACCCTAAGTTCCCATCCTTGGAAGACCCTTCCTCTGCTGAGTTTTCCTTACCAATGAATTCCAAGAGTCAAGACAGCATTTACATGCTTTACATATCTGTTCTGCTGGTCGGGTTTGTAGGCCATTCACCCCCCAAGTGACCTGCTTCTCTAGCATCCAAATAGATTTGGCAAGTGTGGAAGGGGCCTGTGAACTGGATCTAATCAATTTGGTAATCACATTTCATAAGGCCTTTTTTTTTTTTTAAGATAACACTAGTTGCCTAAAGAAGTTTGAAGTGGATGACAGTTTGAGACTCCCACATAACCTCGCTACTGTGTTATAATTAAAGCAAGTTCAGACCAAATTCTGCCACACAAGCAGGCATATGCTAAACATATATTCACGAGCAAATAAACACAAAACTGCTCACGCTATGTATTCTAGAAGCTTGATGAAGTCACAGCCTCTGTCTGGCCTTTTAGATGGTCCAGTGAAATTCTATTCACTGAAGACAAAAGCCAAGACTGCAGAGGCAAGATCCTGTCACCCTTTCAGTCAGTATCAAACAAGGATATTCCACATCGATGGCCATATACCAGTGGTGCACGTAGAGCCTTTTATCAACAATCAAGCCTTCCCAGGGTTGTTGGCTACTTGGCTTTCAGGATTCTGATACCCTAATTGTACAGGGGTAGAGGTATTTCAGCCAGTCCACACATTAAATATACTTTTTTTTTTTTAGCGTGCTTAGAAACATCTTCATTACAAGTGTTCTTTTAAAAATTGAAATGTATTTGACAAAATTCTTTTAATTTTACCAATAAGAACCCATTTCTGACATTTCTTGGACCGATCAACAGGGCACCATTTTTTACCATAAAAACCTGTTTTTTGACATTCCAAGTGCAAATTAGCAAAGCGTTGACTATTGACTGAGGTCAAGACAGCAGAAACAGCAATGGGTGGACTCCAGATGAGAATGCCAGCTGACCACTCCAGGTGCCCCTTGAGTGAAAGCTGAAACTAACTGGCATATCTATACTGTCTCAGTGCCTATGCTGAACGTTTTAAAGTAAATTACTGTCATTGTTTTAGGTATCTGAATCTCAAAGTCGAAGGCCTCATATCTCTTGGATTCCATAGATTGACTCCTGGACCCAGACAAAGCAATCACAATAGTTGGATGTTTTCCAGACTGCAAATTATGACCCATTAACAGGTCATAATATGAATTCAATGAGACATGACCGACCTTAAAAACAATGACATAGAATATACAGAAACATTAGCGTTACACGTAACAAGGATAATATTGCTTCATGAAACTTGTTTATGTTAGATATTTGCAGCATGTGTTTACTGGAATCTATGTAAAATATAAAATAGCCTTTAAAATGTCTTTTTAAAAAATGTATGTCAAGTTGCAAACCAACTCAAATAGTTGAAAATACATTTCAAAAGGTCAGTGTTATTTACTCTTTAAATACTACTTAAATACCAGGGGTCCTACACTAGCTTCCACTTAGGCATGTGTTTTTGCTCATGGTTCTGGCTGAAGATACCCACTTACATCGCTGGGCAGGATACTTGGCATCTTAATCTGCAACATCAGCATTCAGATTTATGGTGATTTCAAAGCAGTCATCAAGGACAATGGGTGTACTTGCTTTATATTTATATAACTACAGGGCCAATCTGATAATTTTCCAAAAACCAAAGGAATCTGTTCCAAAGATTCTGAGAGTTCTCTCAGCCGCTCCCCACACCCTCCCCCCCAGCCCTGCTGCCCCCAAACTAAAAACTGCCAGGAACCTCCTAATGACAGTTCCAGCAAAACTAAAAGAAATCTGTCTTTACTTGGTACCAGCATTGGGCCTGTGTCACAAATAGTCTGTATTCTGAACACACAACCTAAACCAGATGTTTTCTTATATATCAAATAAATCGAAAAGAATGGTTGAAGCTTTTCTGATGATTTCATTGCCTCCTTCTCTATTTGCAAACGGTGACTTGTGTAGAGGGGAAAATCTGTCATATGCAACCGAGTTCTGTCAAGTGTTTTTTAATAACTCTCTTATTGAAAGGTAGCATTACCCAGGAGCGATTATTAACTTCAGACAGCATTTTATTAGCCAAGTCATCAGTGCTCCCAGACCCTGCATAAGAACTGACATTGGAGTTTCCAGGGGTGAATATGTCTACATGATTCTTTGAACTTAAACTCAACCCCAGTTTTTGCTTAGTAATATGATACAAACTTTACAGTATTGGCTGTTAATATTAAAGTATAAATATATGTATTTATATATATGCTTTAAAAAACAGATGAAGAATATTATGTGTTAAAAGTGATGAATGAAAAGCCAGTTTGTTCTCCCAGTGGGACAAACAAAAAATGGAAGGATACATAGTTGGTTTACCTGAAAGGAAAACGTGCTTTAATAGAGTGGAAATGGCTGAAAGAAGTTGCTCACCAAGGATGGCACATTGTCAGATCATCTAAAGAAACTGGACGGAGAGGAATTCGTGAAGCCTGATGCAGAAGTCTGAGGGTAGAATCATCTGGAGACCTGGGTTGGCATGTATGCAAAGGCACTTGCCTGAGAGAAGCAGAAGTGAAGGAGCCAGTGAGCCAACTACACAGAAGTGACTCAGAGGGTAGTGGGGGTGACATGTCAAGTTGTGGTTCCGGAACCAAAGAAAGAGCTTAAAAGCACCAATGAAACCCGTTGTGCTTAGGGCAACCAGTGGATCATGGGAGTCCTTATTCAGCGCGTTTGTACAGCATGAGATATAACCTATTGAAAAAGTCCAGTCTCCTGTTCGGATCTTTCCAAAAGACCTCACAACTGACACTTATTTTTTTGCTGGAATCAGGAAAAGTTGAAAAATATGCTTTTTATGATGTGCATTCTTTTGGTGTGTGCCCTTGAAAAAAATAAAAGTGAAGTTCCAAAATTAAGTACATGTTAGTTTTTTCAACATACAATGTGTAGCGAATAATGGAATATATTGCCAACCTCTTAGGTTTATCCTTAGACATGTGTGGTCCACCCCTTTTGTATTACAGGCTAAAGTGAGGGTGCAGAGGGCAGAGGGTAGGGAAATAGCGTTAGAGAATGCTGTATGCAAGAGGCGTAGTAATCCAGAGGTCAAGGGCAGCCTTGGGCACTGGACCATCTGCCTTCACATCCCGGCTCTGCACTTTCTACCTGGGCCTTACTTTCCGTCTGCTGGAAATCTATGGCAGGGTCACCAGGAGTTTAATTATATACATTGGTTAGCCTGTGCAGGTCCCCAAATCCCTACGTGATTTCTCAGATCTCTGCTAGTTCTCAGATGCATGAAGATTAAGAAAATAGGCTCTTGGCCTGGTCTCAAATCCTGACTTTGCCACTTACAAGCCATGCAACCTTGAGGCAGTTAAGCAACCTCTTTGTGCCTCAGTTTCCTCAACTATGAAATGGAGATAATGACAAGACTTACTTCATTAGGGTTTTGGTGAGTATAAAATTACTCATGAGGACATGCTAAGTCCTCATTAGCTATTGTTATCATACTTAAGGAAGGCAGTATAGCACAGGAGTTCAAGCAAGGAGTAAGAGCCAGGCTGTTTGGATATGAATCCTGGCTGTGTGACAGTAGGCAGCTTTCTCACCTTCTCTGTTGCCTCAGTTTTCTCATTTGTAGAACAGAGGTAATAAGTACCTACTTCATAGGAACTGAAAAAAAATTAAATGAGTAATATGTTTAAAGCTCCTAGAACAGTGCCTGGCATTTAATACCTAAGTGTTTGCCACTATTATGATTGTGCTTGTTTTGCTTTTTTCTTTTTTTAACTCAAGCACTGGGCCTTGCCTATGCTAGGTACTCATTAAGAGGCTGTCAAACACATGAATGCATGAACACATTGAGTCTAATTCAATGGCCCGTAGTATAGATAATGGCTGTCCATAGCAGTCCACACTTGCCAAATACACTTGGACTTGTCTGTGTCACACACGACTTTAAATGAAGTGTAGTCATTGTCCCCAGCGCCCTCTCCCTTTCTGTCCTGTGGTGCTGAGTGGTAAAAGGAAGAGCCTCTGGGACAGGGGACAGTGACAGTCTCAGGAAGCATCTCTCCATTTCTCCATTGGTCCACTAGGGAGTCATCATAACATTCCCAAAGTTTAGAAGTCCAAGGAGGGACGCACAAATTGTAAACCCAAGTCAAATTACCCTCCATCCCTTTCTGAGTGACTGTTTCTGGTAGAGAACAACTACCACTGTCATTTGAACGTTCAGGTGGCACTGCTAGGGAAGTGAACAGGCCCCAGAGCAGGCGAGCTTCCCTCCTAACCCAGAGACTGTCCCTCTGCTGCCTGGGTGGCAGCAGCAGTTCTGCCCCTTCATAAACATCAATACACAAAATAATGAAATGTTTAGTCTGAGTAATACATTAAGGAAATCAATTAGGCCCACATGCAACTTTCTAAGATTTTAATTACAGTACTTAGGGTACCACACTAGAGCAGTTTGTCAGGAACATAATTTGTTAATGAATAACAACTGACACAGGGAATTAGTTGGGATTGTAATTAGCTCTTGCTAGCCATCCATTGGAACCCTGATCAAAAGCCAGTCCGCGAAAGCAGGCAAAATGAACATAAATGAAAACCTCGACAGCTCTATCTGGGCCGACTCCTGGATGCCAGTGTACCCGGAGGGGCCTGGCTAACACCAGTGCACATTTTCACTCAGGTGTGGTCTGGGGAGCAGCCTCTGCCTCACCTGGAAGCTTGTTAGAAATGCAGACTCTCGGGCCCCACTCCAGACCTATTAAGTCGAAATCTGCATTTCAAGATTCCCAGGTGACTCATAAGCATATTAAAATCTGAGAAGCACTATCTCAGTAGAAAGAGCACAGGTTCAAAATCAGATATCTTACTGTAAATCCTGACACGCACACTCACTAGAGGTATCCTTGGCCAAGTACTATGTTACTTTGAGCCTCAGTGTCCTTATCTGTAAGTTAAATCTACTAATATCTATATCACAGGGTCTTTGTTATGAGTAACAATAGCATGAGCATGTGCCTAGCACACAGTAGTCGAACAAAGAATGAGATTCAGAGCTGAGCAAGGCTTCTGAGGACTGCACCTGACTATAGACAGTGCCATGTATTTCTCTAACCTTGGTCATTGTATATGATTCCTTTTCTGAAAAACTCTAAAGTACCTTCCTATCTCTTATTTTCCCATCCCACAAGCTAGAACTAGGAGAAAAACGAGAAAACATTACAAATAAGTTAGAAGAGTTAGTAGAGAAAATATTTTAAAAGATAAAATAATGAAAATAGTGAAATTAGCCAAAGAATATATTAAAATCAGATTAAATTGTTTTCTTTTTTAAGTGGCAAATAGGAAAACACACCCTGGTGATATCAAACACTTGGGCCCAGATGATTCTGTCTTTCCACGGGAGGGTGGATCTTGGCAGATGAGGTAGCCACACACAGTCTTCCCAAGATGAGCTTCATGCAAGAATCTCAGAGAGCTGAGATACATAGTTGAGGATAAAATTTTTTTAGGAAATTTCCTTGACAAACTTAAGAATATGTACATTGAAGCAATTTCCTCTCACGAAAATCTCCTTCTAAGCTTCCTCACCCAACTCAAGATAGTACTTGAAGGAGTCCTTACCTAAGCTGATTATTAGACCATGTGTTCAAATGTAGGGGATTACTGCTTGTCATGACTCATATAGAAAATGGTAATATTCTTACAGCACGTTGTGGGTAGACCGAAAGGGTTCTGGGCATCTATGTGAGATGAAGTGAAGAAAAAAAATTTTTTTTTACATCATGTAACTACAAGGAAAATTAAAAATTCTAAAGATTTTAGATGTTATGTTTGCATAAAACATCTAAATAGAGTCAATTTTTTTAAGTGAGAAAATGAATTTGCTTCTAGAATTATAACTTTTTTAATATCAAGCTTGATAATTGAAATGACTATACGCAGTTCTGATCAAAAGATTTTAATGGTGATCTCTTCAAAATTTGAATGTTCACTGTCAATTAGAAACTTTGCACAAGGAGGTCATAAAAACATATTTAGACCGTTGTTTTACAACTATTCAAAAATTCTTAATAGTTGAGGTTACATTTAGGCACTATAACAATCCATCTTTTTCTTTTATTGACAAATCTAATGTTGAATTTTTTATAATGCAAATGTTTTTCAAATCTAATTGAACTTTTCCATATCTAGCACTTCAAATATTAGTGTGATCTAATTTGTAGAACTGTCGCATATCATTAGAGCTGTCAGCATTGAAAGGACACATCAATTATAAAAGAGCAGAAATCACAAATATATGAGATTCCACCACCAGGAGCTGAAACTTCCTGCTCCCTCTTCTCTCAACACAGACAGGTGGCACCTTGGGCTATGCACCATGCTCCTTGGCCGCCCATAACACAAACTCCTCCAGAAGCTCCATGGACCACTTGTCCACGTTGGACAGTCTAGGATCCATGTTTAGCTCCCGGTGTGGCTATCCAGGTGGAAGGGCTTCTCCTTGGCTCTGTCCAGCATGTTGAAGCTCAATCATTAGTGCTCAGTGGTGATCATTATGCTTCTGCCTGCGGGGACTGTGGGACGTACAGACAGGTCCCACTCATCCTGGGCCACTCTCTGAAGATCCCCGAATATGGCTGCTCATAGCCAGAGGTGACCAGTCCATGGTCTGCAGCAGCCCAAAGTGTTGGAGATTTAAGTTTTTGTGGCACACTTGTAGTCCATTCACGGCACACAAATTGGTCAGTTGGGAAACTTGGGATCACTCAATGGCAGGAACCAAGCTATCCTCTTTCTCTTTCACTTCTTAAATCTATGCCTGGTGGGCTCTCCTATGCCTTCCTCCTTTACTTCCTTTTCCAAAGATTGGTTGAAAGACTGGGATCTTTCTTTATTGTGTTGGAGGAGACTTGGCCATCTCAACTCGGCCTTTAATTCTCCCAAGTGACAACCTGACCTTGGCTACTGTTCTTATTCCACAGTAAGATGCCTGGAATACTCAGCACTAAGTTTGGGATCAAATGTGGTGTTTTAGCAGTTTGATTTGCTCCACTTCCTCTGGTCATTGTGGGGTGCTGCTTCACCTTGGTCTTTCCTTGCACTGCAATGATAACTTCCCACCCTGGGGGGTGGGGAATGGAAGAGGCGAAGTCAATAAGTGGAAGCAAGAGGCTCAGAACTCATCTTCATTCTTTATTCTCACAAGGGCTTTGCATTGGGGCATCAAGCGCTTACACAGCTGTTAATAAATTCTGTCATTTCTTTCTCATTTGGTCACTAAAAATTAAACAGAATATTATATTTGAAGTTTCAGTTAATGCAACGACATACATTCTAAAGGAAATTCTAAGCCATATGCAGGAATTACAGAGAAGTTAAATTGAAAACCGCAGTTTGCCAATCCCCCAGCCATATCAAGGATATAATAAAGTTGAGAGAGTGGAGAGTTAGGGAAAATTTATGAGAATTTCTTTGGAGAGAGTTGTGGCCATGCTGTGAGTCCTGCTCTTCTGTCCAATGAGGAGGGTTCAGGGGAGCTTCCTCCCACTCACCTTGTCAAGAGAGAGGAGTTTCAGTGGAACAAGAGAGCAGTTAGGGGAACAAACAGGCTTGTTGTCTGACCCCACAGCACTGCCCCACCCCGGGTGTCGGAGGATGAAACCTGGGCTGTCTAGCTGAGGTGGCAGCAAAACAAAGGAGAATTGTTTCTGCTTAGGGATTGGCCTTCACTCCCAATAGAGTTATTAAGGTGGAAGAAGTGGCTTCAACAGAAGATAAGACAAAGTTGTATTTCTGGATTCCTAAGGGCTGAGGAGAGAATGAGTAATAGTAGAACAGTAGGCTTTTGCCTGGGTCAAGGTCATGGCCAGTGAGAGATGTTAGTGAACTGCCCCAGAAAACAACTTTAACATCTCCCCAACCTGCTTATGATAGTCACGTAAAACATTTTCTGCCACTCTTACCTTTCCTATCACCTGTATCCACCTCATCCTGTCCTACCCCACCCCTGAGGGGGTCAGAAACTGCAGTTGACAAGCTGGGGGAGGGGAGAATTGGCTGGTGGAAGAAGCTACCACATTCCTTTTCCCTTCCTCTAGCTCCCGTCCACCTTAGGAAGAAAGAGCAAGTTTTGCCATCAAAGATGTTGGCAGCTTTGATTATTTTAACAGGAGACTGGACTTTTAATCATTGGATTTATACTGTTTGCAGCTTAAAGTAACTAACCATCAGACTTTTTATTAGAAAGTGGTAAGAAAATCATGAGAATGCCTGAGTCTCATCCCACTAAATACAGTTTGAAGGGAAGGTGGAAGACAAATAAAACTGCCATCTAATTTCATTCTATGAGTCCTGGTTGTTCAGGGTGCTGCCTGCCATGTCTTAATGTATAATCCCTGGACAGGAGGCTGTGCAGGGATGGAGAGAACATTGGAGCTAATCTCACATAAACCTTCAGTGTAGAGTCACAGAATGTCAGGCTTGAAAGGAAGTTTGAAGCTGTCTATTTCAAATGACCTGCTATTTTGAGTTTCTCTGCCACACCCCTGTCCAATGCTCACTCCACTTGTGTTTGAACATCTGAATAAATAAGAGGATATGTATCTTCTTAAGACAGTTCATCCCATTTTGGAACAGCACTTTTCCTTTTGTTTATTGTTTCCTTTGCAGTGCAAAGGCTTTTTAGTTTGATGTAGTCCCACTTATTTATTTTTACTTTTGTTGTTTTCATTTTTGAAGTTAAATCCAAAAAAAAAAAAAATTCATTCTTAGACCAATGTCAAGAAGCTTTTCCCTATTTTTTTCTAGGAGTTTTATGGTTTCAGGTCTTATGTTTAAGTCCTTAATCCATTTCAAGTTAATTTGTGTGAGTAGTGTAAGATAGGAGTCCAATTTCATTCTTCTTCATGGGATCATCCAGTTTTCCCAGCACCATTTATTGAAGAGATTATCTTTTCCCCATTGAGTATTCTTAGCTCCTTTGTCAAATACTAGTTGATCATATATGTTAAGGTCTATTTCTTGGTTCTTGAACCTGTTCTATTGGTCTATGTATCTATTTTTATGCCGGTACCATACTGTTTTGATTGCTATACCTTTGTACCATAGTTTGAAATCAGGAAGTGTGATGTAGATGTTGAGGAGACATTGACTTCTGAGGCCTGATGTACTCTCCCTTGGATGACACCTAATTACTCAGATCTCTTGATACCTTCTCTGGCTCCCCAAATTTCTTCTGTCCAAATCGTCGCTCTCATCACACTGCAATGGGAATTATTCTATATGTCTGTGAGCACCCTGAGGGGAGGGATTGTCTTGTGCATTGTTAAATCCACAGCACCAAGCTCACTATTTGAAGAGTAACAGATGCCAATATAATTGTTCCCTTCACATCACAGCATAATCTGCAGTCTTCGCTGGGCATGCTAACAGCTATCCCCGTTTAGTCTTATCGGGAGAATGCTGATTCTCCAAACAGATCAATTACTCTTTCTTTGCTGTTCTCCTTATTCTTAGGGTTGACTCTCCAATGCTAAAAGCACTTCATTTTTTAAATTGTACTGAAAAGAGGAAAAAAATGACTTTTCAAGGTCAGGTAGTTGGGCGGGTGAGTCAACTGGCAAAGAAATAAGGTGAATCTAATCTAGCATATGAAACTGTCCATAAGAATCAAACCATCCTATTTCTGATATTTCATCTCATTCAATGACATCTTTTTCTTTGGAAGAATGGCACATTTATTATTCAGACTCTAGGCAGTGGAGTGAAATGGACCAGATCTAAAGATAAGGGACAATTTACTACTGGCAAGCTTCCACCCCTGCCACCTAACAAACATAGGTTTAAATGAAGACGTTGTAGGCCCATTACTGTCTCTGTTGCAAAAGAGAACGATTTATTTTGAGCCATAGTTTTGTCTGTCTGTAATGCTGTCTTTGAAAAATGTTGTGTACTTTCATCTCACTATGTGCTTCTCTTTCTCGCTCTGGTCCTCGCCTCTGCCTTTGGAGAGCCTTATAAGCACTCATTAGGTTATTTCAGTAGCCTCCCACCTGGTTCCCTTGACTCTGGGTTCTCCCTCCATCCTTTGCAATTCAATCCCCACACTAAAGTTCAGCTCTGACCTCTGCGTCAAGCGCCCCCAGGGCTCACTGAATAAGGACCAAGTACAGGTGGGTGGCCTTGAAGGTTGTCTACCTTTTGTTCTTTCCTGCCCCAGCCAGTTTCACCAATAGCTGCTATGTAAACATGTTCTCCTTTTGTCCAGAGCACTGTTTCCACACTTGGAATGTACCTTCCTTCTGGTTATGCATGCTCTACTCTCCTCATCCTTCAAAGCCCAGTTTGACAGTACCTTTTCCTTGAAGATTTCCCGAGTCTCTCTTGCTGAAAGTGGGAAGTCTCTCACCACAGGGTTGCTGAAAGGCTTGAACAAGATAATGCGTAGAAGCACAGTGTAGAAGAATGATTGCCAGGGACTGAGGGGAGATGGAAATTGGTATGAAGTTTCAGTTATGTAAGATGAGTAAGTTTTAGAGATCTGCTGTATAATGTTGGGCCTGTAGTCAACAATACTGTATACATTAAGGTTTACTAAGAGGGTAGATCTCATGTTAGATATTGTTTTCCTCCCACCAGACTTATTCGTCTCCTATTCCTCCACACGCCAGTAAACAACAGTGCCATACACCCAACAGCTCAAGCCAAAAGCCTAGGAGTAATCCATTGCTCTCTTTGTGCAACCTTTAAATCCAGTTGTGTCATTCAGCAAACAGTACAGCATGGGACCCACCAAGAAGAATAGAGTCAGGCAATAGAACTGTCTAGGGGGGCCTCTACCACACCAAGCATTGATATTTTAGTTTTTTGTTTTAGGGGAAGTCTGGGGTATTGGAGTGTTGGGATAGGAGCACCACTTGGGGGACTAGTATAGAAATATTTCAATATTTTGGCCACTGGAAGGGCTCTCTGTCAGCTGAATAGCAGCCCATATCCAACTAATCAAATCCTGTTACCTTTACATCTCAAGTCCAGCTACTTCCGTCCTCCTCAACAACTGCCGCTTTAGAAATGGCCACCATCATCTGTTGCCTGGACTTCTGCAATAGACTTCTAGGGTTTCCTTGCTCCTAAGCATGCACCCTTATAATTCATTCTCCAAACAATAGCCAGAACGATCTTCTAAGAATATAAATAATATTATATACCATCACTTAAAATGAATTCTTTTGTCCATACAGTAAATTATGCAGACTTCTTACCCTGACCTACAAGGGACCACATTATTCAGCCTCTTTGTCTCTGCTCTGGCCTCATCTTCTCCATGCTCTCTCTCTCCCCAGCAGCCTTTTTTCTATGTTGTTTTTCCTCTCCTAACAACCATGGCACTTGCAGTTCTCTCTTGAATACTATTCCTGCTTAGATCTTCGTATGGCTGTCTTCTCCTTCAGGGCCCAAGTCAAAGTCAAATGTCACCCTCCTTCATTTGTTACAAGATTTGATTTGTACGAGACCTTTTATTTATTTACTCAAACGTTTATTGAGTTTTATTACTATGAACTTGGCACTCTGCTACATACCAAGGATGCATAAATGAATAAGACCCAGTTGTTCTCTTCAAGGGCCTCAATTGAGTAAGAGAGCCAGAAAAGTAATTTCAAAGACCTCAAGATATTTATGGTACAATGCAGAAAAGAGCTGTAATGGAAGTCTTGTGGGAGCACAGAGAAGGACGTAACTATTAATAATAGTGCCTGGGGGAATCAAGGAAGGTTTTAGAGAGTAACTGACTTTACCTGGATAATTACCCAGGAGAATCCTTATTTTAGAATGAATGAAATTGAACTGAATTATTCTGTTCTATTTAAGCCCTAGAATTTATCTGTGTTTGGTAAATATTTAAATGTGAGGTATTCTTTATTTTCATGCACAATTTTAATGGGCTTTAATATATTCAGAGTAGATGTCTTTACCTTTTTATGCATGAGGGTTTAAGCACTTATTGTTTAGCTGACTTTACAACAAAGATTGATGGTGCAAATAATATCAGGAGGTAGAGACCTTGGAGTTCATGGGGCTCCGACTTTCCCAGTTGAATGAGGTGAGAGGAAGGTCATGGTCACACAGCTGACCTGTTTTTTATCCCTGAAATAAACTTGATCAAGTGGATCCCTCATTCTTTGGATAGGTAGACACAGTCCTAATTGTCCTTTGTGTGTCCCAGGAAGGGGCATATGTCTTCTTTATTTTTTTTTCTTTACTGAGATATAATTGATACATAACATTATGTAAATTTAAGGTATGCAATGAGATGATTTGATACAAATATATATTGCAAAATGATTACCACAATAACGTTACTTAGCACATCCATCACCTCCCAGAATTACAATATTTTTGTATGTGGTGAGAACATTGAAGATCTTTCTTAGCAACTTTCAAGCATATCATGCAGCATCGTTAACCATAGTCACTGTGCTGTACATTACATTCCCAGAATTTCTTCATCTTTTAACTGGGAGTTTGTACACTTTGACCAACACCTTCCCATTTCACCCACCCTCCTGCCCCCCGGCCCCTGGCAACTACCCCTTTACTGTTTCTATGAGTATGACTATTTTAGATTCCACATATATCATACAGTATTTGTCTTTCTCTGACTTATTTCACTTAGCATAAGACTCTCAATATTTTCCATGTTATTGCAAATGGAAGGATTTTCTTCTTTTTATGGCTGAATAATATTCTAGTGTGTGTGTGTGTGTGTGTGTGTGTGTGTGTGTGTGTGTGACATTTTCTTTATGATAGATACTTAGGTTGTTTTCATGTCTTGGCTATTGTGAATAATGCTGCAGTGAACACGAGAGTGCAGGCATCTCTTCAAGTCAGTGATTTCATTTCCTTAGGTATTTATACCTAGTCAAAGAGGAAAGAGAAAATGACCAAAGTCATCATTTCCACTTGATAGTTAGTCTAACTATCAAGTTATAGAACTATATAGAAATGGTTTCATTTCTCCCTTATATTTTCCTTCCTGTTAGTCACTAGAATTTGTAATTATGTGCTAATTAGGAGGTTATTTGTTGAGTATCTGTGTCTCTGCTATGTTGAAATTTCTGTGGTCCACTACTATCTTTCCATATTGAGCACCTGGCATATAATTGGTGCTCAAAATGCATTACTCAACAAATAAATGAATAATCCTGATAATTTGAGTCAAAGCCTAAAGGAAGATAATGGGAAGATTCACATAAATTAAAGGATAATTGGGGTTGTAAGGACACCTCCTCAGGGTGCATATCGACCTGTTGTAGTTCATAGAGATATTTCATTTGGGTGTGAATTCCAGGTCCCTAACCATTCTGATAGTTTCTTCCAAAGGGATAATTTAAATTGGACTCCTAAGGCAGGAGGTGCTCAAAATTATAGATAATGGAAATACCTGTCACTTAGCAAGTGTTCTTTGCTTCTAACAGAAAGAGAGAAATGCTAGAAATTTCTCTATATAACAGAATATATTCATATTTATTCAACACTCTCAAGCAGAATATTCTTAGGATAAATTTTAATGAATGGGCAAAACTGATATAATTTGGAAATAGACCATTTAACACATTTTCATTTGATGAATAGATCATTGAGCAAACGGGCTTCTTTTTACTCTTCTGGGTATCAAGCTCCACCTGCCTTTTGGTGGGAGAGGCTTATGAATGTCTTTGCCACTGAAAAAGAAGACTGATTCACCCGGATGTTTTGGATGGGGCTCAGTAAAGTCTCTTGGCAAGGCTGTCCCCAGGGTTTCCCTACATGAACTGACTCGATGTAGTCTAATCACACACCATTTTGTTAGAAAATGATAGCTGAGAAGTGTTGGCGCCTTTCAGCCAAGGGTTACCATGAACATGCTTACAGTCAGAGTTAGGTTCCTTGGTGTGGTAGGCGGATGTCTCCCAAGATTCCTGCCCCCATGTAATTTCCCTCACTGCCAGTCTAAGCAGCAGCACCTGGGAATCTACTGGAATATCACTCCAATGATTAGGTTACTAAGATCAAGACTTGATCCCTTTAAAATCTCCCCACGTGATTCTAATGTGCAGCCAAGTTTGAGAACTAGACCAGTGGTTCTCAAAGTGCAGTCCCAGGACCAGGAGCATCACCTGGACCTGGGAGCTTGTTAAAAATGCAAATTCTCAGGCCCCACCCCAGCCCTCCTGAATCAGAACGTCTGGGGGTGGGACACAGTGATCCCTGTGTTATTTATTCATTTATTTTTATTCATTCATTCATTCATTTATTTACCTCTCTCTCTCTCTCTCTCTC
Organism: Eidolon dupreanum; assembly: GCA_028627145.1. NCBI lineage: Eukaryota > Metazoa > Chordata > Mammalia > Chiroptera > Pteropodidae > Eidolon > Eidolon dupreanum. The sequence continues at coordinate 143,495,796 of CM053509.1, read as the reverse complement.
TCTCTCTCTCTTTATTTATTTATTTATTTATTTATTTATTTATTTATTTATTTATTTATGGTGACATTGGTTAAGGAAATCCAGTAAGTTTCAGCTGTACACTTTAACAGTAAAGCATATATATATTTATACTGTGTGTTCACTTTTCATAGTTAGATTTCTTTCTGTCACCACACATTTTGACCTCTTTTACCTCATCTACCTCTCCCCTCCCCCCATCTCTGTTTTAAGGAGCCCTCTAGGAGATGGCCCCCTGACTGAGTTTGAGACCTGCTGCGGGCATCTGTCCTCTACCACACAAGCTGCTCTCTTTGGAGGTGGGAGAGGTGGTGAGGAGGGAAAAGAAGAAAGCGTGGACACCTCTGTTTGGATGAATTTCTTCGCCACCAGCAGTGGCATTGCTTCTGAGTTTTCCGCCTGCCTGTTTGAGGATAGAATTTAAAGCTGGTCCATCAGTTAAACAAAATGAGTACATGTATAACTGGATTAACCAAGGAGAATGCACTTTCTCATTCATCTGGCATATTGTTTCAGCAAACAGTAGCATCAGACGATTTTATGTTATGCATTGTTTTAAATAAAACAGAGGAGTTTACCACTTCATTTGCATTGCATTTGTCCTTTTTTTTTCTTTTGGTATTTAGTAGCACTGAAAGGGATATTAACATGATAAAGCATATTTTCAAGATGCCATTGTTGTGACTTGACCTAGGCTGATTTACCTGTTCACAATGATCAGCTTCTTTTTGTTGAATATTCATGGTTTCCGAATTTAAAGGTGGGTGAAGGCAGTAAGTATTCTCCCCCAAAACCTCACTTCTGGGTGATGTGTTGCAATGCAAGCAAGTCCTGGACCAAATTCAGCTACATGTAAAAACAAAATAATACACAAACAAACAAAATCCAATGGAATAACAGAAAACAGATACAAATATTGGTCGATCTGGTATGTAAGCCCACTGAAGTATGGATGCTCTGCCCTTGGGGGTTCTCCCACTTAGAAGGTTCACTTAGAGACAAAAATGCCACCAGGTTCTGATCACTGGCTAAACTTCACCAGCACGTCTGGAATTTCTAGTGCTGGACTTTAATGGGCACTATAAGATATTTAGCAACCCTGGACCCAGGCGCTGGATTCGGCTACCATCCTCTCCCCTAGCCATCACTTCTAGTCATCACAATAATCCCCAAATGCACCCCCACGTTTCCAAACCTCTGTAATCCTCTGATAAATGTAGGGCCCATGGAGTTAAATGGAGTTCTCGACCTGAAGTGTTACTCCAAAGGTGTTAGGTTGCCGGTTTGGGTACCAGATTTTTCAAAATATTCTGTTAATTCAAGGCAGAAAGTTTCTGGAATAGCTCGCATTTCACCATTGAACCATTGTTTCTACTATCCCTTATGCTAATTAACAAGCTCAATATGCAGCTTCAGATAGTGGTATTTAAAGCAAGCACTTGTCACTGTGCTTGTAGCAGGCACTGGAGTTAGAGTGGGGGCTCCTGATTAGGGTCTTTCAAATGCTAACCAGCCACCCTTGGAATGTGAATTCCTGATTAGAGTACTTCACATATTAATTAACTGTTTCTAGGACATATTTTAATATACACCTCATATTTCTCACTGTCTATGGTGAAGCATGTTGATATAAATTACAGATAAGATACTATATCTGGAAAGGAAACCTCTTATGTGGTGGGTGTGGAAATTAGCACACATCTTACACCCAGCAATGTGTGTAAGAAGGCCTTGGGAAGTGACCGACTGTCCTGGTTTGCCAGGACTGAGGGATTTCCTGGGATGTGGAGCTTTCAGTGTAAAAAACCAGGACAACCAGGACAAACTAGGACAATTGATCACCCTACCAGTGATTCTGCCTCTAGAAATCTATCCTAAGGTAATGAGCCAGAAAGGTTACTTATAATAGGTGTTACTTGTGAAAGTGCAATTTGCAAGCAATTTGCAGAATTAGCAGTAGGGAGTTTATTGAATAGACTTTGGTATATCCATCAGATGGAATAGTTCTAAAAAAGTCATGTTCTCTGTATCATATCCTCTGAGCCTGGGTTGCTTAAACAACAGAAATTAATTTTCCTACAGTTCCAGAGGCTAGAAGTCCCAGATCAAGATCTGGCAGGGTCATTTTCTGGTGTAGTTTCTCTTCTTGGGTTGCAGACAGCTGCCTTCTTGCTGTGTCAAGAGGAGGAGAGAGCAAAGAGCCAGCTCTCTGGTGTCTCTTCTTGTAAGGGCACTAAAGTGGGGGGATTAGCACCCCACTTTATGACCTCATTTAACCTTAATTATATCCTAACTCCAAATACAGTCACATTGGGGGTTAGGGCTTCAACATAGGAATGTTGAGGGGACAGAATTCAATCCATAGGGTTCTCAAAGACCTTTGTGGAAAAGAAGAAATGTTCACAATATATTGTTAATTAAAGCCACAAAACTGTGTCTGGTATGATTCAGAGAGTGTCTTACAAATCAAATGTATGTTTCTACGAAGACTGGAAGGCTATACAGCATATTAAAAATGCAAATTGAGGTGATTCTAAGTTTTTTTTTTATACTTTCTGTAGTTTTCTGTATTCTTTTTTGTATTCCAACATTTTAAAAGGTTAACATGCAATACTTTTTAAATAAGAAAACTGTAGTTTAAAAATACAGGCTCTGGTTAGATTGCTGCCAGACTAGGGAAAATGGGTCTAACACCAATTAGGGAAGAAAAAGGGGCCTAAATTGGTGGTAACTGGAAAAGAACAAATGAAGAGAGGGAATCTATAACGTTTGTGCAAACCTGAGTTGAATATTCACTGTGTCAGTTGGCACATCGAGCCTTGCTGTTTGTGAGAATGGCTAATGGTTAAGCAGGTAATATCAGGAACTGACCATCATGGCTCAAAAGCTGGCCCTTCAGCTTGCTAGCTGTCTGTCCAAGGGCAAGTTTCTGTCTCCATTGTCTCAAGGTGGCAGTAACAGTAATGCCTACCCTGCTGGCTTATTGTGAGATTAGAATTATTACACAAAGACTTTAGGAAAATGCCTACCACGTAGAAAGGTATTCCATAAATCAGCTCTTGTTGTTATTATATCTTTCTATTAAGAATGCCTGGCTTTGCATCTTAGGCAATGCTCAGAAATTCTTTTTGCATCATGGCTTTGAACAACATTCCCCATTTCTTTGGGAGGGGTTCATTAATTATAGTTTGACTTGTTAGATTTGACAAAGAAAAACACAGAACACCCAGGTAAATCTGAATTTCAGGTAAACAACAAATGATTTTTTTAGGCTAAGTATGTTCAAACATTGCCTAAGGCATACTTACATTAAAAAATTATTGTTTATCTGAAATTCAAATTTAAGTTGGTGTTCTGTATTTTATCTGGCTATTCTAATTGTTATAGATATGACAACAACATTGAAAAGAAACCCAATGATGAAGCTTTCTTAATCAGATTTATCTAAGCCAGACCCACCCCTGCTGAACTTCTCCTGCTGGCATTGCCTTTGTAGTGAAGAGTTTGTGAAAATAACCTCTGTGTAGGTCTAACTATGTGATTTTGGGGAAATTACATAATCGCTTTAAGCTTCAGTGTCCTCAAATGCAAAATGAGGCTAATAATCAGAAGACCTGCTTCATTGTGAGAATGAAAGAAAATGAGATTAGTTCCCAGGCAGTGGGAAGCATGGCCTCCGGGGGTGGGAGGGTGGGCAGTAAGTGTGAGGGTGGATTTCAGAGCCCAGGAGGGCAGTGGGCTGATCCCAATCCTTGTGGTAAAGTGATAGGTGCATTCTGATCGCTGCCACAGTCCTGTGTCCTCATGATCTTTCTTGCCTGAAAAAACAGTAAAGACAGCTGGAAAATGGTCTCTACTTCACTTCCTCCACTCAAATCTGGCATGAGTACATCTGCTTGGTGAAACCTAATGTGTACGGCAAACGCTAGCTGCACCTGAGCCATGGAGTTGTAATGTCTGTTACCAGCCTCCTCTGAATGGGAAGGCACACCAGAAGTAGGAATGGAAGCTAAGTGCATCAGATGCTGCTCGACCCAACAAAATATCATGAAGGTGAACATTACTGTGAAGGTAACTATCTAGATCAAGAGCGAGTTATCTACCTCCCGTTGTCTAGGATACAGCATCATCCCTCTTGCTGCTGGGATACTCTTTGTGTTTGAGACCCAGCTTTGATTCTTCTCTTCCTCTATCTTCTACCTTCTTCCGCCTTAAGGACCAGTCTCAATACTGGCCCCCATTCTAGGGTCTGAGATGTGGTTATTAATTTTTAGATTTCTCAGGGTTGCCAGACAGAATTTCTAAGCATTGCCTCCTGGATTCCTTCTCTTTGTGCCCTACTGTCAAATAACTTTCCTCTGCTCTTTGAACTCTGTCTTTTACCTACAGATTGCACCTTTTCTTATTACCTGGAGCTCTTTTGCTCTGGTGTCCCTGCCTGTGAAATTCTGGGTGAGCCTTGTTCAATTTGCCATCCCCAGGTTTTCCTCATCTTGCTATGTTTAAGGGTTATGAAAAAGAAAAAGCCAGTATGACCCAAACCCAGGCCATGGAAATTTAAAACCACAAAGCATTAGCCCAGCTATAGCCTGCACGTTCCTGCGTATGGGAGCAATGATAGTGTCCCAGCTTCCAAGTCCACACTGTCAGCCACTCACATTGCATATTAAACTGATCCTGAACTCTTAAGGAACAGCAGCCACACCATTTGTTAAAATCACAATGGATCCCTTCTGCTGCCAAAAATGGAATTGTAATCCGCCCCCCCCCCCCAGCCTTTTTCAAAATAAATACTTTGCATGGTTCTGAAAAATTTTAACAATTAGCTTGTACCATCACCTCTAATTAGCCGTTGGCAAACACAATTGAGATAATAAAGCTTACTGGGGGGAAGCATGAATAAGCACCAGATTCTAAATCTATTGGGGAAGTGACCCTGATGAATCATTTAACAGTCACCGTAATGTAATTTTGAAGGTTTGTTGTACACACACCACAGAGAACATATTAAGTGGGTCTGAGCCATAAGAGAATCTTAATGATTAATTTGCCATATGCTCCTGAAAATAACATTTTTTTTTTGACAAAGCACACCTACTCTTTTTCTTATTAATAAAACTATCAAGAAAATCCACTTTTCTTCTCATCTTACTAATGACTCCCTCTAACTTTTATGGATATCCATGGATATCCAGGGATTGGTCTTTTTTTTTTTTTTTTTTTAATTATATCTAAATTCCCATGGATGTTAAAACACAGCTTTTTACTCTCTTATTATGTATTCTATTTCAATTGTTGGCAATTGCTTTTTAATAATTTTTATTGGCTATTCCACAGTGACATCATGGGGAAGATAATTGTTATTCCTTTTTATTTACAGAGTAAATGCTGCTGCAGGGTTAAGTGGCATGTCCCAGACCTCTGTAAGGGGGAGTCTAGATTAGAACCCGGCCTTCTGATTCTCAGCAGGTGTTGCACAGAAGGACAGGAAGCAGAAAACCACTCCTACGAATGGCAAAACCTGACCAGGAGAAGAGATCCCTGCCTCTGAGCAAGACTATCACCTCCCGAAAACTCAGTTTCCAGATCTGTAAAATGGGCTTGTCATAGGCATTGTTGTGAGGATTCAATAAAATAGTGGATATGGAAAGGTTTTGGGGTTGTGCACACCTAAGGGGTTGCAGTGTCACCGAAGAAGAGGCTTCTTTTTTCTGTCCCCTTGTCCTGCAGGACGGGTGCCTGGCTGCTCCCTGGGCAGGCTGAGTTGGGGGTTTGGTCTTCCTCTTCTTCCAGGTGGGTCATTGCCTGTGAGTATCTGCTGCTGGAAATAATTGGTCACAATGTGGCTGCCGCTGCTCTTCTCCATCTGGCTGAGATACCATAGCACTCAGCTTTCTTCAAAGCAAAGGCGTATGAGCACCCAGTGAACTTTCAAGCAGGTCTTTACCTCAGGGGGCTCTGGGGATCACTTCAAAATCTTACAGAGCCTAGGGCAGGGGTAGGCGGGTTTGGGGAATGGGTCTCAGCCTCACTATATCACCCACTCCTGTCACAAGGAGTGGCTGTGGGTTGAGGATGAGGGTGTGCTTACATGGCAGCTGTCCAGGCCTGTGGACCTCCCCAGATCACTCCCTTCCTCCCTCTGCTTCTAGCAACCCTCTCCCTCAAACTCATTACCTGTTGCAATGTTCTGCTTCATTTCCCTCTTCCTGCCACTGCATCCTGGAGAGATAATTGGTTCCTTCTTGATTTCTCCTGATGTCTAGCAGATTTTCATGGTCCTGGAAAATTTTAGTAATTAGCTTATACAGTCACCTCTAATCGGCCACTGGCAAACACCATTGGGGTAATGAACACCAATGGCTAGGTTCTCCCCTAGCCTGGGTTCGAATCAGAGAACGGAGCCCCTGTGAGCAGGCACACTTCCTGGGACATGAGCGGTCCCTTTGCGGGAAGTGAAAAGGTTCCCCTTTCTCCTGGGGGCTGCAGTGCCGACAGGACACATGGCTGGGCATGCGGAGAGCAGGCTGTGTCTCGGTACGCCTCTCCCATTGCCCCTTAGCCGAGGACTTTTATGCAGTGTGCAAACTGGAAAACCACACATAGGAGCCCTATCAATGAATTTTCTGCTCATGTACAGCTGGGGCTGGGGGAGGGTGAGCTCTCTGTCAGGGTTGGGGGGCTCTCCTTGCCCCTTGCATTACATGATGGGGAAATGAGCTCTGATTGTATTAATGAGGGTATAGTTGGGTGAATTGTGACCCCTGAAAAGGTATGCCCAAGTCCTAAAATCGCTGAAACCAGTGAATGTGACCTTATTTGGAAAAAGGGTCTTTGAGATGTAATTATAACTTAAGGACCTTAAAATGAGATCATCCTGGATTACCTGGGTGAGCCCTAAATCCAATGACAGCTGTCCTTATAAGAGTAAGGCAGAGGGAGATCAGACAGACAGGAGAGGAGGACGTATCAAGAAACACAAGGAAGGAGGCCACGTGAGGATGGAGGCAGAGATTGGGAATATGCAGCTACAAGTAAAGGAGCACAAAAGGACACTGACAGCCACTAGAAGATGGAACAGGCCTGACACAGAATCACCACACCCCCCTCCCACCCCCAGAACCCCCAGAAGCAGCGTAGTTTTGCCAACACCTTGATTTTGAACTTCTGGCCTCCAGAAGTGGGAGAGAATGAATCTCTGTCGTTTTGAGCCACTTAGATTGTGGTCACTTGTTATGTAACCCTAGGAAACTAATACCGGGGTGAGGCCAGGGGCTGAAAGGGAGACTAGACAGGAGTTTCCCCTCCCATTCACGAGTTCTCTCCCGTGGTATCTACAATCAAACATTTTATCCTGTGGGGACTTATTCTTTCCTTCTGTCCTCTGGCTGTCCTCAACATTATAAGAGAAATTATTTCTCCTCTGAACATCATTATTTTGAAACTGCTTTTATTATATTAAAAAACAGAATAAACATAACTTCTGCCCCTCTCAATTTTATACAAGAAAGTCATATTTCTCTTACTAACA